>CM057845.1:230191558-230206928 GCA_030068395.1 Apalone spinifera | reverse complement strand
ACTGTTCCGTTTTAAGCATTTCCGGAAAATCATGCCTGTGTAGACGTAGCCCCATAGTGGTGACACAGAAGAAGGATGGAGGCATTCGCCTTTGTGTGGAATTAAGGGAGCCAAATAAAGCTATTGTGATTGACAGCCACCCACTGCCTCACATAGAAGAAGTATTTGCAGAACTCCATGGAGCAAAGATGTTTTCTACTCTTGATTTGCAGAGCGCATACCACCAGGTTATCTCTGCTGTCTTCATGCAGCATCTCAGATCATTTATTACATGAGGGACTATTTCATTTTAAACATGTTCCATACGGTCTTGCATCTGCCCCAAGTGTCTTCCAAAAAACTGATGTCATTGATTCTGAAGAATCAACATGGAATTCAGTGCTATCTGGATGATATTATTGTGTTTGGAAAGACTTCTGAGGAGCATGAGAATAACCGGTAGTCTGTACTAAACTGCATCAGCATAGCAGGCCTCAAGCTCAACTAGTCTAAATACAAATTTAGACAAACAGAACTCTCCTTTTTGGGGCATACAATTTCACCTGCTGGACTAAAACCTGATCCAGATCATATCCTAGCAATTTCAAAGGCTCCTCTTCCAACAGATTTGCAAACCTTGCATTCCTCCTGGTGTGCAAAATTTATTTCCAATTATGCTTCTGTCATTGAACATTACGAGAATTACTACGGAGAAGTTCAACCTTGGTGTGGACAACGGATGCATGAGCTAGTCTGGAAACTGTGAAAGACTTGATTGTACATAGTCCAGTACTTGCACTATTCAGTCCTGCATTGCCCACAATTGTGACTACTAATGCTTCTGATTATGGACTTGGGGCTGTCCTCATACAACTTCATGAGGACAGCAAGGAGAGGACTGTTGCATTTGCTTCAAGGACACTGAATGATGCTGAGAGAAAATATTCTACAGTTGAAAAAAAAGTACTTGCTTTTGTCTAGGCTACTGAAAAATGGAGAACTTACCTGTGGGGCCGCACATTCAAGTTGCGCACAGACCACAGCCCTTTGACAACATTGCTAACCATGGAAGGACTAGGAAGAGCAGGAATTCATATTACTAGATGATCTGCAAGACTACTGTCTTTCAATTATGAGCCTGGAAACCAAAATGTGATAGCTGATTGCCTTTCTTGCCTGCCTTTGTCTTCACCAGATGGTTCACTGGAAGATGAGGATCAAGTAGTTGCACTTATTACAAGCATTCTTACTGCAGTAATAAGAGATCAATTCCAAGCTGTTTGTTTGGCATCTTCAATTCAACAAAAGCTATGGGAATTTCTGACAAAGATATGGTTCAGTAACCCTAAAAACCTTGATCCCATTTTGCTGCCTTATTTTAGAATTTAGGATAAACTTTATTTGATTGATGGCTGTGTGCTATGAGGTACACACCAGCTACTTGTGCCAGAAGAATTACAGTCAAAACTCATGCACCTAGCACACGATTCTCAGCAAGGAATTGTCAGAACCAAACAACGACTATGGCATCTGTATTGGTGGCCAGGGATGGACTCCCAAACTGAAGCAATCATAAAATCCTATGTCACTTGCCAAATGAATGATAAGACAGCAGTGACATGTACGCCACCATTACAGCCTGTTTCTCTTCCTGATTTTTCATGGGAAAAAGTTGCAATTGACATTGTAGGACCCTTTGATACTGCACCAATTGACTGTTGTTATGCCATCACTTCAATAGACTATTTCAGTAAATGGCCTGAAGTAGCGTTTACATCACAAATCTCTTCTGCTACAGTAATTAAGTTCCTCTCTACAGCTTTTAGCAGGGAAGGTAACCTCAAAGAACTGGTTTCGGATAATAGTCATCAATATACTTCCCTGGAATTCAAACTTTTCTAGCAGAGAGTAACATTTTACATAGAAGATCATCCCTCAAGCCAATGGGGAAATTGAAAGGTTTAACAGAAGCTTGAAAGAGAGTTTGCAAACCGCTAAACTGGAAGGGCAATCATGGATAATCTTCACTACTGATTTCTTGCAAGCATACAGGGCTACACGACATGCCACAACGCAAAGATCACGCGAAGAGTTTCTGCATGGAAAACAGATGAATACTAAACTGAACATTGCTGGATTGTTAAAGTCCAGACCTGATGCACCAAAAGAGGTTGATGTGAGAAAAACAGTTGAACAGAAGCAAGCAAAGTATAAGGCTTTCGCAGACCAATGGCGGGATGCTAAGGAACTGAAGTTTGAATGTGGTTCTTTTGTTAGAGTAAGAAAACCTGGAATTCTGCGCAAAAGGGACCATAAATTCACATCTCCTCTTAAAATCATTGGGAAGAGGGGACCTTGCACCTATCGACTTTCTGATGGGAATGTATGGAATGCTTCTTATCTTGCACCTGCCTATGCACCAAGAGGAGATGAGCCCAACACCCAGCCCTTGTTGGATGACTTCACTATAGTACCAACACAACAAGACATTGCACTAGAAACGGGGTTTGAGAGACGGTATATCATACACAGACGACCACCTGTCTGGACTAGAGATTATGTTATGTAGTATTTACAGTGTAATATTTTTGCCAACAGTATAGTGGCTTGTTCCATATTTGTTGCTGTGGTTAGAACAACAATGTTTATTTTATAATTGAGAGCGCTTCTTAAGAGAGGAGGGAATGTGGTGTTTTAGATGCTGCCTGTAATTATTAGAACTGGGAGCATTGGCTGTTGGGAGTCTGGAAGCACAGGAAACAGGAAGGAGTGGGGAGAAGATTGGCAGCGGCTGAGTGAGAGCTACTGAGGGATGCAGCAGCTTTGTAAAGAGGCTCCACTTTTGGTAAATAAAGTCCTGTTGAAGTTTGTTAGTACCTTGCTTGCATGATACAACAAGGGGCTGAAAAAAAAACCTTACTCCACTTAGACCAATCTTGTGGTGAGGGAAAAAAATCCTTCCCAGCTTCTCTAGAAAGGGGTATCTAGTCCAATGCCCACAACTCCTGATCAAACCTGGTACTTTACCAGCTCTTGGAGAGGGAGGATAGGTGCTGCTCTGTGTAGTCTGGGAAAAAAGGGCTTCTCAGACCTGGGCTTATCCCTTTTCAACTCCCCAGCCCTTCTAGTCCCATAGAATGAGTCACTCCACCTTTTGAAGCATCTTCTAAGGCTCTATTACCCCCTTCCCTCCCCTGCCCCATAAAACTTGGTTCTCTCTCCCTTGGCAAACTGGACAACAGCCCTCCCCCTCTACTTAAGGTGGCGGTGCAGTCATTATTCATTTGGAATTCACTTTCAGTGGTAGGTGAAATTTTAAGGCTTCAGAATTGCATATTTGACCTTTGAACATATGCGGTTTTAGTACTAAGTACTATTACATAAAATAAATGTATAATTACCTAAATGTAGTTCCTGGTAACATCTATCTAGATCACAAAACCCCAACTTGATCTGATGCCACTGAAAACTCTGCTCAGGAAAGGGAAATAAAGCAACTTTTGTATTCCTAGGCAAATGGAGATCAATGTGCATTAGCAAAGCTGTGAAGGTCTCCTTTCACAGCACCTGCCATATAGTGACTGTCTTTCATTATCACAAAGTTTGTGAAAAATCATAACCCCAGGTTTTATGTTAGCTAAATAAAAATATTGTAGTAGCTAGAAATACTACATCCATGGGAGTGTTTTAAAGTTGGTGGCAAGTTTTATCTTTTTTTTTTATAGTGAGAAAGTGTAAAAGGAGATTTTTGTGCTCTACTATATTGTTCAACACACACTATGCAAGCCTTTTGAAATATTATTTTCTAAATGTTATTTTCAGCCTCTGATCCAGAACATGAAGGGATTTAATGATGTAATAACCCTGGCTGTCCCTACCACAACAGCTGCTAACCCTTCCAGTCCGTGAGAGCTGGCAGAGAAAGCAGAGTACACCAGTTAAGAGCTTGTTGGGAAAATGAAAATTGTAATTAAAAATCCCTATTTTCATATTACAAAATTTTAAAATATAAAATGTTGACCAGTCCTACTCCAGAGCTTCTCCTGAACTCACACTATAGCAAAGCAGAATCTCTCTGCATGGCCAGGTCTATTTGCGCGACTTCCATGACGCACTTGCACGGCACCCAGGATTTTTCCAGGATTGGCCTTTAAAAGTTCCAAGACTGTCAGCTACAAGCCAGAAGCGGGACCCCTAGTTTTGAATTAACAATATTTTAGACCTACTAACCTAAAATATTAACTCAGGTGTCAGAATCAAATTCTCTCCTTTGGGAGGGGTATCATGGTACATTTCCCTGCTCTTCTTCTGAGCAGTTTACTGTCTTCATTCCTGTCCTCTTACACGTAACTGTCACCATACATCTCACCTTCCTTATCTTCCATGCTCCCTCTGCCTCCTTTCCTTTCACCCCTTTTTTGTATCCTCCTTCTCCTCCAACTCGGTGTTCATCTCCCCTTCCCACTTCACTTTTTCCTCACATATACTCCATTTTTTTCCTCCAATCAATTCATCTACCTCCGTAAGTCTTTAAGCATTCACAGCAAAACAAAGCTACCGCATGTTCTTTTTGCTCAATCTTCATTGTCGTTGGCTTGCTATCTCCTCTTCACCGGTCATATTCTGTGATTTTTATGGGCACTGGGATTGTCAACATGTTTATCTGATTCAATGGGTGAAAATATTTTGTAAATTATGTTCCATATTATGACCAAGTGGTATGTAATACTATGTACTGCACTATTTATACTTTCACAGTCTTTTCCATAGCTATGTTGTAACATTCGGTCTCATATGTTTTATTGTGGATAAAGCCTGGTCTATCCTAGGGAGTTATTTCAGAATAACACCTCTTATTTCAAAATAATAAGCAAAGCAACTACACTACCAAGCCCATTATTTCGAAATAATGGGCTACTTATTTCAAAATCTGTATTCCTGCTTTCCTCGGGGAATAATGTTTGTTTCATAATTGTTACTAGGTGGATGATCCAGTGCTGCTGATTAAAAATAATTGGCCTCCAGAGGCCTCTCTCAGCTGCACTTCTGTCCGTTCTGGCCACACCTGCCATCTCCACTGCTCCTTTTCTCCTGCAGAGCTTAAAACTCCAGGATGCAGGAGAAGGGCTTCTAACACTTGGCCAGCTTTGCCAGCCCCGTGCCACATGTCAGAATCTGACAAAGCCCTGAGCAACCCCACGCTCCCTCAGAGCCTCCCATGGCTGTCAGCACTCCTGCTGCTCCTTTGGCTGCCACTGAGCAGGAGTGGAGAACTTTGGCCTGGACTGCTCCTGAGATCCTGGACCTCATTGAGGTCTGAGGGGAGGACACCAACCTCCAGGATCTCCACACCAGAAAGAACAATGCGGACATGTACAGCTGGATCGCCACCAGCCTGGCTGACAAAGTGGCTGGATCACCACCACCCTTGATCAGGTCCGGCTGAAGGTGAAGAAGCTCTGGCAGGCCTACCACAAGGCCAATGAGCAGACTGGATGCTCTGGGGTGGCACGGCACATGTGCCATGACTCTGAGCAGCTGGATGTCATCCTGGGAGGGAGGCGGCCACTGCCCCCTTCCTTCTCTCCTGTCATCGTGGAGTCCAGCCAGGACATGCCCAGTGTTGGCCTCCAGAAGCGCAGAGTTGTGGACAAGGAGGAGGAAGGGAAGGAGGAGACCAGACAGGTAGCCATGCCTGGCAGCCAGGACCTGCTCCTCATCTTGGAGCTAGTCGCCCCTTCCCAGGATGTCTCCTAGGCTTCAGATAATCCTGGAGAAGGTACTTCGGGTGAGTTCTATAACTTTCTCTAGCTACATGTGGGGGCAGGCAGCAGGCTGTGAGGAACTGTTCATTCTTTGCTTAGCTTATTCAGCCTGGGGTTCACACAACAACCTGTGCACATGGAATGGCAGTCCAGAGCACTCAGCCTTCCTTACTCTGGACTCTATGGTGGGACACCTTCCCATGACAAGCCACCACTAAGAAGGCTGGGATCATGGAACCACACAGCAGCGCAGCACTTGGCACAGGGTCATGCCCATACTCAGGCAGCATCCACTTCTGGTGATGTGGAAAAACCAATCCAATGCATTGGAACCTGCCGGGGTAGGAGGGAGAAGAGGAGAACCATTAGCACTCTCTCTGGCAAGTGGTGTCTGCCACTCACACACACCTCCCCCAGCACCCTCCCCCTCTTTAGTGTGTAGGGATAGAAGTTCTCTCTCTGCGAGTCTACCAGTGCTAGACCTAGCATGTGCGGGACATAGTAGGAAGCTGAGCTTCCCCATCCCCTCCTCCCACTCACAGGCTCCTGTATCAGCCAACACCTTCCCATGCCTTCTTGTTCCCAGGCCATGGGTGTAATGATGCTCCCCTGGGATGTCTGTGCCCCTGTTGGAAAGTGCCCAATAGGGGCAACAGATGGTCTTGCTTGAAGCACATCACCATCGTCTGAACCAAAACCTTCGGTGTTGGCTCAGAGATTAGGCTTGATACACATTGTCACAGGAATGACTGCCCTTGTAACTTTTCTTCACAGCAGGGCCAGTTGCAAGCTTGGAGCATTCTCCACCTCCCACACCATCTGTACAATTCAGCAGGATCCACAGTGGAAGAGAACCTGGGAGGATCTCGTGGCAGCAGATGGCCCGCTTGGCTCATCTGGGGCCTGGAGAAAGAGCGCCAGGAGCAGGCTGGTAACCAGGAGCAGAAGAAAGCCACTTGGGACCAGTGTACTCCTCCCTCACCATGTGCTTCTCCCTCCTTGCAGTAATAGAGTGCATGGTCTTTTACACGGAGCGGGCCACCAGCCACCTCCCTATCCCCCCCTCCCATGACTTCCCCTCCGAGCCCCCCTAGGGGCTGCCAGGGCTCCTGGTTGTGAGCCCCCTTAGGTAGCCAAAGCCTCCTGAACTATCAGAGGCAGGTGCTGCTCCCAGCCCACTTCCCCACTCTGCTCCCCTCCCCCATTCCAGGTTCTTTACCCAGTCACTCACCTGTTGTATATCCCCTCAATAAAGAGTCCAGTTTTTTTCACAGAAGTTTTCTTTTTTTTGCTCTGCAGAGGTGGGGGGAAGGTGGGAAGTCTCACAGCTGGCTTGGATGAAACTCTTCCTCAAGGTCTCTATGATGATTACAGCCCCTTGATGTGCTCTCCAAATGGCATTGGTATGACTGCTCATATGCCCTGGCCAGATGCTCAGCCTCTACTCCCACTCTGGCAGGAAAGTCTTTCCCTTGCTCTCACAAAGGTTGTGGAGCCCACAGCAGGCTGCCACCACAAAGGGAAGGAATTTTGTACTTGCTGAGGTCCAGCTGGCTGAGGAGACTCTTGAACCTCCCCTTTAAATGGTCGAATGCACACTCCATCATCATGTGCACGTGCTCAGCCTGGCATTGAAGTTCTCCTTGCGGGGGTCCAGGTTGCCTGTGTAGGGATTCATAAGCCAGGGCAGCAAGGGTAGGCTGAATCACCCAGGATGCAGATGGGCATGTCCCCTTCCCCAACACTGATGGTGCAGTCAGAGAAAAAAAGTGCTGGCGTGCATCTTTTGGAACAGGCAAGAGTTCTTGAAGACGTGGGTGTCATGCACCTTCCCCGACCAGCTGACATTTATGTGACCCACAAGGGCCTGCAGCACCATGGAGAAGTACCCCTTTCCATTTATGTAGTCCAAGGCACAGTGGTCGGAACCAGGATGGGGATATGCATGTTGTCTATGGTCCCCCAAAGTTGGGGAAGCTTATGGTGGCAAAGCCGTCGATGATGGTGTCCACATTTCTCAGAGTGATGACCCTCTGTAGCAGCATGTGGTTGATGGCCTTTGCTACTTGTATGAGCACTGCCCCGACTGTGGATTTCCCCTCACCAGACTTGTTCCCTGTGTTTAGCTTTCAGAGGGCGATAGTGATGTGCTTCTGCATGGGGATTGCAGGTCACATGTTGGTGTCCTATCGCCTGAGGGCAGGGGTGAGCCACTCGCAAAGCTCAAGGAAGATGGCCTTCTGCATGGGGAAATTCTGAAGCCACTGCTGGTCATCCCATAGCTGCAGGACAATGTGGTTCCACCAGTCCAAACTGGTCTCCTACTGCCAGAAGCAGCATTCCATGGTGCCCAGTGGATTGAGGGCCATGCGTAGCAGGTGATGGGCAACTGCTTGTCCTTGTACCACTGGAGCAGCATGTGAGTAGTTTGGAAGTACTGCGCCATAAGGCACAGCATGAGGCACATGAGCCTAACATTGCTTTGCAACATCTCCAGCTCCATGCTGTGAGTATTGTGGTATCTGCAAGGACAAGCAGAGCATACCACATTGCTTTTGTGTCCTGTGATGGGGGAGGCAGTGAAGGAGTGGCTTGTGAGACGCAGCTGTAGAGTTGAGCCCTTGGAAGCATGCACTACAGCTTGCCTGACCAAGAAGCCACAGGAAGTCTTCGCCCTCCTGGTGCCCTCCCCAGAATGCTTCCAGGGGCTCTAAATCTGAGGCAGGTTCCAATCGGTGTGGACACGCTATTTTGAAATAATTCTGACAAATTTCGATGCTCCCCATAGTATGAACACACTATTTCAGTTTTGTTATTTCATGAGTTATTTCAAATTTAGTTATTTTGAAATAATTTTCTAGTGTAGACATGCCCTTACTTAATATAGATCCTATTTACTGTTTCTGATTGCGGGTCTTTCATCACAAACCTTTTCCTGACTCTTGAATTTCGTACTCCTTATTTATCTTTGTTTCATGACACTCTTATGGGACAAAAATAGTTTCATAAATATTGTAAGTTCTAATGAAACAAATATTCCCTTTTGGTACATGCATATAATATCATATTATAGTCTACCACAATCTCCATGAGATTTTATATTTCTATATGCTATACTTTACTTTATGTTCAGGTTATTGTAAGACTGGCACAACAAGCTTTGCTATTTCTCACAGCTCATTGCAACAGTGTTCTCATGAATACAGGGCATCCCTGGTATAAGTCGTGCCAGTATACATCTGTTCTGCACTAAAGTTGTTGATGCTTGTAGGAACTGATGCATTATAAGTCCTCCCATTTCCTACTCTTAAATCACACACACACAAAAAGGCGCAAATGGAAGTCAGCTGTGGGGAAAAAATTCCCCACTTTAAGTTGTTTTGCTATAAGACCAAGTTTTTTGGAACGTATCTTGGACTTGTAGCCAGGACAGACTGTATACAAATTCTGAATTGAGGAGAGAGGAAATTATTACTGTGTGAGGCCTATGTGAAATGAGTTGGTTGATGTCCAGTTCCTTGTGGGTCACTGTGTGCCTTACAGGAACCACTAGCACAAATTGTTTTCTTTGTTGGCAGCCTCACCAGAGGAATGAAGAATTCAGAACACCCTTTCATCCTTTGAAATGCTCTCTTCAGGTCAGAGATGAGGCACATTAGCACAGCAGGAGGAAAAGGCTTCGCTTGCCTGTGTTGTGTTGTTGTTTTTGTTTGTTTGTTCAGACAAATTGGCAGGTTTCACTTATGAAAGAATTTTTTTAAAAATACAAATTTGTGTTCCCATGCTTCCATTTTTTATTTCAGTCTTAGAAAACAAAGACTAATTTTAGATTAGTTTGCCAGTTTCTTATGTGTTTCATTTGTTCTTTTGTAATTTTTTTTATACAGAACTTCTTTTATCTTGCACTGTGGGAACTTTCTTATTTTTCTTCCTTTTTTATTGTCAAGTCCTCCCACTAGTATTACTATCGTCCCCCCCCCCCAAAAAAAATTAAAACATTTTTGAGTCTTTACAAACTACAGATACTGAAGGAAGAGCAGGCTGTGAATGTCTAATAAAAAAAGCAAGAGTAGATTAAATAGCAATACATATTCACTATTGTTTAATTAAGAGGTCATTTCTTATTTAAACAATCATGTCATGATATCTGGATGCTGAAAAATGGCTTTGCAGTGTTTTATCCTGTATAAATTGTCCCAACATAATGTTGCAAGAGTAGATTTTATCAACTGATTTGCATTCATTTAGGTAGGAGTCTTTCCAAAGCTGCAGAATAATTTGGATGCCTGCAGTTGGTATCCTAAAGTAATATTCTAGTAGTTTTATTAATCTGCTCTCTTGTACTTACCAGCTCCAGGATTAGGCCTGATCTGCATGCCTAACTTAACACATTGGAGTAACCCTACTGACTTCAAAGTAACTATAATGGGATCTTCAAACCTCATACTGAGCATAGACAGAAGGCAGAAGACAACATCTCCAATTTACAGGCAAGCAGATTAACCACATACCCTCTGCAGCTGCCATAGCTGGCAGTCATGTAGGTGGGAGTCCACAGCTGTAGCCAATAGAGGAAGCAAGGCCTATAAAGAGGAGAATGCACAGACAGACAGAAGGGGTTACAGAAAGGTCTAAGCCAGCAAAAGGGTGACAGCACTACACCAGTGTGTTTCCCTGAATACTGCCAAGAGATTGAATCAGGGCTGCTAGACTCATTATCAGTAAGGGTCCAAGAACTGCTCTCACTGGGGGCAACTAAGGAGAGCCAAGCAGGAGCGGCAAGGATCCCTGAAAGGACACACTAGGAACAGGGACAATTGTAGAATTAATCCTGTTTTCAGGATTGAGGCTTTAAATGAAAGCATGGACATCAATTGTTTAGCTTCTGTGCATATTTGAGATGGTTGCTACATTCAGCATGTGTATGGAAAGGGACCATAAAGTAAGATGTGAGTGGAAAAAGCCCAGGCTGACAAATGTCTACATTCTGTAGACTAGCTTTGTGCATTTTTCTCAACTGCATATTGACAGATGTCATGCAAAATATAGAAAGGCTGGATGGTACAGGGTGACCAAAATATATTATGAATTTTTAGGCAGATATAAAAAGAAAAATGTGATAGACCTAGGGGGAAAGAGGCTAGATGCAACTGCATTACCCAGTCCCCGTGCATGTTAGAGGTGTATAGGATGAACTCCTGTGATACTCATAGAAGAGCCTTCAAAAAAACTTATTTCAGAGGAGGATTGGGCAGCATGAATCCCAAGAGGCTCTGCTATGCACCCTCTCTTTGCATCTTCCCCATGTCTCATAACTGGAACACCCTGAATATGTCTTCCTTCTCCTTGTACTGGAGGCAGAGTATTTTCTGGCATAAGAGTCAACAGAGATGCTTGTGGCAACCTTCTGCTTGCAGAGGGCTTGAGGAGTAGGAATTCTATACTTACCATCTTTTGTTGCACTATGACAGAAATTACATATAGTGCAGTTTATATATCCAGGGTGGGGAACTTCCAGTGTGCCAGCCTCACATACTTCATCAGGGTTAGCCCCTGATATGCCGCCAGACAGTTTGTTTACCTGGGCATCTGCAGGCATGGTGCTCCACAGCTCACAGGGGCCATGCTTCACTGTTCCTGGCCAATGGAAGCTGTGGGAAGCAAAGCACAGCTGTTATGCTTAAACAAAGCACATGAGATCTTTTATAGGGGAAAAGGCAGTACGCAGCATTTATTGAGACTACAACAGTTGCATATGCTTTTCAATCACCCACACACACAAACATCATGCATACACAATCCCACCAGACAATGTCATAGTTACCAGTCCAGATTCTATATCAATCTAGTGGCTAGCTAGATTGAACACAGAGGGAGAGCAGGGCCTTTGTCGGTCTATCGATCCGATGCTCCTCTGGAGTTGGTGGCAAGACGAACTCAAAGTTCATTAGCAAAGCACCCTGCTTTTATAATCCTTTTCTCTGTTGAAGTCTATGGATTCTGCTGTGTCAGCCTGTGACCCGAGTGTTATCTTTTTTTATGTCAGTGTACCCAAAACATTTCCAGAGCTCATCCTGTAATCAATTGTCTTTCCGGGTGCTGGCTCCGCTTTAAGGCTGTCCATCTGCCAATAATCCAATCATCCTGTGAGTAGAGGTACGCATCGATGGTTATAAATGGTTCTTCTTTGACGCAGGTAGTCTGGTTTTCACCCACATTCACCCCTCCTTCTTCAGCCATCTGGTTCTGAGCAATAACTTTTGCACCTTTATCTCGACACATACATACCACTTTCACACATAAACAATCTTTTATAAGGACTCTCGAGGAAAAGCATAGCATCAGTATCTGCATTGGGCAAAGCAAAAAAAAAAAAAAGTCATTGTAAATCAAACAATTAAGGCCTAAACCTTCAACATTCCTCTAGTCTCATTAACAAAGACACAATACCAAAACTCTATCTCTTTACCCACTAGACTTTAGAATACGGAAATATAGGAGACATATACTGAACTAAAGGATTTGACTTACTTCAATATTAAATATGATTATATATATTACCTTACATTACTACATTACTTAAACCTAAAATACAAATATAAAAAAAGAATAAAACTTTCAATTCTAACACAGCCACTAGGAGCTATGGGGATCCATACTTCGGATGCTCGGGTAAGCAAAGTATCTGAAGGCCTGTTGGTGGCTAACCCTGATAAACCACGTCCAGCCAGTGTACTGGAGGTTCCCTACCCCTGCTCTCTCTCTCTCTCTCTCTCTCTCTCTCTCTCTCTCTCTCTCTCTCTCTCTCTCTCTCTCTCTCTCTCTCTCTATATATATATATATATATATATGCAAAACTTGACACAATTGCATGTTATGCACTGAAGGTAGAATATAAATAAATATTCACTAATTTGTGACAGTAGACCATGAGTATTGGTTACAACTTTTCTATCTAGTATCTACATTAATAATTGATGGACAGTTAAAAAATTCTATCATTGTTCTTTCCTTCATCCCCTCATGAAACTTTTAACTTAAACATTTGTTAAAAGTTTATGGCGTCTCCACTCACCTTTGAATTTTTTTGACATTTCTTCTTGTGTATGTGAATCTAGATGCTTGACAAAGACTGAAGCAGTCAAAATATTTTTCCTTATCAACTTTTGAAGAGAGTAAATAACTTTCATTTTTCAAAAGTGACTAGTGGTGGAGTGACTAGTGATCTTTTAATTACCAGATGTCCAGTTTTTGGCCCTTGATTTTTTTTCAGAGGGTAGGCAGCATTTCTGATAATTGGGTCCCTTAAACACATTTTAGGTGGGGACTCAAAAATCATTAGTTGCTTTAGAATGTGTAGACTAATATATTTCTTTGTTATAACAAAGTTGGTGTACCATTGAGTGTATCAGCAGGTTTAGAGCAAATACAATTATCTTTTGGACAGTTTATTTTTGTCTAAATGAATTCTTTGGTCATTGGAGTAGCAATCTCTTTAATATAAAGCTCTTCATGTAATAATAAAGATAATACTTTACTTTAATTATAATCTTCTTTTCATTTGAGAGTCAGCCAGATGGATAACTTAATATCTACAGACTCTGAATAAACATCTACAAATACATCATACAGTTTGGGCTATTAAAATAGAAGTCAGACTATGGATTCCAGGTCTGTAATTACTCCAGTCAGGCATGGCAATCAACATGATGAGGACGGCGGGGGGAGGGGAGAGGGCGGAAGAGGAGGAGGGCTAGGCACAAATAGTCCCATGACGGGTTTGTGTGGGAAGAACTTCAAACAAAATACTTGACAGAATTACACGCTGTTCTCTAGACACCACAATGTCTTAGTTATCAAACCTGAAGAGAGAAAATTTTCAAAAAATAAAATGAGCCAGGATGTCCTGTTTGGTAATTGTTTGTTTGCTGAGACCCTTAGCACCTGAGACAAAATAACACTATGATTTTCTAAAGGTATGTATACATGAAGTTTTTATAGAATCTACCCTTCTCTGTAACAGAACTTTCCCAGAGCTTAAACTAGTCTGTCTAGCTTTGTGAGAGTTTTGTGGATGCTCCATTCTTATTTCTCTACAGTGTGAGAGACAGGCCTTGCCAACCGTGTTATTAAATGCAACCATTCTCTTGACTCTGCCTTATTTAAAATTATTTAAAGTCTTCTCTTAAAGCATCTCTGCAAGGTATGCTACATAAGTGAGGCCAATTCTATTGTGAACAAAGCTATTCTAATCCCATTGGCTCAGAACACAGCTGAGTTTTTGAGCCATCAGGTAGGAACCTAAAGAAAATCTTGTTTCTTTCTTGTTTCTTTCATGTCTTCTGTCAGCTGGGCCATGAGAGGTCATGGTTTGTGGGTGGAGAGGGAGTTGGGAAAAATGGGAAGGACTGAAAACAAAGGTCAAAGCCAGGTCCCAAAGGAAGATGAAGGGGTAGAGTCTGGCGGCAGAAGCTGCCTACAGATCCACAGACAACTTGCTGATGTCTCCTGCAGGCTTAAGTGATGTGCCTGTGTTACACTGACAGGCAGAATCGAAGAGCTAAGGCTGTAGAGCAGACTCATTATTCTCACTGGATATGTCTACACTGCATTCCTCTTTCGAGAGAGGAATGCAAATGCAGACAAACTAAATTGCAAATGAAGCGTGGATTTGAATTTCCCACGCTTCATTTGCATAATTGCGTCCGGCCGCTATTTTGAAATACCCTATTTCGAGATAAAAAAATGCCACGTAGATCCGGTTATTTTTGAACGAAAACCCTTCTTTCAAAATAACCATTACTCCTTAAAAAATGAGGTTTAACGGTTATTTCAGAAGAAGGGTATTCTTTCAAAATAACCGCATCTACACTGCGTTTTTTATCTCGAAATACTGTATTTCAAAATAGCGGCCAGACGCGATTATGCAAATGAAGCATGGGAAATTCAAATCTGTGCTTCATTTGCAATTTAGTTTGTCTGCATTTGCATTCCTCTCTCGAAAGAGAAATGCAGTGTAGACATACCCACTGTGAATGGTCTCACTGTCACTAGATGGGAAAGTACACCACACCCAGACAGTGTGTGGATTACACCTGGTCCACTCTGGGACCAAGGAGTACTGTCAGTCAGGCCATCTCTGAGTGGTACATCCTGTGGTGCTTGACCCCAGAAGATTCATAGCTCATTAGTCACTTATTTTCCAGAGCTGTCAGATGATGGTGTACATGTAGCAGTTATTCAGGGCCAAGTTCGAGTCCTCTGGATATTCACTCTATATCAGTTGTGTGTAACCTTAGGTTTCCATAGAATGTCAGGCTTTGGGAGCACAGAGGAGGTGCATTACCCCACATATTGTAAAGGTAAGTCTGAATTTTGCATGTACAAAGCGGAAGACACAGTTTTAGCTCTTTTAATTGTGTCCACTAGCCAAACTGACTGTTGGCATAATGTAAGAAAGGTACTCCTTAAAGTAGGCATGACATGCCTCAGGTGGCATGTAACCAGGATTCATCATTGAACTTGGTCCACTAGTGGGATCATTAGCTTATGGCACTTTGCATCCATGCCACACTCATTGGCTGTGTCTAGACAGGCCCCCTTTGCCGGAAAAGTCATGCAAAGGA
>CM057845.1:230177729-230191458 GCA_030068395.1 Apalone spinifera | reverse complement strand
AGGAGAATGGGCCAGTGACAGTATGGCTGATCTGGTTAGGTCCTGTGATGGTGTGACTGTTGTATGCATGCAAAATAGTGGTGCCCTTCCCCCCAATATGCTGGGGTGTGCGACTTCATTGCAAAAGAAGAAGACTGATCCCTAAGTGAGAAATGAGCAAAATTTGTTTTTTCCTCATTTTGTTACATCCTATTTGAAAGGATCATCGTAATACCTGAGAAATACACATGTAATAGGAAATTTCTAAAACATGTAGTAATGTTGTGTTTAATCCTGTAACTTTATTTTGTGTGGCCTGCTGTTTGGCAGTTTTCAGAGATTTCTACATTTGAGAAGACTTAATGGGTTGTTTTTCTGATCCTTTTGAAAATAGGTAAATAAATCATTGTAAGAGGCATAAAATAAACTTGTTGAGAAATTGACTTTTGAAAGAAAAGAATGTATTTGTAAGTGGGTTTTTTATCTACTGATCTCTAGAAACTTTTCCAAGATACTAAAAATATGCTACGAGGATGTATTGGTAATTCTCAGTACAGGGATTTATTTAAGATACATGCCTTTAGTTAAACCTTGTCTAGTCAGTGAACATATACAACAAAGGTTGGTTGGAAAATAGGTGTTTTTCCTACAGAAACTTATAGGAAAAGTAATTTTTTTAACAAAAAATCTTTCTATTTCAGTTTTCCAAGAGCGGAAAACTTTTGATCAAATCGTGAAAGCTGATTTTTTTTTCCTCCATGAAAGCACATATTCCACAAAAACACTGTTTTGTCTGAAATGATTTTGACAGAATTTTCCATCAGCCCTATATGTAATTCACCCTAGAGTCACAACATAAGCAACCAAGGCAGCAGTGGAGAGTACATGTGCAGGTTGGCAGCTCAGTAGTGGGACGCATAGCAGACCACAAGTGCAGATGTTTTGCCTGGTGGATGTTTATTTTTGGCTGACGTGAGTGGGCCCTGAGGGTTCAGCACAGTTGATTTGCTGACTGAATTCTACCCTGGAGCAAGAGCATTTGTGGGGCAGGGAACAGCAGCCCAGCAGGGTTAAGAGACAAAGAAGGAAAGTGCAGTCATGGCTTGTCTGCCCCACCACTGCAAAGTTTAGTTTGGATTTTGGAGGGGCAGTGATGCTGGCACAATTTTTCATCAGGAAAGCACATGTTCCACAAAAAACACTGTTTTGTCTTTAACAATTTTGACAGAATTTTCCATCAGCCCTATATGTAACAGTGCAAAGATGTTGACCATGTTTGAAGCCATAACTTTGGCTTCAAAACCATATAATTCCATCCTCTGTCATATCCTGATTAAGGCCCTGATTCAGCAAAGTAATTACAGTAATCACACTCCTGACTGTAAGACTGTGAATAATCTCATTCTTATTCTGCAGTGTCCTTTCGCTTGGATTGAAAGCCCATTGACTTCAGTGGGACTGTTCACAGGTCTAAAGTTGTAAATAAGGAATTCTGATTAAATATTGACACTTTAAGGCCCTTTTAAAAAATTAAATGCATAATGGAAAAATGATATTGAGAAGTAATGCACTTTCCTATAACCTATGTAAAATGTAAATAAATGTGATTGGTACAGCTTAGGTTTTTTGAGCTTTGAAATACTCAAGCTAAGACATAAAACCAACAGTAATCAACATGGTAACTGGAATAAACAGTACTATTGCTGTGTATTGTTTTTCTTTTGAAGTTAAGATATTGTCCTATGTGAATGTACCATTTTGTGCTAAATAAATGTTTGATCTCAACTCACACATCAGATAACAGACTTTGTCAAACTCTTGTTGCACTCAGCCTGCTTATGCTCATCTTTTGTGTTGCATAATGAAAGGAAAATTCATCTACACACCCACAAATATGGGTATAATGCTATTAATTAGCAGGAATTTAGCATGCGAAAAATAGTAGGTGATCCATCAATTGAAGTTTGTACAAGTCATGGCACCAATGTACAGGTTTAACAAATTGCAACCTTAATTTTCATGTTTCCTAACTTCTCAAGGGAGAGAAGGCGTTCAGTTGGTGCTGTTCAGGTTGGCAGATGAGTTGTAATTAACTAAGTGTGCAGTGATTTGGTCTTCACTGTTCACACTTGTTTACAAACCTCTAGAGACCCTACCTAGTCTCTCAGGTAGATTGGTTTTTGGCTTAACAGCATCCTGCATGGCAGGCAACGAAAGAGGAGAAGGGGGGGTGGCAGTTCACAGAAGAGGTATCGGAAGTAGACCTCAACCTCTGGTTCCATTATGCTCTCCATTCTAAGCCATGTCTCCTGCTCCGTGAGCCAGTTCATCGGTGTATATTCCTGCTGAAGAGCTTGGTTTTCCTGTGCCCTTAGGAATTCCAATTGTGCCTGGTTCTTCCTGTTCATGCCAAGGAGTAGGTCTGCCAGGAGCCTTCTCTCTCTGCCTCTGCAGTCTCCAGAGGTATACTCCTACCCTCATGGAATAATGGTTTCCCTTCTGGGAGCTGGCAGTCCTATAAATTGAAAGAGAATGGCAGACTATATATTTTTTCCTTTGAAAGATACATAGAGATCTCCCCTCCCTAACCTAAGTTTGCTGTAGAAGGCCATAAATTTTATGTTCCTTAGCATTCCAGAAATGTACCTGTTAATCTATCATTAGTTCTCACCCAATTTTTCATGCCCACGAGGAAGGAACAGATGCTAATAATGGTGAGATTTACAATTTTTAAAAAACTAGTGTATGTTCCTAATGTGTCAATGGGGGAAGAGGGCATAGCCATTCTTTCCAGGGGCTCTGATACCATTTTGCAATTTTTTCTTTAAAGGCTAGCTAACTTTTGGAGAACATAAGACTATGTCTATACTATAGCCTCTTGCGCAAAAACATATGCAAATGAGCTGAAGCATGGACTATCGCCACGCCTCATTTGCATAATTAATGCGGCTCCGTTTTTGTGCAAGAGGCTTTTGTGCAAAAAAGGAGCCTTCTACATGGCTCCTTTTTGTGCAAAAAAACCCCTCTTTCACAAGTGCCGTTCTTTCTCTTTTTTTCAGGTACATTTCTGGAATGCTAAGGAACATAAAAATTATGGCCTTCTACAGCAAACTTTTTTTGCACAAAAGCCTCTTGTGCAAAAACGGAGCCTTGTTAATTATGCAAATGAGGCACAGCAATATTCCATGCTTCGCCTCATTTGCATATTTTTTGCACAAGAGGGGGCAGTGAAGACATATCCTAACTGTTTTCAAAATACCAGAAGGGAAAAGCGAGGTGTGAGGAGATCTAGCAATCAATGCCAGAGAGATGTTTTTGCTAATAGTCACCCCTTTAAATATTGCTAAATAGTGGAGTTAGGTCAGTTCTGAAGGTGAGTCAAGCAGATTTGCACTGCCATTGAACCTAAACACCCAGCTTGAGTTTCTGCTACACAAGAAACTTGCTGAAATATGCTTACAGCACTTTAAGGCAATTTTAATGAAAATTCATTATATTCTTAGCATACATAGTTTTTGTGCAAAAGGGTAGGTGAACCATGACCTCCCTCCCCTCACACACTCCAGTATCATCAGAAAATCCTGCCTGTTTCCTGCTAGCAACAGTTTAATAAATACTGCAAGAAAGAAACCCACCTCAACATTACTTTGTTCTCTGAAGTTTCAGAACATCACCCTCTTCGCCTCTCCACAGTAAGGGGACACTGCATTGTGTTTATTCATGGAGAGAGCATGCAGGGAGAGGCCAGACACTAGGGCCAGCACTGGTAAAAATTATAATTGCCCAAGGGAGAAAGTGACAATTTTTCCTCAAACAACCAAAGTTTCCTCTTCCCCCACTAGGACCATACACACACACACACACTTCTGTGCTGCCCCTGTTTATAAGGGGGAAGTAAAATTAAGCAGAAGCAATGAAACTCAGTAATCTTCCAGGGGATTAAAGACAACTGTGTGCTAACTTTAGAGAACTTATATAATTTTTCTACACTGTTGCACCCCAAAATAACTTCTCTAAACTCACCTCATTGCTTCCACTGGTCCACGTGGGCCTGGGAGCATTACTGCCTGAATGCTGGCTGAGAAATGTGTAGACATAGAGGCACAATGACTGTTCATTAATACTCTGGGGGTTTTTTCAGACATAGATTCTGCCAAAAGTATAATAGTGGTTCATCAGAACTCTATTAAAAACAGTGACTGATTGCTAAATTGTTGCTGAGCAAGACATGCTGAGTAGTTGCAAGGCTTTAAATCAGCAATGTAAAACTAGAGCAACAGCACAGTGGTAGAGAGGATGGAGGGTCCATTGTAACATATCAGCCTCTTTTTTTTTATTCATGCCACAGAATACTAGGACTGGAAGGGACCTTGAGAGATCATCAAGTCCAGTCCCCTGCCTTCACAGCAGGACCAAGCACCATCTAGATCATCCCTGTTAGATGCCTATCCAACCTGCTCTTAAATATCTCCAGTGATGGAGACTCCACAACCTCCCTAAGCAATTTCTTCCAGTGTTTAAACACCCTGAATGTTAGGAGGTTTTTCCTAATGTCCAACCTAAACCTTCCCACTGTTATTTAAATCCATTGCTTCTTGTCCTATCTTCAGAGGCCATGAAGAACAAATTTTTCCTTTCTCCTTGTAACATCCTTTTAGATATTTGAAAACTGTTGTCATGTCCCCTCTCAGTCTTCTCTTTTCTAAATTAAACAAGCCCAATTTTTTCAGTCTTCCCTCATAGCTCATGCTTTCTAGACCTTTAATCATTTTTGTTGCTTTTCTTTGGACCTTCTCCAATTTCTCCACAGCTTTCTTGAAATGTGGTGCCCAGAGCTAGACACAATACTCTAACTGAGGCCTAATCAGCGCAGAGTGGAGCTTTTTTTTTTTTAAAGTGTGTCGCTGACTCATATTTAGCTTGTGATCCATTATCACCCCTAAATCCCTTTCAGAAGTACTTCTTCCTGGACAGTCACTTCCCATTCTGTATGTGTGAAACAGATTGTTGCTTCCTAGGTGAAATACTTTATATTTGTCCTTATTAAACTTTATCATATTTACGTCAGACCATTTCTCTAGTTTGTTCAGATCATTTTGAATTTTGACCCTATCCTCCAAAGTACTTGCAACCTCTCCCAGCTTGGTATCATTAGCAAACTTATTAAGCGTACTCTCTGTGCCAGTATCTAAATCATTGATGAAGGTATTGAACAGAGCTGGTCCCAAAAGAGACCTCTCTGGAACCCCACTTGTTAAGCCCTTCCAGCATGACTGTGAACCATTAATAACTACTCTCTGAGTTCATCAGGAGAGATTTTCACAAGATGCAGAGTTATGTTCCCTGAGTCTTTCAGGACATCCTCCAAGGTTCCTGCTGCATTCTTGGCCTGCCTCATGTTAGCATCCTGTGATACCATAAAGCCAACATTGTTGAAGAGCTTGTGGAGAAGTGGCAGATTAGCCACTTTACCAATAGGATATCCAGGGGCCCTACTCAACTGGGGCCCTGAAAAAATGGGTGCTTGTGCACCATGTCCAACTTCTCCCACCAGGCACTCCTGTCAGGGGATAGGTTTGGAGTGCAGGGACTTGCCCTTTTCCATATGCCCATGAATAAGATACACATCCCTTTGTGGGTTGGTGAATAAGGAAGCAAGCTAGGACCTAATCAGAAAGGGAGAAGGGAGATGAATAGGGCATTCTAAGCATTAACTTTCGTTATTTATATTTGAATTACAGAAAAGATGCATTTTTTGTTTTCTGGGTTTTTTTTAAAAACACTCAAGTATATTATGTGCTTTACAGAGTGTGATGATGCGTTGGGGTTCTCCCGTCTCCTGCACCCCTGTAATGACATGGACAGACTCTACCAGCTAGTAGAATAGAGGGAGTTTATTGCTTCTCCAGGATACAGCACAGCACAGATGTCATCTGGTTACAGGGCAGGCCTAGGATGCCTCAGCCCCCCCTTGAGATGGGAGAGGCTGGGCCCCTAAATCCCAGCCCCGTTGCCTAGGCTCCTTCCTCCATGATCCCAGACAGAAACTAAACTAGCTCACTTCCAGCCCTGCTCCCCCCAGCCAGGGGCGGCATTCCACCTTCCTTTGTTTCTCTCCCTGGTGGCGTGGGGGTGGCTGGTCAGACAGGTTAGGAAGCCCCTTTTGCATAATGACTCATCCCCTGCCCCACTGGGCCGTGCTGCACACAGCAGCCAGTGGAGGTCACTCACAATCCACTTACACAGAGCAAGTAAAAAAATGTCATCACTACTTGAAGATTTTATTCTAGTTTTAAATGTGATGCAACTTGAGGGGTGAAAAAACAAACCAGTATTTCCTTTTAAGCGTGTATGACTATTGCTGGTTGTTCTTGTATGATTTCTTTTAACTGATTTTTCTCTTCATTATGCCAGAAGTGAGCTTTTAGAAGGGATTTAATTGAGGAGAGTGCAGTGGCTTGAGGAACCAATTTGAGAAGTAGAATAGACGTTATAGAGATCAGAGAATGAAATAAAGCAAATTAGTAAAATTTTGGGGACCACAATAAGTCAGATGTAGTTTGAGACAGAGTGTTAAAGATTTTGAAGTTGTTGGCTATGTACTTGTATTTGATTGTAGATTAACAGGGACTCACGGGAAGTATTTAAAGTGTGGAGGTGGGATGGTGAAAAACAGGGAACTTATTTTTATTTAAAATAGCTAATCAATGTTACTGTGTAATGTGACTCATAAAGGGATTCAGAACATAAATGGTTTGAGATTTTGCGAGTCATAGTAACTTAATTAATTATTTTATTCTATCACATTCATATATTCAAAATAATATCCACTTAGCATTATGTCACTGATGCCCATGAGTAAGAGGGTGAAAAAAACCAACATTTGTTCTGGGTGCAGTGGAAATGGGGAAAATAGTTGTTGTTACATGGAGCTATAGCTCAAGGAGGGGCATGGTAACTGTGTAACCTTTAAAATTTAACTCAAAGCTGTAACTCACTTTTAACATTTGATCAGTGTCCTGTAACTCTACATTGGGGAATAAAAAAAGCACATTTGATGAATGAGGGTCAGTGAGGCAAACTGGAGAGGTTATCCTATAATGTTTATTTTAACCTTGCTTCACATCAGACAAATGATTCTCTTGAGTAAATTAGATCATTGTATTTTCACTAATTAGATTAAGTGCCTGCTCACATGTTCATATATAGAAACTCTCTCTTGCTAAAACAAATAGATACATGATAATCTGGTAAGTGTTTCTGAAAACAAACAAACAAACAAAAGTATAATCAATTATTTATATAGCACACAAAATTGGGTCAAGCACTAGGGTTGAGTTAAGAAAATGATCAAGGAGCAGGGTGATTGACCCACCAAAGGGACTGGTAGCCTTCTGCTTCTAGGTTATTGCATTAAATCAAGTCCAGGTTGGCGGTGGTTAGGTATGGCAAACTAATTTATGCAGAAAGAGAAAATGACTTAATCTGTGCCTGTCTCTTGGACTGAAACATAAGATTTGGGGTTTTTTTATGGACGTTGAAGAGGTAAACATGCAGTTAGAGTCTTTTTCTTCGGGAACAGGGAGAGACATGAACCATTAGCCTTTCATTGGCCCAATTGTTGCAGCCTGAGTCTTTTTGTTTTTTTAACCTTTTATAGCACACTAGGAGTTCCTCCATATTTCCCCCCAGTCTTATGAAATGCCAGAGTGAAAGTAGAGATTTGTATCCTAAAGGAGACAGGGTTGCCTACTTTCCTGACTGGATGGACTGGATACCATTTCCTGCAATGGCGTCTGGTCCGGGATAGTTGGAAACCATACACTTAAATCTTGCTGGGTCACAGTTTTTAGCAGCTGATGCCAGAGTGTATGTCTAGCTACTCTTTGAAGAACATTTGACAGGAGAAAAGGAACAAGCTGCATCAGAGGAGAAAATTACAAAGTTTCTTAAAGTCTGAGTGTTATGGGCCTAATCCAAAGTTCATTGAGGTCACTGGAAAAACTCCTAATGAGCTGGATAGAGCTAGAAGGTCTAAAGGGTATACTGTAGAGCATCAGAACACTCAGATGTTACGAGAGTGAGGTTCCATATTTATAGGTCCTTATATGAACAATACATTTTTGAGGTGCATCCACTATAGTCATGGAACAGCTGTCACTGCTTAATGCAAAATGTGTGTATGATAATGAAAACTTCTTTTGATGGTTTTTAGTTGCGAGGTTAAAGTACAAATGGATAAAGAAACTTAACAGCTCCTTAAAATGGAAGTGCCATTCTAGTTTATATATGAGGCATACTGGTCCTTGGTCTGCTTCCACTCCTTGCCCTTCTTTGCTCTTTCTTTTGTTGCTTATTTACAGGCCTTAAAATTGAAATACTCCAACATAGTGCTTTGAAGTGTATTTCTTTTCTTTAAAATGAACAATCTGGAAGAGGATTAAATTGAGTCTTCTGTTTAAAAAGGAATATAAACTAGCTAGGACAAACCCTTCATCCTATACAACTCCCTGATATCCTATAAAGCATCAGAGGTACCTTGCGTTTATAGAGTTGGGTGATAAAAATCTATAAATTATTGCAAGGTAGGGAATATTTTTTATTCTTCTAATTTAATTCTGATCACCAAACATCTGCCAAATATTGAAAGAATTGTTTTTAAAACATCAGTTTTAAACCACTTTATAATCCTTGAGCTGTTGTAAAAACTGTTTGGAATCTGTAAATGTTCTGGACATATTATATAAATGGGTTTACATTTTCTGAAGTTTAATGACAGGACCATTGAAACAGAATGGAAAACAAATTAAAAAGGGTATGAGATAATGAAATGAAGACACTTGAAAGTACTTTGGGATTTTTCTGAGAGCACTAGAACCACAAAAATTCCATTATTATTGGGGGGTGATAATACCCTGTTTGGGTTCAGTTTTATTTCATCTACATTTTATAACACAGACAAGAGTCAACATAGATTCAAAAAGGGGAATATCTCAACTATTTGTTAATGAATATTACTTTTTAAAAATATTTGGTCAACCATACATTGTTGACTGAAGACTTATTGTACATATCCAGTATTGCCATACATCAAGCAAATTATTCCTGCTACAAAAGCAATTTTTCCTTATTAAAACAGCAACCTCCAAAGAATAAGAATATGAAGAGTAAGATGTAAAGGAATATAATGTGCACAGGCTTTGAAATCGGTTGTCATTATAACCCTGCAAACTTTGCATGTTCCCATAACTCAACCAGAGGTGTTTCAATCAGTCATTTGTTTTTCTGTACTCCTGAAAAGTTTTCTTAGCATCTATCAAAGTATTAAATGTGAAATTATAGGAGTGTGTTTCTTTTTACACTATTATTGTCTGCATCTTTCAGAAGGAGTCAAATATCAGAGAGGTAACCATGTTAGTCTGAATCTGCAAAAGCGACGAGGAGTCCTGTGGCACCTTATAGACTAACAGATTTATTGGAGCATAAGCTTTCGTGGGTCTTTGCCCACGAAAACTCGTGGTCCAATAAATCTGTTAGTTTATAAGGAGTCAAATGTTTTCCTATGAATCCCAATGGATATAAAAAGCCCATTTTGGATTTACTGGGTTCAAATACTGAAAAATAAATTATAGTATTTTCCTGTTCTTTTGCTGGAAGTGTCAGCAAATGGGTCACTGGGCAGTAACATATGAAAATAATATAGAAGGGGCAAGCTTTCTTTTACATATAATGAAATATTCCCTATTAATTTTACTAATTCAATCTTGCCACTTCATGAAAAGCAATTTTAGTTTTCCAAACATTTCAAAATAAAAAAACCAACAACGCTTATATTATTAGGGATTGAAATGAGGTTTGACAAGAAGGTTAGGTCTGAATATTCTTGCACAAAGTCTGAAAAGATTCAGATCTATATTTGAAATTGGCAGCTTAGCAATGCCTTTTGATATGACATTAGCTCAGAAACAGACCTTTCAAAATGAATGAGTTGCATACTGCATTGGCCACAATAAACTGAAATGCTTGCATTTGCCATAGTAAAGGAATTAAACTGAAATGCCTTTTGAGTTGACGATCATATGAATTGATCCTCTGAAGAACTGTGTTCTTGTTAAAAAAAATAAAATATTGCTGCAATCCAAAATTGAAGTGTTTGAGCATGTCAAAGTATTAATGAACCAGATTGTAAGGTCTTCAAGGCAGTGGCTGTCTTGTGGTTTGTATAAAGCTGAACCCCTAACTGGTGTATGTAGGCACTAGTGCAATACAAACACTGAAGTTAATAGGCTAGCTCAGCTCCCATTTAGGCATGAAATGGCTAGATTGTCAAAAATGTCCAGTGCTCAACAGCTCTTATTATTTCCATTGGGAATTTCTGAATGCTGAGAACTTCTGAATAGTTGGCCATTTCATTTAGGTGCTTTTATGGGTACTTCTGGGTGCTGAGCACCAAGGAAAATCCGGCTCCTTATTAAGGATGATTATTCTCATGGCAGTAGATGGGGCTTGCCATAAGTAGTAGCACTTGCTTTGTAATTTTGAAGACTGTGATGGATTGGAGGAGTGCTGAACAGCATTAGGGGTACATCTAAACTACATCCCTTTTTCGATAAAGGGATGTAAATTAGACATATCGAAATTGTAGATGAAGCCGGGATTTGAATTTCCCACACTTCATTTACATAATGGCATCCACCATTATGAAAAAAAACGTGGTTAAGATAGGGATCGTTCAACAGAAATGCCGTGTTTCAAAAGACCCTGTAACCATAAAGCCGCAGCTGCCATTATGTAAATGAAGGACGGGAAATTCAAATCCCAGCTTCATTTACAATTTTGAAACGTCTAATTTACATCCCTTTATCAAGAAAGGGATGCAGTTTAGATGTACCCTTGGTGACTAAAGGATTACATTCAGGTAGCTAGGAGGTGTTGGCAGGGAACCGGGAGAGCCAATGGAAAAAGATGTTGAAATTTAAATAGGAAGATATACCTGCCTGCTGTTTTCTTTTTGTGAGCTTTTATTAAAAGAAAGGGAGACAGATGGTGAGAATAAGCCTATAATCAAGGAATTCTGGAGAAAATTTAACATTAAAGATGCTATAGATATTATATCAGAGGCTTGGGCAGAAGTTTCATTGAGTTGCCTTAATGCAGTTTGGTGCCGTATATGGCCTGCATGTGTTCACGAGTTTAGGGAGTTTGACAATGAAATAGCTGAAGCTAAAAAGCAGATTGTAGCCCTAGCCCATGAAGCAGGATTAGAGGAGGTGGATGCTACTGATGTGCAAGAGTTGCTCGACTCTCATGGGGAGGAGTTGTCTATCGACAAATTGAAGCTTCTGGATGAGCAGCGGCTGGAAAATTCAAAATAATTTCAAAAGAACATGCTGAGCCAGTTATTCGAACAATATCAATGAAAGTTATAGCTGAAGCATTTAAGCTTATAAGTGATGCAATAACATTTTTGATGAGAATGATCCTGATTGCGAATGGAGCTCAAAAGTAGCGAAAAGCTTAGAAAGCACTATATCTTGCTACCAGCAACTTTACAATGAAAAACAAAAAGCAGCAAAGCAGCTCTCTATCAAACATTTTTTTCACATTCAATCTAAAAAAAGATCATCTTATGAACAAGATAGCCTTGTTCCATCTACATCGTCTAATGTTGACGTTGACGACTCAGCACCAACAGAAAATTGACTTTGACACCACCGCTTGAAACGCAACCCCCACCTTTTCCATTATTTTCAATGGGAAAATTGACCCTGCAAAACACGTTTTCACTTAACACGATCATTTTCTGAAACGTATCTAAATGAGGAATTACTGTATTCAAAAAGTAGGGCTAGTTAATGATTGAATAGACCTGGGAACTATTCTGAATGCTGCAGTCATCAAAGCTAAGTTCCATTTCAGACTCTGCCACTAGTTTACCTTGGGACCTTGGGAAATGTACTTAACTCTTCTTTATCCCCAACTTAGCCTTCTGTACTCCTTATCTCCTGCACAGGTATTGTAATGCTTACAGTTTGTAAAGCATTCTAAAAAGGAGCAGTACAAAGTACAGTCTGTTGTTGTTTTGAATATCACACATCTACTTAAGCTTTTAAATATAATAAAAATATTTAGGATTTGTAGTCTGTAGCAGCCTCTTCTTTCTGCTCATTTATCAGGAAGAAAACATTTGTCTATTTCTTAATAACAAGATAGCTCTGGCAACATACCCTCCTTGGATTCTATGAGAAAGGGCAGAGTGTGGATATACCACTCAGACACTTCTTGCCAAGTGATGCTTTACTAACATTTTGATCAATATGTCTGCCTCTTCTTTCCAGGAGCCAAGAAAAGTAGGAAACTGCTAATTGGTGATTCAGTTTAGAAGATCACATAAAAGTAGCTTTGCTATAGGGAAATGACCACATTGTGTTTGATTATTGGTAAGATCTTGAGCTCTGCGTTCTCAAACCAGACTCCAGAGATTTTCTTTTCTTTTTTTCAGACTGGTACTAGGTGGTTTTTACAGGTTTTCTTATTTTCTGTTGCTTATGATACTGAAGTATATGAATTCCCTGGCAACCTTAAAGATCCTTTCCTCACATGAAAACCCCATGGATACACATTAATCCATTGCTCTTAATTTACATACATTCCTTCTAATAGTGCTGCTGATGTATATTTGTTATACACATGATAACTGGCTTAGATAAATACCATTAATGCGAAACACTATTAAGCACTGTTGATAAAGTTGCTCCTTAGTTTTCTAAACTTTTTTTTAATTTAATTTCCGTAAATTAATCTTTTATTACATTAAACATAAATCAAACTTTTGGAATTAAAAATGGAATTGTCAGATGACAGGACATGTTGTTTGAAAGTTGGACTGAACCACAATATAGCTTTCATAGGGCTATTATTTTGAATATATTTTAGTGAAATGTATACATATCTAGAAATCACAATTTCAATTCAGATGTGTTTTGCATCCCCTAAATTTTACTTTTGATCTTTACTCAAAACCAATTCCAAAACTGAAATTGAAATTCAGGCTGCAATTTCCCCTGGTTTTGAATTGAGACACGTAAAACCACAATTTGTGCTTGCTTTGGGTGAAAAACTGTAGATCAGGCAATGTTTGTTCAAAAAATTGTTAGCATCTGCAAAACTTTGATTGGAGTTTCTGGTTTTGCAACTTAACCCAAAACCAGACGCTTTCGTGTGGTTTGTGGTTTTGTTGTGAATGTTTTACACAGCCCTAAATATATCCTGAGAGCGGTTTTATGTAAACACCAACTGAATTTGTTTAATTCTTTTATGTATAGTGAAGCATGGTCATTTTTTTTCCTCTTTAAATGTCATGTTCATTTTAAGAGGGAAACAATTAGAGACTGCAACACCATATATCTAGGCTTTTATCATTAAGGCAAACAAACCCTGGTTAAGCAATATTTCTTGTGAGAAAAGAACAATCTATACCCCCATGCAATATCAGATCAGATGGACACAGGCAGACATCACATAGTACAAATCAGCTATCTTTTACCATTAAAAGGACAGTTAGATTATGGATTATGGATCATCATAATGATCAGATTAACTCAATACTTTACTATCGTTTAGGAAGATAACCTTTCACTCAGATAAATTGATTCAGACATGCCTTCAGTATTTAACCCAAGAGATCTGTGCTACCCCACATCTAATTTTTAATAAATCTCTCAACTCAGGGTTGTACCATTTGACTGGA
>CM057845.1:230113151-230143865 GCA_030068395.1 Apalone spinifera | reverse complement strand
TTTACATAAAAATGGCCACCACGCTGTGCCGATCAGCTGATTGTCGGCACAGTGTTGTAGTATAGACTGTGATCAGCCGACCCCAGAACCCTTTGTTGTCAGATCCTTTATGCCTCGTAAAATGAGGCTTATAGGATCTGATGACAAATGGCTGATCGGCACAGTGCGGCGGCCATTTTGATGTAAATGAAGCGGCAATTATTTAAATCGCCGCTTCATTTTGCTATGTCTAGTAAACTCATCTACATGGCTCCGTCAACAGAGTCATGTAGTCTAGACACACCCAAAGGTAGAAGAGGCAAGTGCATTATGTCAAGTCTATAAATGGCACAATGTACATCCACAAGCTCCCCAGTTTAGCACATTCATATCCATATGCACAGCTTTCTGGAGACAGCTTCCACTCATCCCTTTGTGCAGTTAACCATAATATGGGGGCGCTCACACCTGGATGTGCATAATTTTTAAGCACATCTTCAAAATTATGATTCGCTGTGCCCCATTCAGATTGGTCTTACGCTTTGGTCCCTAAAAGCTGTGATTTGAAATGAGGGTTTCTATAAGATGTATTTGAGCTCACTTAAAGAGTTTGTGTTGCAGGTACCTCTACACTTGGAATTAGTGATGAATCTAGTGTGTTACTTTGGTCATGACATAATAAACTGCCTACATCTGTGACAAGCATGCATGTGTCCTTGTCCTTCTTCCTCTTCCTGGCATGACAAAATGACTGTCAGAAGTGTGATCATAAATGGATTCAAACAAAAATTAAAATACCAAGGAAGGAGCGATGCAGTAATTGCAAATCTTATGTTGCAAGTGGTATGTGTAAAATGGCAAAAGGATCATCTTGTATTGTCAAAGCAATCAGCCATAAAAATTGCAGATTACAAATGATTCTTACTAACTGTTGTTTAATAATTCTCACAACAGACAGCACTATAGTAATTTTATGGGTACTTTTTTAAAATCTTGTCTCCCTCATTGGCGAGGTCAACTGCCTGCCTGACTATTGATGGGATTCCATATTCACCCAGCACATAAGAACTTGACATCAGAAAACTTGATCTCCTTATGGTATGAATTCCACCGGAGGAGCTATATAAAAAGAGTTTCAGACTGAAATCTAATTCAGAGTGTTGCATGCCACCATATTTTTGTGCTGATTTAATATTCATTCTGGTTTTGCCATGATTAGAAAAGACTATTCTAGGAGTATTACTTTGGCATTACTGTTGTTGGAAAGAAAAATTCTGCTCTCCTTCCCCTCCTCCCTCCCATTATACAATATTCATGGCAGTCTGGGGCTTCTGTTTATCAAAGTAGTATCTGACCCTGTAATTCTTACCCAGACAACTTCCATTAACTGTGGTTAGAGTTTTGGCCGAGTAAGAACTGTAGCAAAGGGGTCATGGAATCTACAGGCTATTTGACATTGTCCTATAATAGCCATGTTATAGTAGTTTTTGATAAACATGATTAATCTCCTTCAGCGTATAATGGTTCTGGTTCATTCTAAAGTAAATGTGTTTTCACATCTTGATTAATTAGTGTCATTATCATTAACTACCCTGATTAAAAATCTATTTAAATACTACATATTAACACTCCCAATATCTTTCATTTTTATATACAAACCTATTAACCCTTTGACTATCCAACTTCATGGTACCATAAATTAGTACATGATTATAGATTGAGAGCAATGAATGTAAAAAGCCATTTTTGGAGGCAATGCACAGTAAAAATTAAAGCTATCATTCTCAGTATGCCTATGGTACCTATTGCCATGGTATCTAGAGGCCAATCACATTATATTAATTATGCAGGGATTCTTATCTGCAAAGCTACTTGGAAACATTAATATAACTTTCTTGGGTGCAGGTACTTATTCATACACCCATTTATGGGTACAAGTTGGAATTGGTGCACAGAGAAGATTTTTAATTATTTAATATTGATTGTGGCAAACTGCCCTGAGTTCTGTGGGTCTCGTGCACTCCAAGTGGGCCAGTGTTGTGCCACTGATTTCAGGATCTGTGCTTAATCAGTGTTGTTAAAAGCAGTCCAGGACACAAAAGGTGCCAAGCATATCTAAGTCAAGGATGTAGATTAAGGAATTCCAGAAGTATTGATAGTCTGGTTGCAAGGTGAACACCCTGAAATCATCAAACAGAATATAGTACCCCCCTCCCCCAGTACTTAAACAATTGGTTATGGGTGAGTAAGAAAGCAGGGCTTTTTCAAGTAAGGGATTTAGAAAGACTGAGAATGAAGATAGGCATTTGATGGGGGAATATACAGATGTGTGGGAGGAGCAGTGGACAGAAGTTGTGGTTATGGACAGAGTGTGACAAAAAGCATCTGGTGGATACTGCACCAACAGTGGTGAATTTGTGTATAATGAGCCATCTTAGGGGAAGCATCTGTCCTCCTAAAGGGCTATCAGTGCCATTAATGAACTTTCTGGTCCTCTAATAGGCTCAAATTATCCAGGAGTGCAGTGGGTTCTTTAAAACAACTTTTTATTAATATGCATTTATAATTGGTCACTGTAAATATGCTATGATCTCTCTGCCCATTGAAGCAGTCTTAACATTTCTCAACATTGTAAAAACATCACATTATTGCTCTCTTGAAACAGTTGTTAATAATTAAGTATAAAACCTTCTGTTCCAAGAGGCAACTTTTTTCCATACTGGGAAAAGGATGCACTTTTGTACTATAATGCCCTATTAAATAAGTTAATACCATTGAACTTTCAGAGGAACAATTATAATACAGTAATGATGATATTTGATAGCAAATATATTTTACTGTGACAAGCAACAAACAGTACCAATTCATATGATCTGATTTTCTTTCCAAATAAAAAAAATCCTTTTCTTATAACTGAAGTAAAACTCAATGGCTATGTCTACGCTGCCCCTGTTTTGCACAAAAAATATTCAAATGAAGCAAAGCATGGAATATCGCTGTGCCTCATTTGCATAATTAATAAGGCTCCATTTTTGTGCAAGAGGCTCACAAAAGCCCCCTCTTGTGCAAGAGCCGTTCTTCCGCATTTTTTTCAGGAAGAACGGCTCTTGTGCAAGAGGAAGGTTTTGCAAAAATGGAGCCTCATTAATTATGCAAATGAGGCATGGCAATATTCCACGCTTTGCCTCGAGCATATTTTTGCACAAAATGGGGGCAGTGTAGACATAGCCAATTAGTATACATATAAGAGATGCATTTTCTAGTCTTGGCAATGTGCTACTGACTATATCACCCACTGAACAAGCAGTACCTTGCCACATAGCTTCTATGTAGAAGCTTATAAGTAGGGCCCTACAAAATTCATGGTCTTGAAAAATGCATTATGGACCATGAAATCTGGTCTTTCTCCTGTCTAATAGTCTTCTGTGTTTTGTACCCTATACTATACATATTTCATGGGAGAGATCACCCTCTCACAAATTGGAGGTCTTGACCCAAAAGGGAGTTGCAAGAAATCAAAAAGATTATTTTAGGGAGGGATGCGGTATTGCCACCCTAACATCTGCATTTGCCTTCAAAACTCGAAGGTCTGGAGAGATGGAGGATGTTGGCCAGGCACCTAGCTCTAAAAGCAGCACCTTGCCAGCAGCAGTGCAGAAGGAAGGGAGGCAATACTATACCATGCCATCTTTATTTCTATGCTGCTGCTTGTTGCAGCACTGCCTTTACAACTGGGCTCACTGTCAGTAGCCACCACTCTCCTTGTGTACTGTTCTAAAAACAGTGCTGCCATCTGCTCAGAAATAAGGGTAGCAGTATCACAACACCCTCTACAATAACTTTGCAACCTCTTCTCCAACAACTCCTTTTTGGGTCATCATTGTGAAATTTCAGAATTGCTTAATACATAAAATGTATGATTTATTTAAAATCCTATGAACATGAAATTGACCAAAATGGACTGTGAATTTAGTAGGGATCTATTATAAATGAAGGACAGGGAATACTACAACAAGTCAAGCAAAAATGTCAATGTCACTCTGAGTAGCACTAAAGGGTACTTATGCATATAAACTTTGTCTAATTCTTTCCTTGAAATCAATTCCATTCCTATCTACTGAGACACTGAATGTTAGGGGAGTTGTCTTCATTCAAGAAGACTAAATTTAAGCTCTAACAGAGAGAGACGAATATTAGTTAGTGACAATAGAAAACTGGCAAAGTGCGGGTTTTTTTGTAGTGGTAGCAAAATAGTGAAAACCAATGCTATGTTTTATATTACTTTGTCATTGTAATTGTCTTTGGTTGTTTTGTTTTTCTGATTTATTTTGTTATATCTTATACACACTTCGACAAATTGTTACACATATCCCAGGTAAAATAAATACCCTAATTTTCAGTTTAATTGGAACAAAAAAACAGTGTATGTGCTAGTCACTTATGACCAGATAATTCAATGGCTACTTATACAATTTGGTGCCTTTTAAACAAATCATATCTTGGCCTTGTCTACAAATTAGTGCATATTGAAGCAACCTGTGTACACACAACACAATTTTAGTGTATTAAATGGCCAATTAATACATATTCTGTAGTTCTATTTGAAAGTCTACTGAACTGATTGTGTTTTGAGTTAAGGCAAAGTAACATTTGTGTGCACCCACTGTTCATTCCCACTAAGGGTTGAACCTCAGTTAACTGGGACTCACTGGTCTGGCAACATCCGTGGTCTGTCAGGACCACAGATGTTCCACCACCAGAGTGTCCCGGTGGAAAGCTGGTGGTTGGGCTCCCCACAGTTGGGCTGCCCAGTGTGCCATAGCTGGGTAGCTACTTACAACCCAGCAGGGATGTCGAGCATGTCCAGAAGCCTGGCATGCTGCAGTGGGGCTGGTCGGTGGGGACAGGAGCCCAGCCTTGCAGTGGGATTTCCAGGTGCATCCAGGAGCCTGGTGCACATGGAGCTGGGCTGCCTGGCTTAGCAGGGAAGGGATAAGTGAACTGGCAGGGCATCAGGGATGGTGAGAGGCCAGCAGCTAGTCCAGGACTGGGGGGCTGGTAGCAGGAGGGCAGATATGACTTTCCCTGATCTGGCAAAATCCCTCATTGAGACTGGTCAGGTCCCAAGAGTGCTGAAGCAGGGAGGTCCAACCTGTAGTTCATCCATCTGCCAACTGCTATACCACAGTGCTATCCTTCTGTGGCACTCAGTTCGTGTTGACCAGACGTCGCCCTGCTACTTCAATCCTGGCACAAAATTGGAATTGGTTTATTTGCTTCTGGAATTACATACCTCAGCATTTCTTTAGTACCAGCACCATTACTGTACAATGTCTTGTGCAGAATCTTTGTGGGATAAGAAACACCAGGTAAATTTGTGTCTGCTGTTGGTGTTGTATCTGACTTCTCTTTGCTTTCATTGGTATTATAGATCTTGGAACACTCACTAGGACCCAGCTCTTGTTTCCACTGACATTTTTAGTAAAAAAAAATGCATTGACTTCAGCGGCGCAGGATCAGTCTGTGAACAGTTTACCTCAAAAATGGCCAGTTCAAATTATTATTCATATAAATATTGTATAAAGTTCCTAAAGGTTAATATAGCTTTGTACATTCGATATTCAGTAGCTATCTATTTCTGTTATTACTGAACTCCTCCTTGCTACGTTCCTGTTAAGGAAGTGGTCTCACTTTGCAAATGAGAAATTGAGACACATACATTAGTGGTCTCATTTCAAGATGCTGAGCACTTGCAGTTTCCCATTAAGATCTGTGACAATGTGACAACATCCCTCAGGAAATCTGTGACAGAGGGGGAATGAAATACAGTTTTTTTGCATTGTAGAGTAGTGTCCTTTTTCTATGCTCAAAGCCACTTGATAAAATCATATACATCCTAAACTGACTTTTTTCATTTTAAAGTTGTCAGCAGGGGTGAAAAAATGAAATTAGTGTCAGGACTCCATTTGATTTCTGATGAATCCCAATTTTGGTCATATATGCAAATATTTCACATTCTAATTACAGTATATAGCTGAAATAATTTCATAATAGCCATTTAGACTAAGGTGTGATATCAAAATTTAAAATTTAGCAGAACCCTTCCATGCCTCACTACAACTTCATTGGTCCCCAATATATCTTTTGAGCCTGACTCATGGTATCCCAATAATTAATTAGATTTGTGTATAATGGACACCCCATGTAAACCAGTGTAGTGTTTTCCTTGACATACTGAATGTACCAGTAGTTGTTACTGGTTGCATATTTAGATAGCTGTCAATAAAACAGTAATCAATAAGTTTGTCTGGATCCAAGTTCTCTGCCTATGACTTTAAGAAATAAATTTTCAGTTTCAAACTTTGCTACAAAAAGGCTAGGGCAATTTTTTTCCTTCTCTCAGATCCCTCAAAGCATCAGCAGAAGCTTTTTTCATGTACAGCATACCACCTAAATAATCTAGAACCAAAGATTCATTTCTCTCTGCTAATCAATCCTCTTCTTTTTAAATACCACTCGTAAGATAAGTTGTTTTTCTTAGAAATTACTAATAAACTATTTTACTTGTCAGTCTGATAAGGACACAGGTTGCCTTAGCTTTCATTTCTTTGAGGTGTTATGCTTCTAGGAGCTCTGATTTCTTTTTAAAAGTATGAAATTCACTCTTTGCCCTGAAAAAAATTTCTTGGCTTTTTAAAAAAAATTCTGTTTCATGAACCCTACTTCTTTTTTATATCTCACCAATGACATGTGACACATGGAATTCTGTCATTTCTCACAGTTCTCTTTTATTCACTCTTACTTCAAGGTTGCTGTTTCACTGTGGGTCAAATTCTATATTCTTTATTCTGGTCCACATCCCATGGCCTATATTGGTACCTTCTGCCTAAACATAGATATCAGTTTTGGCCTTTGCAGCTTTCCCACTGCTGAAAATATATGTCACATGGGAATTAGTAGGATATATTCACACTGCTGGGAATGTGTTGCACACATACTGACAATAAGTTTGAGGACCCATAGAGCAGAAATGATGATGGCTTGCCCAGCTCTGTCAGAATGCACTCTGCCATGATTAATGGTACTTACTGTCAATAAAGAGGGGAAAACAGTCTTTTCTAGTCTCTTTCCTTATTTGCTTTGGTTCTTGTTTTTCATCTTTTGACCCAGAAGTTTGGGTCAACTATTTAAAAAAATCTAGAAATAGATATGAAAATTGCCTAGAAATAGACCCAAATGTCTGAACAAAACACTCTAAGTGGGTACGGGGGAGTAGAGGGTTCAAAGGGAGGGAGAAGGACATGAAAGTGAGTGGAAAGCAGCTTCAGAATCTAAACCTGTATCTGAATTTTCTAGTAAGCTCTGACTGAGGTCATTGGAAAAACAAGAATCTCAGATCCATAGACACTGCATTTAAGGGGTTGATAACTAGATCCATGTTCATGCTTTGTAGTTCTCTTTGTTTTCTCACATTCAGGTGTTTCACTGGTGCTTTAAATACTTGGGTAATGATGACCATCTTGGCAGTTACACCAAGGATTGAACCAGGGAACCTCCAGACCTAAGAGAATGCAGCACTACAATTGTCTAGTTGGAAGCTATAACAACTGGTGGGGGAGGGGAGGAAGCTCAGAGAGAAACCTACAGCACACACTTGTCACTGGCAGGGGAGCTGAAAGACTTACCAGGTCCTTGAGCAAGGTGTGGCAGTGGCTCCACACTTCTGGAAGGGGTAGGGCTTGGGCTCGCCTGTCTCAGGCAGACTCAGTGCCACCGGAAGCATGTTGTGGATCCCACCACCAGCCCCCAGAGCTGCCCAGAGCACACTGCCAAGACCTCAGATGGAGATTTAAAGGGCCCTGGGCTCTGGCCACTTCCACTGCCACAATATCAGCTGCCAGGAGCCCCAGGAATAGTCAGGCGCCCTTTACCTCTCGCATTGGCGGGCCTGGTTACTTGTGTTTAACATAAGTTCCTACTGCCCCTCCTTCTCATTCTTCCTGTGGCAAGCAGACATGAAAATGACCAAGGTAACAATGGACAGAACTAAATAAAACAAAGGTGCTGCTTCAGGCCAGGGCACCTGGTGTTTGCAATGTTGGTAACTATATAAAAGCGCTCATCTAGCAGACAACACGCACCATTCACTCTTACTTCTTTAATGCTTGCAACATAGCACAATTAACAAACAAAACAGCTTGCTCCATGGGATAGACATTAATCTTCTTTTCTGAATTTTTTTTAAAAAATTACAACAAATATTTTGTTCAGAATATAGTCTAGAGTGAGGAAGCAGTTTCATACCATGCATCAAACAATGTTAAGAGTTAAGGAAAATCTAAAATTGCAATTGCAACATTTACAATTGTAGATAGACAGAAACTGAGTCATTATTTTTACTTTCACTGCAGTTTGTTTAATGTTGGGTGGTTTTGTTTTTTGGGTTTTTTTGAGACTTTGTTTTTAAATTACTTACACGTGTGCATTGCCCATCATAACTGCTCTTATCCACACTGAGGTAGCTTACAGTAAATGTTCAATGTCTGAAACTGTCTCCTATGATAGTCACCCAGATATGAGCCATTCAATTTTTCTCTGTATCGACCAGACAGGTCAGCTCAAAAGGTTGGAGGATTACCCGAGCTTGGGTTTACCTCTTTTTTAGTCTGTGCTGAAGAAATTCAAATACAGGATGGAGACTTTTGCCATATTATTCAGATTTCCCTGTAAGTTTCTCTGTGTGTAATGGTCCTGAAATAGATCCATTTTTATATTCCCATCCAACTAGCCTTTCACAGATTATTTCATTTTCTCACACAATTCCACTTACGATATGTGGATCCTTTCATTTGGCTTGTTAGCTGGAGGGGCTTTTCTAAGCCTATGATGAGAATGTGTTATAGTCAATATCATGAAGGAAAAGACTCACATTTTTGTTTCCCTAGGTAATCTCATCAAGGAGTGTGAAGACATAGAGCTGTTTATAATTCTTCAAGATCTGGGTTTATTGAAAAACTGGGCAAAGAGTTCTCTTCTTCCTTCTCAGTTCCTAGTCCATCTGCAAATCTGCTTACTCACTAGTCACAGTCACCTCCTGCTGGAGAAGAGAACCAATCTCTGATAGCTCAGTTCATCAGAAAAAAGCCTTGTGTATTGCCTTTTCAAAGATTAGGAGGCTGGACCTCATAGTAATTGAGATTGCAATTTAACACTTTCTTCCCTATGTAGCTCCCAAACTGGAAACAATAAAATGCAAGAAACACTCATAGCACCATTTATTTTATAACAGGTCAGCCCTAAAAGGATCTACCTTTGGAGCAAATGAATTAATATCCCGTCCAAAAAGGAACCATCTTGTCTACTCATTAGGGCAACATAAAATACAAAATATATACTGATCACAGCCCCTAAGAATTAAGCAGCAGGGAGTCTTCTGTAATACTTGCCCATAGAAATAATAGAATATTAGAACTGAAAGGAACCTCGAGAGATCATCAAGTCCAGTTCCCTGCCCTCACAGCAGGACCAAGCACGTTCTATATCATCCCTGACAAATGTCTATCCAACCTGCTCTTAAATATCTCCAGAGATGGAGATTCCACAATCCCTCTAGGCAATTTATTTCAGTGTTTAACCATCGTGACAGGAAGTTTTTCCTAATGTCCAACCTAAACCTCCCTTGCTGCAGTTTAAGCCCATTGCTTCTTGTCCTATCATCAGAGGCCAAAGAGAACAATTTTTCCCCTCCTTCCTGTGACACCCTTTTAGATACCTGAAAACCACTATCATGTCCCCTCTCAGTCTTCTGTTTTCCAAACTAAACAAGCCTTGCCTCACAACTTATGTTTTCTAGACCTTTAATCATTTTTGTTGCTCTTCTCTGGACCTTCTCCAATTTCTTCACATCTTTCTTGAAATGTGGTGCTCAGAACCGGAAACAATACTTCAACTGAAGCCTAATAAGTGCAGAGTGCAGCAGAAGAATGACACCTCAGGTCTTGCTCACAACACTCCTGTTAATGCAATGGGAATTAAAACTGGTGAACAGATGTGTTCAACAAAAGGAAAGGACAAACACTGAGAATGCTCAATAACCATCTCAGAGGGATGCAGAAGAGGATTTGGAAATACCACAGCTGGTTCATGTAATTAGTAATGGGAGGTCAGGTCTATAGAAGGAATAGATTACAGCTGGTCCCCAAATTACAAACGGTCAATTTATGACCAACCCGTCCATTAAGCGGTCATAAAGGCAGTCCCCAAGTTATGAACACGACCAGCACTTACGAACAGCATGGTCACAATGTAACTCAATGGGGTCCGACTTACGAACATTTCGAGTTACAGCCAAGTGTTTGGTTCGTAACCCGTTTGTAACTTGGGAACCAGCTGTATATATTCTCAGGGCCTCACATTGGCTATCTGGAGTTGTTGGCAATCCTTTTGTAATAACTGATTTCAGATGCCTCTTCCTGATGACCGCAAAGGCAACTTGATTGGTTGAACTGTATCACTTCATGTTTCAACAATTCAGCTGAAACTGTTTTAGTCCTTTTATCCTTCTGTGTCTGTGCACCACATACTTATATACTCTGTTATTCATTACCAGCAAATATCACCTTCTAGATCATGTTTTTGGAGTAGGCCTTCCAAGTCCCTTTGTAGGAACACCTGGGTCTTATTAGGTTAAAGGAGTTCTGCCTTTTCTTGTTGATTTCCCTTTCTAGAACCAGTCCTTAATATCTGCAGCCATGCCCAGGCAAAATAAACTCAGATACTAGTCTGAGTGTCTTTTCATAACTCAGATGGCCTAATACGTTGTTATCAGTACCACTCCAGTACTCTTCTCTGTGAGATTGCTGCCCTTCCCCTTCTTGGGACCAAACCTTAATTACCACTTGTGGCTCTGGTCATTAATGGAGCACTCTCCACCCCCTTCATTCTTTTTCTGAGGGAACTTTTTTTTACTATATGATGTCTATATGTATGTAAATCCATCCTGAGTTAACAGGGCTGTATCCTATCTCTGCCAGGCTAGGGCTATAATTAGGGCCCTTCCAAATTCACAGCCCTGCAAAATATGTCATGGACCATGAAATCTGGCCACTTATGTGTTTTTACCCTATGCTATATGGATTTCACAGAGGAGACCATTGTTCCTCAAATTGGGTCTAGTCCCAAAAAGGAATTGCAGGAGCATCACAAAGATTATTTTAGGCAGGTATTGCCACCCTTGCCCAGCGCAGAAGACCATGCAAAAATAACTGGAGAGTGGTGGTTATAATGTTGGCGAGGCCCAGCTCTGAACGGACCACCCCATCAGTAGCAGCGCAGAAGTACGAGTGGCAATACCATTGGGATGGGGTGCAGTCACAGAAGACCTGGGTGCTTCCTGGGGTGCTGATGAGGCCCCTGCCACTCATCTTCCTGCATTCTGGGGTTTCTTGCTACCCAATCCTGAGGGGCCAGCTCCCTGGTCTCACCCAGCCAAGGCACCAAGCAGAGATCACTGCTCCTCCCCTCCGCCCAAAGCAGTACAGACACTGAAACTCTTCAGGTCCAAGGAAAATACGGTTTTAGGCCCAGCTTCCAAGGAAACCACTCCCCAAAGGGGATCAGAACCCCAAATCAATTATTTAGGTAAGCCCACTTTAACAATGAAAGGAGACTGTGTACACTGCTCCCCCAGGTAACAAGTATTTACATTGGGCTTGATAGTAAATAAAAGTGATTTTAATAAGTACAAGCAGTAGGATTTTAGTGGTAGTAAGTGAAAACAAGCAGAGCAAAGTAGATTACAAATTTAAAATAACAGAAAATGCTTAGCTAATTCTAACACTAAAACCTCAGTATAAACTTATTACAAACTCACTCTAAAACTGTTCTTGTTCCAGCTAAGCCTTCAAACCAGGTAAATCTCCTTTTCCCTGGGGTCTTTAGTTATCCTCCTGGGTATGCCAAACCAGCTAAAGACAAAGACCCTGCTAAGCTTCCCATTGTTGTATAGATTCCCACTTTTACATGGGAAGTTAACAGGCCAGTCCCTGCCACTTAGGGAGGTCACATGACTCTCTAGGACTAACCACTGCTAAGACTTAAAGGGACTGTTTATATATGATTACCCAGATATTGAGGTATCCCAGCATTGGAAACACCCTTGATGGCTTTCATTTGCACATTTAAAAACCACAAAGCATTCCATACTCCATATTTCTAACTTTACATATGAAAATTATACATATACCAAAATAAGATATACAAACCCAGGGGATTAAAATATTAAGATTGATAGGTTACATAAGGCAATTTGTTCTAAGCATCTTTGAGTTATGCATATCTGTGTCCTTAAGTCCATTTCATAAAGCATGGGGAGGAGGGTCCGTCAAAACCATATCCTACCCTCCTTACTTCTACATTACTGGTAGTGTCAGTTCTGCCTTCAGACCTGGATTCCTGACCAGCAGCTGCTGCTTAGCTACCCAGCTCTGAAGGCAATCCTGTTGCCAGCAGCTATACAGAAGGGGTTGCAGTACCATTACCCCCATACAATAAACTTACAGACTTCACACAATTCCTTTTAGGGTCAAGAACCCTACAATTATAACACCATGAACTTTCAGGTTTAAATATCTGAAATAATAAAATTTACCATTTTTAAAAACTTCTGACGGTGGAATTGATCAACTGGACCTTGAATTTGGTAGAGCTCTAACTGTAGTGAATGTCTATTGAAAGTAGATCAAATTGTGGAAGAAAATTGGCATGACCATATATACCAAAGGGATACAATTAAAAAAAAAAGTGAACACACATAAAAAGGACAAATCAAATTTCAGAACAGAGTGGGGATGGGGAGGGGGTGGTTAATGTCTGTGAGCTAATGATATTAGAGGTGATAATTGGGGAAGCTAGCTTTGTAATGGGTAAGATAATTAGCATCTTTGTTGAGGCCCAGTTGTAAAGTGTCAAATTTAAGCATGAATGACAGTTCAGAGGTTTCTTTTTGAAGTCTTGTGTTAAAATGTCTTTGAAAAAGGATGCAGGTAGTCAAGCCGTTGAGACACTGCCCTTTATGGTTGAAATGGCAAGAAACTGTTTTTTCTTTGTGAAACTGTCTGATATCTGTTTTGTGTGCATTGATTCTTTGGCGAAGTGTCTGAGACGTTTGTCCAATGTACATAGCAGATGGGCACTGTTGGCACATGAGGGCATAAATTATATTTCTGGATGAGCGGGAATATGTGTTCTTGATCTTATAACTGAATTGGTTAGGTCCAATGATGATGTCAGCAGAGTGAATATGTGGACAAAGCTGGCAACGGGGTTTGTTGCAAGGGTCTGGCCCACAAAAGCTCATCACCTAATAAACCATCTTGTTAGTCTTTAAAATGCTGCATAGTCCTGTCTTTTGTTTCAGCTAGACCAGACTAACACGGCTACATCTCAATTACTATTGAAAGTAGAGCTCTGTGAGTCAATGGTTTTGCTCTTTCTGGTAGAAGAGACTTACAGTACTCTTGTGTGAAGAGTGATAGGGGGTGTGTGTGTGGGGGGGGGGAGGGTGTGTAATAGAAAGGTATAAGGAACAGAACAAAAGAAGCAGCTGACCATTGCAGGAGTCTCTAAAAGAACTCACAGGTGTGAATTGGTTGTACCTGACTATTGAAAGAGGGCTGCTGCAGAACCAGGGTGGGAAAGGGGCAGAACAGAGATTATCCCTCAAGCACTCTAAAGGGAAGGGTGAGCTAGTAACAGACATTGCTTTGGGGATATTTTATTGTTTTGTATGATCGTACTCGACTGTGCTTTTATACGATTAAAGATACAACTATAAAACTATTGCATGCCCCTGACAGAGATAAACTAGAAGCTTGACACATTCTGTGTTAGGATCTGTAAAAGGAGTCTCTAGAATCAGGGTTTGGTCCATATTTCATCAGAGAACATAAACTGAAAGATAACCAAGGAATTTGAGGGTGACATTATGAAAAGAGCTCAACCCTGGCCTAATGTTGCCAAACTAACTTTGCCAAATGCCCATTAATTTTATCAGGAGCAGAGTCAGGCTAACACTGAATACACAAATGTCACATTAAAAACTCACTAAAACAGGGTTCTCATTTTTGCTTAGAGAAATCACAATAAAAGCCCAAGATAACAATATCTTTTATATTACTCTAGGAAAAACACCACCAAACCCTCCCCTGCCTCAAATCTGAAAACAAAATATTTTTATCCAATTACAAACTGAAAATAAAAAAAATATTTACCTAGCTGGGCAGTGCAGCAGCCTGTCTCAGCCAAATTCTCATCAGTACTTTATCAGATAAACCCAAAGAAAATGACACAAAATAAGCTCATATAAATCATTTAGGACATTATTACTCTCAAAGGACAGTGCAAACAGATGAGGTAGGAAAATAATGCAGGAATTTAATCCTGAGATTATTTCTGTAATAGAAGGTCCTCTGCCAGCACTGATTGTTGTGAAAAGTGGAAGTCTCTGCCAAGCTCATAAATACTTGTGCCAGTTTCTCCAGGTAGTATTATAACTATTCTTAGGCATTCTATCTTGACTTCTGACATGACAGGTTTATGATACAGTGAACTCAAATATTGCAAAGTACACCTATAAGGCCCTAAATACAAGAATCTTCTATCCTCAGCAAATTCGACCGAAATACTTGGGATTATGTATTCTTGGCCTAGAAAATTCAGACTATGATCATAGTTTCCTCAGTTCATTGCCTCCATCCCAATTCAACACATTTCCTTTCCTGTCAGTCGTCTCTTCAGAATGAGCTATCCCTGCCTCAGTATTATGCTACTAATCTCCAGTCAGTCCTTCAGAGCAGCAATCTCCCTTAATAGGCCCCCATTCCAAAACCTCTGCTGACAGAGTAGATGCCCCCTTCCTGTTGCTTTTACAAAGTTGGCAAGGGCTGGGGAGAGGCTATATCAAGTAGAGGGGAAGCAATGTTTAATTTGTGCCAGGCTTGTCAGGGCTGAACACTGGCACCTCTGAGCTTGCTGCTGTTATGATTGTAAAAATAAATTCTTGAGCTTCTGTACCTCATTGCTAAAGTGCCAGTATGTGTGTGTGTGTGTGTGTGTGTGTGTGTGTGTGTATGTGACTTACAGTGTATACAGTAGTTTCCACTTATTAGCAACTCCTTGGTTTCCAGCAAAAAGCTGCCATTATCCAGGAGCTGCTGCTAAGCAGAAAGCAGGATTGCAGAGCAGCAGCCAGGAACAGAAGCTCTGGGATGTTCAACCTGCCTGCGGATAGGGTAGGCTCAAGTGGGGAGGGAAATGGTAGCCTGAATGCTGGGGGATTCCTACAGGGAGCAGAGATTCTGGAGGCCTACACCTCATGCTTTCCCGGGGTTAGAGCTCCTGGAATTCCATGGCTTCCTTCCCTGGGTGCAGACACACAAAAGGGCACAACCTGGAGAGTTACCATACAGCTCTAGCATCTGGGCTGCATCTCGTCTCACTGCTACTGCCTTGCCATAGCCTCCCTTCCCAGCCCAAAGTCCCTTTCCTCCTATGTGGTCCCTGTGTGCAGGCAGATTCAGAAGTGCTGACAAATGCTGAGCATCAGCCACAGGCAGATTTGCTGGGGCTGCAGACAAGCAAGGTTTTCCAGCATTTCTTTTCCTGACTGCAGCCTCAGAGGTTAGGTTTTTCTTCTAAAATGTTAGTACGTGGAATGCTGTTGCCGATATCATAATCCCATTAACACTGAAGTCAATAGGATGGAATTTGTTCCTGGAAAAATGTTGCTATTAACCAGCTGCTGTCCATATCTGGGTTACTGTAGAGAATCTACTGAACAAGACTACTAATGCTTACATTTAATGCAAAGTGTCAGAAGTTTTCATGGGTAAAACCAACTTCATCAGATGAGCTGAAGTGGAAATATTAGAAACCAAGTTATATATAACAGAAAAAAATACCAATTACAGAGAGAGAGTGCGGAATTGGTATTCATCTACAGATTTGACACTGTTACCCTGGGCTTGAACGAAGACATCAACTGGCTGTTGCATTAAAAAACTAGTCTCTCCTGCCTTTAATAACTAATTTTTTTACATTAAAAGCTAAGAATGGGACACTTCCTACCCACTTAATTATCCTTACTAGCACTGGTCCTGCAACTGACAGTTTTTTTTCTGTTGCATATCTTGGTTTCTGTTATTTCCACTCCAGCTCATCTGATGAAGTGGATTTTACCTATGAAAGCTCATGATACTGTATAATTGTGTTCATTTCTAAGGTGCAACAGGACTACAGACTAATCCAGTTACCCCTCTGAAACTATTTAAATGCAAAGTTAAGGATGCAAAAGTTCCAGTTGGGCCCACAATAGCAGCACTAACTCTGTCATGTTGCATATAATGAATCCAGTTTCATCCTCATTTACATGCTCACTCTCCCAATGAGGTCAGCAGGAATTACATGTATATCTGAGAAAATAATTTGAGCCAGGAATGAAGTTTTAAATTTTCCAGTGGATTCAGATGTGATTATCATCTGTGCATCTCAATTTGTCAGCCTGACAGAATGGATGTGTGATGGTTAACACCTTTACAAAGAACTTGTTCTAAGGACATTTAGGAAGTACTTCTGAATCAATAGAGGAAAGCTTTCCAAAATGAACACTTATCTAGCCAAGTGAAAGTATTTTTTCCATCTGCTCTGATCAAAAAGATGTATCTTATTGTCCAGTCTCAGCTTCCAGCAGAGCTGCAGGCACACCCAGAATATCTGGTTGCAGACCTGATTATTTTGGCTAATAGCCATTGATGCACCGATTCTTCATGAACTTACTTAATTTTTATTTTTGAACCTCAATATACTTTTGGTCTTTACAACATCCCCTTTCAATGAGTTCCACAAGCTGGCCGTGCATTCTTTGAGGTTCTTTCTATGCATGTTTTAAATCTGCTACCTCTTAATTTCATTGGGTGAACTTTTATCATATGAAGGGTCAATAACACTTCCCTTTTTACACACCCTTCATGAGTTTATAAGTTTCTATAATATCCCCTTAGTTGTCTTTTTGTGAAGCTGAATAGTTCCAGGGTTTTTTAATTTCTCCTCATATGGAAGCTGTTCTATACCCCTAATCATTTATGTTGTCCTTCACTGTACCTTTTCCAATTCTGATGTATCTTTTTTTTTAAGATGGGGTATTCCAGAACTGAATATGATATTCAAAGTATGGGCATACAATGGATTTATATAGTGGCATTATGATATTCTGTGTTGTTTCCTATCCCTTTCTTAATGTTTCCTAACATTCTGTTAGCTTTTGACTTCCACTGAACATGGAGCAGATGTTTTCAGACTCCTGTCCAGTCTGATGCCAAGCTCTTTCTTGTGTGTTAATAACTAATTTAGATTCCATAACAGTGTAGGTATATTTGGGATTGTTTTTAATGTGCATTTATTTTCACTTATCAACTTCAAATTTTGGTTTAATTTGATTTTTTAATTTAATTTTATATCTACCACAATTAGTTCTGCCTTACTCTTTTCACCACCCCCCCTTTCCAGATAATTTGGGGCTATACTGAACAGTGCAGATTCTAGTACAAATGTTTGGGGCACCCCATTTTTTAACCTCTTTCCATTTTGAAAACTGACCATTTATCCCTATCCTTTGTTTACTGCCTTTCAACCATACTGATCCATGAGAGGACCTCTCCTCTTATCCCAGGCTGTTTATTTTGCTTAGTGTCAATGGCATGGGATGTTGTCAAATGCTTTCTGAAAGTACAAGTTCACTGTGTGCACTGGGTCACCCTTATTAACATAGTGGTTGACCCCTTAAAAAATTAATGGGTTGGTGAGGCATGATTTCCCTTTACAAAATCCATATTGACTTTTCCCCACCATATTTTGTACATCTGTGTTTCTAATACTTCTGTTCTTTACTATAGTTTCAACCATTTTTGCTGAAGTTAGGGATACCAACCTACAGTAGGTTGATTGAAAAAAAAATCAATGTTACATTAGGTATTATCCAGTCTCCTGGTAAAGACATTGGTTTAAATGATAGGCTGCATATTACAGTTAATAGTTCTGTAATTTCATACCTGAGCTCCCACAGAACTCTAGTCTGAATTACATCTGGTCAGAGTGAATTAATTTATCAATTTGTTTCAAAACTTCCTCAGTCTGGGACAGTTCCTCCAACTTGTCATCTAAAAAGAATGGCTGAGATGTGAGAATCTGCAGTGAAGACTATTAGAAATAATTCATTTAGCTTTTCTGCACTGTTTGACAGGCTTGCTGCTTCTGATGTATGTCCAAAAACTCAGTTTTTGTGGGTTGTCATGGCTATTCCCCTCTCTGGCATTTTGAGTGCAGAGGGTGGGGGCCTGCAAGAGACTTTAAAATACTTTGTCACTAACGGCTTGTCTTAAATCCCCCCCCCCAAGGTCACAGATTCCCCGCCTTGGATTGGTGTCTCTGTGACCACCCAAAAGCAAAACCCCTTTGAGAACACAGGAAGGCACACTTGGGAATTCATCCCTGTGAGGTACCCTCAAGCCTTTAACTCTCCCTCTGGAGAGAGCATGAAACTCAGCTGAAAATGGAACTTTAGTTTTTCTTAGTATTTTGACTGTTCAGTCTTAGGCATGTATACAAAGAACCTCCTGCCTTCTAGGACACAGGAATCAGATCATAGTCTTAAACAGGTGATTTTTATTAAAAAAAAATACTTGGTGGAACATTCCTTGCTTGCTCATGCAACTGAAAAAAGGATTTAAAACACAGAGAACTGCTTCCCTGGGATTCAGTTTGGAAAGTTACATTTAAGAGAGAGTACAGTAGTTACATGTGCTCAGCACAGAGAAGTCCAACCCCTTCTCCCTCCCCCCCTCCAAAAAAAAAGATTATATCAGACTACAGATATGGGAGCAGAATGCCTGGCTCCCTGGCTTATTTCATGTCTTCTCAGGCCCTGCTCTGGCCACACAACAGGAACAGAAAAGGCTATACTTCCAATTCAAAAGTCCATACTCTGTTTCCATTGGCTCTCTTGGCCTCCTGCAAATTCACTTCCTGCTTTCCTATCATTCCTGGGGATGCTCTAGGACCCACTGTCTATGGTTTTAACTCTTACAGGCAAAGCAGTTAGGGTTAGATTTAAAAGATTAACCAATACCTAGAAAAGACTTTAGCTAAATGAATGACTCGAATATCCATAAAATGGTGTGGTTCCCCCCATTCACCAGATGGTTTTCACTGGTTGTGCATCAAATTATAATTAAGCAAGCCAAAAACTAATTTTATATTAGACTCGCCAGAGTTTATGCTTGTTTCTGTTTTCCTCAGTTGGATTGGATTTCTAGTTTTTAAAGGATTTTTTTTTTTACTTAATTGCCGTTTCAAATTCTGTTTACCATGGTGTTATTTTTGGTGCTTTGAATATTTTGTGGGGGATGCATACATTCAATTTGAGCTTCTATGTGGGATTTTAAAAATAGTTGCCATGTAGATTGTAGGGATTTCACTTTTGTGATTGTTCTTTTAATTTCTATTTAAATAATGTCCTCATTTTTAGTAGTTCCCTTTTTAATGTTAAATGCTATTATGATGGATTTCCATGTTATTTTCTCCCTTAGAAGGATGCTAGTTTCTAATTTAATACATTATGGTTACCATTATTGAGAGATTCAGCTATATTTACCTCTTAGATCACATCCTGTATATCAAGTAGAACTAAATCAAGAATTGTCCTTCCACTTTGAGTTCCAGGAATAGCAGCTTCAAGAAGCAGTCATTAATGGCATTTTGAAATTTTATCTCTGCATCCTGTTCTGAAGTGGCATGTACACAGCCAATATGGGGACAGTTAAATTTCCCCTACTATAATTGGGTTTTCTGTTTGTGTACCCTTTCTAATTGCCTTGAGCATTTAACAATTTTAAGAATGGCCATATTAGTGGGTCAGGCTAAAGGTCCATGTAATCCAGTAACCTCTCTTCTGACAGGGGCTAGGAGCCATACAGGGAATGAACAGAACAGGTAAACATCAAGTGATCCATCCCCTCTTGCCCATTCCCAGCTTCTATCAAACAAACGCTAGAGACATCATCTCTGCCCAGCCTAGCTAATAGTCATTGATGGACGTATCCTTCATGAATTTATCTAATTCTTATTGGAACCCTCCTTCACAACATCCTCTGGCAGGGAGTTCTATAGTTTGACTGTGCCTTGTGTAAAGAAATACAGGTCGGACCTCCATTGTCTGGCAACCTTGGGACCTGAATGGTCCCTAACCATGGAGTTTGCTGGAAAAGGAGAGGTCAGGCTATGCTCCTGGCTAAGGCTGTGCTCAGTGCTGCCTGCCTCCAGCATCGGACAGGGCTGCATTCCTCATTGTTCCAGCCCTGGACAGGGGCTGGCCTTGCTGCCTCTAGCCCCAACTGGGCATTAGCCCGGGCTGCGTGCCCAGCTGCTGACCCAGTTGACTCCAGCACAGGCTAGAACTGTGCTCCTTGCCACCAGCCCTGGCCAGGACTGTGCTCCTGGCTGCCATCCCTTCTGCCTCCAGCCCCAGTAGGGGCTGTGCTCCCTGCCACCAGCCTTGACTGGTCTGCACTCCCCACCACAACCATGCCAACCCCAACCAAAGCTGTGTTTCCCATCTCACCAGCCCCAGCCAGAACTGCGCTCCTTGCTGTCAGTCCTAGCCAAGGCTGTGATTCCTGCCCCCAGCCCAGGCTGCAATTCTGAACCTGGCCAGCCAGCGCTCTCTAGTTCAGCAATATCCCTGATCCTGCCGGGCCAAGAGGTTACTGGACCAGAGTCCTGGATTTTAGCAGTTCAACCTTTAGTTGCTTTTGTTTGTTTTAAACCTGCTGTGTATTCATTTCACTTGTGATCTATGGGGGCACCTAGCATTGCCCAGTTGGAAGACAGGATACTGGGCTACATGGACCTTTGTTCTGATTCAGTCTTATGGCACCTAGTACAGGTTGAACCTCTCTAGTCTGGTACTTTCTGGTCCAGCAACATCATGATCCAGCAGGATTTTAGTTAGTCAAATGTCAACTTATCATGGGTGTGGTCAAGTTTCTCACAGTCCCATAAAGTTTGTTTACACTTACCAGTCCCGGCTGTCAGTGTTCTGTGCTGTTATTTTGCTCTAGTTCACCCCTAGATGTCTTCAAAGAGCTACGTAAGCAGTGGAAGTGTTGGTAATGCTGCTGGAAAACATTGACGTGCTTGTGGTTCAGCAAATTCTCTGGTTTGACTCCAGTCAGGTCCCAAGAATGCTGGACTAGAGAGGTTCAACCTGTACTTGTGTTATGGGAAGGTGTAAATAGCACTTCCTTAGTTACTTTCTCTACACCAGTCATGATTCTGTAGACTGAGTTATATCCTCCCTTAGTCATCTCTTTTTCAGACTGAAAAGTTCCATTCTTAATGCCTCCTCACATGTCAACCTTTCCAAATCCTAGCCATTTTTGTTGCCCTTTCCTGGAACTTTTCCAATTCCAATATATCTTTTTTGATATAGTATTTTGATACAGTATTTGAAATGTGGTCATACCATGGATTTCTAAAGATGCAATAAGATATTTTCTCTCTCATTATGTATCCCTTTCTTCATGATTCCAACATTATTTGCTTTTTTGACTGCTGCAGCACATTGAGTGGATGTTTTCAGAGAATTATCCACCATCCCTGCTACCTCCAGCCCCAGTAGGGGCTGTGCTCTCTGCTGTCAGCCTTGACCGTGCTGCACTCCCCACCACAACTGTGCCAGCCCCAGATATCTCTCTCTTGAGTAGTAACGGCTAATTTAGACCCCATCATTTTATATGTATAATTGGGATTATGTTTTCCAATATGCATTACTTTGTATTTATCAACATTGAATTTCATCTGTCATTTTGCTTCCCAGTCACTCAGTTTTGCAACATCCCTTTGAAGCTCCTTTCATCAAACACCCTCAAAAGCCTGGTCAGGTGGAGAGTATTATATTGTTATTGCTATACTCTTATTATCCAAGCATGGCATTTTTATCCATAGAGATTCTATGGTACAGTTCGATTCATTTAAGATTATTTCTATATTTAACTCAATGATTTCTTTCATGGATAGTGCCACTTCCCTGCCAACATGACCTCCTCTGTCATTACTAAATACTTTGTATTCTAGTATTATAATTTCCCCATCGTTCTACCATTTTTGATGCTTATTGTATCAATATCGTCACTTAATACCAGACACTCAAGTTCACCCATTATAGTATTTTAAATCTAGCACATGTATAAAAGCGTTTGTAAAATTTGTCAGTATTGAGCTCTCTGCCCTCAAACAATTTCATTGAATTAGAACTGACTTTTGTTTGATTGTTTGTCTCCAGTTTCTATTTGTACTTTATGAACTTCTATCCTGTCCTCTTTTGTAGGTTATATGGAATCCTCTTTAATCCTCCTCTAAGGGATGTCTCAGTCCAAACTATTTGTTCTTCAGCACCTGTTGGCTTTTCCCCAATCCTTAGTTTAAAAATTTCTCTGTGACATTTTTAAAATTACATTCCAGCAATCTGGTTCTATTTTGGTTTTCATGCTAGCTGTAATATGCTCCTCCATTTATAAATGTTCTCCGGTCCCTAATAAATCTAAATCCCCCTCTAAACACCATTGCCTTATCCAAGCATTGAGACCCAACAGTTCTGCCTGTCTGACTCGCCTTGTGTATGGAACTGGAAGCATTTCAGAGAATTCTAACATGAAACTTCTGGACTTAAATTTCTTACCCAGCATCCTAAATTGGGTCTCTCCTTCCTTTCTCCTATGTCACTCCATGACCTGCAACTATCAGCTTCTCCCCAGAACTGCACATATGTCTTTCTAGATATCTTATGTAGTCCTCAGACTTCACATCCAGCAAGCTATTTGCCACATATTTCTTTCAGTCATTGCAAACCTATACCTATTTATAGGTCTAATAATTGAAATAAACAAACATATTTGTTTACATTTACAGGAGATAATGCTGCCTATTGCTTACTTATGCTGTCATCTGAAAATGAGAGCAGGTATTCACATGATATTGTTGTAGCTGACATTGCTAGGTATTTACATATTATGCCCCTTCATTCACCACCATTCCAGAGGACCTTTTTGGAACTGGTCCAAGACTATGAGATGAACTCCTCCAAGAACTAAGAATTATCATAAACCTCACCACTTTCAACTCCAAGCACAATATTAAAGCAAAAGCAAAAACAAACATAAAATCTTACCAGAATAAGACTGCACATGCTTCTCCCCCTACAAAGAGGATGAGAAAACAAACATCATGTAATAGACAGTCATGTCGCTTAATGTATTACTGGTAGGCATTTAGATATTATGATAAATGCTGCATAAGAAAGTATAGAGACTAGAACAAAATGCCTTTTCCATAGATAGTTTAAATCAAATTCAAATAAATATTTTTGAATATTTTCTGATAGTATTTTTTTCTTTTCATCTTCTAGTTACTTGTGATGTACTCTTCATGTATCTTAAGAAATTAGCAATATTTGGAGTTCTCTTTTGTGGGGAAAATAACATCTGGAGTCAGAAATATAATTTGATCTCATCTAGGGAATATTTTTCTCTTCAGAACCCACGTGTCTCTACCTATATCTAAAGTGGTATTTCATATTACGCTTACTTCCAGATTTTGGTATTATAACGCTTTATTTTATACACTTCCTGATGGAGTTCTCCACCAATTACCATTTATACATAAAGCTGTAGTCACGGTTTTTACCAACCACAGGTGTATGTATAATGTATTAAATGTATTACCATGCAGTACAATGTACTATAAATGTATTAAAATGTAGACAATGTATTAAATAGTGATTTTCAATCATTTAATCACAATTTGTATTCTATTTTAACATGCATTGTACAGACTCAGGTCCCAGATTTGCAACTGACTCTCTGTAGCCATTCTCTCACCTGTGAATACCTAAGTATAGTGGGGCTCCCCACAAAGCAGCGGTCTGCCTGAACAAATAATTTGGAGGATCTAGGCCCCCATAGATATTTCCATATTTATCATAATTTTAACTGATTTGTAATTAATTTGCTTTCTCTTTCTGACTCTGGCTCCAGATTTGAAATCTAAGTTAAACTTGTTTAAAATTATTGTATTAGATCGATTTTATTAGGTTGTTCATTTTATGGGTGGCGTACTTTGCTTCTAAAAGTTTTTGTCATTTTGGTTGCAACTAGAAAATGAGATGAATTTTCTCTTCCCAGCCTCCAAAGAACACAGAGCCATGTGAAGAAGCATCATTGTACCTGGTGTGTCCAACAATTTATGTTTGAGAGAGGTCTGGATATGAGAGGCAAAGGCAATGTGAATACTTCCACAGTGCCTCAGTGCACTTTGGTTGAAGTCAATACTGTTTGAGAGTTAATCCCTCATCCATACAGTTTAGGAAAAAAATATTACAGGTTAAGCCAAAATTTAAACACTAATAATTAAAGATTAAAGCAATCACTTTGACTTACTGCATACATAATCCCCTGAACTGCCTTTGGCTTCCTTGGTATGAACCTCCTGTAGCTATGGCAATATATCAGATATGCTGCCAAATTAATCTTATTTGCATACTTTTAACTTTATAGTTTGTACAAATGAATTTTACACTTTCTTTATATAGTAGCTTTTATATAGTGTGTGTCACCAAAGTACTTAAGCACTTCGCTAAATTAGTTATGAAAGAAGCAGTCTGAGACATTTGTGCTGAATTGCCACAATAATTATTTTTAGTGAATTACAAGATTTAAATTATGGCCCAAACAGCATAAACATTGTTCAGTGAAATGGTCTCTGTTTCCAGCTAATCAACTTGCCATTTCACTGATATTTATTCTACCACTTTATTGTGACACACTACAACTGTACTAGTTCACCCAGTTGCTTTTGTCTGGGAAATAGTCTGGAAAGAAGAACAGAGATGTTTAGCCACTGAAGAGATATTAGCATGAGACACTTGATTTGTCAAAGTGTTCATTTCATTTGAACTTCATTTGAACTGTGTCAGTGTGGTTCTTAGTATTTTATGACAAAGAAAGTAATTGTTCACAGTGTATTGGGCTTGCCTTTGAAATAATACCACAAGACTATTGACAAAAGGCTCCACTAACAGCAAAGCTGAGATTAGGTGCTGAGGGTTATTGTCTTGCTATAGTCCCAAAGCTATGTGAAATGTCAGTTAATTGAAAATGGTAATTATCCCACATAACAACATAAACTGTTTCATTCCAGGAAATGTGCCGCTCTTAAATTAATAGCTATTGATCCTACAGCATTTCATGATTCTTCTCCATCCCTTTCTCAAATTATCCAGCCATCAGTCCTTGGGACAAAATCCATTTCACCACTTTTATTGACCAAAGTTTAATGAGTGACCTGGCCTTCCTGTTTAGATAGACTGTAATAGGTCTATCCATCTGCATGCCTGTCAACCAGGCTGATGCTATGTAACCTTCAGGGCATGTTAAACTTTTTACTATTCATGCTTAAAATGAAAACACTTAAGTAATAGTGTCTGATGATTACACTTTTATTAGATTGTGGTAAATTCTAACTAATCAGTACAGTTGGCCAAGTACTTTAGAACAGTGCAAGAATATATTTATTTCAATTTCACATAGTGGTTCCCTTCCATTATGTTTGTGCCCTTTTTGATTTCTTAGGAAATGAGTGTGTTTTTGTGAAGAAATGTTACATTATTGAACAATAAATGATAGGTGATAGGTGACATAGGACGTCTGTACCACTTAAACCCTATTTTGAAGGCTTACACGGTATTGAAATATGCACAAACCTTGTGTGTCCCATTGCATGGAAATGAACTGCACCCATGTTGTTCAGTTGATATGAAGATTTCATGAACAGCTGAACTTGTTTGCATAAACTGTTCAACTCTATCTTACAATTATATTGTAATTAATAAAAATCCAGGCATGGTCAGAGAAAATGTATGAATAAAATGGAGCTAACGTCATGAAATTATTTGCAATTAATAATTCAAACATGTATACAGGACAGTACTGCATAGGAGAGAAATGCTATGTTCAAAATGCTCGCTTTACTTTTAATATCCCACAGTTTCAACCAAACTGCTGTTTACGCATTTTTGTGTTTAAGCTGCCCAAATGTTCAAGATTAAGTTTAAACATAAAAAGTTACAGAATAAGAAATATAAGAATCACAAGTGTTTTCATTATAGTTATGAAGTGCTCAGTGGCTGATCCAGAAAAAAAGCTCAGTAGCATGAGCTGTCCAATTTCTAGGCATTTCAATCAATTACTTTTGTTGAAATTTACTGGAAATATTCAATACATACAGAAATTTCCTTTTGAATCTGAGATTTCTTTCCTTAAAAAAACCCTCAAATGTGAATCAGGTTGTTGACCTGCACCTGTTATAGTCTCCTGTTATTATTTATTAACGGATATGTTTACATTCCAAATGGAAGAATGAGGTCTGATTAAATCAGCCTCAGGGCAAAGATAATATAAAATCAATTAAAATTATATTACAGCATAAAATACACAATTTGATTTTGATATAACATGCTAGTGTTAGTATTAGTCTTATAACAAGTTAAGTACCAAGGCAGGATCAGACAGGTGTTCAGACAGAGGGTAAAAGAACCCTAGACATAGAGCTTAGATTATATGAAAAAGCAACCTGCTTACTACAGTAGTATAGTAAGTAGCATACTATAGTAAGTTGTATACTTACCTAGTTATACTTAAACACAGTGAGGGTACAAAAAAGGTGACAAATGATCTTGTTCTGGAATGCCTTGCACCTTGTGTAGTCATGTGTGGGGAATATATGTGTATTCTGACTTTGTAGCATTTTACATCCCTTTTACTTTCACTTGACAGTCACATCCTAAAATGTGGAATGAATGAGCAGAAGAGTAAATGGATATAAGCAGCACAGAAATTTAGAATTAAATATGGATGTGAATAATTCCCTTTCCAAGAGCAAAAATTAACTTTTAATGCTATTTTACAAGTCCTGAGTCAGCTATCTGAAACCATATCCTATTTCAGAACATGACCTAACTCGTAATTCATCTCACTGGCTAAAAACGACTAAATCTTGTTTCTAATTATTAAAATTTCAGTCTCATCTCTCCTGTGTCACTTTATGTTCAGATTACTTAATCAAGAAGTAAGTGATGTTTACTCAGAGCTTTTGGAAATTCAAACCACTTATGCAAATTTGTACAGCTTTGAGTCTCAATTCAGATTATTTGAAAATATTTGAATATGTTAGCACATCTTGACATAAAATGCACTCATTAACAAGCCTTAAAGATCAAAGTAATTTGAAGCCTTTAGAGTTTATCTCTTTAAAGCCTGTATTAGCTACTAAAGATTTTTTCCCCAAAATGTCTAATTTCACATTTAAGTACTATAAAAAGAACATAAATTATAAAGATGAAGATTATAGATGTAGATTACAGCTAAATATTGAAACTGCTAAGAAAATATATAAGATAGTAGTAACAACTTAATTCAAATAAAATGCAGACCTATTATAGCAGAACAATAAAGGAAAATTGGCAATCCACAGTCAGTAACAAAAACATAAAGCATTCAGCCAAAGTATGTAAGAGTAGCATGAAATAGATTGGCTTGTAGAAATAAAATTCATGTCAGTGATAGGCGTTAGCACTGTGATAGTTGCCAGGAATTTAGAATATGTTGCCTTTTGAATGCCTGGTAGTTTAGAGGGGAATTACCAATTACACAATACTGAACCATACTAGGAATGACTTTCTCCCTTTAGTTAGCCGTTCAGACTTCATCAGCTTTCTTTTTTGACTTTTGCATCATACTTCACTAGCTGTGAGTTCTAACTTGATAGGGATCTGCCCTTTCCCTATTTCTTTAAATTGTCTCAAATGAACTGAACTTGGGCTGATAGAACAGTGGATGCCAAGACATAGAATTGCACCAACACCTGTTCTCTTAGGATTTACTCTGTGCAGAAGGCCAGCACAGGCACTATGCACTATTTACACCTCATTTAAACTCTACTTTTTAATTTCAATTTCAATATTAGTCAAGCAGAATCAATATTTTAGGAGCATTCAGATATCTAGTCCTAAAACATTTAAAGGTACATTATGGGGAGAGGAGAGGGATAAACATCGCTATAATTATTTAAAATTCAGCTTAAATTGAACCCAGATTTTACATTCTTGGGGTGGGATCCACAGAGGTATTTAAGAAAATAAAAATGACCATCCTGGCTAAGACCAAAGTTCCATCTAGCCCAGTATCCTGTCTTCTGACAATAGCTAATGCCAGATGCCCCAGAGAGATGAACAGAACAGGCAGTTATCAAGTGATCCATACCATGTTGGCCATTCCCAGCTTCAGGCAAACAGAAGCCAGGGGCACTATCCCTGCTAATCCTTGGTCATTTAGCTCTAAATTCCAGGTTTATATTCCACTGTGATCCACAAAACTCCAAAATCCTGTAGGCCCCTTAACTCTTTTTTACCCATATTTTCAGGGTAAAAGCTCCATAGGTCTTTTTTTTCCTTCTGAACATGTAGATTAAGGCCTTCCTCTAGGATATGGTGTTAAAGATCTCATAAATTTTAGCCCAGTGGTTAGAGCACACATCTGGGATATGGGAGACTGAAGTTCAATTCCCCACACTCTGCCAGAGTCTTTGTCTCAATTTTTCACAAAAAACATGCCCTGTCTAGTAGGCTATGGACTCTTCTGATGTGTGACTCCTTCCACTCCTCTCCTGTTGAAGCTGAAGCACTGTGGCTAAAAAATGAAAGGGTGACAAGACCCAGAACCTTTCATCTCCCAGGTCAGTTTCCTAACCACTGACCTACAAACTTGGGCTGATAGAAAGTCCATTAAATCATTCATTATCTCTCTGGCCCAATGTAAGTGTTTGCCACAGTGGAGCAGCTTCAACATGAGAGATTGATGGACTATCACAATATCCTACAGCTTATTGATTAGAGATGGGACTTTAACCACTGGGCTATAAGGTGACCACTAACACCATAGCCTCTTCAGTCATGGTGTGTAGTTTGAAGTAGCTGCCTAACTTATTCCTGTAAGATATGTCTTAGTTGCCTAAGCTGTCTGACTTCCGGTGCCTGTTCCTATTAATTACCAAGCAGTAATAGGGGGGTCCTGCAGCCCAGATTTCAATGGCTATTTCCAACAAAGGGGCGGGGCTTAGAACACATCTCTGTCATCAGCACCTTTCATTGGGTAACTTAGATGGCTCACTACTTAGCATGACTAGATGTGGGGGAATAGGCACATGAGATTTATTAGATCCTAATTATGCAAACAGTTGTTTCCAAACTTAGAATAGCCTTTTAAAATAAGGTAACTTTCTCTTTTGGGATATATTCATTTTCCTTTCATTAATAATTGGAAAGTTTATTTTGATAACATTTATTCTTTGTAGGTTCTGTTCCCACCCTCATCACCATGGTATTGTGAGTGTACTGTTGGAAAAGCTCAAAGTGATGTGACCTACTTAAAGTGTAAAGAACAAACGTTCACTCCTTTAAACCATGGATCCAAACTTTTCACTTTGTCTACTACATCTTGCTCCCATTGTTGGCCCTATTTCTGTGCCAGCTCCTAATCTTGGAATGGCCATTAATGTATGCAAAGCTCTTTCCTTACCATCTTCAAAAGAGCCCTGCTTAACCTTTCTCTTGCATGATTTCAGCTAGCTAACAATAAAAATTATACAAAAGCGACAAGGAGTCCTGTGGCACCTTGTAGACTAACAGATGTATTGGAGCATAAACTTTCGTGGGCAAAGACCCACTTCATCTGATGCATGCACAAAGTGGGTCTTGGCCATGAAAGCTTATGTTCCAGTATATCTGTTAGACTATAAGGTGCCACAGGACTCCTTGTCACTTTTGCAGATCCAGACTAACACGGCTACCCCTCTAATTATAAAAAAATATATTATTAAACTTTTCTATATTTCCCAGCTATGCTGATTCTGTGTGATTGTAGACATCTTTGTCTGCCTATATGGCTGTCTAATTCCTATTACCCAAAAAATTCCCACTGGAGACCACCCAGGGTTACACTAGTATGGAATGATTGATTGAGGAATCAACACTCCACTATATGCACTATATATGGTTAAACTAAAGAGGTGCATATAGTGGAGTGTTAATTCCTGAAGGAATGAATGAATGATGGTGTGTGTGTGTGTGAGAGAGGTGCCACTAAAGATTTAAGAGGAACCAGCTAGCTCTCTCACACACAAACACACACATACAGCTCTTCATTCATTCACACACATTCATTGCTGCCTTCAGGCACTCACGCAGGCATATGGGTTGCAGAAGGAGCCAAGGCATGTAGATCCTGGAGGGTCTGTGTGCTGATCATAGCTGGGGAGCTGGTCAGGAAAGACACTGGCTGCAGGCAGAAGAGCTTCTCAGAAAGAGGGTTTCTGCTACGTGTTCTCTCTTATTGCCTTTGTGCAACCCTTGTGACTCATCCACATTTGTCACCAGGAAGCATACCCAGACCTCCCTCGATTCAGCAGAGCAGCAGCGTCTCCTTTGTTTGTAGAGTAGTGATAGAAATTTAGCCGTGTTAATCTGGTGTAGCAGAAACAAAATACAGGACTATGTAGCACTTTAAAGACTAACAA
>CM057845.1:230097537-230113051 GCA_030068395.1 Apalone spinifera | reverse complement strand
GTATTGATCCTTTGGCGAAGTGTTGATCTGATCACCTGGCTCCATGTGCTCAGCCCTGCAGTTTCTAACCCCCCCCACACACACAGAGGAGTTCATATCCCAGGGGAGAATGCAGTTTAGAGCAAATTACAAGCAGAGCGGATGGAAGTTACAAAAAGATTAGAAAGTTGCAAGGTTTAACAATCACCAAACTTACAGTAGATTTCTGAACTTATAAAGCAAAGTTGCTCAGAGTTGCAAGGTTGTACAAAGATTAGAGTTGCAGAGTTTAAAAGGCAATGCAGCTGAAACAATTACAAAGCTTCAGAGAATCCTTTACAAATCATCAGTAATGAAGTGATTTAGAAGACAACTGCCCCCTTTCCCCCAGCAATGCAGTCAGCAGGAGATTTTTTTTCAGTCTCTAAATCATGAATTGGCAGGACCTTATAGTTCAGTGTATTTCCAGAAAATCCATGTATAAAATCAAGTAATGGAACAGGCAGAGGCTTTATGCAACAATTCCCATCTCTTTAAATTTGCCTTTATAGCAGATATATTTAATTTGTTTCAGATACCAGCACTGTGCAAATTCCAGAGTTACAAAAGAAACCTCATTCCTATGCTCAAAATTATGTGCTGAAAAAGGTCAAATGAAATGAACAAAGACTGCAACTCATGAGCTACAGCAACTATTTGTCCGGCAGAATGGTAATTTACCATTCCTTTTAATAAGTATTGCTTCTTTAGTTGTTGCAAATACAAAATATCCATTGATTTAAATGAGTTATACATGTTTTAATGGAGCAATATAAAGATAGTAAAGAGTTGAAAATGGAGAGAACAGGTGGGGTGGGGAGAGTATAAGGTCACAGAAGTAGGGTAGAGAAAAGCCATGTTTGAAAACCAAGGGGGATCGTTTGATTTGTATTTGTAGATGAATGAGACACTACTAAAAGTGAGCCAAGAGTTAGGTTGATTATACACCTTGGAATAATGAAAATTAATGGTATTACCCATCAGTTCTGAGTTAGATGGCATATACAACATACCTGTTGCCACTGAAAACTCCCAATGTGGAAGCCACCTACTCTCAGATAACCTTGTTTGTCTCATCAGTCTTATTATTCATCATCATCATTTTGCTTGGAATTCTGAAATGTGTGCACTTTTTCAGTGCTAAATAAAAAGGCCCACTTTTCCAAACTACTTTATATTCAAAGTGTCATCTTATAGAGAGAATTAGATTTATGCTGCTGTATACTATGATGGAATATTAAATAGATTCCATTCAAAGGCTACTTCAGAACCACTTCATTTCCAAAATATCACTGAGATGTAAGTTAATTAAATAACATAAATTCCAGGTGAGTGACAGGAAAAGTAATATTTGATATAAATAGTTATACATTCTTACTGAAATGACTATTTAAAAAAGTGTGGTGATATATCATCAGTGTAATTAACAGTCTTTTTATAAGTCCAAGGGGAAGACATATCAAAAGTAGGTTAACTATTCCTAGGCTTGTAAAGTAGAATCATTGTTGTTGCTTGGTAATACTCCTGTAGGGCACAGCTCATTCATAAGCCAGACAGGAAATTTAATGATGTACAATCTAATATTAATTGTGCCTATACTTATGGCTAACAGTAAAGAGTTTGTCATAGGTGGCAGTGTGCCACAGGTATTTAATGTCACATGATTCATAGTAATCACTTGAAGCTCTCAAGTGTATGCTGCTAAAAATAATTCTACTTTTTTTATAACTGCCCTCTAGGGTAGTGAGACTGTGTAGATGTATCTGCACAAGATAGCGGGTAGCAATTGACTCTAGTTAAACACCATCTGTGAGCTAATTTTCAAGAGTGAAAAAGTAGTGATAGCCAAATTCATCATTAGAAAGTGTTTTCTTTATCCTGAATTAATTTTTAAAATTATTTTTTCTACCTATGATATCTAGATTTACCGTAATTAACATACAATGAATCTCTAAAGGGTCAAGAGTTGAAAGTCAAGAGACGTGTAAATTCTCTTGGACCAGGTTCTCAAAGGAGTTCAGCTCCCGGTGTCTCCCAGTTAACTACCTATAGGAAGCTGGCAGGTTTTTTAGAGAAGTTTCAAGTCCAACAGCTCCCTTTTGAAAACAATGAGCTGAGTGCTCTTGAAACTCTGGCCCTTTGGGAGTTCAGTATTGATCTGTAATTCTCATGACAATAAGATTCCTTGTAGAATTTTAAGCATAATCTAATACTCACAGCCTTTGTTAGAAATTAGTAGTGCAACACAGGAATACCTAAAAATAATGGAGAAAAGAAGATAAAACTTGTACAGGTTGGTTTGTTTTTAACTTGGGCATGGCCATATAGGATTGATTGGTTTGTTCAGCTGGTAAGGATAGGGCTCAACTGTAATAATATTCTAAAACCTAAGGTGTATTCAGCTGATCTAAACCAGTTTGGCACTAAACTGACAAAGTACCTTATAATCAAATCTGATGTTCGTATTAATTCATTTGGCCAGTGTAGACAGGGTCTTTCATTTAGAGACAAGTGTGCAGTTTAAATAAAACAAGCTTGCAGAACTGTTCAAATGCTTGTGTATAGCAGAGCTCCAACTGGGGCTCAGCACATATTTGGGTATGCATGGGATTTTTCAAAATGGACTGTTAGACCCAAATCCCTTTACCATTCCCCGAGCAGCTATTATGGGCAAAACTGAAGTGAAATTTCAGGTCCAATATTGAAGATGGAAATGATCCGATGTGGGAGGAACAGGTCAAATTCAGAATGTGTGCTTTTATAATGTGTATAATGGATGTATTTGAAAGACCTTTCAGGCTGTCAAGAGTAGCCAAATAATTTGCACAATGTCATCTTGTGTAATTTGTCATGTCGATTAATAAAACACTGACTATAATTTGTTCTATAGTGTTGTCTGCTACTAGTGTAACTTAAGCCATGCCTCTGCTCCTGATGCTATTGCAGTTATACTGTTATTTATATTCACACTAATTCAGTGAGAGCTAGCATGAGTGTGTATACATGAGCAAGGTAATCACACCCAACTTGTAGTGTAGACATAGCCTTTAGAACTAGGGTAGACAGACTCTGGGATCAGTTCTGAAAGGACTTTGTCAAAAAAGGGGAAAGGGAGAAACACTCTCTGGTCTTTATTGATCAAAATGATAGTGGGGTATCAATGTTAATGAGGTTGGACATGTTATTTTCAAATGTTAGCAAATTGTAATTTAAAAAATAAGGAAATATTATTTGTAGGTATAGAATTGCATGCAATTTGTTTATAAAAAGGGAAATATAATTGATTAACTTAATATGTAGAACAGGAGAACAAGAAAATCTTCAAGTTAAATCACTGTTGGTCTCTAAATACAAATACTTCTTTGTACTGTTGAGTATGCAGTGTTGACTGGTGCATGAATATTTGCAAGTATTTCCACAAATCCAATCCAAAAGCCACAATATGCTAAGATACATTGCCTGTCAGTAAATAGATTTGGAGACACAGAAACAATGTGCACTTCTTTAGCGAAGGGAAGATCCAGAAAGTATTTTAACTCCATCATTCTGATGTCTGAATAGAAGAGGCAGAACAAGGTGGGGGGGGAGGGGGGAAGAACCCTGGAGAAAAAATAAAGTTTATGGCAAAAAGGATCAAAGGATAAAAATCATGATAATGTGGCTTTCATAGTTTCTGGTAAAAATGTGCCATAAGCACAGGTCTATTACTCAGTAGCAATTGTTGAATTTGTTCTTTATTTTAAATTCTTGGAAGTCTTGTGGTGAATTTAATGTGGGAAGCTTTGAGGGTGTGAACTAATTAAGTGGAAATGAGCTCATTTTTCTTGTTCACAAATATACTTTGTATCAGAGTCATAAGTAGCTAATTTGGCACCTGAGGCAAGACTGTCCTTGGCGCAAGCAGGGGTGCTGACGTGATGCGAGGCACGAGCAAAGACAGCGTAGTAGCTGTCTTTTCTGCGCCCCCTCAGCTATGCGCCCGAAGCAGGTGCCTCACTCACCTTGCCTTTGTTACAGCCCTGCTTTGTATTAAATTCTTTGTCCATGTGCAAAGCTTGAGTATCTATGCATGGATTTCCCACAGGGGTTTAGTATGATTGAATCCCTCCTAGCCTCGGCTATACCAAGGCTTCTGCAGCTCCTCCCTCATAAGGGTTTTCCCAAGAGGGTCCACTAATGTTCTGGGTTTGCCTTTTTTCAAAACTAACCTTTCTGGTGTTGAATAGAGCATCACTGCAGAACTCGTGTTTCTGACTTATGTCGTATGTGATGCTTTCCTTGTGTAGGCTTTATATGGCCTGAACGCCTCCTCTACAATACTGTGATGATTCCACAGCACTTTTAACCCTTTTCACCTAGTAAAAAGCAGTCTATGATAATGGAAAGCATTGCCATACTTCAATTATGCACCTACACTTCACTGATATTTGTATTACATATTTTAGCTTATGCTATTGGTAAGTAGAGGACTCTTATTTCATAATCTATATATGGGGAAGGTATAGAAATACCACTTTAATGTACAAAGGTATACAATAACACTTTCTCTTACTTCTGGTAACATAAATTAAAACTCTCAAATGTAATTAATGAAGAGAACAACGGTGTGGACAATATAGATTTCTCTTGTTGGGACACCAAATGTGACATGTTCCAGTATGATTCTTACACTAGTTGAAGGAAGAGTCTGTGTTTAGATAACTGGCAAGGAAACCTTATAATATAATTACACACATACTTTGTTATGTATGTACTGTGTTGGTGTGAATTTATGAATAATATTACTGTTAATTGTTTGTCTGAAAGGTTCTTTAATATAGTAGGGGAAAGGAGAAATTTTAGTTATATCATAACTTGGGAACAGTTTCTAAAGGGTTACTTCTGAAGGCCTGCGATAACAAATATTTAAAATACATCAGAAATTGCCTCATTTTTATGTCATGTTCTAATGTGGGATGGGGAAACTTTTTTGGGTCGGGGGCCACTGACCCACCGAAAAATCAGTCGGGGGAGCTGCACACAAGTGAGAAGCAAAGTGAGAAGCCCCTGACTGAAAAGGAAGAAGACACTCCTCACATTTCCCTCGCACACCAACGGCCCCAGGCTAGTAGATTTTGTATGCTCCAACCTGTGGATGAGTGGTAAGGGGGCTAGAATGCCACCATGGGCTCCCCCTAAGCCTTGGGGACCTGATCTAGGCAACCAGGGGGCCACATTCCCCACACCTGTTCTAATCAATTCCTAGAATTGGAAGAGATTTTTAGCAGAGATTAACCAATTGGCCTAATAGTTCTAGTTTGCTGTTTTACACATTTTCTTCCTATTGCTGAAGCTGTAATTTGCCACAAACTGCACATCCATCATTACAGCATCAAGAGGTTTAGTCACTACATTTTTTTCAAATTTTTCAAGAGAAAAATCAATCTAAGATAATCCTTTATTATCAAGTAGCAATACTATTCTTTTCATTCTACCGAGTTTACACATTCCAGTTCTGTTTGTGAAGGATTTACTGTGCTTGGCTACGTTGGCTCAGAAATTGGACCAAATATTTGCCAATAACCACAATGAGTCTGGAATTGTTCTTCCTATTTGAATAGGCTCAGATAAGAGCATCTTCCTTGTAGACTTTGGTCAATAGACTGGCTTCTTTTTGGAGTCTACCCCCTTCTGCTCTCTCACCCTACATATTTTAAATGGAAATCCAGCACATATGGCACCCACTCTGTTGTAGAGCCTTCCAACTCAATCCAACCCAACCTGATTGAACCAGATTATTGGAGTCAGGTTGGGTTTGAAAACAACCTCACACTCTTGGGTTGAGTAGTCTATGATCACCTCCTATTTCCTATGGGCTCAGTGCAACAGTGGCTGTATGCACTGCCCCTGCTGGCACCTTGGCCTTGGTTCACTGAGAGCAGTGAAATCACAGCACCTTTCACTTCACAGTGCAAAAAAGGCAGCGGAAGCAATTAGCTGGGTGAATACAGCTGCAGCTCCACTGACTCTACAGGCAGGGGGCTGCCAGAAATGGATAGCAGGCACAAGGTGTGGGGAGTAGGAAGCTAAGCCCAAAGGAGGTAGCAGTGGCAGCACTGACACAGGTTCAGGTGAAATGGCCTGGTGGGAGTGGAAACCAGCTGCCCTTTGAATGTGTGACACTGGGCTAGGGTTGAAAGGGGCTGCAATACAAGTGGGGAATTGAACTATGGGAGAGAGCTTGGGAGGTAACTTACCCTGATGACTCCATGGAGGAAACAAAAGTAAAGAAAATGGAGTGTGGACTGCCACTAGACCCTTCCAACTGAAACCAACTACAGATTGTACCGCCCTCATCCAGCACACTCAGGACCTCCGAACAAGGGGATTTATCTTAGAAAAAAGGAGACTAAAGGGGGGGGGGGATTATAATAGAAGTCAATAAAATCATTACTGGAGTGGAAAAAGTGAATAAGGAAAAGTTGTTTACTTGTTCCCATAATAATAACTTTGGTGAAATAAACAAATTTTCACCAAAGGAAATTTATAGGTAGCAGGTTTAAAACAAACAAAAGGAAGTTTTTCTTCACACAGCACATGATTAGCCTGTGGAACTCCTTGCCAGAGGATGTGAGGAAGACCAGGACTTTAGCAGGGTTCAAGAAAGAACTAGATAAATTCATGGAGGTTAGGTCTATCAATGGCTATGAGCCAGGATGGGTAGGAATGGTGTCTCTAGCCTCTGTCAGAGGTTAGGAATGGGTGATAGGAGAGGCTAGATGGACCTTTGTTCTGACCCAGTATGGCCATTCTTATGTTCTTCTTATGTAAGGGGATTTGCTAAATGAGGGGCAGTCCCTCCCAACATGGCTTATTCTGGCCCCGGCTAGGACTCCAGCCAAGCCCTGCTACTGCTTGCCCAGCTATGGCTCCCCAGGCTGGAGCTCCATGGCTGCCGGGGCTCTGCTGCTGCCACAGCTTCTGGGGCTGCTGGGGCTTCGTGGCTGCTGGGATTAAGGTTCCACAGCTGCTGAGATGCAGCAGCCACTGCCGGCCCCCTGCTACTGCCAGCAACAGGCTACTGCCAGCAACAGGCCCCCTGCTACTCCCTGCTACACCGCCCCCCCCCCCAGCCTCCACTTCTGTTCCTCCCTCAACACGGGACTCCTGGCTGTGTCACGCCCCTCCTCCCCCACTCCTGACCTGCATCCCAACCTCCTTATACCTGGACTCTGATCCAGTAACACCTGTGGTCCTTCCAGACCATGGATGTTGCCAGACCACAGAGTCCTGGTTAAGGGAGGTGCAACCTGTACAAGTGGGACCTCTCTGGTCTGGCACCATTGGGACTTGAATGGCCCTGAACCACAGAGTTTGCTGGACCCAGGGAGGTCAAGATTCGCCTCCAGCCTTTCTCCCCACTGCTGGCCCCATTGCCAACATTGCCATCCCTGCCGGGGCTGCACTTCTCACCACTAGGGGCACCAGTACAGCTGCTCTCCCAGCCTCCACTTCTATTCCTTTGGCCAGACTGGAATTCCACTTCTCACTCTGCTGGCCCCTGTTGGCTGGGGTGGCAGTCCTGCATGCTGGCCCCACTGCTTTCAGCCTGGGCGGGGCTGCATTTCCAGTTGTGCCTGCCCAGCTAGAGCCTTGTCTGGATCGGTGTGTTCCCAGGTGCCAGCCCTACTGTCTTTGTCCTGGGCAGAGATGTGCTCCCAAGCATGGCTGTGCTCCCGCTGCTGGTCCCATGCCTGTGCTTCCTTGCTGGCGCTGGGGCTGCACTATCCACCACTAGTCCAGCCCCTAAAGCTGGTTAGCTGAGGTTCTTTGGTCCAGCAATATCCGTGGTCCTGCACTTTGCCAGGTGAGAGAATCCTGGATTTTAGCGGTTTAACGTGTACAAGTGTGGGTTTGCGCTGGGTATAAGCCCAATTTGACACACTTTTATTTGGGTTCAGATTGGCTCTGGTCAAATCATATTCAGGTCAGGCTTTGAAATTTGGCCTGAGGCCTGAGATCTCTAGGGGCCCGAGCCCTAATGTATTGTGCCCTAATGTTACAAATTTCTTAATAGGAAGCCTCAGAATATTCAAGATTTCACAATTTGAGTGTTCATGTCAGAGCACATTCTGGGATCCAAGTAACAGGAAAGCCACAGAATGCTGGCAGAAGGGTGCCGTGTAGAAAGACAGTCAAACCAGCTGGGGTTGCCTTGAATGGAAATGGAAAGAAAGGTGCAACAAAAGATAACCCTCCTCACCTCACCTCTCTATGTCTTTGTTTCCCCATCTGCAAATGGAGGTAATGATACTTGACACCTTTGCAAAATGTTTTGAGAGCTACTGATGAAAAACAGTAGATAAGAGGTAATTTAATATTATTATTAGGAATCCTCATTTAGGTCACATTTTCAAGCTTTGCTCCCCAACTATGAGGTTCAGAAACTTGTTTTTTCTACTTTCCCCCGGCCATGAAATCAGTTGATAGTATTGCATATTCACTTGACTGCAGGAGCTGGGGCTTTAAAAATAACACCAATTAGCTGCACAATGATCTTTTAAGTATTGGCAACACTGGGTGGCAAATAAAGTTCTAAGGTATCATAGGAAAATAAAGGGCTAAGATATTGAGGAACAAATTGTGGCTAGCTGTACATAAAAAATGAAGGTCTCAAGAAACTGTGGGCTATTCTTCCAGTCTTAAACCACACAGTCCTAGTTTTGGAAATGTTTGTCCCTCTCTGATACCAAACATGGAGATGCCCAGTATCATCATGAATTATACCATTTTGCAGAGCTTGTTGCTTCATCCCTGATGGCATGACCTTTTACTCATGTCATGCCACTGGGAGTGGGGTTCTACAAGTGGGGGCAGGCTCAGGCCGTTCTGAAAGTCCCTGAATATCTGATATTCTAGGGAATTCTTCAGTAGACACCCTGCAAGGACCATTCCCTCCTCTGGTGCCTCCTTTTGTGAAGTGAGCAGAATCCAGGCCTCTGCGGTTGGGAGCAAGGATTCTGTAAATATAGCACCACCATAGTAGGTGGAGCTGGTGCCTACATGGTGAGGAGATTGTGTCCATCCAAAAGGTGTAGCAGTATTGTGCTCCCATTTTTGTTCTTGCAAATACTGTTCTTTTCTCAGGCACAGTGCCTCTGGATGTTGTTGCTATGTGGTATGCCTCCATACCATATTCCTAAATTACCCTGCCATTTAACTTTCACGGCCTGGCCCTGGCCCTAGCCCTGAATCAGAGGGTTCCCCAAGTTGTATCCCTGGCTGACCACCACTTTGTGATAGAGTGCCAATTGAATTCCCATTGGGCAGTCAGTCTAAGTGCAGGACATTTAGCTAACAGAACATTGTTTTGTAACAGCAGCCAAGTATGATTAGTGTTGTTGTTAATGTTATTCCAGGAATTAGTAACATTTGGCTTCTATTTTCTGTAAACAATGAAAAAAATCTTGTCTGTTCAGCTTCCACTGAATGACGTACACCACTTTAGAAAGTGGAATCTGTCTGCTCACCCTGCAGATTTCTGCTATGCAGAAAGCACTGCAGCTTTTTAATGGGAAAATGCAATCACTTCTTGTACCACAAGCAATCTCTGAATAGCATCAATTCTGGGTTTGTATCTCATGGACTAAGATGTCTTTTTGTTCATGCAATCCATGTCTCTCACATTTGTGGTATTTATTCTTCTTATCCCTCATAGATCATACCATTTAGAAATGTACATTCATTGTTTATTACTATAGGAACACAAGCGGTCTTCACTAAGAACATGTCTGCAAAGGGCCACCAGAAAAGCTCCTGTCATATTAAAGATCACAGTAAATTGTTGTGATATATATTTTGACTTAACATGCTATAGCTGAAGAAATACAAATGTTTCCATGATGTGATGTTTGCAATTGTGGCATAATTTGCATACCAAGGAGAGTTTCTGGAGCACCTTTAGGCTCAGTTACGTTGAACTGTAGTGAAATGGAAGATATTATATAATTAATCATAGTTAGCAACTGCTAGCCATCTTAAACGTAGCCAGCAACTGAGGAATTATTATTCCTGCCATAGATCTTGACCATAGTCACTGAGGAACCCTCCCAATACTGGACTGTGCTGGCTCTTGGAATACTCTTCATGGACTCTGAGGTGGGTTCCCAGGTTTCATGATACCGAGAGTTCTGAGCTTCTTCTTGGTCCAATTCCCATACTTACTGCATGCATCTGAGAAGAGTACAGGCAGGGATTAGGATTCCTGGGATAGATATACCTCGGGTCCAGCACAATACCAGTCCCCCTCATTGACCCTATTGAATGCTCTGGGGAATTACTCCAGTGTCCAGATCTACATCACTGAGGCCTTGCATGGGGAAGATCCCCCAGCAACGAACCTTCTCATGCTCTTACCAGGAAACAAGTAACAGTACCAATCAGCCTTTGAATTCTCAAGAACAGGATTTTGCCTCCACTTGCTGTGGAGCAATAGCCTGTCCTGTTGTCTCAGTACTAGTCTTGGAAGCTCATTCCCTTGACTGCTCTTCACACATTTTCCACATCACACCAAATTATGAGGTCCTGATACCAGAGGTGCCCTTCCTGGTACCAGATAACTCTAAGGCATATCAGGAGCACCTCAGAAGAATGGCAGCTTCTCTGGATAGTGTAACTAGTACAGGAAAATACCCACAAACAGATGAAAATGAAAGGAATTTCAGTCCTTGAAAATAACTGAAATGTTACTTCGCAAACATTTCTGAGAGACTCCTATCCACTGCTTTTCAAGATTCTTCAGAACAGGGACCTTATTTTCAGAACTTCTCCAGTGTCTAGCCAGTATTGATATAAGCTCTACTGATAGAAAATTAAAAAGAAAAAGAAAAACTCTAAGTACAGACTGTAGCCTAACAGATCAGCAAGAGTACAGATACTCCTTGACGGAGTCTCATTTTTATGTGAGTTGCCTCACCCACTGTGTGGATAAATAGTCAAACCACAGAACCATGGAATGGATAAATACAGTCAAAATACATATGTACCCACCTATCTGAATTCGAGGCCACTGGCAATACATATTCACAGCACTAGCTTTTTAAAGTAGTGTTTATCATTTTGTTCATAGTTGCTTAGTAGCCACTAGTCTCCTAGGTGCAATAGTGTTTGGCAATGGTCCTGTAAATATCATAAATGGAAATGTGTTCAGCTGAGTGACAGAAACATGTCATTTTTAGTGCATGCTGTGTTCTATGCAAAGTTGGAGATCCCAAAACCAGAACCAGGTGAAAGTTTTGCCTTAATGCTGGGTTACATTACAAATATGAAACTTGGTTCAGGTTTATTGACATGTTTATGAGGCAATCCTAACCTGGGTTGATTTATAATTTTAAATTCAAGGGTTAGAAATTTATGTCAGCCAAGTTTGTGTGTAGGAGGCCGGGGATGGTTCCAAGTACATTGGAACAATTAAACATTGAACTATTGCATGCAGAAAGTGATTTTTGGCCCAATGGTAGAGACGGACAAACTGGTGCAGAATGAAATAAGGCAGAGCAACTCAGAGATAACTGTCAATTCCTGAAGAGGCTGAAAAACATGGGAACATTAGACTTTGTTCTTATGGATTCCATTTTAATTGGGTTCTCTTCTGTCCCACACCATCAGTATTATAATAGTCTGCTATCCTGTGGTCCTCCACCAGCTGCCTGCCCATTGCATGGCCATGACTTAGAACTCAGCCCCCAAGTAGCAGCTGGAGTGAGGCTGAAGCTGGGGAAAATGCAACTGCATTTCCCTATACTCTTTATTCACTGGCCCTACTATCTCTGCTCTGTACATTTAAAGCTCTTCTGCCTTCTGTGTCATGGAAGGCAGATTTTTTACTTATAAAAGAAACCAGAGGATTCATCTATGGACCTCAGAATTTTACAACAGAACACACCACAGTTTCTCCTTCATTGATCATTATCTTGGCTGGAGAATGCTGAAGTTGGTTTTAATTACTGCTTCAACCACAAGGGTTGTGGGAGGAAATACACCTCTTCTCAGGGATGAGGTCAACACCAGTGTTCCCATGTGCACTTCTGCAGCCACTCAGAAGAGATTCAAATGCCACCCAGCTGATGAGCAGAGTGTCCACTTGTTGTTTTGTTTCTACTGGTGGTGCACTCACAAGCTAGATGCACATACAAATTATTCCACACAGGGATGGAAAAAAAATCCACATATGGAAGAGATAAGAAGCAATATTGGTCAACAACCTAGAGCAGCAGAGATTGCCTGTCAACAGCTGGGAGCACCAGCTCTGGGATAGGAGCGTAATATAAGGATGGCCTTCCCCCTACATCCCTGCTCAAAAAGTGAGGACAGTCCTTTTGAGATTGTCTACACTGCAGCAGCAAGCAAGCTTCTCAGCCTCAATGGGCAGATTCACACTAGCAGGGCTCAAACTGGCTGAACATAGCCGTGTGGACATTGCAGCTCCGGATGAAGCTCAGGCTCCATGTCCTGTAACAAAGGAGACAAAGGTGAAGGTTGCTCCAGGACTCGGGAATTCAAAAGGGCCGGGGTCTCTCAGACACAGTGAGGGAGGGGCATAGGAGGTGGAAGAGTGGAGGCATGGTCTCAGGAAAGAGGTGGAGTGGAGGTGGAGTCTTGGGGTAGGGCAAGGTTGGGAAAAACGTATTTGGTTTTGTGCCATTAGAAAGTTGGCAATCTTACTCCCTGGGTGAGTCAAAATCTGGCTCTCTATTTCTTCACAATGGGCCTTCAGGCAATGGTCATCTGGGAAGTTCCAGTCTTTTCTCAGTCCTTTCCTCAGGAACTCTTTCTTGGTCTTCCAGCTAGTGAGCTGCTGTGTTCCCTTTTAATGCCCCTCCTTCAGCTTGTACATAACTTGCTGGTATGGCAGGACAGAGCTGTCTGAGTCCAGAGCAGATCCTTAACCCATTGTTGTCAAGTAGAGACTTTATAGCTAGTCATACTTTGTAATGCCGATTATTTCCCGATTTATTATAGTTATGCTTGATCTTCCACTGCACTGAGAAACTGGGAATGTGTTTTGTTCATTTATAAAATGAGACAATAGTTCCTTTTCTCCATTTTTTTTCTTTTCTAAATCAGGTTACTTTGAGAGTAATCTCCTAAATTTTACTTCAAAATTTGATATTCTACAAAATCCACATGCTTTCCATTCACACTGTGCTAGATAAATGACCTTAGCATTTTCACTGATTTAGCTTTTATTTTTGAGCCTCATGTTTCAAATTTGTTAAATTTACTTTTTACCAGCTTAAAAATGTGTCAAGGAAATGTGCATATTTACAATACTGGCTGTGACAACTCCGAGAGAAGTCAGTCAAGTGTTCTCCGTGTCCATGAAAAATGTTATGTTGTTAAGCCAAAACCAAAATGTAAAACTGAACATACTATGTTTTAATAATATTACCTCCATATTTTCACACCAATGCTTGGGATTTTAATAATACCGCTTCAACTGGAGTTGGTGAAAAAGTAATACATAAAAAAATGAAGGAAATTCAGAGTACAGATTGTAAATCTTTGCCCCCTGCTTTTAGGGTTTTGGTCAACATATAGTTCAAAATCTTGTAGTGACAATAGTGACCTAATTGTCATATCACGTGTGATTCCTAGAATAGGAAAGGACAGCCTCTTTCACTAAAAATCCAGACATCCCCAGGATCTGCAAATAAGAACGTTGAATCAAGTATACTAGAGTGTGGGTTCTGGTACCAGTTTTATTGCTTGTGAGAGAGGAAAAACATAAAATGTTTGTTTTTACTTTGAATTTCATTTTCTGCTCTCATGCAGCTAGGCCAGCTCTCTGATCTCATTTCAAAAACATGTATCAGTAATGAGGGTCAACATTGGTAAGGCTCTTTACTGCCTTGAATTAGAATTAAAGCTCAGGGGGAGAATTTGAGGGAAGAAAAAGCTGCACTTGTATAGTAAATGAAGCCAGCCCTGACCCCTGAAGTAAGAAAGAGTAAAGGAATGGGGTGAGAGCTAAAAGAAAAACGGCAAAAAGGACTAAAGGAGAGGTTTTATAAAAATAAATAGCACAGCTGACTCATGGTGGTATTGTTTTCCCTTGTTTTACAGGAACAGTAATCTGCCTATAGGGACATTTTAAAAGCAATTGCAAAGCAGTGTCTGTATTGCTGCCTTTGGCCTGACCTATTGCTTAGGTTTTGTCATTTGTATTTGCATTTGCATCACAGCTGAGGCTGTGTTGTTTGCTGCTTTCATTGCTCTGGCTGATATTAACCTCTTATCACTAATATGTGTGTTCCTCTATGTTTTACAGGGGCAGGGTTTTTTTTATATTATAAAGCAAGGCAGATAGCAATATTCTTATAACTGTATGGTACTCTTATGATAACAGGTAGAGATTATCCAGAGATATACTTCAACATCCAAAACAGCAGGAACTCCAGTACTTCTCAATGTTAAAAAGCCCACAATAATAATGTAGTAATAAAAATAACTGTAATTGTGTACTTACACCATCATCTGCAAGCACTTTAAGCCCCATTGTGTAGTTTTATAGTAATTAATATAAATTAGTAATTGATACTATTAGGGACCTCTTGTGGAAACAGATAGATGGAAAAATAGAAATATCTCCATGTTTAAGAGTGTAGTAGCATTCGCAAGAAATCTGGGAGCAGGAAGTATGGTTCCTAATTCTTCCTCAGAGAAACAAAGGGGCAGGATATGCATTTGTTTTCATTTCAGCAGAAACTACAATGTCAGCACTAGTTAATATTTTGAGTCCTTATTAAGGAGGACTATTCACTATTCCTGTGGGATCCGTAACACAGGAAGTCATTAAGACCAAAAATGAACCACACAATTCAAAAAGTGATTGGCTATTTATATGGACATTAATAAGAACTAGAGGTGTTATAATTAATGATAAATTTTGAAAGACAAATTAAAACCCATGTTTAAGGCTTTAAGTCAAGGTCCTATTATAAGAAACCAGAATGGGACTTAATATTGGGGGAGATTACCTCATGTCTGCTTATGTGGAACTCTTATAGCTTCCTGTGAGGCATCTAGTGCTGGCAGTATTGGAGACAGATACTCAACAAGATGAAATTTGGGTCTAATCTAGCTTTACAATTCCCATGTTCCTGTCTATTTGGTTTCCCTTTCCTAATTGTTTTACGTATATATGCATTATACTACAGTGCTACTTTTGTTTACTATGTTAATTAAATATATTATTTGGCAGTTTTCTCATCCACCTTTTGAAAAGATTCAAAATGTAGTCGCATAACCAGTATTCATACTGTATGTGCTCAAATTCTTGGAAACAAAGGGATGTGCACTTTTAATCCTCTCCCTGAATTTTCTTGTTTTTTTAGTGTATGTCTACACTGACGGCTATTTTGGGGTACCAGAGGTACCCCAAAATAGCTACCCTGCATCTACACTGCGAACAGGCACTGCTAACAGGGAGTTTGAAGAGGGAGGTTAGAGGGGGAGC
>CM057845.1:230039260-230052400 GCA_030068395.1 Apalone spinifera | reverse complement strand
CCCCTCCGGGGTACCTGGTGTTGGCCACTGTCAGCAGACAGGCTCCTGGGCTAGCTGGACCTTTGGACTAACTTGATTTTCATGCAAACCTGCTCCTGGGTTCTCATGTGGCCTTTGGTGGCCAGGCTGGCAGCTATCCTGCCATAGACGGCCACTTTCCTGTGCCTAGTGCGGAGATCGTGGACGTTGGAGGCCTCCCCCCAAACCTGGATGAGGTCCACGATCTCTGCACTAGACCAGGCGGGCGCCCACGTCTTGCGGCCCCAGGCAGGCTCCTGGGAGACGCCAGCCTGGTCCCGGGAAGAGACGGAGGGCTGGGTGGCAGTGGGTGGCTGGCTCATGCCGTGCCAGGTGCAGGGTCTGTTGGCTGGGTGCTGGCAGGCTTGCACCTGGCACGGGCACCGTAGCCAGACCGTGGCCCTTTAAGGGCTCCGGGGCCAGGAGGGGGCAGAAGAGTTTCCCTGGTTTGGCCCAGAGTGGCCACCAGGGCAAGCTGGGAAGGGCTAGCCTCCCACTAGTTCGAATTAATTGGCTACTTAATTAATTAATTCGAACTACATAATTCAAACTAGTCCTCATAGAATGAGGTTTACCTAGTTTGAATTAAGAGCTCCGCTACTTCGAATTAAGTTCGAACTAGTGGTTTGCATGTGTAGCGCGTATGAAAGTTAATTTGAACTAACGGCTGTTAGTTCGAATTAACTTTGTGGTGTAAACATACCCCTAACAGTGCACAATCTACAGCTCTTTTTAGCACCCCAGGGCAAGCCCATAGACCACGGCTCTTACACTTAAAGCTGCAGGCTGGGTGGGTGTCTGCTCGGTGCCAGTGCGGTGGGGACACCGAGGGGAAGAGAGCTCACAGAGTAACTGGACAAATCTTACCTCCCATGCGTTATCCTGGCTATGTTTTGTTGAGGTCAGAAGGTATTAAACTTTTGTACATTGCTAAAAAGACTTGATACTTTGTCTGAAAGGCTTGTGATAGTGAATGCAGATCAAACAATTGATCGAGCAGGGCCAAGACGTTTTTAGAAAGGTAGCTGAAAAGAGGGAAGTAATGTAAAATTCATAACATTCATGAAAAAAAGAGAATATGTGATCCATTTTATTCTAAATTAAATTCTAGCTAGTTAGATGTCAACCTAACTATGGCAGAAAATATCAGCCAGCCGAATAAGAGATGTCAGTCCACACAAAGTATTCACTGTATCATTTACTATTTTGAAATATTATAAGACTGAATTTTCTATCTCCTTAAATTACATACCATAGAGTTAATGGGGTCGATCACTCCTTCTCTGCCCCTGCAGTTGGTATTGAAATGCCTAGAGCCCCTGCTCAAGATAAATCCACTCAGTGTGTATTACCAATTACTAACCAGCCCTCCTAAAGCATAGAAGGGCTAGGAGGAAATGTGCACCAATCAAGATCAAGCAGGCCAGTAAAGAAGGCTTGCCGACTTTTTCCAGGGCAGTGCAGGGTGAGAAAGACGGAGCTTCTCAGTGTTAACCCAGCATTCCAAGACCAGAGTAAGGCCTTGCTGATACATGCTTGCCTTGAGGTTTTGTTTTGTTTGTTCATTCATTTAAAGATGCAGACTATTAGGGTGCATCTAGACTGGCAAGATTTTTGCGCAAAAGCAGTCGCTTGCTGTTCTGCGAGAATTTGCGCAAGAACACTGACTTTGTAACGTACAAAATCCATGCTTCTTGAGCAAATACTTTGATGCTCCCACTCAGGCATAAGTCCTCTTGCACAAGAATACTTGTGCAAGAGGGCCAGTGTAGACAGGAATGTTAATTTCTTGTGCAAGAAAGCCCGATGGCTAAAATGGCCATCGGAGCGTTCTTGCACAAGACAGCGTCTATACTGGGCATTGATGCTTTTGCGCAAAAGCCAATCTTTTGTGCAAAGGCACATGCCAGTATAGATGCTCACTTGCACAAATACTTTTAACGGAAAAACTTTTCCGTTAAAAGTATTTGCGCAAAATCATGCCAGTCTAGACGCAGCCCTAGAGTTTGAATTTGTATGCAGTGTGGTAGCCATGTCTATCCCAGGATAATAGAGAGATAAGATGGGTAAAGTAATATCTTTTATTGGACCAACTTCTGTTGGAGAGAGAGAGAAGGTTTTGAGCCACAAAGGCTCTTGTTTCAGGTTTGGGAAAACTAAAGGTGGAACAGATTGTTTAACATAAGCAATTGGCATGTATTCTAAAGGACAAGCCTGGAAACTTAAATCAATAATTCTGGTAGACATTAAAAATCATGAACTGAATACAGACAAATCTGTAACCCGCTAAGCCCCCTTTATGTCCTATGACTGCAGAGATGTTAACAGGTTATCCTGCCTTGAATTAGTCCTTTAGAATATGCGCTTTGAGATTGTTACTTTGGTTGAATATAAATTGATGTCAAGCTAATGTGCACAGCTGGTGCACTGAGGCAGGGAATACCTGCAGGACCATGCTTAAGAGTGTAACAGTGCAGCCCCATGATGTGTGAATGTTGTCCTGAACCACTTAATGTACTCCCATGGCTATCAATGTTCTCTCTAATTGTTTGCACCCCTGTGCAGGGTTTTTTTTCCATCCATGTGCGGAATACATTTTTCTATGTGTACCGAGGCATGTGTGAATGTGCATCACCAGTTGCAACAAACAAACAAACAAACTAGCAGTGGGCTCTCTGCTAATCAGCTGGCCAGCATTTGAATGTCTTCTGGGTGGCCACAAAAGCACACAGCTTACAGGGAACACTGATTGACTGTCCTACTCCAGCTTACTGTGCATCTACTGTGCAGCCATAGATCTCTGCGTCTAAGAATCCGTTAAACGGCTTTGTTAAGAACACTAACCAACTTCAGAAATCAGCACTGAATTCTGCTGCCACAGACCTGGAAAATGCATGAAAGATGGTGGAAGCAATGTAGAACCAGAAGTATTTACATCATATGACTTAACTAGATAAACTTTGTTTGGCCTCAATCTTCCAGAAGGACCGTGAACTAAAAATAAGAGTGTGGAGATTATGCCAGCCAGTGTAATGGACCTGAACTGTAGCAGTCTCAGTAAAGAAGTATGCACTCCTGCTGATTGAACCAACTTTCGTGCATAAAAATACTAAACTGAGACACAGGCTGTTGAACTTCAGATGTGTTTATTGAAGACACTGTTAAGAGAAAACAAATGTGGATTGCTTGCAATGCACTAATGCTTTAAAAATATTAAAGTTCAGTATAAAGTAATCTTACGGGATCACTTGTTGTAATTGAGTTTTTCACTGAAAACATAACCACAGAAACCATATAATGTTCTGTAGCTTTAAATTAGAGTTAACATTAAGATGTGCTTGTCTACTTATCACTGTATGCTTTGTAGCTTTCAAAGGGCAATCTTTTATTACCAAGAAAGAAAGTACGTTTCCAAAGTAAGTTCATTCATTTCCCAAGTATTTTCACGCCTCTTCTGAACAGTGCTATCAATAATGCTCCAGTCATGCAGATGGCTGAAATGTACAAGAATAATATATCCTCATCCCCAAAGGGATGAGTTGGGCCCTGACATATCGTAGCTCTAGTATGTGGTGTGATATTAGGACTTCTTCACACATCCAAAAGTTCTGGTATATATCTGCACAATGGCAATGATGTAAACTTAATAGTTTGGCTTCACCTAAATTGGGATATTGTCTGCAGCAGCATCTCTCTTTCAGCACAGTATTATGTCAATGCCCAGATCTCAGGACACTGTTAGTCTCTTGACTCTAAGCCTTGTATTTACCTCATTAGAGATGCACTTAGGCAACCTCAATGTTCTGTATAACTGCAGAGTAATTAGAAAGCCAAACTTTGTTATGCTAACTCTGAAAGAATAATACACAGGCTCAGGAAGTTAAGGCATAGTTTTGCCCAGCTTGTTTAATGTGCAGTATTATTTAAGCTACATAACCAAATGCTATTAATTTGTCATTATAATTAAATGAAAAACCTGTTTAATTGTGGGTTAAAATAGAATGCATATTACATATTAGAGAAAGTCAGGAAATTCCAAGGTCAAGTTTCATAAAGAATTTTTAATTGAGGATGTAATGAATGCATTGAGTGCTTCCTGTATGTTTTACACAACAAATTGTGCAACGAACAGTAAAATTGTATAGGTGTTAGAAGCAAAGTATAGTAAGTTACACTCACCTCAATCCTTCTTCAGTCATACTCACTTTCTACTTGCCTGTACCTTCCCTATCTATGCTGTTCTCCATATCTACATTTCTGTATTCTTCGAGCTCTATTTAACCTCCCACTCTCACCATATTCATTTTATTACATGGTTAATATATCCATTTTCATGTTTGCATACATTCACAGATTATGTAGATGTTCATGGGGATCTTGAAACCTATGTTTACATACGGTGGAATGATTAAACTGTAAACATAAAAATATTTTCATTATCCACATATTCTTGAAAAGTTGGGTAAGTATGAGAGAACAGGGGTATGGAGTGGAAATTGTTTTGCAGCATTAATTTTTAGTATAATCATTTTTAATCAGCAGTATAAAACAAAAATCCCGATAACAATTGCCAGCATTCAGTATTTACACATGAATAATTAATAATTGCAAGAGCTCAATCTTTCCAACACTTACACATGTAAGCAATGTTATTCAGATGAATTGGCTAGGGCATTTTTCGTATTAAAGCTGCAAGAGCTTGTCTTTAATGCCTACATTATTTTTATTTTAAAGATAATATAGCTCTTTGAAACAGCAAAAAGCAGAGCCCTCGTTTTATTGCTGCCTGCACGGACCCCCACCCTGCAGTCCAGGGTTACACTTTTCAAGATAGAGATTGAATTTTGCTGTCTGTAGTTAGACCCCCTCATACTTATAGGAGCTTCAGGAGGTCACCGAGTTAGTCTGTTATAGAAAAAACCAACAAATGGTCTGGTAGCACTTTATAGACTAACAAAACATGTAGATGATATCATGAGAGCTCATGATACCATCTAGCTGCTTTGTTAGTCTATAAAGTGCTACCAGACCATTTGTTCTTTTTCTCATACTTATACAATGACATCTGCTTTACACAAGTCCAATATAGATTGAACGTCTCTAGTCCGGCTCCCTCTTGACCTGACCAGTGCTGAACCAGAAATTTTGCCAACACAGGAGGTCAATATTGTCTAGCAGCATTGCCAACACTTGCACTGCTTAGTGGCTGTTAGAAGACATTTAAGGGTAAATTAAAGCTAAGTAACAACACAGAACACTGAGATCCAGGACTGTTGGCTGTAAACTAACTTTATGGGAGTGCCAGAAACTTGGCCTTAGCCCATGATAAGTGCACATTTGGCTAACTAAAATCATGCCGGACCATGGATGTTGCTAGACCAAAGATTGCTGGACTAGAGAGGTTCAACCTGTAGAATTCTTTATTCATATGTAATATTTTGGGGAAACCAAAGGTGGTACTAAAAGTCATAAATCCTACATTACTGTGTAGGATTAGTTGCCAAGTTTGTTGATATGAACATAATTAATTTGTCTTTAGAAGTTTCGTAATGGGACCTTTTAGTGGCTGTATTATTTTGAGTCTCCTTTAATTTCCAAAACAATTTAAGTCTTGCATATGTTAAGTCTTGCATGAAATTAAGTCTTAGAATCATAGACTCATAGAATACTAGGACTGGAAAGGACCTCGAGAGGTCATCGAGTCCAGTCCCTTGCCCTCATGGCAGGACCCAGTACTGTTTAGACCATCCCTGATAGACATTTATCTAACCTACTCTTAAATATCTCCAGAGATGGAGATTCCACAACCTCCCTAGGCAATTTATTCCAGTGTTTAACCACCCTGACAGTTAGGAACTTTGTCCTAATGTCCAACCTACCTCCTTTGCTGCAGTTTAAGCCCATTGCTTCTTGTTCTATTCTCAGAAGCCAGCATGAACATTTTTTCTCCCTCCTCCTTGTGACACCCTTTTAGATACATGAAAACTGCTATCATGTCCCCTCTCAATCTTCTCTTTTCCAAATTAAACAAGCCCAATTCTTTCAGTCTTCCTGAATAGGTCATGTTCTCAAGACTTTAATCATTCTTGTTGCTCTTCTCTGGGCCTTCTCAAATTTCTCCACATCTTTCTTGAAATGTGGTGCCCAGAACTGGACACAATACTCCAACTGAGGCCTAATCAGCGTAGAGTAGAGCAGAAGAATGACTTCTCATGTCTTGCTCACAACATACCTGTTAATGCATCCTAGAATCGTGTTGGCTTTTTGCAACAGTGTCACACTTTGACTCATATTTAGCTTGTGGTCCACTATAACTCCTGGATCCCTTTCTGCCGTACTCCTTCCTAGACAGTCGCTTCCCATTCTGTATATGTGAAATTGATTGTTCCTTCCTAAGTGGAGCACTTTGCATTTGTTCTTATTAAACTTCATCCTGTTTACCTCAGACCATTTCTCCAATTTGTCCAGATCATTTTGAATTATGACTCTGTTCTCCAAAGTAGATGCAACCCCTCCAAGCTTGGTATCATCTGCAAACTTAATAAGCGTACTCTCTATGCCGATATCTAAATATTTGATGAAGATATTGAAGAGAACCGGTCCAAAAACAGACCCCTGTGGAAGCCCACTTGTTACTTCTTTCCAGCAGGATTGTGAACTGTTAATAACTACTCTCTGGGAATGGTTATCCAGCCAGTTATGCACCCACCTTATATTCGCCCCATCTAAGTTGTATTTGCCTAGTTTATTGATAAGAATATCAATAAAGTCTTGCATGTGTGTGCTGGAGTTGTGATTGCACTGGTCAATAAATCCTATGTTTTCTATAAGTCAGTATTACAAAACATGTACACATATGCATGAGTAGCTCTGTTGAATTCATTGGGGCTATTCACGTATATAAGGGTTGAAGGATCCCAATATCCAAATAGATATGTAATAGCTATTTTATAACAGGGCTTGTATCTGAGGTCTGAGAACAAATTAACAGGTTACTCCTTTCTTACATGCCCACGTTATCTATCAATGTGTGCTCTGCAGTATACATTTCAAACTGTTTCTAACAAGAGGCTACTTAAAGAGTTAATAGTGTGCTTTTTTAACTTTTTTCAAATTGTAATGAATACATGGCATTTCCACTGTATTCATTTTGATTTGAAAGCAGATAAATTATGAATAGTTCAAGTGATAATTACCTTCTCTCAATATTTACAGAAAACTGGCACTCCATCCTCATCAAAGCACATTGAGGATTGTCTTATTACCTACACAAGTGCCAGGTTTCTATAAATATTGAAATTTGGTAATTATCTCTAGCACTGTTTCTTATTTGTCTGCTTTCAAATTTGAACATGCCATTTAGTCATTAAACACCACCCCAAATATACCCCTGATATCTTTTTAATGATTCTGGCAAAAGAAGTGAGGTAAGTTGCCAAGTAGGGTCAACGGAAATAGAATTAAATACTGTAGGTTTAGGTGGAACTGAAGGAATTGTCCTCAAATCCAAACTTTTTTAATGCAGCCCAAACCTCAAACCTTGAACAGCAGCCTTCCGGCTTTCCCCAGATATGACAACAGAACTACTAAACAACCCTGCTCCCCCAGCCTCTCAAACTGTGCTCACCAACTAATGGACGAGGAGTAGCCTATTGTAGTACACTTCATTGCGAGCTTATGGTGCAGTGAAATCTAACCTTCCAAACACCACACACAAAGCCCAATTAACTGGACTTAATGGGAAGAACTTGATAAAGGCTGGGGGCAGAACTAATATCCCCAGCCCACAGAAAGGGAACAATAACAAAAGCAAAGATGACAGTGGCATAGCCTGCATCCAAAAGGAAAGATTGTAGCCTCTTAACCAGATACAGATGGCAATGACCCGACTAAGTTAATTTGGTAATTCTGCAATATCAGACAGCTTTTGGAGAGCTCAGATCACTCTGCACAAGAATTCTTAGTAATTTATGATGGACACGGTAGGGCTGATACACCCAGCGTAAATAATATGCGGTTCTGGAGGCTTCATTTATGGCCTAAACATGATGTTCCATTTTACATCAACATACACTGCTACTCTGTGGAATCCATATTCTAGGAACACACTTTGCACAGGGATTCTTGAGGATCTTTCTTTGCTCTCTTCTAATTCCTCTACAAGCAGGATGAGCTGATATAGTGACCAAAATATGCTAGGCACGTCACAGGAGGCCAAGATTTTAGATCCAATTTGTGGATACCCAACCTAAGATAGCACCTCTAAGGGACCTCATTTTCAGAAAGGAGAGGGCACCACCCTCTGAAACTGAGACTCATTTAGCTCCTTTTTCTTCCCCATTCTCTCACTCACTTTCTCTGTCATTTCCAGTCTTTTCAAAAAACCTTCCTTTGATCATATCTGTTTTGCCATCCACCAATGCATCACTCCTTTTCCATTTGCCTCCCAACTTCTAAAGTATGCAATTTGCTCCCACCACCTTAATTTTCTCTCCTAGATTCCTCTACAGTCTGGTTTCTGTGTCCTCTTAATCACTGAAATGACTTCTGGAAGGGTCATTAATGGACTCTTCTTGGTCAAATCCGAAGGCCTTCACTCTATTCTTACCATCATTTTACATCATCCACTCTATTCTCCCACTTTTCTTTACCCATCTTGGACCTTCTCTTCTCCCTGTGTTTCTATGACAGCATATGCCCCTGATTCTCCACCACCTGTTTCTCTTTTAGTATCTCTTCTTTTTTTTCTGGCTCTTCCACATTTCTTCATTTTCCATAGACAAAAGTCCTTAGTCATTTCATTTTTTCCTTTTACTCTGTCATTCTTTCCTTTTACTTAGAATTGTCCAGAATTGTGACTTAAATCGCCCAAGAATCTTTTCCATGTCAATCATGTCAACCATATTACCTACCTCTTCCAACACTTCCTTTATATTCCTCTTGATCTCTGCATCAAATTAAGCTCCTTATCCTGAACTCAAGGTTCTGAATCAGTCACCTGTAATAATAATCTAATAATAATACAAACCTTGCCTCTTCCCTCTTTTCCTTTTTTCACTTTTATCTCCATAATATTGTCCACATTGACACCTGGAGCCTTCTTTCCATATGGGTATGGCAATTCATATTGGTGCAGTGTGGCAATCATCCAGATAAACTGCTGCTACCTTGCACAAAGTGCAAGAAGGAATGAAACTCAGAATACAATACTGAAAATTAAAAAACTCTTATACATCTCCACCACTTGCATTTCCATTACTAGTTTTCTTTATGGTTGTCCTGGCTTCTCTTCTTACTTTGTAAATCACTGGGAATAAGTATTTCAACATGCTAGATTCACTATAATGGTGAGAATACTGTTGGTACACCTACAAATAATAAGCAGCCATAATTAAGAAAGAACATTCAATTAAAACACCTTTCAAATGCTTTTTTTTTCTGATAAGAAAATCATTGCATGCAATAGGAATAGTATTTTCTGTTTCTAATGGCAGGCCACATGTATAACAAAAGAAATGTAATGTGATCACAGCAATATGTCTGATACTAAAATACTGCCACAAAAATGTGTAGTGATTAGGGTCTGACAAAATAACATTGATCCACCTATCTTCAGAACCTGGAGAGCTTCAGACCAGGCCAAGACAAATGTGCACTTTCAATATTTATCATGTCTTCCAATTAACAGAGAAATGGAAGTAAAAAACACATAAATCAGAACTCCTGAGTTACATAGCTTGTCCAACCTGTCCTCAGAGGTACAAAATTACGGAGTGTTTTTCCCACAGTACTGCCACAGTGCAATTAACAAGAACTTCTCATGTAAAAAGGAAATAGAAATAAGTATTTCAGCTACCCACTCACTGTCTCTTGCTTTTGATTCTTCTGCTGAGAAAAGGATGGAAACTAAAATACATTTCCCCAAGTGCCCTAATTACACACTATGGAATACAGAAAATGACCACCAGTGTCAATTCCTCTAATATTTTCCAACAGGCTAAGGGCAACCCCCCTTACCCGGATCAGTGGCCTTTCTTTAGCTAAGCTGCAAGTAAGGGCAATCATGATAAAGCAAAGGATAAATTGACAGTGTTGAAGTAATATGTAAAAACAAGAGCAGCCATAGGAATAATGAAAAACACAAGCGTAAAACACTAATGAGCCTGTTCACTATTGCAAACTACGAAGAGGTGTAAATCACTTCTTTAAAATTAGCTTAAACTTATGAAAGAATCAAGCAGGACGCAGCCTTGGCAATTTAGTGCAGTAGAAGACTGAAAGAGTCAGCAATGTATGAAAAGAAAGGAAATTGGAATTTGTCAGACGTCCCAATTTATGTCCTTGCTAAACTTCTGTCATGGCACTACTTTGGTGAAACGAGGAGACAAGAAAAGCAGTGTTTTCCTCACAATCAGTTCCACTCCTTCAGTCTCCTTTCCCTTTTTACTTTGGAAACATGAAGTAGCACAGTGAACTTCCATTCCACCTGCAGTAGGCTCCTGCTTGGGAAAGGACAGTGATTGTCTCAGGCCACCTTATTGTATAAATTCCCTAGTTTTGACACCAGTTGTGTAGTTTCTAGCAGTGACAGACTTTTAGCCACAATCTTTTCTGCTGAAGATCAGCATGCTGTTGCATCTTGGTTGGTAGAAGTTTGGGGAACTGTATTGTGTGTCACAAATATATTATATTTTTAATTCATTTATTTTTAAATATATTATATATATATTATATATATAAATATATTAAATATAAAATATATTATATTTTTAATTCATTCATTTAATTCATTAAAAATATCATGTCAAACTTTTTGATAACCTTATACCTGAGAATTTCAATGTGCCTTACAAGCATTTCAGTGTAAGTATTTTTGTCATTTTGGTGAGGCTGGGTGATTTGTCCAGGAACAGAAACTATCCTGACTCGAGAATATGTGCTATAGAGAAATCATCAAAGATCTCAAGATCCAGATTACAACATGTAATATCTTACTTAGAGTGTTCCCAATTAGCAGAATTTGACTCATAGCATTCTTCCCATAAAAAATGTTTAAAGTACACAACTACAGTAAGATCCTGTATTACAAACAGTTGAATATATTATTAGATTTTCTTTGTGTTACATCATATTCTTTAATAAATGAAATTAGTTCAAAAAAATGCTCTCTGTTCAAAGGAAATGGGCCAAAATTATTCTTGCTGTAGTCTGAAAGACAATTAAATTAAACTAGGAATGAGTTTGTTCCAGTATTTTCAAAAGTTGCCTGTCACTGTGTTATGTAAAGCTAATTGATTTATGAACATGCATAACTTACAACAGACTTACAGCAGAGAATAATTTTAACATATTAACCACTGCTAATGCATTCCTTTTATTTAAGAGATGCACATTTCATTATAAACGACTTATTAAATAGTGAGATGCCATTTATGTCTGCCTTTATTTCATTATGACTGGGTTACAGATTAATTCTAGGTAGTCAACAGCCACTACAACTCTCTTTGCTTTGTTTTCAGCAATGCCTGGTTCATTACAAATAGCTTCTAAAATACACAGTGCAGTCTGAAAATGTATGACATACATTCACAGTTATGAAGACGTGTTTATCAATCATAAATGCTTCCTAGCTGTATATAATTGTAATTTTTAAATTTTCTAACTTTTTTCTAACTTTTGATTATTTATACAGGCTTAGGTTAGCCACTTTTTCTTTAGCCTCAGTTTCAGCATGGTGTTTAGCATCATTCAATGGACAGGAACAAGAGATTTTGATTCAATGTCTGGCTTAGCAACTGACTCACTAAGCTTGTACCTCAGTTCCTTTAACTGTAAAATGAGGCTAATAATGATCAATCACTGTTGGGATCCACTTATCTAAAGGCAAGGTGACCATCTGTCCCATTTTTACCAGGACAGTCCCGTATTTAAGGGCAGTTCCCAGCATTCTGACTTTTTTTAAAAAATGAGCACATTGTCCATATTTCCCCTGCAGCAGGGGGTGGGGAGAAGCTGTCAGCCATCAGAGGTTCAGCCACTGAAGCCCCAGTGCCAGCAGCACCTCTCCCCTCCCAGCCTGCATGCTGCGGGGCTGAACGTCATCCCTACAGTGGGGCAAGGTGACTGGGGCACCCCTGGCACTTGGAGCTTCAGCCACTGAAGCTCCAGTGCTGGTAGCTCCTTCCTCAGCCACTCTGGGGCTGGAGCCCCAAGCACCCCCAAATGCAGGTGGGTCCCTCCTGCCTTCCCCCACAGGGCTGGAGCTCCGAGTACCGGCGGCTTCCCCTCTCCTACCCCCGTGGGTCTAGATCCCTGAGTGCAGCCCCTTTCCCCGAGGCAGGGCTGAAGCCTCAAGTGCTGCCCTTCCTCCTCTGCAGGGCTGAAGCCCTAAGCACCAGCAGCTCCCCACTTGGTATCCTATATTTGGCATGGGGAAATATGGTCACCCTATCTAAAGGCAATAAAGTTTGTATTAGTATGAGACTCTGACATTGTGCAACAACTTTCTCTATTCCTTGATCAGTGTTTCAAATTTGGTTATTTTTAAATTATCACAGTGGTGGCTCAGACAACATGTGAGTAAATTTTTTACATACATTTTAATGTGAAGCAAATGAGACCAGAGTTGCATTTGCAAATCTGAATGATTTGCAGAGCAAAGCAATTGGTACAATTTTGAGTCTCAATTTATTATAGATTCTAAGCAGGACCAATTAATATTTTGAGCTGCATTTTCAATACATAACTTTTACATTCTTCTCTGAGTCAAACAAAGCTAACAGAATATTGAGAATCATTAAGAAAGGGATAGAGAATAAGACAGAAAATATCATATTGCCTCTATATAATTCCATGGTATGCCAACATTTTGAATACTGTGTGCAAACATGATCACTCCATGTCAAAAAAGATAAATAAGGCTGGGACTTTTCTGCCTGGAAAATTGATAAATAAAGAATCTATGAAATCAATTATCATGTGGAGAAAGTAAATAAAGAATTGTTGTTACGTCTTCTGGGAACACAAGAACTTGAGGGCCACCAAATGAAGTTAATACATTAAGGCTGTGTCTAGATTGGCATGATTTTCTGGAAATACTTTTAACGGAAAAGTTTTCCGTTA
>CM057845.1:230019481-230035591 GCA_030068395.1 Apalone spinifera | reverse complement strand
AGTGTAGATGCTCTCTTGCGCAACTACTTTAACGCAAGAACTCTTGCACTAAAGCGTTTTTGTGCAAGATCATGCCAGTGTAGACTAACAAAGGCTGATCCAGAAACAGCAAGAAGCTACAAGAATCAGCTAGAGTAATCAGGCCATTTAAAACACCTGGAACCAATTAGGAGCCTTCCAAACTCAAGGGAGCCAGACAAATCAGATCACCTGGGGGCCAATTAAGAATCAATTGAGACTGCTTTAAAAAGGCTTCCCTTTTCTTTGCTCATGTGTGAGGAAGGAGCTGGTGAAAGAAAGTGTGATGAAAAGTCTGAGAGAAGAAAGTGCAAGCATGTACCAGAAGGAAGACCCTCCATTATGGAAGATGCTAGGGCATGCAGGCTTAAGGAAGTGGCCCAGGGATTTGTAGCTGTCATTAACAGAAACATTAGAGACAGTTGCTATTACAGGGCCTCTGAGTTGGAACCTGGAGTAGAAGGCAAGCCCAGGCTCTCTGCATCACTAGCTTCCCATTTCAGTACTAAAAAGAGGCTTGTTTTGGTATGAGGGTTTGTCCTATCCTTTACCATTGAGTGAGGCCACAAAGACTTATGAAATTAGTTTTTCCCCCTTTTCCCAGGCTGGCCAAGATAAGAGTAGCTCAACAAACAGCAAACCAGTATCTAAACTGAGGACTGCTGTGACCCTGAGTCAAGCAATCCACCTAAAAGTGCGGAATCTGCTGAGGTTAAGGAGGAGCTTTGTCACTATAGATATTATTTTAAACCTACTTACAAGAAAAATACAAAACTGAGAATAGTAAAATATGAATGACTCTTTCCCTATCATATTTAAATAAAAAACTCTTGGTGAAGCATACTAGTCTAAAACTGTTTGACAAAAATCAAACAACATTCAAAGTATACAATTAAGATAAGGTTAATTGGTGTTCCCTCACAATTTGCCCTTTCTATAATTGGAGGGCTAACAATAGCACTAATCTGCTGGAAAGTGCACTGCACTTAAGGGAAAGCTACCTGATTTCTGCTCTGTGGTTCAGCTTCTCCCAACCCACCCAGGGTGCGTGGTCTTTAGCAAAGTAGCTGCCCTATTACACCCCAGTCCAGAAACTTCTGAGTATGGAGTGTTAATTATGCATCTGCCTAGCATTACTTATTCCCCCAACCCCATGTCTTAAAGACATATCTTCCTATTGGGCAAGTGGTGTTTTTGTAGCATAGGGATTGTATTTGACTATAAACCTACCAAGGTCAAAGGGTGATGACTTGGAGAAGGCATGAGTTTCAAAAGAAGGAGTCTAGATATCCCAGAAGCCTAACCCCATGGAATTTTCCAGGAAGATGAGGAAACCAGGCAGAGAAATGTGTGTATTTTTATCTGGATCTGTATATCTTTTATGTTATCTAAAGTAAAGAGTAGTTGTGTTTAGCAACTTTTGGGAAGTGTACTACGTGTCTGATTGATTTTACTGTCAGATGTCTCTAAAGAGGTGACCTGTAAACCTAGAGTACCCTCAACATTGGCGTTCTGGGAAAGAGTGTACTTACATCACTGGAGTTTTAGTACTGGTCTGAGAGGCCACAGGAGCTGGGCTGCCAGGTCCCATTTTGGTTATGGGGTAACAGACATGGATCCTGTGTCCAGGATATGTGTCAGAGAGGCAAGGAGGAGAGGCCGTTCTGCAACCTACAAGACCAAGAGAATCTTAAAAACATATGGGCCCAGTGTGCAAGACCCAAATGCAGTAGCCAGGAGAGGACTGTGTGTAACAGTTTGCAAGGCAGCAGCAGAAAAGTACAGTGCATTTGTCAGTGAATTAGTATATGAGGGATATTAGAGTAAGTGCATCTGGCTTTGAACTTGTGTAGGGGTGGCTCATGCTCTCAGAAACAAGCTCATAAAAGTATTACAACTTGTACATTTTTATATTAAAATGCAATAAAATCATACTGAATCTTCAAAATTTTACCCACATATCCCCATCGGCATCTTTCAGGATGAATAAAAGAACAGCAAGGATTCAAGTATAATAAATGAGCTAAACAAAGAGCCCTAAAGATAGCTTCCACACACCAATGTACCCTTTTATTAGCTATATATACAGGCTCAAGATTCTTTGTCAAAAAATCAAAACCTATTGTATCTTCCCATAAAACTTATAACGCATGACTCATTCGTTTGCCTTATCTCCAGTGCAGCAAAGTGTTGCTTGGCCCCCCACTAAGCCTTTCACTGCAACCTGATGCTCTCTTGATCACCCCCAAAACTCTTCTATTTATCCTGCATTGCAAAGATAAGTGGAAGGAATTTCATTAGTGCAATTGCTTTTAAGTCATTTAGTTTTATCCTTTACTATTAATCCTGTGGTTTAAATCCACTAGGAGGGTGTGAACAGACACTCTGCTCTTTGCTTAGTAAAATCCACTTAAGAAAAGATAAGGTCATAATATTCAGTCATTGTCTACATCGTTGTTATTTGTCTGTGATATCTTGGGCCAATAAAGAAAGCTATATCACTCCTCAATATTTTCTCTTTACATTTGTTTAACTTTTAAGTACAATTCTTATTTTATTTCAGATTTTTTCCCTAATATTCAATACTACATTTTTCCTGAAAATGTACAGTTTGTTTTAAGGCTCACTCTACATTCCTTACACACTCAAAACACACATTGAAATCAATGAAAATTCTGTAACATTGGACCCTTCTGTATAGCATAATGTATCTGAAAACAGCTTTGATATAATATAATAACGCTTTATGCATATACAAGAATAATACCCAATTTTTATACAATGCATTCAGTGCACTTTACAAAGGAAGTCAGTACCATTATCCCCATTTTACAGATGGGGAAACCTTTCATCTGAGGATTGCAAGTAATTTACAGAAGTTCAGTCTTACAACATCCAAATATGTATTAATGATCCCTTTTGGCATTCACCTAAATTAAGACAGCATTGCAATGTAATCTACATAGACCAGAAGTATCAGAATGTAGCCATTTATACCTATTTTCTGCAGGCATGACTGTCTATCTGTGGAGAAAGACACACAAGAATCAATCCCAATTATGTTACAAAGCTCCTTATGGACAAATAAAGGGACAGTTTCCTGTCTTGAGTATTTTAGAACCTGTACTCAACATGAACAGGAAGGGATGACAGTTAAAAAAAGAAGAAGAAGCAGGTAATAGTGGCAAGGGGGAGAGATAGGGTGAGTTTAATATAATACATGCTTGTTTTTCTTTCATTTTTTTAGTATTTGTAAATGTAATGAGGTTTGTGCACAGTGTCTGGAATGAAAGTGAGGGAAGATTTAAAGTTTATGACACTGGTATTAGTGCCAACAAACACATGTTTGGCACAGTGCTTTGAGTTGCTAATTGCTGACTTCATACATAACTTGGCTATGCAAGGGCAGCACCTTAGCTCTCCATGAAACTGACAAAGATCAATGGAATCATATTTACATGACAACAGTGCTGCAAGCTGTTTCACCTGCCTCCACCTTCTTCTTGTTTACACCTGCTTCTATGTGAGTGCCAAAGAAATCTTATGAAAACATACATGTATATATAAAGCAGCGAAGTTGTGGAATGGCGCAGGCTAAAGAAGCATAAGGAACTATTAATACTCTTGTCTGCAGTGAATATTATTTGTACACTATTTCCACATTTCACGTTTTGTTGTTGAGATATCAGCAATGAAACTATTAAAGGGAAATCAATCTGCATCTGTAGCAGAAAACACAAATCTCTATGATGAAAAGCCTATAGATATGAAAGCTGTCAAATGTATTTAAAACAGATGTAAACTGTGGCAAAGTTATCAGAGTTTTAAATTCTGTTCTTTACCTAAGATGTCCATTTCTTAGACTTCTGGAATTTAAAAATTCCACCCACGCTACAAGGGACCTCCTGCCCAGCAGAGTAAATTCCATTGAATTAATTTTAGTTCCTGTAATGAAAGACTAACACTCCCTTCCCATAGGACTGGAAAAATTAGCAGTCTCCTTCACTGTGGTATATGTACTCTCCATCTGTCTACAATACTGGCACTGGCTCTGTGACACACTGAAGGATCTGGAAAAATGTTGTAGCCATTATGAATTCACTTTGTATTGGGCTATGGAGATACCAGAAAATTCTGAAGGCTTGTTTAATGGCATTTCTCTTTTCAACTGTTGAGAACAGCTCTATTTTAATTTTTAAAGAAACTAGCAAACCTGAAAAGATCTATAGGTTACATACATACATGCAGCATTTAAGAAATAAGACTAAGGACCAGATTCACAAAAGGATTTGATGCCTAAGTCCAAAATTTAGGTGCTTCTCAGAGTCTTTAAATCAGTGTTTCTTAAACTGTGTTTTGGGGAACACCAGTGTGCCGTGAGGCAGTCGGAAGTGTGCTGTGGAGAACAACAGAGTTCAAAATGGCCACCCCCCCCTTTTTTTTGCTAAACTACTTTCCTCCGACCTCCCTTTTTTTTTTTTTTTTGGTTCAACAAAAAATCCTTGGTGTTCCTCATTTAAAAAAAAAATATTGTTTGGTGTTCCTCGGTCTTAAAAAGTTTAAGAAATACTGCTCTAAAAATTACTAAGCTATTGCCTAAATCTGGAAGGATATAACATTTCTCAGTCCTACCTTTCCACTGCAAGCTGACCAAATTTTTGCTTCTGGGCACACACACTAACTCAGACTATAGGCCTGGGTGCCTGGAATCCTTAAACCAGCTGAAACGAGGCATTCCTCCCACTTGGGTAGATGTCCAAGCACATCTGACTCCACCTAAAATGGCTTTGGAGGGGAGCAGGATGCTTCGTTCAAATCCTCCTCCTGCTTGATGAAGAGAAGGAGCTTGAAAATGATGAATGTCCTAACCACTAGCCTATAAAGTCATTTTCACTCTTTCTGTGGCCAAGTGCATATTCAATTATTTTTAAACAGTAGAATTGTTTCAATAGCAGAATGTCCCGCAACAGAATAGTTCACAGTCCAGTGTTTAGGGAACTCAGCTGTGCTGGGACATCTGTATTCAAATCCATTTTATTTGTCTGGCACAGATTGGAAATTGAACTGGAGTCTTTTGAACCTGTGAAGTGTGCCCTAACCCCTGCACTAATGGTTTGAAGAAGGGCTGCTTTTTTCCCTTTCCCCTACCAGTTTGTTTGGAGTTAGACATGGGCAAGAAATGAAGTATCTTGACTCCAGGAGATAGGCTCCTAGCTGTGAATTCCAAGCAGAGGTAAGTGTCTCCCTCCAGGCTAGACTTGGTACCTAGGGGCATGTTTACTTTGGGAAATTATTTTGAAATAACTGAATTCTAAATAATAACTCCAAAAATAGCTATTTTGAAATAAGCTTAATCTGTGAGGAAAGCAGGAGTACAGATGTCGAAATAACCAGCCCATTATTTTGAAATAATGGGTTTGGTAGTGTGTATGCTCCACTTATTATTTCAAAATAAAGGGGTTATTTTGAAATAACTTTCTAATGTAGAACAGGCCTAATTGAGAGGGGCAGAGCTTAGGACCCACCACTCTTCTTAGCATCTGCAATTGTCTAGCTTAGGTGGGTCCCTGCCTAGCATTCTGGCTTTTGTGAATCACTTTCTCAGGTACCTATCTATTCCTGTGCACAATATTCAGCGCCTAGGCACTTAACTCAGGCTTTCTGGATTTCACTGTGTGGCTAAACAACACCTTTACAGTTAGGAACTGCAACGTCTAAATCCCTTTGTGGATTTGAGCCTAAGTCCAGAGGTCAGCAGCGTATTTGTTATTTCTCACTTTAGTCCCTTCTCTTCCTCAGGTTTACTTTTATAACTCCTTTGCCCATAGCACTGGTATGGGGATACTGATAATACAGGCTACTGTCCAATTATAGACAGTTCTTTTTGACTAATGCAGGAATCAAATGCAATATCAGCATTTTTTCAGGGGTAAAATGAATTAGATTACCTTCCCACTATTTGGTATGTGAGGAGTTACTAGATATTGTAATTTCGGCCTCTCTATTCTGTTAATATTGCCAGTTTCTATTGAGCCAAATCAATATTGACAGCTAACCAGATGCTTCTTGTGCCAGACAGCAGGACTTTGGTCCCTCAAGAGCATCTGAATCTTTGGATGTTTTTGATGCAAATTCTATAGCCAGCCTTGTTTTCTAAAAAATAAGTCACTGAAGAAAGGTCATTTGGTCACTTCAGTAATAGGCCCATTAATTATTTTTTTCATGCAGAGGAGTAGATGTGGCTGTTGACTACCAAGTCAATATATATTGGGGTAATTAGTAGCAAAACACAATTTTCAGAATAGTTCGAATATATAAATTATGTTTATTACATAAATTATGTTTTTGCAATTCCATTGCCTATACCAAAACTGCATGAAATATAAGCAAGTGTGTACACAGAGTGTATTTGTCCCAGAGTTTGTTCTGGGAGATCACAGAATTAATTTTTAGTTGTGAGATCTTTGGGGCATGAACTCTGTCTTCACATGTTATTGGTTTGCATGTAGCATCTTTTGATTATTATTGAAATATATTAACAAATAGTCTTTATTTTTCACTATACAAAGAAGTTAGTGCAGTACTCTCTAGAGCAGATAATACCTCTTCAGTGCGTCAACTTAGAGGAAAAAGTAAACTTTTTTGACAAATGTATTCTCACTGCATACAAGCATTCAGTGTTCTTGAATGGCACTGGAAGTATCATGGGCCAAAAAAGAGCCCTTGCTTTTTAAAAATTATATATATGCTTGTTTTTTCCATAAAATACAGTATAATGTTTATTTACTTTTAAAAGTACATTACAGTTACCTAAGTATGGACTGATTACTTTGTTATTCTTTTTTCTTTTTGTTTCACTCTTCTAGTGTGATTTGTAGCATAATGTGAAAATATTTCTACTTAACCAGTTGGAAAGTTTCTTGAAAGTAGGACTTTAAATCCCAAATATGTAACAGACTATACTAATATATTCATAATCAAAGTTGTCTATTTCTGTATTCATTGATCAAAGTGTAATTGCATAATTTGGGATGCCGGTATACATGTGGAAATATATTTGCAGAGTAGCAAGTTAGCCACATAACACAAACGTTAACATAGTTTTGTCATATGACTAAATAGCTAGTGTTGACTATTTAAAATGTTAACACCTGAAAACCAGATGTTTAACGTAATTGTTCTTTTGCTGAGCTTGAAAATATTTCTGTTGTAGTAGATATTCTGATGACTTGGGCTACGCTTATACTAGATCACTTACAGCTGCGGGAATGCACTGATGCAGCTGCAATGGCTGTAAGCTCTCCAATGTAGCTGCTGAAAGCCAACGTGGGAAAGTTCTCCTGTTGACTTTATTAATCCACCTCATCCCCTGACCTAAAAAGTGGCAGCAGCTATGGTGGAGGGAGAACTTCTACACTTGCACTTAGGTCGGTGCACCTTATGTTGCTTGGGGAGGGTGGCTTATTCACACCCCGAAAGACTTAAATAACACCAATGTAAATGATATATAGACATAGTCTCAAAGTCCATGTGTTTTCTAGCATTTATTTATTGCAGAATGTATAAGAGTCCTGTTTTCTTGAGCAGATGTGTCTGCCAACTGCACACTGGCAATTCTCTTCTTGCAGAAATATAAGCTAACGCACAATTGCCCAGTCACCAAGAAGTAGCTGTTTTGTGAATCTGCCTCTTTTGGATTTCCTGGGTTGGTTTTTTTTTACCTTTTTCCCTTCCTTAGCATCTGGATTTTTCCTCAAACAAACCTTCTAGAGCAGAAATGCTCATGTCTCAAAAGATTAAGTGTTGATCTTTTTGTGCAGCATACCCTAAACACTGCACAATCAAACAAGAAGAGTGTTTTAACCTATAGAATTCCCTTAACCACTGACTGGTAGTTACCACATGGAATAACAAAGACTTTCTCCTAAAAGTTTCATCCTCAGTGCATATTCATGAGAGTCACATAGCCATAACTATTTTGGCTTTTGCAATATCAGAAGCTCCCAATAACGTCTTGTGGAGGTATAATATGAGTGTTACAGATAAATTCAACAAGTCATAAAATATTAAAGCTACTGGACAAGTTTGATGCCAGTTTAAGTATGCTAATGTCTGTAACCATTTCCTGGAAGTCACAAAGAATTATGCATTTAGCATGTAATTCTCTCTACCCTCATACAACATGACTATTAAGTAAGTGAGGTCTGTGCTATGCCTTGGGTCCTTCCTACCTCTTGCAGTTGTACGTAGAAGAGACTAAACTTTTCATGGTACTTCAGCAATAAAAAGGAAGTATCTGACGGCCACTTCACCAAAGGAACTGAAGTCTATAAGTGGAATGGCAAGCTATGACATAGTCTTAGGTCAATTTAATTCTTAGAAAAATGTTGAGCATCTGTAACTCTGACTGAAATATAATGGAAGTTGAGGGCGTCCATGGGAGGTGCTCAGTAGCTCACTAACATGGGTCCCTATTTGATCAGTAGAGTTCCATAAGACTGGGACAGACAGACAGACAGCTCAAAGAACACATCTACAAATGGAAATGCCTAAGAGATTTCTGGCTTTTACAGCCCACATGGAATTTTTTGAGGTTCAGGCCAAAATGGATGTCACTGACAGGTCATTGGAAAACAAACACATCAAAAGAAACTCAAGTTTCAGAGAACTAAAGCATATAAAAGCTTAGAGTAAGTTAAAAAACTTATTCTAGGACAGAAAGGCAGTCTCTCTCTAGGGTAACTTGTCAAAGCAGTATGCCTGGGAATACACACAAATCTCAATTAAATATATGGTTATCCCTTGAAAATGTTCACATGTGTTTAATTTTCTTTCATCTTACTTTAGCTATTGTTCACATGCCAGCTGACACATGTCTTCAATTTTCCCCTCTCCTAAGTTGCAGGGCTTATGAACACATTGGGGAAGTGTCCCTAGACTATTGCAGTTCTGTTGGAAATGCTGAACATTATTAAATTTTGCAGCACACTGCACTACAATTGTCATTTTTGGGGCATCTCATTGGTATGCATATATTTTCTAATGAAGTGTTTGTCCTCATTAAGTCAAAAATATTGAACATGCAATTAAATACAAGGAAGAATAAAATGATGAGTAAAAATAACAATCACTGAACTTTGTCTTTATTTTTCCTAGTTGCAAAATAAATAAGGGAAGGAGGTTAGAGTTTTACACTTATTTACAAATGGCTATGCACTATTTAACACATGGACACTAGCCAAATGCATCTCCACGAAGTGTGATTTTATTATTTATATTAGAACTAAGTAGCATTTATTGCCCTTCCTTTAAGGATAGTGAAATCTGTTACCATGGAAATACTTTAGTTAAATGTTTTTCCTGATTAATATGCAGTTTTTCTCACTGGTATCAGTGTGGGCTAGCACATGGGATTCAAGCAGACTTGAGTTCTATACCTAAATCTGTCTTGGGTACTTCACTTCACCTGTCTCTACCTCAGTTTCCTCATCTGTAAAATGAAAATAATGATACCTTATTGGTAACATGTTCAGAGATCTCCAGATGAAAATCACGATGTACGTGTTAGATAACATTGCACAATATCCAAGACATTTATATTAATTATTTTTGTAAATAATAATAAAATAGTGGTTTCCTGAAGAGTTTATAACTTGCTGCTCCAAAGTGTGGGAGTTGGATGGGGGGAGATGGATAGTGTCTTGCTCCTGCTCAAAACATTTGGGACATCTTGGAATGGAGGCTGGGGAGAATAACCCCTTATCTGGAGAGAAGAAGAGCTGTGTTGCTGCCCCCCAAAATATCCAGACAGCTGGGTAGAAATTACAACAGTAATATGATTGCCTGGGGGATCGGGACAAGGCTTAGCAGACAGTTCAGAGATACTGTAACTGGCCTGCTGAGCTCTTCTGACATGCTTCTGCCTCTTACCTCTCCCTCCAACTGCATCACATATTTCTTGGTATTTATCATCATCATCATCATAATTTAGGGTGAGCCAGGTTTTTTGTGGGAGTATATTTTCCCTGTAACCAGTTGACCTTCTGAGGTAATTTGTGGGGAGGGGGGCTCGAGGGGGTGGAAGAGTAAGGAGGAGATTGTGTTGCTCTCCTACCAAGTCCTAATGCTTTCATCATATTCCTGGAAGAATGAGGATATTCTTTACCCTCACTTTATTTCCTTGAGCATGGGATCAGATTTTTCCATAATCTTCTTTGTGTAACACAGATTAATAGATTAGCAACAGCTGCAGTATGAGGCACTATTGCCCCTACCCCAATTTAGGGTTATACTAGTTATATTAATAATAATTAGCACTTATATAGCATATCTTCTCCATAAATCTCAAAGTACTTTACAATGTAACTATCATTATATCCATTTAACAGAGGTATGACGCTGTTAAGTGATTTTCCCGAGATTACAGATGGAACTAGTAACAGAGCAGAAAGTAGGTGCACAAACTTTTCTGGACAGGAAGAGGGTTTCTACCTGTATATATATATATATTGCCTTATATGGGCAATGACTAAGATTTAACCAAAGATTACTCTTTTTTTTTTTAAAACCTTGATTCTCACTTTTAAAGAAGGAAAACTCAATTTTTTTAAAAAAAGAGTCCAGGAGTCTCTCTCTTAGCTTATTGTGATTGTGTTTGAAAATTTGAAAGAGAAAGAACATGCAACTGAAAAAAAAAGTGGTACAATTTTTTATAAAAACATCTGAAATTATCTAGTTGAGTAATTGCTGGTATTCTGTGACTCTTTTTGAAATTCTTGTGATACAAAACTAGTCATAGGAGAATTGAGAAACAACCAGCAAAAAACAATTTTATTATTTTTAAAGATAACATTTAAATGCACATATTTATTCATTTAGGTATTAAAAACATTTTCAGAACTAAAAGTGGAAAGCACCTTTTCTAGTAATGTTTTGTGTGCTGCTCACATTAATACCTTATGTTAGTTTATGAGTTCTATGCAGTATATACAGTCATTAATAAATCCCAGCTATTTTTAAAAAAAGTTCTGCCTCAAGATGAAAGAAGATGAATAGAAAATAATATGGAAAATGTGACTTAAACAAAGGTAAATAAGTTAAAGCTAAATGAAAAGAAATCAGTTTTTAAATAGAATAACTGTTTCCAGTTCCTCTTTGCAGACTACTCAATAAATTTTTCTTTAAAAAGTGAAACAGATTTAAAAAACCTAATTTGTAAAACAAAGCTGCAGCTGTTTATATCGTTCTGTATTGGCATAAAATTATTCCATTTGTTTTAACTTATGGTGTAACCTGGGTTTAACCTCGATTAATAGTCAGAAAGTCTGTCAGCAGCAGAAAAATAAAATCCATGTGCCAACGCTGCAGAAAAGAAATTAAGATATAGTGCTTCATTGAGCATTTCAAAAACACAATTGTGAAACCAAAGAATGTAGGAAAATTAAACAATGTCACTGAGTTTCTGCCCTCGCTACATCCAGGAAATTCACTGAAATTTCATTTTATGGCATTAAACAAGTATAAGAGACTGCAGATTTTGGCTATGTAAGTCTTAGTGGTGAGCAAATATTTGTGTGGATATGGTAAAGGTCTGGAAATACTCATTCCACTTTTTGTTAATGAATTTGCTTGGCTTGTGTTCACACCCTCTTTGTGTCCACATTTCACTCCTCAGTGCTTCTTTGGATGTGATTCCCAGGAGAGACACTTAGTAGCTGAACCAAAATCAAATTCGGCAAAATCCCATGGTCACTTGCTGGAGTAAGGGCTAAATTTGCTTTCTGCCCCTTGCTATCACTCTCCCTTCCATGTCATCCCTGACCATAGTGGAACTGTGATTCTTCCTACTACCATTAGCCATAGGGTGTGTCTATACAGCAGGACTTAACTCAAAATAAGCTACCAAATTGAGCTTCATCAATTGTGTAGCTTATTTCAAAATAGGGAGTGTCTACACAGAACTTATTTCAAAACAGAGCACTCTCACTCCGACTTCCTTTACTTCTCATACAATGAGGGTTACAGGAGTCAGAGTAAGATGTCCTCCAGCTTGACAATGTTTGACACTACTTCAAAATAACTGCCTGCTGTGTAGACACAGACTAAGTTATTTCAGAATAGTGCTAGTTATTTTGAAATAGCGTTGCAGTGTAGACGTACCCATACAGTGCTCAGCTCTGGGGCAGGGAAAGAGAAAATTATATAGGATCATGAGCTTTCGTGGGTAAACTATTCATTTTTAAAGCTACTAACATGGCTAACAGACTAACTCTCTGAAACTGTTAGGATGTGTGTACACTGTAATTGAAAGCATGATCTCAGCTTGGATAGACATACTGGCACTCGGTTTAATCTACCTAGAAAAACTAAAATTAGCAGTGAACCTCTGGGGCTATATGGGCTGTGCAGTGTACCAAGAACCCTAGGTACATACATTGCTAGCACACACTGAAGCCTCTACTTCCATAACTTCACTGCTATTTTTAGCTATGAGTAGATTCAGGCTATGTCTAGACTACAAGCTTCTTTCGAAAGAGGCTTTTTCAAAAGATACTTTCGAAAAAGAGCATCTAGATTACAACCAATACTTTTGAAAAAGCAAGCTGCCATTTTGAAAGAGAGCACCCAGGCAGTCTAGATGCTCTCTTTCGAAAAAGCAGTTTGCATTCTATAGATTTCAGTGACTTTGCAAAATGTTCTAGAAGAAATGCAGGAACATGTTTTGAGTTGAACCTTTAGAGTTTCCACTTTTCTGTAGCAATAACTTATACAGCACAGAACAGGGTCATGAGTCAGGAATGCCTTTTTGAATATCTGTTTTTGAAATAATTTCCTTTTAGCCTTCATTTATTTCTAGGCACATTATTTTTCTACTTTGGCTGAAACACTAATAATTTTTTATAAAGAGTTCAGGAGATATGTGCCTGTACTGCTGCAAAAAAGGGCTTGACCTTCATTCCTACGAGCGCCAATCTTTTCCTTTTGAACTCTAATTACTGCCACTTCTGTACAACTTACTGTACCTGAAATAGCCTAACCTTCGAACTGAAACAAATCAGCCTAAGAGACTTATCCCCTTCTTCATGCTGGTAACATGTGTATCTATTACAAGTACAATTAAGAGACAAAATTAGATACAACAAGGACCCAATTTTCTCCTTTTCCAAAAATTTAATATATTACAAAACCACAAAATGTAAATGACAATATTTCATTCTCACACACACTTTATAATAGTTCTCTTTCTGTTATATTTGGAACAGGTGGACATGAAATTCAGCTGAGTTTGTAGCTCAGATTAAACATATTTACACAAATAATTACAGATTTTCAGCAAGATTTGTAGTAACCATGGCCATTTCTCACCGCATAACTTTATTTTTTTCAATAGCAGTTAACTCAAGTTAACCAATAATAATTTGGAGGACAAAGTTCTCTGTCCACCAAGCACCAACTTGCCATGTCATTTGGATGGTATGAAAAACACTATGTCACAAGAAATTGTGATGAGATTTTTTCAGAGCTATTGAGATGTGTTGTAAGATTAATTCCTCTTCTTTTGATATGGCTCCTAGCATAGTTCCACCTCAACTGGAAGCGTTGGTTGTATATTTCTTACTTAGAATGTTACCAGTGCAGTGTACTTGATTCACCACTACATTACATTCATATCAATGTAAATCCATTTTGTACTAGTGTAAACCTGGATTAACAGAGGAATGAATTATGTTAAAAATTATGATTAGCTCTCTGGTGACACTATGCATAATTGAAAGCAAATTATGTTTTGTTAATTAAAATGAAGTTTAGCTCCTGTGCTGTTCCCATTTTAGGTCTAGATACTTATATTTAAATATGCTTGCCCTAAAATCATTGGTAATTTGAAAGATTAATTGAAAGTTTTCCAACGTTATGTTTTAAAAAAAATTTATCACCTAATATTACTGTAGCTCTTTAAATAGATTCCTTATAGTTGGATATTAGTTGTTTTTGCAGACAGCCTATGAAAAAAATTAATGGATTGTGACTCAGTAACTATTGAGGCTTCAAGCAGAATCATTTATTTATTCATTACACAATCTTTGAATTTCCCCAGCAAAAACTGTTATTTAAGGTGAAAGCATGCATTGACTTGTGATGGTAACAATAAACATTTGCAATAATGCTATCTGGATTTCCATTAACTAATATGCACATTACAATTGTTGAAGAAAAGATAAGGTTGCAGAAATGCAAAATGACTTAATGCTAGGCATAGCGGTCAAGGGACAAGGCAATGAATGAATGGTGATTAAAAGTAGCAGACATGCTATTTTCATTTTACAATCTTCAGAAAGGAAAGTGTATACCTATAATTAATAAGATAGGAAAGCAGTTTGCATTATATAGCACCTTTTTTTGAAAGAGCTTTTTCAAAAAAAAGGTGTTCTTCCTTGTAAAACAAGGTTTTCTGCAGTCGAAAAAATTGCCACATTCTTTCAATTTACTTTCAAAAGAACATGGCATATTGCCTAGCTTATTTCGAGCTAGCACTAAAGTGTAGATGCACTTGGGGATTGAGGAAATCTGAATGTATGCAAATCAACCAGTTCAGAGCACATGTTTCACAGGATATTAATGAAACTAGTAAATAGACAGGAGGAGATTTTCAAAGGGACAGAGTACATGTGGGTAAGATGCTCCTCTTGTAAGTCAGTGGGACTTGGTGTCAAATGTCTCTTCATGCCTTTGGTAACCCTTCCCCTCCATATACACTGAACTAAGGACAATTATTTTTGAGAGTTGTGGATAAGTGGTACAGTACTGGGATACTGGCAGAAAACAAATAGATTGTTTAAAGAAAAATAAGGAAAAAGGTGACAATGAGAGTCCCGTAAATTTCACTTCTAGTCTTCATAAAAAATATAAGAAAACGTTGTAGAAGAATCAAAATCATTTTTAGAGTAATAGAGTCCAGATCAGCAGAGTTTATAAATAATCACTTTCCTAGGCATACTTGAGTCCATTGTGGGCTCTTTGCACAAAATTAGTTGATAAGGCATTTTTAATTTATAAAAATGGATTCACCAATCCCAAATTCCTGAGGGGGGGGGATATGCACCAACTGTGCTCCAGGCTGCTTGGGATGGCCCTCATTGAAAATGCCAAGGTCAGAGCAGACTGCAAAAAGGAGAGCAAAAAGAGTCTCCCAAAACTGGTGGTTAATGCTGAAGTTAGATTAATCAGCCAGTCACAAATTATGTTTCCCTATGCTGCTTATTAAGATGCTGAAAAAAATCATAGTCACCATATTGAATTTCAGTTCTCCATCTCCCTTGCAGAATATAAGTGCAGTACAATGAGAAGTCATTTAAAAACTCTGTTCCCTATACAAAATATTCTTCTGACTCCAAAGGGCCTGTCAGTTTACCAGGCCAATATTAATTTGAATCTTACCTGAAATACCATGTTGCCAGGCAATCGTTTAGCAGTCCTAAAACTAAAGGTTCATTATAACAAAGAAAGAATGGGAAGAGAGTTGTAAATGGTCAAGCAAACAGATACACACATAAGACTACAAAGTCCATATATCAGGTTATTAGCAGTGTTGATGAGTTTGCTCCCTTGAGAGTCTTTCTGGAACACATCGACACCTTGGATGGATCATTCAGTCATTTATTCAGAGCTTCAGTTTGTAGAAAAGTGACTCTAGAGATAAGAAACAGGAAGGAAGACAAAAATTGAGATGCTGCTGCTGTTTTATCTACCTTTTGTCATGTGGATTGTATGTTCTTTATCCCAAACACAAGCTTCACAGCACATAGCATGGAAAATCTTTAGAGTTCTGTCTGTAGTCATGCATTGCTGACACATAAGATGTAGCCCCTGCCTTCTCTCAATGTACATTGTCTCATTGTACAGCTGATATCCCTAGATGGACCATCAAGTAGGCTTAGTAATAATGCCATTCTCTCTGGGGGGTGTCATCCAGAAACACAGGACACATTTTGAAATACAGCTCTATCATACATATCCAGAACTCACAATACAAAAGTGATGCAAACATATAGGCTACGTCTACACAGGCACCCTTTTCCGGAAAAGGGATGCAAA
>CM057845.1:230004291-230019381 GCA_030068395.1 Apalone spinifera | reverse complement strand
TTTGCATCCCTTTTCCGGAAAAGGGTGCCTGTGTAGACGTAGCCATAATGATTATCATACTTGGCAAATCATAACATTTTCACGGACACCTTATATGACATCAGATTCCTTGTAATTTTCATCAGATTACAGATTCATCAGATTCCTTGTAATTTTATAATATTGGTATCAGGAATATCATAAAGTGTCTCCCATGGTCCATACAGTGTCAACCACAAAAACCCCACTTGGCTTTAGGCTGTTTCATTCTGTTTTGTTTCTTATTTTTTTAGGGGACCTAGCCAGTTGTCAGAAACAGAGGAATGTCAATAAATAAGCTTTAACCAATAGACAATATTTCATGCTATTTCTTTTTTTGCTGCTTATTTCAGTAGGTGCAGAATTGGTTTTCAGATTCTGCACCTCAGAGCCAAATCCAAAGGGAAATATTCATGGACACATCTCTTTGTTGCTTTACTGCAATAACTGCTCTTACATGGCACTTTTCAGCACCAGCTTTTAAAGTTGTTTTTTTTTAATGAGCTCAGTATCACCAGCATTGTGTCAGTGTGTTTCATGGCTGTACTGCCCTGTACCTAAAGTAGTCCAGAGATCTGGGTATGGACAAGGGAGTAACGTGAATCTTTTCCTATCACTGACATAAGCCGTGATATGAAGAAAGGGTACCTTACAGATTTGTATAATATAGAGCAAGTGGACTGTGTGTTCCATTTTACTCAATCTCATTGTTTAGGGGTCTATATGGAACCAAGGCTGTTCAACATATCCATAAATGATCGGGGGGAGAAGGGGAGGGGATGGTGAAGTGCCAAATTTGTAGATGATTCAAAATTAATTAACTCCAAAGCAGACTGTAAAGCGTTACAAAAGGATTTCATTAAACTGGCCGACTGGGCAACAAGAGGACAGATGAAATTCAACATTGATAAGTGCAATGTATTAGAAAATGTATGGGAATACAGGGGTGATGCAATATTGTTATACTTGTTGCATGAGTGAAGGACAAGAGAACTGTCCCCTCTGTATTGTTTAAAGACAGAACTAATTAGTCATTGTTTCTGTTCAGTGAGCACCAAAACTGAATCACTAATAAGTCTGTCTAAGGGCCATGTTTTAGACCTGTTGGAGACAAGGGTGAAAGGAAACGCACTGCAGAGGCTGTACTGGCAGTGTAGTTCACTGCTACCCAAGGCTTGGTCTAGACTAAAGAAGAAAGTTGACTTAAGATATGCAACTGAGTCTAAGTATCTTAAATCACATTTTGGTGCCATCCACATAGTGGGAGGATGACAGCAGCACATATTCCCATCGACTTCCCTTACCCCTCATAGCAGCAGGACTATTGGCACCAACTGGAGAGCCCTCTCAGTTCGAATTAGTGGGTCTTCACTACTAATTTGAACTCTAGAAGATTGACCATGGCAGCTTCAATCTTCTTTGTAGGCTAGACAAGCCCTCAGAGCTAAAATCACTAAAAACCTGGGTTAAGCAGTGATCACCCAGCAGCTGCAGCACATAAGCAGCAGCAGCAGAAGTAGGAAGGGAGCAGTGAAAATAGAAAAAGCAGCAGCAAACAGCCAGTTGTAGAAGTGCATAGAGACCATAAAGGTATCAGTTGATACTCTCCCAACCACTCCTGGAGTGGGAGGTGAAACTCTGTGAATACCCCTCTGAACACTGTGTCTTTGTATAACCAAGGACAGTCATTGTCATATGGGGGTCAGATTCACTTTTGGTCATATGCTTTTTAACATGACCATGGTGTTTTCTAAAACTAATCCGTGGTTAGGTTTTTTTTTACATAAAAATTCTGTTTTATGCCAACTCAGTGCTTAGGACAGGGGATGTATTTGCCTCTTAGAGGTGTGTTAAGTTTCAAGATTACTTGCTGAGACAGTTCTTGTTTGTATTGATGAGGAGCCCCTTCCTGCCGCTTACTCTGCCTAGCGCAAGGGTTACATCATCATATTACCACAAGTAGCCAATTTAAAAGTAAAACATGTAATGTAATACTTTTTTACACAATGAATACATAACCTGAGGCAATGAGAGCCACAGGCTGTCAGGTGGATCTCTTATCAGGATTCTAAAAAGGGTTAGGTTTTCATGAATAAAAAGAATATCCACAATTTTGTTAGAAGAGATTAAAAATGAACATTCTTCAGAATAAACTTAAAAACAACAAATGGTCTGGTAGCACTTCATAGACTAACAAAACATGTAGATGGTATCATGAACTTCTGGGGGCACAGCCCACTTCTTCAGATGATCAGAGTTTTGAGTCTATGATGTGCAGACTCAAAATATAGAGCCCAGAAAGTACCCAGACATGAACTACTTCAAGACAGACCCGAAGAGAAAATAACAGAACACCACTTGTTATTACTACAATCCATAACTCAGACCCCTCCAGTGCATTATACACAATGAACCCATTTTGGAAAATGATCCCTCACTCTCAGAGGCCTTAGGAGAAAAGCCTATTCTCACTTACAGACAACCCCCCAACCTGAAACGAATTATTTCCGGTAACCATGCCACAAAACCACATCATAAGCATCCAGGAACCCAGCCCTGCAAACAACTGCAGTGCCAACTCTGCCCACATATCTATATAAGCAAATTCATCACTGGAGCCAACAACATAAGCTACCAAATCAAAAGGTCATTTGACTGCACATGCAGTAATTTGATCTATGCCATCAAATGCCAGCAATGCTCCACTGCTATATATATTGGACAAACTGGACAGTCCCTATGGGAAAGAATCAATGGACACAAATCAGATATACATAAAGGGAACATACAGAAACCTGTTGGGGAGCACTTTAATCTTCCTAATCACTGTTTAAAAGATCTTCAAGTGGCTGTCTTGTCACAAACCAATTCTACTAGCCAAAAATACAGAGGGGCGTTGGAATTACAATTCATCCACAAGTTCAGTTCTCATGATAATGTCCTCAATCATGATGTGGGATGGTTGAGACACTATCAACCTAACATTCAATGAAGGTGCAAACAGTTCTTTGTGTAGATTCCTGTATTAGGAAGGGTAGTATCTATTGACTTTGATTCTTATCTGCTTTGTTTTAACTACCCAATATTCAGGTGCTCACTGATTACCAGTTCTGCCTTCCTATTTTTCCCTTGGATATTTCCATAACCCTCTGCTCCTTGTTTCCCACCCCCCTCTTTTTCTTCTCCCCCCTTCTCCCCTATATTTTTTGGGTCTGCACATCCTAAACTCAAAACTCTAGTCATCTGAAGAAGTGGGCTGTGCCCACAAAAGCTCATGATACCATCTACATGTTTTGTTAGTCAAGGAAGTGCTACCAGACCATTTGTTGTTTTTTAAGTTTATCCTGTACAGACTAATGCGGCTGCCTCCTGAATATTCTTCAGAATGTAAGTTAATCACTTACTGTGGCAAGTCAGGAATTTTCCTGATGGGAAGGTTATTCCACAGGGGAGCATTTTGTATTTTCTTGCATGTTCCTTTGAAACTTCTGATATTGGCCAATATTAGACAGAGGTTACTGGACTATATGTGCAATTGGTATGTTCATTATGATAATATTTATACTCCCATGTCTTCAATTCCTGGAAGATTTAGTCCAGACTTTAGACTAAGACTTCAATTTAGTTTTCAAAAGAAGGAGCCTGATTTAGCTATCACTATCATTTTTGCCATAGTATAAGAGACATAACTGAATACCTTTTTCATGTGTGAAATGTCACTTAATTCTTCAAACGACTGTTAAGAATTTAGCATTGTATATGGGAAAATGCATTAAAGAGAACTGGTTCAGAAAAAGAAAACATTATTCTCACTTCCTGCAGCTGGTTAAAAGGCACAATAGGTTACACTACATTCCATGTTTGGTTCTGGCACATGGGCAAGCATGTTGCTCCCAGGAAACATCATGCTGTAGGAGAAATGGAGAACAGACCAGTGGAGTTGCTGATCATGTGGGCCACAAACAGATGCCTCACACGGTGATTGGCTTAAAGTTGGATCAGGGTTCCAAATAGTCCAAGACAGAATGATCCAGCACTAAAAGAAGAACAGGGCCCACATGATAATACACTTGACTAGATTGATGGATTACTGTAATCAGAAAATTAAAACAAACTAAACTAGGACAAGAGATTCTAGACAGTAAATCCTATTTTTCTTATACTCCTGTCTTTCAGTCTAGTTCTTACAAGTCACCTTTTGTGAACATATGGTACAATACAGCAAACAATACAAATAACAAGAGGATAGTTGACTCTTACAGAAACTCTAATTTAAAAAATGGAAAGTGAAGATTTATCCATAGGCAAATGATTCTTCCAATTTCAGAATTAATTTGGCTTTTATGGCCCCAATCATCCACTCATTTAGTTGCTCAGGTAATTTATTTCAATTGGACCTTTCAGATAAATAAGGATTTAATGTCAAAACTCAGTTACACCTTTTGTCATTACCATTAGAAACCATCAGTGTCGTACACATCTGCTAGGGTGGTTTACCCTAAAAAAACCCAACAAGTAATGAAATAATTTCCTCATACTAGTTGCTTTCTTTTTTTCCTTATTGTTGGCCTCAGCCTGATTCTTTTTTTGGAAAGTTTTGCCTTGAACTGTTTGTCTCTACACAAAAGTTGTTTGCTGGCGGTGATTGCATCTATATATTTCTCAAAATGTATTACACCAACCAATTCACCCTTTGACAACCATTTGCATATTCCAGCTAAGATTTTTGGATTTGGCAAGCACACCATCAAGACTTAAATTGTCTCTGGGCTTCTCAAATTATGGCTCTATTGTCTACACCAGGGCTATTCAACTTTGGAAATTCTAGGGGCCACAATGATACTCACAGCACATGCTGAGGGCCGCAACTTACGGTTGCATATACATGCAAATATATCTGCAAATATATACAAATGGATTCTTTCACACTGATGGGCATGAATTCAAAGATTAAGACAAGACTACATAACATGCAGGCCCCATTTAAGTCAGTTCTGCTGATATTAATAAAATGAAACATTTACCCAATTTCCATCCATATAACAGCACTTTTAGGGTGCATCTACATTGAAGGGCTTATCAGAAATAAGATACGCAAATTGAGCTACATCAGTTGTGTATCTTATTTTGAAATAGGGAGCATCTACACAGCACTTATTTCAAAATAGAGCACTCTTCCTCTGATTTCCCTTACTCCTCGTACAATGAGATTTACAGGAGTCAGAGTAAGAAATCCTCCAGCTTCGCAGTATTTTGACACTATTTTGAAATAACTGCTCGCTGTATAGACATGGACTAAGTTATTTCAGAATGGAGCTAGTTATTTCAAATAGTGTTGCAGTGTAGATGTACCCTTAATGAGCAATGACAATCCAGGATTTTAACTACTAAAATGCATATCAACAGAAGACCATTATATTGTCTTGCCATCGTGAAGCGTGTTCCCTGTGGAGGCCATGTTCAAAGGATCCCACCCATGGGGCATGAGTTGGGCCCCACTTAAATCCAAACCGCACCTCAGGCTGCAAACAGATGGGCCATGGGCTATGTATTGAGTAGCTCTGGTCTACACAGCCATAAGACACTTGTGGTTGGCTTATGTCACCTGACATGGCTTGTTGGACTACAGTCTGAGGGGCTATAAAACTGCAGTGTAGATATTTGGATTCAGGTTGAACATGGAAAGGGTGGTGGTGGTCCAAAGCCCAGGCAGCAGAAGCCTGAGCCTGAATGTCTCCACTGCCATTTTATTGTGGAGCCTGAACCCACAGTGCAAGTTGTTAACACTGGGCCAGCAGCTGGTGTACTACTGCAATGAGGAGTAACAGTTAATCTGAGGGAAGGGGTTTCTTTCGGATTATTGCGTCTACACGTGGCAAGTTAATTCAGACTAGTGGATTTTTTAAATGGCGACTGGATGCGAATATGCTAATCAAGAATGGGATATTTAAATCCCGCGCTTCATTAGCAACTTCGATTTGCTACATTTGCATCCCTAGTTCGGACTAGGGAGCAAGTGTAGACATACCCTCTGAGACTAAGGGTAACATACTTAAGAAGCATGGCATCGTCAGAACATTCTCAAAGGCTAAACATACCAAGGGGCAGGACTTTATTTGAACAGTAGTTCAATGCTCATTACACCTTTCATGTCAGAGACAGACAGACAGACTGACTGACAAAACACTTTGTCCAATTGCAAGTGGCTCCTAACCCTAAAATAGGAAGAAATGGCAGAATTATACAGAAAAGGGGATTGAGCTAAATACCACTTTTACTGAGTTGCCCTAAGCAGAGGACTTCCTGTAAGGGCAACATATTTACATTACTTTTGCTTTATTTGCCTATTATATATATAATAGAACTCATTATAGCAATGTTCTGAGCCAGTTTGTTTTAGAAATCCAGATTCCTCTCTGTTACACAAATATAATTGAAGGCAAAATCTAGGCCTCAGAACCCCCAGCTTTTGAAAAATCAGACTTAAAATTATTTTTATGTTGTTGTATTTTCATAGACAAAGCTCTTGTAAATTTTCACTTGGGGGTATTGTAATATGATGCTATTGATTTCTTTTGTGTTGCTGTCAATGAAAATAAGGTGAGAGTGCAAAAGTAATGTCCATTGCTACATTAACACAAAAGCACATAGGAAAAGTAATAAGCCAGTTGGCATATACTGTGAAAAATATTAATTCATTTAAAAAACCCACAATTTTAAACTAAAAAAATACTTAGCACAGTAAATAGATTCTTGCTTTTCTTTCTTAAACCACTAGTCAAGACACTTTCTTTCCTCTGTTTGGGCTTAATCCAAAACCTAGTGGAGAGAATGGAAAGACTCCCAAGTGAGCTTTGAACCAGGGCCTTTTTTCTATTTTAGGTGTTTATATATCTCCTGTTTCCATACTATATGAGCTTCCAGTGATTAACCTCACAGCACGTGGGAGAGGCAGATCAGTGGTATTGTCCCCATTTTACTGCCGTCCACACGGAAGGAGATCAATGGGAACAAATGCTCCTGTTGGTTTATCTTACTCCTTGTGAAGATCCCTCTCAGTTCAAATTATCTGGTCTTCACTACATCTGCTAAATTGAACCCCAGAAGTTCAATTGTGGCAGCATCAATCTTCCCCTTAGCGTAGACATAGCCTGAGTGACTTGCCCAAATAAATGACAAATAAATCACTCCCAAGCTGTGTCCAATAGAGGTAACAATTCGCCTTTCATTGAGACTGTTTTTTTTTTCTTCTTTATATCCTGTGTGGTTTACAATCAGTTTTTCTATTTGTATGTGAGGTCTTGTAGCCTGATCCTGCCACTTTTATTTATATGAGCTGTTTGTTCCATTTACCGCATTTGGACTGCTCTTGCAGAGATAGGAGTTATTTTTGTGCATGTTAAGGGATGAGGGATTTGGCCCTTGTTAATCAAAATCTACTTTAGTTTAGTTTAGTCATCAAGTTTGGCACATATTAGAAAGCAGCTCCATTTTTTTGAGTATTGTTTGTTGCATTAGTTATTAAATACAATAAATTCACAATTTATATATGAAAGCAGTGTTTACTCTGGGAAGAAATCTTAAAGCTGGGAATAAAACAGAGATCATCCTAGTCAATGCTTAAGGGAGTCTTGCTTTGTACGTTTTCTGTGTTCCCTTTTTTAAAATAGTATAAGCACATGAGACCACAAGGTATTTCCAGTCACGTAGAAATAGACAATTTTCAAAGAAACCCAAACTCTAACAGAATCTTCTAGTTTACTTGGCAAGTATATTATGTTAGTGAAAGTGTGTGTGTGTGTGTGTGTGTGTGTGTGTGTGTGTGTGTGTTTTATGGGGGAGAAAACAGAGCGAGCCAAGCAGCAGAATTTCTGGCCTCATTCCATGGTAAAGCAGAAGGTGTTTCTGGGTCTGTCCAGTTGATTTGTTCAAGGTGTTTGCTAGAAATTGCTGCTGTCTTCCCCATATATTGCTTCGGTGAACATTTGCCATATGTATTTGTCAGGAAGATTATTTTGAGCTTTCACAGTGCAGCATGAGTTCTTTCATAAAACTACTGCCCTAGGTCTCCAAAGCAGATGGTGCCATTTTATTCAGAGTTCTGTGTTTTTGGACTATCATCAAAACTACTTTTGCATGAAATAACAAGTATTACTTCAAAAGAGATGAGGAGGGGAGAGGAAGAAGGTATCCACCGTGAAATGTTATAAATTTTCTAGCTAATGGTGAGTGTGAAATTCTGTGCGCCAAGAAAATGGGTAAATAAGTCAAGGGTACCGTGTGAACAACCTGAGCTACACTTAAAGGTCCCAAATAACAGAGCACATTTGGGGTACATCTACACTACAGGACAAAGTCGAATTAAGATACGCAACTTCAGCTACATTAATTGTGTAGCTAAAGTCAAAGTACCTTAACTCGGCATTTGGTGCTGTCCACGCTGCAGGAAATTGAAGGGAGAACACTCTCCTTTGACTTCCCTTACTCCTTGTGAAAGCAGGACTACTGGCATTAACTGGAGTGCCCCCTTCTGTTAGAATTAGCTGCTTTAGCTAGACCAGCTAATTTAAACCCTGGAAGATTGACAGCATCAGCTTCGATCTTCTCTGTAGTGTAGATGTATATTTGGTGAGTTATTCTTTCTCCCCTTTCCTTTCCTAATTTAATTAAAATAGGGTCAGTCTAAAATCACATGTGATGCAATATTCCATTTTGGGTGTTTTGCAAAGTAGAAAAGAGACTGATTCCTGCTCTGAAGATTTTCATAATGAAAGGTTGCCCAGCTGTTGTGAATTCCAAACATTTCTCTCCACTGTAGAAGTATCAATTAAATGGAAGCAGTACATATTTCTTCAGAAAAAAAAACCAATAAAAGTGATTAAGGGGCTGGAGGAATGGCTTCTAATGAAAGATGAAAATAACTAATAGTGCTTGGCTAGGCCAGATAATAAATAAAGGGGATATGATGAATATGTGCAAGTTTTGGAAATCATTCAGAAACCAAAAAGGAGGATCTATTGTTAAGGATGGTACAGGAATGGTAAAAATCTGGGTAATCAGATGAAATTAAACATATGAATTCTTATGCTAAATTTTAGGAACATTTTCCTAATGGTAACTTCTACTAGCACAACAAAATCTCTTAGGAAAATAGTGGAAGTCCTATCAACGGGTTCATTTTAAATTTGACTTTACATTATGGAGGAAAAAAACTGCACCAGCTGAATGGCATGAATAAAATGACCAAATATAAGAATTAGACAAAACTGAATGAATATAAGTAAATAAATAAATAAATAAATATGTACATAAATCCGTCCCTGGCAAATTGGGATTTCATCAAAAATTAACTGTTTCATGGGAAAATAATTGTTAGCAATTTTTCATTTTTTTTCAAAAACAATAAGACAAATATTTTTAAAAAATTCTCATCTCAAATTGTGGGGCAACCCTCAGTTTTTTATATTTGTTAATCTAGAAAAGCAGGTAGACAAACATATTTTTTCCCCACTAGAAATTTATGATTTTTTTTTTTTGGAAGTAAGGGATTTTTTTTTCATTTATCATTTACTTTTTAAACTTTTGGTTTTATTTCAGTTACTTTTGAGTGGAAGGAAAGGAGGAAAACAGTGAAAGAAAAATTGTGATGAAACAATCTGTACTATGTCAGTTGCAAGACCAGTATTCAGTAAAGTGGCAGTGCAATATTTGTGAGGAGGGGAAGAAAAAGGGCTAATAACAATATTATTATTATTCCCATGCTGTTTGTATTGTTGTAGGCCATAGGCATCACTGTCACGGACCTGAGCTCCAGTGTGCTAGGTGCTGTACATTTAGTAAGAAATTTTTATCATCAATTCCATGGCCTAATGTATTTATTTTTAGTTTATATGGGTGTTTAGAGCCTCGTGAATTTTGCAGCAATGTAACACAGGATGGAGATTTTACAAGCATTCAAGGGATGGAAGTCACTCAGGTGAATGATTTTCACTCTGATGGGACTGTCTATGTCTTAGTGAGCGTGGGACTCGGCCAGTTTGATGCACCTGCACAACACTAATAAAATCATAAAGGGGGAAAAACACATATCTTCAGCAATGGTGAACTGGACTTGCAGATGTATAATCCCACCCATTCCTGTACACCAGTCACATCTGCCATCTCTCTCTCCATTGTCATATATGGCACTGGAATTTCAGGGGAGGTGATGGAGCCTCTGGTGCTTCCCTGCACAGGCATTGAAGCCTTCCTTAATGAGTGACAGCTGAAGTGAAAAGATATTAACCAGGCTGTGCATAAAAAGAAGAGCTGACAATACCCAAGCAAAGTTTTGAGATGGAAAAAGTCAGAACTTTTGCCCTATGCACGGGATTTGACAGATATTGAGGAATAATTGTCTGTGCAGAGTCACTTTCTGGTAAGGCATTGGACCTGAATCTAAATAACAGGCATGCCCTACCAGTCTGCTCTTCATGGTCGCTGTAGCCCCAGCTACGTAAGTCCCTGTGGAGTAATGCTGCTATTGGATGCTCCTATGGCTGTACAGCAGGTATCATCGAAGGGCGTCTTGCTGTGGCTGTATTGTTGCTTTAGGCAATATTTATTCTTGTGTTCTTTTCCAAGAGGAAATATTAAGAGTCCTGAAGGGAACATGTCACAGAATGCAGCTGCTCCTGTGCAGATTCAGGGGGCCTTAGTTGGGGAGCAGGTAGACTTCCAAATATGTGAGAGACGGGGAAAATTCTCTATTGAAGTCTTCTCCCTTCATTCCCTGGTTTTTTGGCTCTGTTTGCTCTCATATCCATACCTTTGCTTCCCTGTAAGTTATGTAACATGCGGAAGCATGCATTCTTTGTCCCTTAACTCCTTCCTTTGGTATATAAGCTCACTGTATTTGAGTTACCTCAGCAACACCAGGACTTGACCAGACAAGTAATGGACAAATTACTGATTTAATTATAAATATTTGCTTTAATAGTCTGAAGGCAAACTTTGGGGGTGTATGCTTAACACAGTGCACACAGCTGTTGCTCTACAACCCCCATTAGCAGTAATGAGGAGCAGCTAAACATCATGAATTCTGTTAAGAAGATACTCCTGAAGTTACAGATTTAGTTTATTTAGTTGAATGTAACACTTTCCTGTCATTTATATGTCTGGCTCATTAGTCATCAGGGTTGCTATAGAGAAGGGAGGAAATTTTTGTAAGATGTAATTTTCACAAATTGTCCCCATTATCATATGTATTTTTGGAGAGTGGATAGAATTTATTAATGATGAATTATCTTGAGCTGCCATTAAATAATTCTCTGGGGCATGACATAGCTAATGACATATGCTGGGTTCTCCCCATCCCCCTTTTTTTAAATCAGTGTACATGTGAAGTCTCATTAATTTAATTAATGGATTGCAAGGCCATAGCACCATGAATTAACATGAATTACTCTATGAAGAGAAACTACATTAATTCTGGGGAAGAAGAAGCATGTCAGTGACCTCCAGTCACCTGAATAGAATGAGCTGTGGCAACCAACAGACCAAACAAAATAATTTACTGCATCTAAGACTTAAACATGCCATTGAACAAAGTCTAGAAGTCTGAACTATATTTTAATAGAGATTTCAGGAGATGGAGATTTGCTGATGTACCTAATTGCATTTCAGCCAGCACAATCTGTGGAGAAATATTTATGTATGCTTCAGTTTCCTCATCTATAAAACCGGGATGATGATTCTTAACAGCTTTGTTAAGCACATTGCGGAGAAAGATGCTATATAAATGGAAATTAACTGTCATTCCTTGTTAAGCACATGCTAAAGCAGTAATGTCCAAGGACAGAATTTTAAAGGAATTTAGATACCCACAGGTGCTAATAAGCACTGAGGGGATTTTCAAAAGCACCTACATGCCTAACTCCCATTGACTTTATTCTTCACAGAATGGGCTAAATTGTGGCTGATTTTAAGTTGATTACTTCAGTGTCCTTGTGGGTAGTTTTGGTGCTGGGCAGTTGTCTAAAGATGAGAGGGTGCTTAGTCTCTGAGGCTGCGATGGACACCAACAATGGTGCATCTCCTGTTTTGGTAGAAATGATGGGAATGGGTGTTCTTACCTATGTAGCATTTAATTCTGCCCTGAACATAAGGGAGCTAAATCACTGCCCTCCATTTTCCTGTTGAGTAGATAATTGGAAACACCTAAGTCTCCACAGTGAAATTTGTGGGGAGGAAAAACACACTCTTCTAGCCTTTTTGTGTTTGGCTCAGTTCATTGCTTTTTGACTGCATATGCCAACAATGGCATTTGGAATCCTGCTACCATTTCATAGTTGGATATAAAATAATGATATTTTATTATGGCTTGTGACCTGTGTGCAACAAATCAGATGACTATGATCTGATTTCTAAATGAAAATCTAATTCAGAGGCTTTCCCCCAAACCAATTTTGTTTAAAACTCACAAATCAAAGATTTTATTTGAAGATCTAATAGCAGAAAAATAAAAAGGTAAGTTATGTATCAAATCAATGCTTATTCATGTATTTCTAGCATTGCTGCTGTAAACCTTTAATACTGAGAGGTGTAAACCTCTCACCTTTAAAACTGAGAGGTGCTTTCATGCTAAGCCTCACTTGCCTACTGTTTTCTCACAAAATACCCTCTGGATTGAAATTTCTCATGATTAGTCTTCTTCAAGCAGCAATATACATAATTTTGGAGAGAGAAGGAGAAGATGACAGGAGATTGCGTGCATAATCTTTTACATTAATCTATATTTGCATAAAATATAAGGTTCTTCGGTTAATTTTTTAAACTTGTTTGCAATTTCGGAGACTCAGGGCATGTCTACACTTCAAAATTAGGTTGATTTTATTTAATTTGACTTTGAGCATCTGATTTAACAAATGTGATTTTGTATGTCCCCACTAGGTGACTGTGGTCGATGAAGCACATCCTCACTGTGAGGGGTTGTATTGACTCAAGGAGTGACCCATTGTGGCCAGCTACGCCACAGTAAACATAGCAGATTGGAATTCTGGGCTAGGGTCCCAGTGCCTCACTAGATTGAAAACACTGTGGTGGGGGTTTATGGGTGCATGTCATCAGCCTCGTCTGTGACTCAGAACCAGCCTTGTCCTGTGGTATGCTTATCTAAGCTCCTTTATTTTCACATGGCATTGCTATGTGCCCAGGTGTAGCCCATATCCACCATGTCCTGTTTGATCTTGGCATAGATATCTGTGTTTCTTTTGCTGGTTCACATCTCTCAGATGGGCTCAGCTGCCCCAAGGGGAAATGAACATTCAGAAGTTCTTGGGGCTTTTTTCCTGCTCACGTACTGAGGAGTATTGGATTTGAAAGTGTTCACCAGAGCATTCACAGTAGAGCGCTCTGATTGACCACCTTGAGGCCAGTAACTCCTAGTTACAATGCACAGTATTTACATTGCCCTTAATTCGAGGCATACATGCCACCTCAGGCTATACTTCACTCATTCTGGTGGAGTACAGGCATCAATTTTAAAAGCCCTTTAGGTTGACAAGAAGGTCTGGATAGTTTTTTGCATGTCCAGTTGTTCAAATTACTGTAAATCACAAGAAGATATTTACATTTATAATAAGTAAAAATGCAGCTCAAATAAATGTGAGATAAGGAGTATTTTGTGGCAAACTTATTATGGGCTAAACTCTGGTTTTGCCATAAACCTTAAATATGACAGCACATTGCCCCAGAAACAACCCTAATCAGAATGCTCATTTGCATCTCAAATTCTAATGATCTAGTCTGTGTAAGAGGATTTTAGTGTTACCATTTCTGATTCCCTTTATTAGCTGATGTAGTCCCTTAATTTGTGGATGGACTTTAGCCAAAATGATTGTTGTATATAATGGCAAATATGTCTGCTCCTTTACAGAAGAAAAAAAGCAGATGCTCCATTAAGTCTTTGTCTAAAAAGTATTCAGATATTTCAGCTAGTGCAGGATGCAGTTGTTTGCTTATTAGTGGTGTTTCATACAGGAAGAATTATTAGATCAGTGCTTCAGTTTGTGCTGGCTTCCAATTTATTTCCAATACAATTCAAGATGCAGAGTTTAACATATAAAACCCTTCAATGTTGTGTGGTTTTCAGAGTGCTATTGAGGGTGAATCACTAGAATAATGTTACACTGGGATTCAGGAGCTAACTTTATGAAAGATGAGGGAAGGGTCATTTTGGAAACATGACACAAGGACAGCGGGGGCACTCGAAGAAACAAACTGCTTTGTCAACTTGGACCTGCAAAGTGCTCTGGAAGCTGCTGGAAGCATGCACAAAGTGATGCACATCAGTTGCATTCATGTGAAAAGACTGAAGTGATTCAGTTAATGCAAACTTAGATCACTTTCCAAGCGGACTTCCAGAGTTCCCAATAAATTAGGAATTAGTGCATATGATGATAGGCTGTGTCAGGTGTGTGTGAAAGTTTTCAAACCTATTAAATCTCTTTGATCTGATTTAAAACCCTGTGTGGACAAGAGCCTCTTGTGTCTTTATGCTCTATGTCATGAGCTGTGATGATCTGGGACAGAGAAAGTCCCAATAATTATAAATGTCAAGGCTGTGGTGGAAGTATTTCCTGTATCATTTCCCTTGTTGATACAACAGAGCTCAAGTGTATTGAACTTCTGGGTTGGGCTGTGATGTTGATATATTCCCTCAGACTTTTTTTCAGATGGAGTGGATTGAATAGGAAGATTTCTGATAAACTTATTTGTTAATCAAAATTATTATGATGCATGTTTTTAAACAACCATTTTTTATGTGTGCCTAAAAAGGGTGCCTAGGCACATTATAAATCAGATAAATAAACAAATTCAAGTCTTGAATGTATAAGGAAGACAGAATTGGGCTTTCCTAGTGACTCTGAAACACATTTTTTGAGGGTTTTTTTGCTGAACACCAAACAAAATAACAAGTATTTTTATTGATGTACTAAAAAAGTATTTAGTATTTTCTTCAACTGATTCATACATAATGGCTATGTCTAGACTGGCCCCCTTTGCCGCCAAAGGCATGCAAAGGAGGCCAGT
>CM057845.1:229969637-229998724 GCA_030068395.1 Apalone spinifera | reverse complement strand
TGAAATTTTGATTAAATTTGCTGATTGTATACTAAGAGGCATTGCATTTTTTATTTCCACGTTTGTATTCCTGAAATCCTCCAGAGTGCCTGAGGAAACCATAAACACACAGAATAAGACTTTGGATACCAAAAACACCCAAAAAGCTATTCACAACATGTGATTAAGTTGTGAAAACTTGATTTCCCTTTTTTAAAGTGGCTGACCATGTACAGCATTAAAAATCTATATTTTAAAAAGCATTAATTGTGTTCTGTCCTAACTATGATTTGATGCCCAGCAAAAACTAAATTGGACAATATGAATTATTCATGAAATCCCATTTAATATGAACACTGTTCAATTTGAGTACTAAGTTCTTTGGAACAGTATCATAGAAGGTGAAGACTTTCTGACAACAGAGCATCAGAACTCATGACCTGACATTTGCAAAATCCAGGCCCTAAAAGAACATACTTGAGGGAAGCAATGTGAGTACATGAGAAAATAGTCTCTGCTAATAAGGTCATACAAATATTTGCATAATATTTTTCTGTCAAATCCATTCATTAGAATATAAAGCTTTTAAAATAGTATTATAACCCTCTGTACCGGGGGAGGGGGTCTCAAACTGGGAGGCATGACCACTCAGGAGGATGTTAGATTATTACATGGTGGTGCTGTGAGTGTTAGCCTCTGCCCCCTAACCCAGTTTCACCTCTAGCATTTAAAATAATGTTAAATATAAAAAAAATTGATAAGAAAAGGGTCTTCCTTAATAGCCTTGATATGTGAAAGAGGTCACCTCTACAAAAGTTTAAGAACCACTGATCTATACATATAATGATCTCCCCAATTTACCTGTCATGAATTAATCCTATTAATGCTTTAACTCAGACTTTGTCAAAGCTACCTTTCTAAGTATTCATCGACTCCGTGTAGATACTGCTGTTTGAATTAGGTAGCATTTTGCAGAAACTTTCCGTGAAAAGAGCAATGGGGCAATGGAGAATCAGGTCCATAATCTTCACACTTTTGCACATATTGGTCCATCAGCATAAGCTGGGAGCATTTCCTAATGTCTCAAGGCAAAGGAAGGCTTTATAATGATTCAGATTTTTAGCATCCAGGCTTTTTGTGGGGGTGCTATTTGGATGCAAATTATGTTGTCATATGACTTTCATACTAATTCTACATTTCTTACCAAACAGTTTTCAGCGTGTCATTGATAGCTGCTCTACTTCTCACAGTCTCTTCCAATTGACTACTTCTCACAATCTCTTCCAATCCTATCTTTCTATTATCAGCCACATCAGAAGTGCATTGTAGCCTACTATTCTCTTTTATCCCTCTACCTCAGATGCCCTCCCATAACTGCCTCTTCTCAAACCTTATTACCAGAATTCCTTCATCATTTTTATTCCTCCTTTTTAATCTATGAATTTTTGAGCATATTTAATCAGTGAGATCACAAGTATGGTCCACTTCTTTGCACCAATAATAATGACACCTAAAAAGTCAAACTGGCCAATCATAAGGTGTACAGCCAGTGTGTCTCTACCCCGACTACTGGAGCATTAGTGAGAACTTAATTTTTAATTGTAAATGATAGATTGAAACAGAGTAGTTCACAATCTGCTATTCTAGAAATATTCAGTGTGTCTGGCAATAAAATTTGAACTGGATAAGGAGCAGAGTAGGTCAAGGATTTTCTATCTGAATGATTTTCTGATGGAAAATGCAGTTCTGTGAAATCATTCCATAGGAAAATAAAGTTTGCTGAAACCGCTAAATTTTCCATTTGGAAAACCAAACCAAAGTATTTCAGTTCTGGTCATTTAACCCAAATTAGAACATTTTGTTTTGTGAATAGGTTCAACAGTAAAGAACATTTCTCTAGCGTGGTCATTATCTGGTGAGAATTGAGTTTGGGCTCCAATTTGCTTATAAGGGCGGAGGTTCCTTGTTTCACTATGTCTTACTAAATGCAGTGTGGATTCCCCTCTGATCTAGCTGAATGGTGCAGATTGGGATTCCCATGGCTCTGGGCACATAAAGGGAGATATGGTGTGGCCCGGGAGCCTGTCCCATGGGGCAGAATGAAGACATAACACTCTTAAGCTATAACTCCCATAGAAAAATGCAGTTTAATGTTGAACTCACTGGAAACAAAGCATTGTGGGTTAGTTCTGAAAAATGAAAGGAAACATTTCAATTTGGGAACTCTGAAATGTTTTGTTTCAGCTCAAAATGTTTGAAATTTTTCATTTCAATATTTCCAAATAAAAAAATTTCAGAATATTGTGTTTGGTTAAAAAAAAAAAAAAAAAAAAAAGAGAGAGTATTTTAATTTTTTCATCCTAATTTTGGACAAATACAAATGAGGAAATATTGGAATTTCCTGTGTAACAGAAATTCTAAATATAACTCATTTCTAGTTGGAGGGTCGCTTAAATAACAAGAAGTTTAGCTTGTAAATAAAACTGTTGGGAGGGTGCAACACCTACCTATTATAGCAGATTAGGTTAAATTTGAGATTTTTTTCTCAAGTTAGAAAGAAGATAACACTCTCAACACAGTCCTGAATATATTTTCTAGATAGACAAATCTTTGTCATAATGTTTAATAGCATTGGCACCTGATCAGCATTTCCCCAAGAAAGGAGGAGCTACGTGTAAAGTATTTAAATTTATAGGACACAATTTTTGATGCACTGAACTCACACCAAGCCACTTTCCATTACTCCTGGACCTAGAACTGACAATTGGCTGGTTAGAGCAACCAAAGAACTGCACTTGGCACTCTGGCCACCACCTCATTCCCCAGCATACTTTGTAATATTTACCATGGTCTACTTTTCACAGTGGAAATATACTTTGTGAAAAAAAAATCAGAATATTTTAAAGAAAATCATTAACGCTGACAATGAAGGAGCCTCATTCAGAAACCAGACTCACGACCATGGCATAATAGGCTCTCGTGCACTTTTGGTGTGACTGATCATAGAAATATAGGGTTGGAAGAGACCATGAGAAGTCATCTTGTGTAGCCTCTCATCCTGAGGCAAGACCAAATATACCTAGACTTGGGGTGGGCCACCATTGCTAAATTTACCTGTACATTCACAAGTACCAGCAATTGCAGCTTCCATTGGCTGTATATCACTGGGAAAAGTGATCTGAGGCCAAAGGGAACTGCAGGCCCAAGTAAATATAGCAGTGGTAGCCCACTGGGGCTAATCTTTGTGGACTGGATCTGACCCACAGGTCGCTATTTGCCCACCCCTGACTTAAACCCTCCCTGACAGTTAATCATATGAGGCCACTGCACCTGAGCCATTTCCCAATAGCCTACTAGTGTATACATTGTTGTGGCTTATTGGTGTATTGTGAAATATTATATATTAGGGAATTCTGTTATTCTTTGTGTCAAATCATTAATAACCTGAGATTATCAGTAGTAACATGGAATTTATTTTGAAAGGAAATAGAAATCAAATTATTTAACATTTTTCTAGTTTAAACCATGCTAAATTTAAAACTATGTAGATATCAAACAAAAATTAACAGGGACGTTATGTAGGTATCAATAATAATAATATTTACATGCTGATATTAAATTGCTACGGCAGTTTTGGTTATGTAATGAGAATGATTTTACAAAAGATTCTAAAACAAGTTTAGTTAAAAAGAAATCCATATGATCCCAGATAGTGGGAAGTGAATCTGAAAGGATATATTACACACACACAATATAAACAGATACCATCTGGAACCACAAATTCTCCTCCTGCAGAATGCCTAAGTTCTCTCATCAGATAATGTGATCGGTCAGTTTTCAACTCCTTAGCTTGTTAGGCTCTTTGAAAGAACCAAAAGATGTACTTTAAAAAGTCATGAACTGACTGTTCTAAACTACATTTGTTTGATTAGGGCAAGTCTTGAGTCTTGCTCAACAGCTGCAACTCCCATTTGAGGGTGCACAGTACTTCTTGAGCTTTTCATTCCACCAATAACAGGAAAACTCTGAATAGCACTGACAACAGTATTCACTGTCCAAATCTATACTGGATCAAACTTTATCAAACTTGTTCACCATTTATTGCTTCTGAATGGTTATTAGATACCTAATCATTCATTTAATTAAAAAGTATTATTGCTTTGGTACTTTATTGCACCATTTACTTTAATCCTCTTGCTAAATTTTAAAGAATAATCTATTAATATATGTATCTAGGGTGGTTGGAAAGTTCCAATGCAATAAGCCTCAAATCCAGCAAATCACTTAAGCACATGCATAAATTTAAGCATGTCAGTAGTCCCAATGAGGTCAATGCTGGATCAGGACCTTTAACAATGGGATAATACCAGAAGACTTAGCTCATGAGATGTCAGTTAGTTCTTTTGAAAATTGAGGCTAGGGTGAAAATAATAGGAGTAGTTGCTGAAATTTTGATGCCTGATTTGAACTCTGGATTTTGACAGAAATGCTTTTTAAACCATGACGCAAAACGAGGCAGTCTTTTAAAAGCACAAAATACAAAAAATCTTCTTTCAGTGCCCTTACCCCTTCCAAACTTTCAAGATTTTTTTATGATTAAAAAATACATGGAAATGTCTCAGTAATCAATGAAAACAGGAAAAAGTGAATTAGTGTTTTTAGAGGGCTTTCTCATTTTGTGATCTAGCAGCTTTTTTCATATGCTGACTGCAAAAAACAAACAAACAAAAAACCTCCACACAAATGTCTGTTTCTCATACCAAATAATGCTTGTTATTCTGTTCCTGACGTTGACCCAGCAACCAGTGACCTGTTGAGAACCTGTGCTGACAAGCTCCACAGGTGTCCAGGCTTAATGTTGCTCTGGAGTGCTTTTAATAGATAAGCGTACTCTATCTGTTCTGGCAAAGAAAAATAGGGCAGGCAATCAGACAACCATCTTCTATAACCTGAGCAGAATACTTAACATATGTCAAGGACAGGAAAAAAACAGTCTTCACTATGAAATGTCATTGAAAGATCATATATATATATATATACAGAGCATAATATGCTAGAGGCTGTAGCCAATTAAACATCTATCTATCTATCTATCTATTTATCTATCTATCTAAGTTTTCACCCGAAGGGCAAGTATCTTGCATTTTCCTGAGGTCCTGAGGCAACAGCTTCATAAAAGTGAACCATCTAATGATATTTCTACACTCACAGCAGGGAAAAAAATAACACACACACATTCGACAGATTTTAATTCTTTTTATCATACTATGAGTTTTATTTCCTTTTTACTGCTGATGGCAATATACTGCAAGATGATCCTTTTGTGTATTGCAAATTCCCTGCTACTGATTTTCTTTTTTGTTCCTTTCTTTTGATTTACACACAAATAAACACATTTGAAAATGTAGTACTACAGATTTTTCCTCCTCATTTGTTAGCTGCTTTGGATTCTGAACTTTAAGGCCAGAGACCCATTCAGTTATCTCACCCTCTTTAAAGTTTACCAGGTTACTTTCCAGATCTATTGATGACAAGGATCTAATATTATCAATTTAAAAGGAATGGGAAGAATGGTCTGAAGACTCATTGGAAAGAGACGTTTTGGGCATTTCTGAATTACATGAAAGGCTGAGTGAGAGTTTAAAAGCCATTTTAGAGACATAATTCCTTGCTAAAAGCACCATGAAGGTGAAACTATTAGGAGATCAGAGAACTTGTTTGTGCCTTCTTGTCCTTTAGCAATTGTAGTCTCATAAGACTTCTGATTGACTCCCCTTTCCATAAAAACAAAAACAAACAAACAAACAAAAAAACCCAAGGGCATTCTAGGAAGTGTCCAGGCAATAGTGTAGATTCTTTTTTTTTCTGTCAAGATTATTTTTGCTTTGCTGTACTCCTGGCTTCAGTCTTGGTTTGATTTGGAACTTGCCTCCTGATCCAGAACCTGTTCTATGTTATTGATCTGGCCTGGAGCTATGCTACTAGCTCCAGTGCTAATTTTGGCCCAAGGTTTGACTGTGCTTTGACCATTTCCCTGACTGTATCTGTCATGGTCCTGACATAGGCTGGTTGAAAGAGAAGAATTTGTAAATAGAGCTGGTCCAACTGGCAAAATCTGAAAAGTGAAATAGTTACAGTTTTCATTTTTGCCTTCCTTTTTCAGTAGCAAAAAGAAAAAAAAAAGTAAAAGAAGCAAGTAGAATGGAGAGATGGTAGTAAGCTATAAAAATTGAACCCTGCCAACATCAAAGAAACAAAAATTGTTCCTTTTCAGAAGAAATTGTAAGAAACATTTATAGTTTTTGAATTAGCTATAGTCATAAGCTACACCAAGTCTTTGTACACTAGCCTGTATTTTGTTCAGTTTTCATATAAAAATGTATATTAGAATCCAACTTTTCAGGTGACAATACTCCATTCATTATTTTCTTCATATCAGTTATACTTCTAGTATAAATATATGTAATGGACTCAAGGTTCTCTTGAGAGACCTTCTAGACTTGTCAAACCACATGTGAAACTAAGCTCCATATTCTTCATAGTATTATTATATTATGAGTATGACATAATTATGTTTTTGTGCAAGGTAATCATGCAGATATAATTGAAAAAGTAATAATTTACTGAATATGATTATCCTACCTTGCATGCATGTAATATTCTGGAATCTGAAGTTAGGAATGTTGTCTATGTATTTATTACAAAAGTGTTTAAATCTTGGGACACCTGTTAGACAGAATGAAATTAGTCTTGAAGGTTGGCCAGGAAGAATAATTAAGGGGAACTACAGATCTTAGAAGACGGTAATCTCCCACCAATAAGCTTTTCCAAGGATGCTACAAACAACCTCTGAGTTATGGCTTCTCCTACAGAGACGTGTGACCATGTCACCTGGTACTGGATTGTATCACAGAATACTACTGTTTTCCCACTGAAAGGCATGAGAACTAAAAGTTGGAGAAAAAGTATTCCTGCCACATGCATCAGCTATTTAAGATAGGGGAATTATATCAATGTCGTTCCCATTCACTAACTCCTCATCCAAGAAGACTGCTGGAAACACCTCAGAAATGAGGACTGAACTGGGGAGAAGGGCTAAATGCAGGCTGTTGACATTTCTAAACTGTGTAAGAAATACCTGGGGTTTTAAGTTTCAAGCAAATGAAGCTTGCCCTCAAGAATCTCTGAAAACTGGTTAGGATGAGAATTTGCTGCTCATATTCAATTCCTATAGTTTATTAAGCTTAGACTGTGTTTTGTTTTATTTGCTAGGTAATCTGCTTTGATCTGTGTGCTACCCCTTATAATCACTTCAAATCTATCTTTTGTAGTTAATAAACTTGTTTTGTTTCATCTAAAACCAGTGTGTAGAAATTATAACTTGGGGGAAGAAAACTGTGTATATTCCTCTCCACTTTGAGGGAGGGGGTGAATTTCATGAGCATATGCTGTGCAGCACAATGTGGTATTATTTTGGGAGTACCCTACACAAATGGGTGTACACTTCAATAATTGGGTAGATCCTTACCTAAAGCTTGCCCAGGCAGAGCTGATCTCAGTGTCTGTGTGTTTCTGCAGCTAGGTGTGTCCCTTACCTGTGTGTATGCAGGTAAAGTGAAGGTTGAAGCCTGAGAGAGGGTTTGGCAAGACTGGTCATTTAAATACAGTGTGTGGGAAGACCATGCAGGCTCTATGGTACCCCCGTTTCAGGTGACATGCTGGAGGGAGGAGGAAACTCAACATACCACACATTAGTGTTGTAATGTTGAAAATAGTGACTTGCAGCTACAATAGTTCCCTGTACCATACAGAATCAAGGAACAGTTGGCAAAACCCGTATAAATATTGCACAGTGTACTAATGGGACAAAAATACTGATGCAATACCTATAGCTTTTAAGTAAAAAGAGATGCCGGCCTATATACCCAGCATGTGAAAGAACAATGAAAGTTTATATTAAGTGTAAAGAAGAGTGGAAATGTATCATTAGTTTGCTCACACTGTGCAGTTTATTTAGCCAGCTTGTTTCTACTGTACATGTTAATGGGCTCTGTGTCTTTGCCTCCCTCCCTGGTGTTTTTTCGGTCTAGTTTTAAGCTGTCCCTTGTTGCGTATCCATTTCCATAACTGTTAAATTTTAGGTCAACCTGAGGTCGAACTACTGCATATATTTCCTGGGATCAAGCTATACACCATATGGCTAAAACAATGTGCTGGGTGATAATTAAGGGAAAGCACATCACATATCATACCCATTCTTTTTCCATTCAATTAGGGTTACTAAGATGGTTTTAATCAGAGCTAAATTTTGGACTGTGGCTTTCTTGAGGGATAAAAAGACAAATGGGTTTCAGGCGTGAACTGCCAAAAAGATTAATCTAAACTAAACTGCTGTGACTTATACTGCATGAACCCTAGTTTTATAATTTGGCCAAAATGGATTAGTTCAGAGATGTACATTTAAGGATTTAATTCTTAAAAACAGAAACATATAATCACAAGCAGTGCCTCTAATTTAGCTTAATAATTGGATGGAGGTGTTATTGAGTGATGTGACCTGATGATGTAATAAGTTGTACAAAGCCATTGAACATCCTTGCTCTTATTTCCATAAGAGATTAAACTTGCCAAAATAGTGAGTTACTTGTGTTTTTCTTTGGGCAAAGGGCAGCACAGAAATGATGTTGAAATCATGTTCTTTTTGTGTGTCTCTTTTCTTATTAGTCTGGAAAATTTACCATAACAATACATAGAGAAAGAAGGCAGTTGTCACTATCAATTTCTCTTTAAACTAAATTGCACTACACCTTCAACCTCCTTTTTAATGCTCATTCACTGCTGGAACATATTTGAACACATATTTCCATCTATCTTGCTGAATAGTGTTCTTTGGATAAAATACAGTACAGTCCACTCTCAACAATAGAACTAACATAAAATTCATTTCACCACCATTGCTTCCTGATATTTGAAATTACAAGTTCCCAATTCATATTGCATAAATCCACTAAATTTCAGAATGAGGAAAATCCCTGAAATTTCAAATATACTATTTTTCTTACCTTTTATGGAAGTATGCATTGGTTATATCATAATCACTGTCCTGTTTATATCTCATAACCTCGAGCTAAACATTTAGTCTCTCATGAATACATTTCTACAAGGCAAACAAATGCTTTGCAGTGTTTTAAGTATACTAAGTGATGCTGATAATCAATTCTGTTACTTTTATTTTCATGTCTTTGTCCTTATTATTGAAATAATAATACAGCATCAAGGCTAAGTAGCAGGACACCAGTTATTGCCAGTCTAGAAAAAGTGAACTAAAGTTCATTGTTGATGGGTAAAATAGATTAAAAAGTGGGCAATACAAATGCATAATTAAACCGTTGTAACTATACACTAGACCATCAAATGACCATATACTAGATTTCACCTTTTCCTATTCATTTGAAAAAAGTGTGTCTTAGTCTGCCACACTTCCTCTATAAAGAAGTTTAGCAGTACAATTAATTTCACTGGAAGTATAAGCAAACAACCAGAGTCTGATACCCTAACATTGCAATTACACATTACTCTACAATTATTTCCACTGAAAATCAGCTGTGGGCCTTTTAGTAGATGGTCCTACATCAGGACAGTTTCATTTGGATTGTGCATTTACCTTAGAGCTAGATCTTCTTGCCATGGAATCAGTATTTCTCATTGTACCATTGCTATACCTAATAAACTCCAAGAGCTTGTCTACACTACAGAGAAGATTGAAAGGGCAGTGATCGATCTTCCGGTGTTCGAATTAGCGGGTCTACTGAAGACATGCTAATTTGAATTGAGAGGGTGTTCCAATTGGTGCCGGTAGTCCTGCTCCTACAAAGAGTAAGGGAAGTTGAAGGGAGAGTGTGCTCCCATCAACCTCTCGCTGTGTGGAAAGTGGCAAAATGTTATTTAGGATACTTGACTCCAACTAACATAACTGGAGTTGTGTATCTTTTTTCAAACTTATCCCCTTGTTTAGACCTAGCTCAAGAGTTCTGACATTACACTTTTTAAAACATGTCTATGCCAGATAGTATGTTACACACCTTTACAAGCCTCACATATTGCTGTACAGTGTATGCCTTCTGCACTGAGAGTGCCTGCTGAAATAAGATCTCCCATCCTGTATTTCAGTATTTTTTTTCAGCTGCCTATCTTCTCCTCAAGGGAAATCGATCTCCTTATTTTTTCATTTGCAGGGGTTTGGCATTGTTTTGGGTTTTTTTCACTTCCCTGTTAAATTTCCCCAGAGTTTTCTTTACTACCTTACTGGTTTTAATGGTACATAGCCCCAACTTGAAATTACATGTAGCTTTGCTGCAGAATTTCTATTTTTCAGCCAACATTATTTTCAACTTTTCTTCAATAGATTGCAGAGTTCTCCTAGTTAAATCAAATGGCCAGAGGATAAAGGGATTTACTTTTCACTTCCAGAATCAATTTCTGGATGCAAAATATAAAACCTGGTATTAGTTGAATATACTAAAACCATGCATGTTTTATATTGTGAAAACCTCTTCGTGGTTTTGAGACAGATGAGGAAAGGACTAAGTTGTGATTAAGCAAATAGATAAGTCAGTGGATAAAAGGCATTCCGTGGTAACTGAAAAGAGCTAAATTAAGAGGTTTCTGTACTAGTTCTTTGTGGTACAACCCCTGCGGCAGCTACTCCTTATGTACTAGGAAAAGGGAGTCAAAATATGGCGTGTGTACACACACACACACACACACACACACACACACACACACCTTCTTTGTGAAAATGCTCTGTGGGCTGGTGCAAATAGGAACCAGGGCTGTGACCTCTGTCATTCCTTCCAACTTACTTGTTTGGAATACTGCTTTTTCTGTGAGTGAATAGGAAGGAAAAAGCAGTAGTCTATTGAGTTCAGGAACTGCTATTATGAGCAGTCCCTCTGGAACCATGCAGCGTGTGAGGCAGCTGTGCTTATTACTTACTATTTTACTAGTAGCTCAATAATGGGGTAGGAAGATGCTGAAGTAACACTATGTATTACATTCCCCTTTTTCCTACACCTTTTTTCATGTTTTTCTGAAGCATAGGCCTGAGCCCTGTCTTTTCAGAACTTTTCAGAAAGGATTAAAAAATTAAACTTTGGGGCTATTCTATGGAAAACCAAGGTAAGGAGGTGTTAATAGTTCCTTGTAAAATGAAGTTTCTTAGTAAATATTTAATGTACAGCGAAAACAGCACAAACAGTATAAACTGTTATAAATAGTGTTTGAAATACTATATATCACTTTCAAGTATTTTACTTTTGTACTTTAGTTAGCATGTGAATGCCCACACACACACATATCCCTCTCATCTCCTCTCAGGACACATCTAGACTTACTTTCACTTTCGAAAGAAGATATGCAAATTCAGTGCAAATTTGCATATATTCTTCTGATCACTTTTTTGAAAGAGGTTCTTTTGAAAAAGAAAGTAGTCTAGATGCAGTTCTTTGAAGAAAAAAAAACCCTCTCATGTCGACAAAGCAGCTTGCTTTGTTGACAGAACCGGCTGTAGTCTAGACGCTCTTTGTCGACAGAAGCCTGTAGTCTAGACTTACCGAGAGGGTTGCCACTCAGGATTGCCAAACTATAAGCTCTTATGGACAGTTATGATTTTAATGTTTGAGCCTGTTGGAAGACACTAGGCAGGAGTTCTCCTCTTTAGTTGATGATGGGAAATTTGAAGCCAGACTCAGCAGATAGGACCGTGGCTTCTGCTATGGCCATAAGTAGGAGCTCGGAGTAACAGTCTTAGGAGGTTCTAAATGAAATTTAACAGGCACAACAAGATCTAACCTTTCTTTCAAGGATATTCACTGTTTTCAAAGAAAACAGGCTCTAAGCTCCATGGCAACATTGGGGAATCTCCAGCCTGCAAACTGCACACACTTCATCAGGGTTAGCCACTTGTGAGCTGCCAGAAGGTTTCTTTACCTGAATGTCCATAGGCACAGCCACTTGCAGCCCCTAGTGTCTATGGTTCACTCTTCTCAGCCAATGGGGGCTGTAGGAAGTGTGGCCCTGCCAGGTCCCATTGGCCAGGAATGGCAAACAATTACCACTGGGAACTGGAGGACTCCAAACCCATGGACACTTAAATAAATCAAGCATCTGGTGACCCACTAGTGGCTAACCCTGATGAATCATCTGTGGCTGGCATGCCAGAAGTTCCCCACCTCTGCTCCATGGCTTGAAGGACTCTAGGACAACTTTAAAGTTTTGGGGGTTGTATAGCCGGCCCTGCTAAGAAAATATTTCCATTTGTAGCAGACTCATCATTACTCTGTCCCAGCTCTTCATCCAGACATACATAGAAAGGTACGTATGTACATAGAGGTACTGAATTGACCTTGTTATCTCTAGCCTTATTCTTGATTGGTACTCTTTTCTTATGCCTGTATATTTATACCTTCCTCTGGAATTTCCACTAAATGCATCTGACGAAGTGGGTCTTTGCCCACGAAAGCTTATGCTCCAATACATCTGTTAGTCTATAAGGTGCCACAGGACTCCTTGTCGTTTTAACATAGAAAGAAGAATCTTTGGGCACAGACCACCACCTTCTTTCTCTGCTTCTGCATGCTCCATAGTGAAAAACAAGCATTTTGATGAGTTGCTTGTGAATACCAATTTCCATGATGCCAGATGCCAACTTCTCTGCATTTGCAAATCACTTTTCCTACTTCTTCAGTGCTTGGCCTCAGATTGCCTCAGACCAATCTGTCTTAAGTACTGTGGAGTTGGGATATACCCTCTAATTTGTTTCTGTCACTTCCTGTGATGCTCCCTCCATGTTCCCCTTAAGGGACCACTCTCATGAAGAGTTCCTCCTCCAGAAGGTTCAATCTCTTCTTTTCACCTACATTTAAAAGATGGCTACTTTTGTGCAGTAATTTATCAAAGTCACAGATTCACAGTGAGGCACTTTCATTACCAGTTTGCTTATGCTGCCTTTTGGCCTGTCAGCAGGTCCTCAGATTTTCACAAATTGAATAGCAATGGTAACTTCCAGGCCAGGTCTCAGGTACTGTACAGTGTGTCCCAGCTGGTCAAATTTTGAAACTCTAGTTCTACTGACACACTTAGGCTACATCTATACTGTAGTCTTCTTGCAGAAAAGCATATGCAAATGAAGCGTGGCGTGAAATATTGCCGCGCTTCATTTGCATAAGTAATGAGCAGCCGTTTTTGCACAAGACGCTTTTGAGCAAAAACGAGTGGTGTAGACAGCTTGCAAGAGCCATTCTTCCTCATTTTGAGCTGTTCTTCCTCATTTTGAGAAAGAATGGCTCTTGTGCAAGAGGGGGTTTTTGTGCAAAAAGGTGCCGTCTACACGGCTCATTTTTGCGCAAAAGCCTCTTGTGCAAAAATGGCTGCTCATTACTCATGCAAATGAAGCGAGGCGATATTCCACAGCATGCTTCATTTGCATATGCTTTTCCAAAGAAGGCTACAGTGTAAATGTTCAGTTCAGAGGACAGAGTTTATAAGAGCAGTACTGGACTGTACTTAAGGGAGAGCTTTCCTTCTGGGCATGAGGTTGTAAACAATTTGATCTCTTGTGGATCTCAAAAGCTCACCGGGTCACAACAGCTAGAAACTGCATGAGATTCTGGGGTCTCATAGCCTAATTCACAGAATGATTTGGCAGCCTACCTAATAGATCATGTATGAGTCACCATGTGTAGTCTCTCCATTAGAATGTAGCCAGATATATTTTCTAACACAAAGTCACAGTCTTGATTCCATCACAGATGCTTTCCTGTTACTCTGGTTGAATGAACTCTGTTATACTTCCCCCCCAAATCCACTTCTGTTCAGAGTGTTGCTAAAGTGTTGCCATGCCTAGTTATTCTACTAGCACTAGCATGACCCTGGCAGCACTGGTTGTCCACTTTACTGGATCTGTGAGAGGAAGCTTCAGTTTCACTTACATTGGACCCAGACTTATGCCCTGTCTATACCACCTTGGGCATTGACCTAAGATACACAACTTCAGTTATGTTATTCACGCAGCTAAAGCCAATATAGTTAGGTCTGCTTACCACTGTATCTTCACTGCATTAGTAGAGGCACCGGAGATGACAGTACTGCTCTGCTAGGCACAGGAAGGCCTCAGCTGGAGTATTGTGTCTCATTTTGGTCACCAATATATAGAAAGGTTGTGGAGAAACTTCCAAGGGTCCAGAAGTGAGTGACAAAGATGATCAAAGGGATGCAATGCAAGACATGTGAGCAAAGGCTGAAGGAACTGGGTATGCATAGTTTGGAAAGAGATTATGAGGGTATATGATGGTCTTCAGATATTTGAAAGGCAGACAAAAAAAGATCAAGAACAGTTTCTCTCTTTTGCAAAAGAGGGTAAGACAAGAAGAAGTGGATTCAAACTACAGCACAGCAGATTTAGATTAAATGTCAGAAAACACTTCCCAACTATAAGAAGAGTAGGCTAATGAAAGAGATTATCTAGGTAGACTATGGAAGCTTCTTCATTGGAGGGTTTCAAAAGGAGGCTAGTCATCTGACTTGGACAATTTAGACACAACAAATCTTGCAATGACTACATGACCTTTATGGTCTCTTCTAACCCTATGATTCTAATGTCTTCATACTATCATAATACTTGTGCCACTAACTTTCACACTGTGTCTTCCCTAGCATTCCTTGCAAATAAATCTGGTCTCTGCCATTTAAATTCTGTTTTTTATTTCTTAATATACATTTTAATTTGATATATGTTAGTTCTTTCAATTCCTCTTATCATTTCAATTTGAGAAGCAGTTTTATCAGTCCTGCAAATATCCATTGTTGTTTGCAAAATCTAATCCATTTTTCTAACAACTTTGTGTTGATCTCATATTCACCTAATAATTTATTTTCTGATTAGTCCACCTGCTAATGTTTCAAATTCACACAATTTGTCTTTAATTGGTAAGTCTGCAATATAATACTCAACAGTCTCATCTGGCAGCTAGTTTCTTGTAATAAAAATGATTCTTTTCCAAGTGACATTCCTGCATGCATGACGATATTTGTGATGTTTTTGGATTACTTTATCTTGCAGTTTGCTTTCCCTCTTTTGCTCTGCTAAATAATACTGTAGATCAGGGGTGGGGAACTTACGGCCCATGGGCTGGATCCAGCTTGCGGCTTGCCATGATCTGGCACACAAGGCTCAGGTCTTGTGCCCCCTTCCTTGCCCTCCGCAACATGACACTGGTCTTGCACTCTAGCTATGCGGGAGAGACCATGTCTGGAATGCTTGCTGCAGGCCAGGGGCGAACCCTGAGCCTTGCAGGCTCAATCCAAGCAAGCTTGGATTGGGCCTGCTAGCTGTGACTGGTCAGGGGGAAGATGTGCCTGGCAGGGGGAAAACCCTGAGCCTCCTCCCCCCTTGCAACTGGGAAGTTGGGGGAGTGTCTTTTTCCCCCTGATTCTCAGTTGGGGGCCAGGACTGTGGGGTTTTTTTTCCTCACTTGGGATCAGGTTAGTGAGGTTTTGGGGCTGGGTTTTTTTGTTTTTAACTTCTGTCTTGTGTGTGGCCCCCGACTGATTTTTCTGTGAGTCATTGGAAGTGTTCCCTCCATGCACAAAGCTTGAAGTCAGTGATTGGGCAGGGCTGATTAATCACCTGTGCCATGCAACTTAGAGGGAACACTGATCATTGGCCTCCGACTCAAAAAAGTTTTCCCACCCCAGATCTTCCAAGCTTCTGAGCCTTCCTCATTTGTTATTGTGGAGTATTTTACACTATTTGTTCTCTCTGCAAAACAATTTCAAGACAATTTAAGGCACTGAAATTACCTTCTCTAGTTGTTTGTGAGGTTCTCTTTCAAAGTAAGGAAGTAATTTGCTTTGTTTTTGACAAAATTTCAGTCTTCTTTTCACACTCTTTCTAATATGGGTGTGACACATAGGAGTTCTAGAAACACTCTTCATTTCCTAGCTCTAGACACATATTATGAGTCGGGGTTACAAAAGAGACTCTCTCTCCAACACGGCAGAGCTTCAGTGACTCAAGTGGCTGCTGATACATGGAGGAGGGGAAATTAAAATATTAGGGAGCACTATATATAAACAAAAAACCTTCTTTCCTTAGGAGCATTCATACATAACTCTCACTAATATCAGTAGTGGCCACACAGACATGCATGTGAAAGTCCAAATTCAAATAACTGACTCCGACACTTTAAGAAGGCAGTGTAAAAGTTAATTTGGGTTTTCACATGTTTTACTAGTTTGTCACCATCTTTACATTATGTAAATAGAGCTTTCTGGTTTTTTAAATGGCTGTTTCATTCAATTCAAGTAAAATCAACAAAGGTTATTTTCAGAGACTATCCTAACCACAGCTCTTCTTTAACAGGAATGGCATTTGCAAAGTCACAAAATAATTATACTGGAGATTTTTGAAAAGCTGTACAAATCTTTAACCTCCTGGTGCCAGCATGATTAATCAGTAGGATTAGTTAGTCAAGTGACTAAGAACCAACATTGGCATAAAAACATGTAGGGAAATAACCAAACCCCCAGATAAGCAGCTTTTAGTTGTTCTGTATTCTCACTCATTTCTTATTTCCCCCAGGCTGGCTTCAGTGATGTACGTGAAGTAGCTGACTCCATAGGTAATGAAGCCAGTGTTCCATGATATTTAAGACTGTCTTCCTTGAGTATGAGAAACAGATAAGTGCGATAGTATCCTGTATTGGACCAGTTTCTCTTAGTGAGAGAGTGAAGAGTTCTCCCATGTGGTCTCTCTAATACTCTGGGACAACACAGCAACAACTACATTTTCTTGTGTATGCAATCCTTCTCTTTGCTTACTTTCCAAGCTCCCTCCTCCCACTACCAGCAGTAGTAGTAGAGCTGACTCCCCACCATTCTGCTGTACTGTCCCATTAATTACTCCATGTAACTCTTCTAAGTGAATCAGAATTAAACAGTTCATTTGCCAAGGAGAAGGCATGTGCTGTATCGGTCTTGCTGTGTGACATGTTTCCCCTTCAAGAGTCTGGGCACTTTATGAAACAATCTTTGTAGGACCAAGCTGGGGAGCTAACTTTGTGGTTCTGGACCTGGAGCAGTTCTGGTCTTATTTAATATCTACATGCAAACACTAGGCTCTGGTCTACAGTAGGGCATTATTTCAAAATAACCCACTTAAGTCGAAATTACAAGTGGAGTGTCCACACTACCAAGCCCGTTATTTCGAAATAACCAGCTGCTTATTTTGAAAGCTGTGCTGTTGCTTTCCTCAGTGAACAATGCTAATTTATTTAAGTAGCTATTTCAAAATAACATTAGTGTGGACGCCCTGGTGCTGCTATTTTGAAATAACTTCTCCTCAGATTAATTCAAATTAATTACTCCCCAGTGCTTTGTCAGGCCCTAAGTTGAAATAGTGTGTCCACATGGATGGACCCTGCTTCAGACTAATTTTGAGGCTTCCCTGTAGTGGGGCACACTATTTCGATTTTGTAAAATTGGGAGATAAGTCAAATTTAGTTTTCTTGAACTAATTCTCTAGTGTAGACATGCCCTAGGTGAAACAGCAAAGTGCCTAACAAGCAGCTCTACTTGTCCTCCAAACTACTACCACTAAGGTGGCCCCATGCTTGGATGAGATCATAGATGGAGAACAGCCAGTTCAAGGTGAAAAAAGTAGGACAGATGCTGGTGTACAAAAGAGAAAATTTTGAAGAATTTGTAGCCCCAGAGCCATCTCCTTTGATTGAAGGTAAATATCCACAGCGGGTCAGTAACGTAACAGTGCTCCTTGATTTCTCACTAACTCTAAGCTGTCACACAGCAATATCTCCAAATAATATTTAAAGAACATAAAAATGGCCATACTAGATCAGACCAAAAGTCCATGTAGCCCAGTATCCTGTCTTCTGACAGTGGTCAATGCCAAGTGTCCCAGAGGGAATGAATAGAACAGGTAATCATCAAGTGATCTATCCTCTAACTAACTTAGTTCTTTTTTGAACCAGTAGCAATCTTGTCCTTCACAATATTCTCTGGCAAGGAGTTCCACAGGTTGAGTGTATGTTCTGTGAAAAGCAGTTCCTTTTTTGTGAGTTTTAAACATATTGCATATTAATTTCATTTGGTAACCCTTACTTCTTATATTATGAGGAGTAAATAACATCTCCTTATTTACTTTTTTCATTATCAGTGATGATTTTATAGACCACTGTCATAGTCCTTCTTAGTCCAAGCTGAAAAGTCCCGGTCTTACTAATTTCTCCTCATATGGAAGCCTTTCTGCTGTTGCCAGTTAGTTAGGAGACATTGTCCAATTCTGTAAATGCCTTCATTGTCTCCTGTCTGGATGACAGCAATGTGATATTCCCAGACTTTTGTGGCACCATGTCTCCCCAACAGCTACAAATATTTTGGATCATCCCTATACTAGCTTCCCATAGAATATTAAGTCACGTTCAAAATCTCTGATATTATTTCCAAAACACAAAATTGCCCGGGCCCAGCATATCTAAAAGGCTGCCACATATTACAGGCGAAAGATTGATTGATAATTCTGGTCCTCTAGCATAAGGAACTTTCTACCATAAAAGAAAAGTTTATCCATTGAAGAGATAAAGCTTTCTTGGCTTCTGGTTCAAGTCTAGGGAAGGGCCATCACAAAGTGGAAGGTGCATTTCTCTCACCTTGCCTTCTCTAACTTAACCACATATGGACATTTAAAAAAGAAACAACTACCACTCTCTCCCCCGCCAAAAAAACCCCCACCTCTACCAAAACAAAACATTACAGCACGTAGTTTTAACGCTGTGGGGAGGCTGACTAAGAATGATTTTTATGTAATAGATATATTCAGTTCTCTGGCCCATTTGGAAGGTGCACATGGACTATGACAACAAAGATATATATGAACCTCAGTGGAATAGCAGCTAAACTGATAGAGCATGCTAAGGGATCCAGACCCGGCTGCAGACAAGGTGGTGGTGGTGGCTTTTTGGAATTGGATCCGGAAGGATCACAGATGTTGGTGGACCTGTGAGCCCCGGCGCCGAGAGCTCAAGATGGTCAGGAGTCTAACGGTGGTGAGCCCTACCATCGGGATTGGTGAGCCCCATCCTGGAGAGCCACAGTTGGGCACAGAAGTAGTGGGGCAGCCGCAAAATCCCAACCATGGGAATTCCCGGCTGGATTCAGTAGCAGTGGACATCCACAGAGTCCCATCCCTGGAAAGCCCCAGCCAGGCAGGACAGAAGCATAACCATGGTGGATGGGGAGATCTATCCCTGGAGAGCACCAACCAGCTGGCAGAAGTAGGCCAGAGCCAAGCCCAAGCCCTGTAGCAGCAGGGCTGGAGCAGAGCCAGTCAGAAGAAGGGGCAGGGTCCTGGAAGGCTGGTGACAAGGGACCTCCACGATCTGGAAAATTCCCTCATTTGAGATGGGTTAGGTCTCAAGGGTGCCAGACCAGGGAGGTCCAACCTGTAACTGACTCTGAAAATGCTGCTAGGTGGTATGTGTAACCGGTTTAGTCACAGAGATTCCCCTTGAGATTGTCACTTGACGTGCTGAAATACCACTGAGCCCACTTACTTACCCTCTTTGGCGCCTCACAACCCTGTCCTACTAAACCAGGGCCCTCAGTCTCCTCCAGTGATGTCACAGATGTGGAGTTGCAGCCCACAGTAGAGTAACACAGACACTGGAAGCTGCTCAGTTCTGGGAAGGCTCAGTCACAGGGACTTGACCCCACACCCAAGTGAACAGTCCCAGTGGGATCAGAATCCCAGATAAATTTCTTATTCTACATAAAATGTGTACAGATTGAGCATGTGGGAAAGAAGGGCAATCAAGGGGTCCACGGGCCACTGGTGGAGCCCCAGTGGGCCATATGTGGTGCACAGGCCACAAGCTGTCCACCTCTGTCTTAGATGGTAAACATGGGTTTTCTGGAGCCTGACTATGTCCCCGATGGTCTGCCTCTCCATCTATACATAGGTTTTGCCTAATGTGGGAATCCTATGTGTTCAGTTTAAACTTTTTCATACTTCCCATGGAAAAACATCCAAACTGTGTTGCAGCGTCAGGTGACCTGTCCACATGTCTTGGCAGGACTAGCCATAGTCCAGGCTTACAGGAAAAGTAAAACTATTTACAGATCATTGTCCCCAGTACTGTGCCATTAAGCTCCTGGAGTACTACTAATGGCCTCACTCAGCATGTGTAGATTAGTAAATAGGTTTAACCTTGATATTTCTAACTTCAAATACAGGAATGATACATTCACAATAGAATATACACATTCAGCAAAATATAACTTTTTCAAATTATATGTTACATGAGGTATTTGCATAGACCATATTTGAGTTATGCCATATTCCTATCCATAAGCTATTTCCATAAACAATATGGAGTGCAACATTACAGTATGGATTTTACTAGAATTCTGCAGATTTGACTGCAGCCTTCATCACTGACCCTAACTGGTCTTGTGGGGTTTAGGAGGATAGGATTATTTTGGACAATTAATAATTTGACTGTGAGATTGCCCGTACCTTTGATATGCTGATTTGGTTTTTCTAATTTCATTTTTATGTAAATAGATGCTAACCTCAGTGTCCCAACTAAAAGGTATTGACAGTTTCATATTTTCAAGGACTTGTCAATGCTTGTCAGAAGGGGAGAAAGTTATAAAGGTGAAAAGAGGTGGAGTGGATAAGGTTTTAGGTGGGTCTTGAAACAATCACTTTGTTATTTATTTATTTATTTATTTTAAACCAGGGGTATTGAAACATTTCTTATAGGGGAGGTGCTGCAAGCCATTGAACCAAACTGTAAATTCTGTATATAATGGGAAACAGTCAGGGTATGCTAAAGAACCTCCCAGATCACTAGCTCCAGTACCTAGTCCCTTGACATCATTAAAATCTGTCCTTACTACTTCTAAATGATGTCTGGTGGAAAAATACCATATATAGCACTAATGTATCAAAGTATACAGGAGGCAAATGACTTCCTTTGAAGTTTACACCAGTTACCTCAAGTACAGGCAAGCAGGATTTTCTGAGGTCTATAATTTTTCCTCTAATCTTAGTATGTCACTTCTAGGATGCATTTATTCTACAATAGCTGAAGGATAAAAATTGTCTGCTCCAAAATCAAGCATCAGTTTCTGACAGAACTTTGAATAAAAGCACCAAAACCATTGTACACAGTTTCTCAGCTTTGTAAAGATATTGTGATGGAGCTTTGATCCTGATACTTTACTCTTCCAATTTGCCTGCCTATTTTATTCTAAAAATCAAATGCAGTTATCTGGCTGCTTTTCATCTTGAATTTAGAAAAGAGCTCAATCTGCTTCTAAAAACATACCTAAACTGTACTGTTTGCTCCCATTATTAAGGCAGATACTGAATTATGCAACAAGTTCCCAGTGAGCAATTACATTTTAATTATTTGCCTGCACACACTGCTGTAGAGGATTTATTTCCAAAGGTAGGAACTGTGCTATAGATATATATCCATATCTTAAATTGGAAAATGGCTCGGTTTCACCAGACACACGTCCTGGCAGGGATGGATGTGCAGTACTAGGAAAACAGTAACTGAGAATTTGTAGCAAATTTTAAACACAGTATGGACTAACAGATTTATAGGAGCATAAGCTTTTCTGGGCAAAGACCCACTTCGTCAGATGCATGTAGTGGAAATTCCAGAGGAAGGTATAAATATTCAAGCATAAGAAAAGAGTACCAATCAAGAGTAAGGCTAGAGTTAACGAGGTCAATTCAGTCAGGGAGGATGAGGCCTATCTAGCAGCTGATGTGGAGGTGCGAACACAAAGAGACTAGTAGTTGCTTTTGTAGTTGTCTTTGTAACTCAGTTCATCTGCAAATTTGACACCATCACTTTAGGAATAAACAAAGACTGTGAATGGCTAGCCAACTATACAGTGTACTATACCAGGAAGGTTCACTATTGCTGATGTTCAACTGAACCGTTTATTATAGTCTGGGTGGATAACTGTGGTTGATTTTATTTAATATTAAATAAAGAGTAAGGCCACATTTTAAAAATCATATTTTTATAAATGAACATTTTAAAAAATAACACCTTATGTGTTTTATGTATGCATTTATTGAAATATTAATTTGCACACCAATGGACACCATCCAGACCTAGGAGTTCCTTTGACATTCATTGTAAAACGCAAGAACAAAGGAGATACAAATTAAAATGAAGGCAGAAACATTTTTTTTTCATTATTTCATTGTGATTTGCAGGTTCATACTTCCCCATTGCATTTCCTCCCTAGACAGAAATCCCATCCTTAAAAAAAAAAAAAACCCTTAAAAGCAAAAAGTTAGCTCTATTGCTCACTCAAACTAATGGGCTTTTCAACATATTTAGTAGGTCAATAAATACAGGCTATTTCAGACCCTGATTAGCACAGTAATCCAAAGGAAGGAGGCCCAGAGAATGCACTGCCAGCAGTCCTCAGCACCACCCCTTTTGTAATAGGTAGGTTTAAACTTAAGGGCCTCTGCTTACCATAGCTGTGGCAGTATCCCAAGGGAAAAGCAGCATACTCTTAAGGGGTAGGTCCCAATGTAGGGCTGTATAGGTCAAAACCAATTGGACGTCCATTAAAAAACTAACTGACTGGTAGATCATGGAGCTCTAATATGCTGCCACTGAGAGGGAACATTTCAAATGCAGGCTGCTGCATTCTGTACTGGTTTAAGTCTCTGGATAGATTTCTGTGCAGCATCACGTAGCCTCAGATTGGAATGTGTAACAATCTGCCTGAAAGAATACATTTCCTATAATTTATCATATGCATTTTAATAAATTGAAAAAACCCGTTTAATTTGCTGGAGTGATCAATGTTATGCTTTGCATTTCAATGCAGTTTTCTTTACCCCAGGATTCAGGACATGGGCTTAACAGCCTGCAGCCTATTTTATTAAACTCTATAAATGTAAATGTATAATGAAATTATTGCAATCTGAACTTTTTCCTTTTTTTTAATATCACTCTATCTATCTAAACCCCTTTTGCCTTAATTATTGGAATAGCCAACTGTAAATAAAGATTGTACTAGGATCGTGGGAAAATAATTGTGCTCAGAAGATTCTATTATCATTGAGAGTTGTGAGGAATTATAAACCACATTGTAACATCTTTTGTTCTTTCTGTCTAAAACAATGTATCGTTATATTGTTGCTTTGTCAAATAATACAACATACTAATAACTAGCAGACTTACCAGGTGTTGCCCAAATCCTTTAGGGCGGGGCCTTTGGGATGTGGTAGGGGAGAGGTGTGCAGGAGGCTGGGGCCAGAGGTCTATTCTCTCCCTACCAGACTCTCCCAGCCTGCCACTATTGTCTTCCCTCCCCAGCCCCTTCCCCAGTCCACCAGGGACCTGTTGTTGCCTCCCAGCTGCCTTCTCTCTCTCCCCCCTGCCCGAATCCTCCCCACAACCGCCGGGGACTTTTTTCTCCCCCCTCTCCAATATTGAGGCCAGTGGCTGGGAGGGGGAAGAGTTTGGGGGCAAATGGACTACTCGCAGGTGTGATGTCAGGCAAGATGGTGGACTCCTGTTCCAGTCCTGCTAGGCACTCCCTTGGTGGTATGACTACCCATAGTGGATACTCTGCCGTATAGCTCTCTGTCCCTCCTCCCAGTGGTCACTCTCATATTGTGTCTTTAAACAGCAGCTCCTCCCTTTTCCCAGGTCTTCCAGTTGTCCTAGCACAACCAAACCCTGATCTTGCTTTAAGGTAGGAGAAGAGGAAGCTGCATTTCATATTTGGTGGCCATAGCTCTTACCATTTAGAAGTTTTTGAACAAATGGTCTTGCAAACCGACACCCTCTAAAATGTATATGTAGATTATATACTGGAATTTCTTTTACAGTAGGTTACAGTACAGGTAGGACCAGAACCTTGACTGTTGTGAATTGGCCTAGCTCCTCTGCAACCAATGTAAGTAGGTCAGTTTACAACCAAGGTCTTCAGAAATAGCTTCATTTTTAAATCCTATTAAATTTTTTAAATCCTATTAATGTCAGAAAGATAAGCCAAGAATGGCTAAGTAAGCAGATTACCGACTCACACAATTTCATCATAAGCCTTAATAGATCAGGTGTTTTTCTTAAAGCACCATCTGCTGGGATCAACATATTATGTGAGACTCTCCTCTTCCATGTTTCCAAATCTCATGGTTGCAGAAAATAGCATCAAAATGTGAAGGAAGTGTATCTACTGCAAAGACTCAAAAACCATCCTACCATGATTTTAAACCAGATTTATCATTTTTGGTACCTTTCCATGATTCTGAGCACTTGATTTTGATAATACTAGCTGAGTTTAAAGTTGTGAATATTTGAATTTTTCACATGTGGAATAACAAATGTGATCAACATTCATAGGGTTTGAGATGGTAAGGGAAGTGGCTGAAATGTACACTAATGTTTATAGATACAGAACTATATGGTTACTTAGTTTTGCTGTGTTCATGTATTAAGAAATTATGTAGTATAGGTACACACTATACAGTTTGGTTTACTGGTTTAAATGACTTTTACAACACTTATTAAGTTATGGCAAATAATTAGGAGAGGTTTGTTAATTAGTTAATGTTTTATAGCTCTTTGAATTTATAAAATGCTAAGTGTTTTTTCAGTTTCGAAATCTGTACATTTTATTTTACTTTCTTTCAAAGGATTTTTGTCAGATCTAAACACAGGAATAATAATTAGGCATATTTTTCATAGAATTACTCTTCAAGATGATAGATAAAGTCTGAGGGTTTTTTCTCTTTATTTTTCGCTGAATTTATGAACAGTAGCTGAGTTTGTGAACAGTTTGGGTTTCAGAGACAGCTTCTAGCCCTAGGGCTCGTCTAGACTACGCTGAAGTTTAGAAAGAGGATATGCAAAGTCCATGGAAATTTGCATATCTTCTTCCGATCTCACTTTCGGAAGAAATTGGGATGTGGTTTTTTGGCAAACCCCTTTTTTAAAAAAGCCACTCTCTTATGCTTTCAAAAGTGAGATCAGAAGAAGATATGCAAATTCCTGTGAAATTGTATCTCAGCATTTATATCTGTGCTTCTGTTAGGGTTCATCTACACTGCATGGCTATTTCAGGATACCTGATCCCAAAATAGCTACCCCGTGCTTACATAAGCTGGCCGTTATTTCGAAGTATTTTTTGAAATAACAGGCATGCTATTTCGCCATCCCGGTAAACCTCGTTGCATGAGGGATAAGGAATGGCTCAAAATAGCATGTGATTTTGAAATTTGATGCTGTGTAGATGTGCCAAATTTCAAAATAAGATATTTCAAAATAGAATCTCTTATTCTTATAATCAGGGCTTGCCGAACTGCCCCCGCTCACCAGCTGCGCTGTCCGGCGATCTGCGCATGCGCAGATCGCCCGAACGTGGCTCTTTTGGGTTACAATCTACTCGCCACGCGCGAATAGATTGTATTATTTGTATTATTTGTCGAGCCCTGCTTATAATATCTTATTTCAAGTTTAGGGTGCGTTCTGCACCTTTACTGAATTAGTGATGTGTTTTTTAGCACCATGAAAATGCAAAAATAATCACAGATGAAAATACAGTACTGAAATCTTCACAGACTTATATTGCTAAGTTTTTAGGCATATTTATTTTCTAATACACTATTTTTTTCTGCTTTTGTCTTGTGCATTAGATTTTTCACTCTTGAGTACAAAACTGCCATTTTTGTGATCTGTGTACTAGGCTACTATGGTCTAGTTTATGAATCATTATTTTCTACATCCTACTATACATCAATCTTGTAGCTTCTATTACTATTCAGTGAGTTTCTAATTTTTTAATAAATTAAGGCTCTCTACAAAATTATGAATTCCATGTGATATTACAAATTCCATGTGAGATTACTAATTATTAATTCCATGTGATATTACAAACTCATTTGAAAATAAACAAAAACGAGACTAAAAGAACACTGTTGCATAGTTAGATACTCAAAAGTAAAAAAAAATGCCAAACATTTTTATTTGAGCAACCTCTTATGCATAAGCAATTCAGTGCAGTTTTCAAGTACACAGTCATTTAATATTTTTAATATTTAACACATTATATTCCATATATTATTTAATTAATAAATGCTTGGGAGAGGGTTATATACTAGAGTCAAATGATTAACTATCCAGGTAGGAAAAATTACCTGCATAGAAAGACTAAAATGTAATCATTGTATCAGGAAAGTCATATGGATCTATGCAACTGATTTCAATAAAAAATCAAAATATCATTATTTATGATGCACTGTCAGGTTGAAAATTACGGCTTTCTTAGATCTTGTGGGTATCCCTCTCAATCCAATACTATTCAATATGTTTATCAATAGCTTCAGTGACGGAGTGTGGAATATGTTAATCAAAAACAGAGAAGTATGTTTTGCCCAAGAAAACTCATGATACTTATTTGTTAGTCTCTACGGTGCCACCAGACTACTCATTTTTTAAATAAAATCAATAAGTTAGTTGTCTATATACTAATGTGAGAAGTGGGGAATAAGTAGGAAGAACTTGAAATGCTAGTAAATAAACACAATTATGACGTAGATGGTATCAGGGAAACTTGGTGGGATAATATGTACGAATGGAATATTGGGTATAGATAGATACAGTTTGCTGAGGAAGGACAGGGAAAAATGGAGAAGATGTTTCCTTATATATAAAAAAATGTAGACACTTGGACTGAGGTTGAAATGGGCATAGATGACAGATTTGTTGAGAATCTCTGGGTACAATGAAAGGAGTAAAGGGTTAGATTTAAACAAATAGGAAGAAACTGGTTGAGAATTTGAAAGTGGAAGGCAGCTTGGGTGAGAGTGGCCTGGAAATGATAGAGTTCATGATTCTAAGACATGGAAGGAGGGAGAACAGCAAACTAAAAACAGTGAATTTCAAGAAGGCAGACTTCAGCAAACTCAGGGAATTGATATGTGAGGTCCTAAGGGAAGCGAGTCTAAGAGGAAAAACAACTGAAGACAGTTTTTCAAAGAGACATTATTAAGGATGCAAGAGCAAACTATTCCGATGCCTAGAAATATAGGAAGTATGACAAGAGACCTCCCTGACTTAACCAGGAGCTCCTGAATAATTTAAAAATAAAAAGGAGTCCTATAAAAAGTGGAAAATAGATCAAATTACAACCTGAGACCAGTCAACTTAACTTCTGAAACAGGAAAAATATTCCACTCCATACAGCTAAATGTAGTGCTTTGCATGGTGTCAAGTATCAGAGGAGTAGCTGTATTAGTCTGGATCTGCAAAAGCGACAAGGAGTCCTGTGGCACCTTATAGACTAACAGATCTGTTACCAGATCCAGACTAACATGGCTACCCTTCTGATACAGGAAAAATATTGGAACAAACAATTAAGGATTTTATTTGCAAGCATCTGGAAGAAAATAAGGTGATATGGTATAAATTGGATAGCCATTCCTAGAGAATAGTTATCAATGGTTCACAGTCATGCTGGAGGAGCACAACAAGAGGGTTCTGCAGGGATCAGTTCTGGTACCGGTTCTATTCAATATCTTCATCAATTATTTAGATAATGGTAGAGCATATACTTATAAAGTTGCAGTTATACCAAGCTGGGAGAGGTTGTAAGTGCTTTGGAGAATAGGGTTACAGTTCAAAATGATCTGGACCAACTGGAGAAATGTTCTGAGGTAAATAGGATGAAGTTCAATAAGGAAAAATGCAAAGAACTCAATTTATGAAGGAATTATTGGTTTCACACATACAAAAAATGGGAAATGACTGTCTAGTAAGGAATAATGCAGAAAGGGATTCTAGGGGGTCAGAGTGGACCCCAAGCTAAATATGAGTCAGCAGTGTTACACTGTTGCAAAAAAAGCAAACAGCATTCTGGAATGCATTAACAGGTGTTTTATGAGCAAGCCATGAGAAGCAATTCTTCCATTCTATTCTTCACTGATTAAACCTGGAGTACTGTATCCAGTTCTGCACATCACATTTCAGGAAAGATGTGGACAAATTGGGAAAGATTTAGAGAAGAACAACAAAAATTATGAGAAGTCTAGAAAACATGACTTAAGAGGAAAGATTCAAAGAATTGGGTTTGTTTAATCTGGAAAAGAGAAGCCTCCTGAGAGGGTACATGAGAGCAGCTTTCAAGTACCTAAAAGGTTCTTACAAGGAAGAGGGAGAAAAATGATTCTCTTTAACCTCTGAGGACAGTACAAGAAGCAATGGGTTTAAATTGCAGCAGGGGAGGTTTAGGTTGGACATTAGGAAAAAAATCCTGTCAGGGTGATTGATCACTGGAAGAAATTACCCAGGGAGACTGTGAAATCTCCATCACTGGAGATTTTTAATAACAGGTTAGACAAACACCTGTCAGGGATCATCTACATGGTATTGGTCCTGAGATGAGTGCAGGGCACTGGATGTGATGACCTCTCAAGATTCCTTCCAGTTCAAGTATTATATGATTCTATGAAATTGTGATATGAAACTGAGGGGAAATACAAGAGGAACAGTACAAGAAGCAATGGACAGAGGGCTGCAGACAGGGGAGTTTGATAGGGACCGCAAGAGATCCCGCCGCTGAACAGGCTACTTGGTGAGAGTACTCACTTTTGGTGTGAGTGAGTTTGCTTGACTGTTTGAATTTTTGTTTGTTTGTTTGTTTGAATTCTGAATCTGATTTCAGGTGACTGCAGTTTCAGTTTCAACTGCTGTGGCAGTTGGGACTAAGTGCCTGACCCTTTGTTCCCTCAATTACTCTCTTGATTGCATCTGGTCAGCCTTCCCCTGCGTGACTCACGAGGGGGAAGGCCTGACCTAGGCAAGCAGGCTTAAAAGCCAGAGGCAGAGCGGACAGGGGGCTGCAGACAGGGGAGTTTGAGAGGGAGTTTGGCAGAGGGAGGCCTACGATGGTCAGGAAGACCCGCAACACCTGTCTCTTCAACACCAGCGCTGCTTCTGTCTCTTCCACCGGCACCTGTAGCCAGACAGAGCACCTGAGCATGG
>CM057845.1:229945656-229959989 GCA_030068395.1 Apalone spinifera | reverse complement strand
TTAGTCCTCGTAGAATGAGGTTTACCTAGTTCGAATTAAGCGCTCTGTTAGTTCTAATTAAGTTCAAACTAGCGGTTTGAATGTGTAGCGCCTATGAAAGTTAATTCGAACTAACGGCTGTTAGTTCGAATTAACTTTGTAGTGTAGACATACCCTGGTATGCCAGGGAAAGACTAACTTGGGAAGACTAAGAAGAAAGTGGATTAGCCTGTGGTGCCCAGTCTATTGCATGGAACAGCTGAGGTTGGTATTGGAACTCAGAAGAATGGGCCAGAGCACAAGAGAAAAAAAACAACAACAGTCCCCCATCCCCAAGAGAATTCACCAAAGCAGATGTTGGAGTACTAAAGTAGGGTCCAAAATAGTAGAGCGGGTGTCAGAGTGCCAGATCACCAGACCTTGTGCCTGAGCCACCATTTTAATCTGATTGCCTTAATTCATTGTTTATTGGCTGGAAGGTAAATGTATAGAGGACACAAAGTGAACATTGCTAGAGGAGCTTGGACAACGCATAAGCAACATAGAGAGCTTCTCCTCCAACTGAAGTCTGAAATGGACTGACAAGAATAGTCAGAAGACAGTGTCCACAGCCAATAAACATAAATATAAGGAGTAAAGGCAGGTCTGCCAATCTCATTCTAAAGAGCTAACATCTAGCAGTGAGTCTTCTACACTGGCAAAATATTTAGAAGAAATACAGTTCTTTTAATAAGTACAGAGTTTGCAGAATATATTGTGCAAATCACTAATGCAGCTGGTGAATCTTGCAATATAATGTGTTTATTTCAGCTTCACATTTTCAAGTGGCATTTTAAATTAAGAGATGTCAAATTAAAAAGATTATGACTGGATTCACTTTCAGATAGTGAAGATTTAACTACCTTCTGTCAGCTTTGGCAGGATTTCTTGTTTCATTCACCTGATATTGATTGGCCCACTATTTGGATTTTCTGCTTTCTAAAACTTTCTGCTGCTTGCATTAAATCAGTTAACACTTTTTTTTTGGCCTTTGGCAAAACAAAGGGAATAGTGACTGATAAGGAAGGCTGATATTTATGGGTGGCATGATGTGAAAGGACAAATCTTTCATCTTTAGAAAATAGTATCCTTTGAAAATTACACAGGACATACCAAAGCTTCTGTCTTCAAAAGGACATAAAATAAGGTTGGCCAAGGATTTTTTTAAATGTACAGTGTGTGTCAACTTTACATTTTACACATCTAGCAAATCTATACTTTATTGGTCAAATGTGAGCCACAGAACGTCACAGACTAATTCCTGAAGTGAGTTCCTAAAAAGTGAAATCTTGATTCTGCCACCCTTATCCACACTAATTTCAATGGGATGTCTCAAGTAGTGATGATGCATTCCTGAAGTGGCCAAACTTACTGTCTCTCCCAGTCACATACAATAATTACTAGAAATTTGAGCCCTGCAAGTCACACACAACCTGACCAATGTTCCCTATAAGCTATGCACTTGTGTGGCTACTTAGGAGAGATTCCATTGCTGCCCAGCTGATTAGCAGAGTGCTCACAGCTAGGTTTGTGTTTCTCCTCCAGGTGCACATTCACACTTGCCTTAGTATGCATAACAACATTTATTCTGCACATATATGGGAAAAAACATGGATGGAAAAGATTAGAAGGAACATTGAACCTGATCCATGGAGCTGTGCCTGCTGGGATATGAGGCTTCTGATCTGATATCCCCATGCGTAGCTAAAGCTCCTAGTCCCACGATCCCACTGCATAGCAAAAGCCTCAATCTCACCTCTTCCTAGTCTTGTAGGTAGAGAAAAGGGAGAGCAGTGTGTATAGAAGGGTCCAGCAACTCCGCCTTCGAGCCACAATTTGGACACACTATTCTAGTCAATACAATAGAAGTAAGAGTAACATATTTTGGGATTTTATAAAAACTTCATAGAATCACAGAATCATAGAAGATTAAAGTTCAAAGAGACTTTAGAGAGGTCCAACCTGTATAAACAAGAAGGAGGATTTTGATTTAATTTTTCTCTTGGTTCTAAAAAGCACAAATGTGATGACTGTCAGTGATTATTGCAAAACAACTTTTTTCGTAGGCATTTAAAAATGGTGTGTATATTTAATTGTAATTCTAGGAGTAGGAAACTATTTGGAAGATTGTATGATTTGTGCTGGGCTGTGTTGGGTTAACTTAAAAGTGCAAATAAAACAAGTTAAGATGTGTCAAAGCCTCCTAGACCATAAAGAAGGGTGACCTTTTTAAGTACTTCCAAAAATATAAATAAATAAAAGCAAACAGTTATTGCAGGTCACATTTTGGAATTGATATTCTGGTGAGAAAATCTTTATTGGTTAAATCCTTTAACTGTTTATTTAATAAACTGATTAATATGCAAAAAATGTATGGTGTATCTAGACATCACCCTTATCTTGGAATAAAATACGTAATTTAGCATATTTTGAATGTATTTCGAAATAGCGTATTTCAAAATTTGGCGCTCTGTACACATCACCAAATTTCAAAATAACACACTATTTTGAGATCCCTTAACCCTCATGGAATGAGGGTCACCGGGATGTCAGAATAGCGCCTGTTATTTCAAAATCTATTGAAAAGACGTAGAATAGGCATACTTTGAAACAGCTGTCTAGACGCTGTCTAGACATACTTAGAGATAGCATCTGCTACCCATTCCTTACTCTTAAAGAAGTCTCTTTATGGTGTGTACTTATGTAAAATTAATTGATTATTTTGTTCTTGTAGAAATTAGAATGGAAGAGGCCAGAAGTACTCCAAAAGGTGGTGGTGGTGGTGGTTTTTTGTTGTTTTAGTTTTACACCATCCATGAATCATGGAACACGTAAATAAGGGGGTTTTACAGAAATAATATAAAATAATATGTATAAAAGAACATGCAGGAATTCTAAAAGTATTTTTAGATGGAATAGCTGTATGTTCATTTCAATTGTTTATGGATTGTTCTATCCTGTCACGAGGTGGACTCACCACCACACCAGAATGGTGTCTCCCGGTAGTCCAGTACACTCAGTCAGGCCTTCCCTCAGACTGGGATTGAGGCCAGGAGCTCTGCCTACTTTTCCCCAGCACTGCTCAGTCTCAGGAAGCCCCTGCTTCTCTGGCAGCCAGGTCTCTCCTGCTCCCCAGCTAACTCAAGAGTCTGTCTCTCTCCTTTCTCCTGGAGCCCTTGTTTATGCAGCCCCCAGCTGGGCCCTAATTGGCAGTATTTGCCTCAGCTGTGGAGCTTTGCTCTCTCAGACCTCTCCTAGGACTAGGTTTTATTTTTAATGAATCCGTGTGGGGCAGATATCCCATCACATATCTTCTTGGAGGAAACTGGTGTTAAAGGTCCTATCCAATGCAGCAATACCTGTAGCCAATAACCAAGCATGATCACCGTTACTCTCACTAAAACTGTCTAAGAGACAGCAGGCTAATGACTGGTATAAAAGAGGACAGGCACAAGGTGGTTTTATATATTAAATGAAAATATATAGAACAAAAATCACCTGCAAATTCCGGACATTTTGGGAACATTATTACCAGTTTCCCCTTCTAGTTAGCTTAGTGAGCTGTGAGATTGGTTGTACTTATAAGGAGAGGTGTGTATTGCAGCAACTCACAGAGAGACAGACCACTACCTGGCATAAATCAGAAAAGGGCCATTGAATTGTGCAGAATCGACCCTTTATAGGGCTTCTGTGGACAGCTGTCCTGGAGTGTTCCACAGAGTTCTCAGTGGATCTCTGAATTCAGATTCTAGATGAGGATAGAAGGATTTGCCTGTCACTTCAAACAATATTGGGGAAAGCCAGCGAAATTGTTTTTCTCTTGATGCCCTTCATCTGGTTGTCTACCAGGAGTGCATGATCAGGGCCTTACTAATTATTTCTAAGTAACATTAAGTGATGCTCAAAGCGGTTGCATGCAGTCAGCACAGTAATTAAACAGATGAAATGACAGCACTCCCCATTTTCTTGTTAATAGGCTTATTGTTGAATGGTGCAAAGAAGGAGATCAGTATCTCTTTCTTTTCACATTATACTGAGGACAGGTTTTTAATTGTTGCCTATACTGATTCTCTCTTTGTTCTTAAGGGCAAACCATTGTTTCATCTTCTGGGACCTTTCAGAAACACCCATCATTAACATGATTTCTATAGATGTCAAAATCCTGTACTATACAATATGTAAAGCCTGAGCTGCAAAGGGTATCCCATGGGTACCAGAAAAGTACATTCTTTCTGGTGCCTCTGCCCTTGCTACCCATCTTGTTTAGATGCGTGTTCTCATGCTGCAAGACTGGTCTCCCTGGAGCAGAAGCTGACCTCTTCCTAGGAAGGCAGAAACAAGTCATTTATTGAAAATGAAATGAAAGGAATGTCTTTTTCTTTCTTGTGGGAGTGTTTTCATTTAAGACACAGCAAACACAGAAGCATCTACTGCATTTCTTTGAAATAAAATAAAAAAAAATCCAAACCAGATACCTCATAGATCTGCTTTTGCCAAGTGGTAAATGGAAACTCATTGACAAGAAAAAAAAATCTGCTTTTCCACATGTTTAAAATAATCTTCCAAAATAAACCATTTATTTCAATATTTGTATGTGGGAAACTTCCCAGTGGTGTCTCTGTTTACATTATGGTCAGAGTCCCATACGTTCTTTCAGTACTTCATTACATAAACATGGGGATACTGAGAACAAGTACAGAGATTTTTTGTTTTATTTATGTGTTTAGGAGCGGTGTGGCCACTACTGGAAAACTGTGTTCGGTTCTGGGGTCCACAAGAAAAATATTGATACTTTTGAGAGGATTTGGAGAAGAGTCAAGAGAATGATTAAAGGATTAGAAAACATGTTTTATAGTGGCTGGACTTTTTGAGTATGTGTACACAGCAGCGTTATTTCAGAATAACCAACATTATTCTGAAATAACAGTGTGCACCTGCATTACAAGACTTTATTTTTAAATGATGTCGAGCTGGAGGACTTCTTATTCTGACTCATGGTAACCTTCATTTTATGAGGGGTAAGTGAAGTCAAAGCAAGAGTGTTTTTCCTTCGACTTCCTGCTGTGTAAACAGCACCAAAATTTGAGTTAAGCTATTTCGACTTAAGCTACACAACTGACGTAGCTGAAGTTGCATAGCTTAATTCGACTTTAGCCCTACTGCGTAGTTGTACCCTTTGAGTCTATCTCTCTTAATAAAGATTAAAGTCTGATTTGATTACAGTTAATAAATGCCTACATGGGGAAACAAATATTTAAATCTTCCTATAAATATTTCTGAAAGTTTGTTTGTTTGTATGTTTGTATGTTTGTTTGTTTATTTGTCCCAAAAGATCTCCAAAATGGTAAGAGCTAGAAACACCAAATTTTGCATGGATACTACTGATTTCCTAACTTAAATAACTGGATTGGTTATATCTCAAAATTGGTTCTCTGAGATCCCCCAGAGCCCCAATTGGGCCCACTGATAATTCCGACAGATCTCCAAAACGGAAGATCTCTAAAACGGTAAGAGCTAGAAACACTAAATTTTGCACTGGTACTACTGATTTCCTAACTTAAATAACTGGATTGGTTATATCTCTAAATTTCTTCCCCCAGTTCCCCCAGAGCCCCAATTGGACCCACTGATAATTCCAAAAGATCTCCAAAACAGTAAGAGCTAGAAACACCAAATTTTGCACGGATACTACTGTTTTCCTAACTTTAATAACTGGATTGCTTATATCTCTAAATCTTTTCCCCCAGAGCCCCAATTGGGCCCACTGATAATGAGCTTTTAGTAGTGCCTGTTCATAGGCATTTGCTGGACTCTTCTGTTAAGCGTGTCACATAAACTACAACTACGAGATCCTAGAGGATAAAGCATGTGGGCACCTTCAGCACCATCAAGGGAAAGCCCATGGGGAAGAGGCTTCAGTGGAGCAGAGAATCCGCAACCTCCCCTATACTAGGGCACCAGCAGGTCTCTAGGACAGACCCACATGTGGCTGATGCTGGCTGGGGTCTAGCCTCACTAGAGAAGCTGGGGTCTTTGTGGCTGGGAGAAGCCTCCAGCTATCACAGCCTCTCAACATCTTCACGCAGCCAGGTTCCGACTGAACCCCTTCTGGAAATTAAAGTTGCTTCCCTCCCTCCGCACCCAAATGAGCCATCCCACCACTCACCCTCCTTTGGGCTGCATGCATTCTCCTGGCAGGGCTGTGTGCATTATCAGCAAGTGCCATGAGCTGATAACGCACACAGCAGGATTCAGCTCACAGGGGGTGGGTAGGAAGACAAGGTTTTGAGCACCATGGAGCCTGAGAAGGACACGGTACACTCAGAATAGCCTATTCTCATTAGAACAGGTACGTTCAGGTGCTGCATGTTCTGATCATCTAGATATCTCTCATTGCACCTGGTCTGAAGGTCTTTCGCTTTATCTGATCAATGCAACTGGTCCAGCTGCCGCTAGGAAGTCCAGTCAGATTGCCCCATGGAGCATGCACTAAAGGCACTCAGGGAGTGGCTACTTGGGAAGCAGTGATTTGCTGCTGCTGCAGAGCCCAGGAGACATCCCCTCCATTTCTCAGGGCTTCTGGCAAGGAGGCTGCAGGCTTTGGTTTGCATAGACTCTTTAAGGGAAGATGGGCCTTCCTGATTTGTGGGGATTGAGAAAAGAGACCCAATGGGATTTGTTGTTTTGTAAGCACATCACTAGCTATGTTAATTTCTTAAAGTAATATATCAAGGAAAAGTGTTTCCAATAAAATATGCTATGTTAATGTAGTTCATTCATCACACCTTTTACTATATTTTCCCCGGGTGAAGCCTGATATTTCTGCTAGTATTTAATAATGGGCAATGAAATATGTAAAATGATCCAAGGGCTAGAAGATGAAACCAGACACATTCAGACTGAAAATAAAAATGGACACCTTAACAGTGGGAGTAATTAACCATCGAAACAACTGCCAAAGGCTCAGGGTGGATTCGCCATCACTGAATATTTTTAAATCATCTTTGGATGTTTTCATAAAAGATCTGTTCTAGGAACTATTGCAGAGACATTTTCTGGCCATTGTTAGACAGGAGATCAGACTAGATTATCATAATCAGTCCTTCTAGCATTGGAATCTGAATTTAAGACAAGGGTGGGGAACCTCCAACATGCCGGCTGCACGTGGTTTGTCAAGGTTAGCCATTAGCATGTTACCAGATGCTTTGCTTACCTGAGCCTCCACAGGTACAGAGTCCCACAGCTCCTAGTGGCCATGGCTCACCAATCCCAGTCAATGGGAGTTAAGGGAAGCAGTGGCCCATCCATGCCACTTCCCACAGCTTCCATTGGCCTGGAATGGCAAATTGAAGCCACTGGGAGCAGCAAGTGGTGGTGCCAGAACATACTCAGGTCAACTAAGCACCTGGCAAATCACCTGTGACTAACCATGACTAACCGTATGCAGCTGGCACGTCAGAGGTTCTCTGCCCCTGGTTTAAGGAGTAGGCTGTGATGTCATATCGTGGAAAACTCTGCCTTATTAGATGAGGTGCTTCCCACCTGTCACAGAAAGGTATTCTGTCATAGCTTTCTCATCCTTCTGAGTCCATACTGGCAGGGTCTCTTTAAGCCTTTTACATGTTACAGGCTAGATTGTGACTTAAATGAAATGTTTATGCAGAAGTGCGGGACATTCTTACTCCCTCTTATGACTCTTCATAGTGAGCACTCAAAAGTTATCAGGAGTATTTTACTGTGAATGCCATTTGTAGTTGCTAAGTGTATGTTTTACACACAACCACAGGGAATGTCAGGGCTCTAGTTTCCAGTGCCCTCTCTCTTTTTGAGTTTAGAACTTTTCTGAGAGGTCAGAAGGACATTACTCTGGTGAGCAGGGTGTGGCTCCAACGGAGTGGAGAACTCCTGGAAAAAAACATATCAGCTCTGGACTCTTGTTTATTTGATTCTATACTCTATATGTACTTGGTCTTGGCATGCTAGAATAAGCTTCCTCTCCAACCTCCCTCCAGGGAAATAAGTGACATACAGAGGGGCCTGGAGAGGACAGAGATTTGGTTTGCTCCTCTATTAAACCAACCAGATCAGGCGTGCAGCAAATTACTTCACCTTACATCTCCCATACCAAAATAAGGGAGGAAATATATTTGCCTTGGATGGGTGTCTTGAAAGTACAATTCTTCACATGGCTACTGCTGTAGTGGTGAAATTTATACACTGTCTCCCACTCAGTGCTATATATAAAGGTACAATTCAGCCTTACTGTAACTGTGCCTTTGTTATTGAAAGGTTGTGTATTTTTCCTAACAAAATGTTTTCAATTGCAACTTGCTCTAGTTTTCTGTTCTTATTGATGTTATCTTTATGGTTGTGTGAATGAATTCAAGTGAAAGGGTGAGGGTGTACATCAGCTCTTCATTTTAGCTTGCATTTGAGCAAGAACAGGCATTTTTATTAATAATGTGCACTCATGTAGAATGGTATGACATGCAATACCTTTGATACTCTTGCTAATGTGAATGGGTAAATTGATATATGAGAATACATCTTCTAAAGCATCATTGCTTTATACACTAAAATAATTTACACATTACTTTAAGAGAGAGAGAATTCTTTCAAGCTTTTATCCAAAGATTCTCTTGAAATGCGATAAGTCTGTGGAGGAGCCTTTCTCTTATATTGTGCTGTATTTGAAATATCTGGGCTGTAAACAGTAGTCTATCCTTGAATGAGAGGTATCATGTTGTGGTTAGTCTAATTGACTGATACTTTTTACTCACAGCATTCTGCCCAATCATGCTTTGTTAACATGCTTACAAAACCATGCATTATGGGAAATACACACTCGTGAGTTACATTTCAGATTTGCTTCACAGCATGTAATGTTATTAAAGAAAGTGATTATATACTGGAAAACAAAATTAGTTAACCGTATTGAAAACTGAATATGTAATTGTTAAAATAGTGTCCATAATCTCTATAGGTAAATTGCATTTGATTCATAGAGGCAGGCAATACTTTCAAGTAAGCTCCACAATATTGTATAATAGAGAAAATTAGCATTGGTATTCCATTAAATATCTCCAGTAAGCATGAATGTCTAAAAATACTGAATTCTATCACTCGCTCACTGGTAAAGTACAGAGAAGAGCACAAACAAAAATGTTGAAGTCTCTTATTTTGAGAAATAAAGACAATCCAAATCAGGATTTCATTCACTTTTCTTGAGGCAGCTTCTCCTTTCATGATGATACAAATTTCTTTTGACTTGGCATGGAAGCTCAAGTTATCTTTTAAACTGATTTGTCCAGAAAGATTAACAAATCAAATAGCAATGCTGGGAAAATTTCAAAGTAAACTAAACAGCTATTGCTATCCAGAAATCATGCTGGTAATGTTCCCTATCTTCTAATCTATTCATTTGTGTATGTAATATTGTGGGAGAAACCAGGTTTTAAAAAAATCAAAATTGTTTTGTTTGAAAGTACCCTGTCTATGCTGCATATACGCTCTGCGTCACTTATCCTCAGAAGTCTCCATTTCATATGATGGATCAAAATACTATTGTTTCCAGAATGTCTTAATATCTCTCTTTTAGCTATGCAAGTCACTATTGCATACTGGGGAAATAATATGTATTGAGCAATACAAAGATGTGTCTCTGTCTGGTAGACTAAAAAATCAATAAGGTTAAATATTTTTAAAAGGCTGCCTACATTTTTGATACTTACGATATATACAAAGACATCATATCACAAAGTAAGAAGACAGAAATCCTTTAACATGAATAACACAGAACTTTTAAAGCCTTTAAACTACCTTTGATTTTTTTAATCTGCTAGAATTTTTTACTATGTTTAAGTAACATTTATGTTTTGAGGCAAAATGACAGAAGCCTGTGAGTTAAGAAAAAAATATTATATATAATTTATATATCATATATATATAGTAGCCCAATGTCTGAGAGTCTGTAATGCTGTAGCGTTACAAACTCGCCTTTGGGGGACACTCTTGTCTCCTGCCGTAGTGCTTGGCTGAGTTCTGCGCCGCTCAGCTGGGCCGTGCCGGGGGAGCAAGCGGCGCAAGCGGCTGTTTAGGCTCCGCGCTCCCCATGTTGCATGAGGATTGTGGAGCCCAAACAGCCGCTTGTACTGCTTGTCCCCACACGGGGAGTGCGGAGCCCAAACAGCCGGAATGAAAGGCAGGAGAGGGAGGAGAAGAGAAAGGGAGAGTGAGAGGCAGGAGGGGGAGAAGAGAAACTGAGACAGAGAGAGAGGCAGGAGGTGGAGGAGAGCTGAGAGAGAGGGGAGGCAGGAGGAGGAAGAGGAGAGAGAGAGAGAGAGAGAAGACATGGAGGAGAGTCACGAAAAATCCCGTTGTATGACGGGTTATTGGCTAGTGTGTGTGTGTGTGTGTGTGTGTGTGTGTGTGTGTGTGTGTGTGTGTGTGTGTGTGTGTATATTATATATAAAGGGATTGGGGTAATTGGTTAAAGGAGAGGAAACTTGAAAGGAGACCATGTTTGATATGGAGGCAGGGGCTACCTGATGCTGAGCCTTGAAATCTAGGACAAGCAGATTGAATATGTTCATGCTCACATATGTAGCAATTGCAATAAATCATTTCCACAATGTGCACAAATGTGGTCCTAGTAGAAAGAAGTCTACTAGGATTAGGATTGGTTGTTCTTATGTTCTTACAAACCTTCCCAGGAGGCTCTCTCTATATCATATACCAAATGTTCGCCAACTTCTAGTGGTGAACATTTGGTATATGGCTTGATTTCTAGTCTTTTCTTCTGGGAAAAGATGAAACCCAATGCTGCTGACAGACTCAAAAGGTGATCATTGGCAATAGGAACTTATAAACAAACTGAAGATTCACAAATTCAGAACTGTATTTGGAAATGCTTCCCTGCTGAAGTAAAAGCATTGTGTATGCTTGGTTTGGTGTTCCCTTGAACCATTTTTGATTGATAGTAGAGGGAATGTTTTTGTTGTTCTTTTGCTTTTGTACATCCCTTTCAGCGGAGTGATGGGACTGATACAGTTTCACAAAAAAAATCAGCCTCTTTCATAGGTAATCTATAGCCTCTATTTAAAATTGAATCGATAGTTCTGTGTTAAACTACTGTGTTAAAAGGACCCAGGGAAAGCAAATTCAGCTTCTGTGGTAGTAGAGTTTTCAGATCTAAAGGGTGAAAGACATCCTTTGTGAATCTCTTAAACTGGGAAAACCTTAGGAGCATACCAAGAATAAATAAAGTGATCATAACCTCAGTTACAAATAAAAAATCTTGCTTGTTATGTTATACTAACATACACATATCTGCAACCCAAGAGAGCCCATGCTGTATTTATAGACATGTACTCAAAGATGGTACAGAGTTTGGTGGATCTGTCAACTGGGGTTCATTGAAAGAGAGATGGTACCTGGTGGGAGGTCTTCCCACTCTATCCATACCAGGGAATGTCTTTTTATGATCATGCCTAATACCTTATCCCTATTCATGAGGATTCCAATCTGCCTTTTCCTTCTCTGTATTTTTTCCACACACCATATATTCTGAGGTGTCCAGCTTCTCATAAGTTGTTCTGTTAGTTCCCCCTTATTCTTATTAACATTTATCCAAACATGTTGCTTTGGTAATGTGTGATAAGAAAAAAACTTTCCATAATATAATAAGCCTAGGCCTGGTGGTATAAACTGGTGCATTAGGTTATATATTTCAGAACATCACCTGTTGGCAAATTCTTTACAGTAATCAGTCTTGAACTTTATTGGCAAAGGATTTTTCTGAGGTTACCTACTTATCTCAAGTCTCTTCAAGCCTAAGGTCTAGTATAGCCAAGCTGAAATTTTACAGGCCTTAGTCTGTTAGCCTTGCATTACAGTTAATATTACTTATATTTACAATGCTCATTTTTCATTCCTAAATACTTGTTATTATTATATTCCTATAGTATTACAACTTAACTCTGTGATTACAGATGCAATTACATATGAGTTCATCATGACAATAACACAGCTACTTGACAGAATGAACTAAATGACTACAATAAGGACAAATGCAAAGTACTCCATTTAGGAAGTCTGGCAATGTATGCACCTCCCTCCCCATCCCATAAAGGGGAGCATAGTGGGTATGTGTTAAGTCTGTTGGATGTTCTCAAATCTTACAACCTCCAAGGTTCAAAGCCTAGGGCAACAGCAATAGCCCCAGTGTCTAGGGTAGCAGAGCCAATCAGACCAAGTCAGTTAAAGAGGATCTTCAGTACAAGGCAGAGTGGCCTAGCAGCCAAGGTCACTATAAAAGCATTCAATGCAGGGCAGTGTGACCTCACAGAAGGAGTACATGTATCTGCCCGCACTATAGGACAGAATAGCCTAACACTCACTACCAAAGGGGCTACCAGCAGGTTGGCTGGTGGCCCTCACAGGGAAGCCTGAGCTCACCTGATTTCACTGGGCCCTGACACAGGATCCTGGCAGTGGCAGAGCAGTTTGCTGCTGGCTCAGCAGGGAGTCCCATCAAAATACACTGAGCTCACCTGGTTGGAAGAAACCCCTCATTCATCCTCTCTGGGGTACTTCCTACCCTGCTCTGTGGTGTGGAGTGCATGGTAGGAAGTACCGCAGAGAGGATGAGGGGCTTATTTTGGGTCTTAGAGTGTCCAGCTTCCATAGGGATGTCAACCTGTAGTCGACTAAACCATTAACCAATAAGCCTAGGCTTATCAATTAATCCTATCGACTACATGCTTCCCCTCCTTTCTGCCTCTGATACTGAGGCTGAAGGGGGTGGGAGGTGGAGCTGGTGCCCATGGGGAGCCAGCTTTTAAGTCAACTCATCATGAACACCAGATCCTGTGGAGCTGCTTTCTTTCTCCCTCATCCCCAAACTATTGTGCTGCTGCCTCTGATTGAGGGGCAGGAGGGAGCTGGTACACACGGGAAGCTAGCTTTCAAGCTGGCTGCCTGTGAGTAGTGTCTCCCACTAAGCTAATTTGGCACCTGTGTGTGTGGTGGTGCGGGGGTAGGGGAGGGAGGGAGGAAGGAGCTGATACCCATGGGGAGACAGCTTTTAAGCCAGTTGTCTGTGAATGATGGCTCTGTGGAATTGCCTGCCCTCCCTCCCTTTGCTGCCTCCCACAGAGGTGTGTGTAGAAGGGTGTCAGGAGCCAATGCTCGGGGAAGCCATCTTAAAAGCCAGCTCCCCATGTATTCCTGCCTCTCCCCCATGGGAGGCAGCAGCAGGAGTGGAGGGGGGAGCAAGGGAGGCTTCTGCAGACAGAGGCTGCTCTGTGGGATGCCAACACAGCATCTATCCAGAGGGAGCTGGGGCCCCGAGGACTGGGGCTGCTGCCACCCCATGCTGTTGCCTCTATATCAAAACCAGCCTCTTTGAAAACCAGCTCCCTGCATAGACTGGCTCCCTCCTGCCATCCCCCACTGCTGCCTCCGATAGAGAGGCAGCAGTGCAGGATTTCAGGAGGCTCCCCAGGAGTGGGACTATCAAATAGTCATGTAACCACTAAAATGTGATGCAGTTACACAATTATTCAATTAATCAACATCTAACATCTCTAGTACATGAAGCCTCCGGATCTCCAGGTACCTCAGTGCCGGTTGCTCTCTGGTGCTCCATCTGATGTGCAGTCTTATTTTGGGTCTTGGAGTCTCCAGCTGCCATTGACAATGTCTGTGGCCAGTTATCAGCTGGAGCTTCCAATGCAGGTCCTTCCTTTCTGATGTCAAGGGTGCCATTTTGGCAGGGGGGGCCTGCAGCGACACATACCAGAATAGTCTGTGCTCTTGTTCTTCCCCTCACTATCAGGGAGTGAGAGGGAAGCACATAGCTTGCATACATTCCTGTCACTCTTGGTTGGTGAAGGGAGGGTGCAGAAGAGTGAGTGACTCATGCTGTCTACTTTCCCCATGCTCCCGATCATAGGGGAAGGGAAAAAGAGCAAGCAGCATCCTGGTATGTGCAACTGCACTACTCCTTGAGCTGCCAAAATGGCCCCTTTGTCTGACATCCATTCCAGACTGAGCCGAGCTGCTTCCTTTTATACAGACACAGCACTCTGAGCATGCCAAGTACAGTCATGGGCATGGGACTTCCTCCACCCACAGTGTGGTGTTAACCCATTCTGACCTAGTGTGGGGCATGCACATTCAATCACAGGAAGGAACAATTAGTTGCACACAAAAAATGGGAAATGATTGACTAGGAAGGAACATTGTCAAAAGGAATAGGGGGCCACAAGCTAAATAAGAGTCAACTGTTAACTTCATCCTGGCATGCATTAACA
>CM057845.1:229926840-229937900 GCA_030068395.1 Apalone spinifera | reverse complement strand
CCTCGCAGCCAGGCATTCACCTCCAGGATGCAGCTGTCTCTGCCTGGGCCCCTATCTGCGACAGGAAGGATCAAAGAGAACGCCATCTGCACTCCAAACTCCTTCACGTGTACTTCCAGAGCCCTGTAGTCACTCTTGATCTGCTCAGTATCACAACTCGCAGTAACATTTGTGCCTACATGGATGAGTAGATGGGATAGTAGTCAGCGGGCTGGATAATCCTCAACAATGCCTCCGTAACATCTCGGATACGGGCCCCCGGCAGACAGGATACCTCCCGAGATGAAATATCAGGGCGACAGATGGGCGCCTTTGTCCCTCTCAGAAGAGAGTCTCCGACCACCAGCACCCTACATTTCCTATTCGCAGTGGTGACAGCCTTGGGGATACGAGGCTTCTCTTCCTCCATTGTAGGGGGTGATTCCTTATCTCCTGTATAAAGAAGAGCGTAATGGTTTCCTAGTACCATGGTGGGAGGGTTCAGAGCAGGGGTGGAGAAGTGCCTGCTGCCAGAAGTAACCAGCTGCCAGTTTCCACCCTGAGCCATCTCCTCCTCCACCAGCGGTGTGCAAGCAGTCCTAGGTACTGGGACAGTTACTTCAGCTGTCTCCTCATGAACACAGTCCAGGAATTGCTCGTGGATTCGGGTGCTCCTCAAGCTGGCCACCTCCTCCTGTAGCTCTCCCACCTGCTGCCTGAGAGATTCCACCGGCAGACACCTTTTGCATTGGATGATTTCCCCAGCCTGGATATCAGTAAGTGGGAATTGCAAGCCACAGTCCCTGCAAAACCATACCACGATCTGGGTAGAGGCATCCATGCTCAGGCACTCTGTCTGGCTACAGGCTCAGGTGGAGGAGACAGAAGCAGTGCTGGCACAGGTGTTGTGGGTCTTCCTGACTATAGTAGGCCTTCCTCTGTCAAACTCCCTCTCAAACTCCCCTGTCTGCAGCCCTCTGTCCGCTTTTGCGCCCTGGTTGCTCTGCCTCTGGCATTTAAAGCCTGCTTGCCTAGGCCAGGCCTGCCCCCTCGTGAGTCACGCAGGGGAAGGTTGACCAGATGCAATCAAGAGAGCAATTGAGGGAACAAAGGGTCAGGCACTCAGTCCCAAGTGCCACAGCAGCTGAAACTGAAACTGCAGTCACCTGAAATCAGAATCAGAATTCAACAAACAAAATTCAAACAGTCGAGCAAACTCACTCATACCAAAAGCGAGTACTCTCACTCTCACCAGATAGCCTATTCAGTGGCGGGATCTCTTGTGGTCCCTCTCAAACTCGCCTGTTTGCAGCCCCCTGTCTGCAGCCCCCTGTCCACCCTCTGTCATGCTGACATCTGATCTTCTACTTTATATGGATTCCAACTGGATTAGTCAGACCATCAGCAGACCAATAGTACACTCACCCAAATGTGTGTTGGATCAGATATTTTTGCCTAGGAATAGGCATGACAAATGTCTGTTTTGAACACAGCCCTTGTCCAGGTGAAGCTTGTTGCCTTCCTCTCTTCTGCAACTCAGGAATCATCTGATGAAGCTGGTTTGCATACAGAAATTTTGAATTCTTGCATTATCATCCCTTCCTAGGAAGAGACCAACTATAAGATAAAGGTGCAGGAAGGCCAGTATAACCAAGTGATATTTAAAAGTCTCAGCGGGGGAGCAGTCTGTAACTTGAAAAAACTTTGAAAAATGAGTGGTCCTGTGGCACTTTAGAGACTAATAAAAATATATAGAGTATCATGAGCTTTCATGTGCAGAAGTGGGTTGTGCCCCTGAAAGCTCATGATTCTATATATTTTGTTTGTTAGTCTCTGAGGCTACATCTAAACTACACCCCTCCATCGGCAGAGGAATGTAAATTAGATGTATCAAAAGTGCAAAAGAAGCCGGGATTTAAATATCCCGTGCTTCATTTGCATAATCACATAATGGCGCTCTTTCGAAAAAGCACTATTTCAAAATTGAAACCGCAGTCTAGACACGGTTCTTTTGGAAATGGGGCACTTTTTTGAAAGATCCTCTAAGTCTCTAGACTGAGGTTTCAATTTCAAAATAGCGCTTTTTTTGAAAGAGCGCCATTACGTGATTATGCAAATGAAGCATGGGAATATTCCAATCTCGGCTTCAGTTGCAATTTCGAAGTATCTAATTTACATCCCTCTGACAAAAGAGGGATGTAGTCTAGACACACCCTAAGGTGATACAGGGTCACTCATTGTTTTTAAAGGTTTTTTCAAAGTGATATTTATAATCCGTGATACTAAATAGTAGGCCCTATTGAATCTCTAAGATTAATATAAATAAAAGTTGAACCCCCCAAATCTAGGACTCTCTGGTACAGCAACATCAGTTATCCAGCAGGGCCAGGGATGTTGCTGGACCAAAGAGCCCTGGCGATGAAAACAGGAGCCAACCTGCATGGACACAAGGCTTAAAATAATGTCTGAAAATCCCATTCAAATGCCATGTCCTACATGTGTCTGCTCCCTCCTCCCACCTACACAAGTGGCCCTGACCAATCTTTTTCCTTTGCCCTGATCCAGCTACCCTATCCTCGTAAACTCTTGACTCCTCTAATACAAGCATCCCCTAATTTTCCTCTCCCCACAGCTTCCTGAGCTAGTATCACTTTCCTGCTCATCCAAACACTTTCCTGGGGCTGCTAAGTGGGTTGAAAGTCCTATCTATCGCTGCCCCCTGTGCTCTTGCACCCCATATTACTTTGCTGAAATGTTGCAGAAATGATGTGCACTCAGGAGAAAAGTAGAGTACTGAGCGGTATGGGTTCAAGGTGGTACAGCAATGTCAATATCTCATTGAAGTGGGTTGTGCCCACGAAAACTCATGATCCCATCTACATGTTTTGTTAGTCTATAAAGTGCTACTAGACCATTTGCTTGCTGTTTTTTTTTTCATTAAACCATCTCATTCTTTGTATGGAGTCATGCCAGGGGCATGGTCAGATTGCAGTTGCTTTCTAGCAAGCAATGGTTGCTAGAATAACTCTATGAGAGCTGGCACAGCTGGAGACATAACTTAGAACTTGTGCAAGGCAACTCTAAGCTGCAACAGTAATGCATACCCAGACACAATTTAAATCACTTATCTAGTTCCCTCTCTTTTTCCATATCAATTCAATTTCCTTGTTCTTCCCTGAACAAATTACCTCAACCTTTCACTTCTCAAATCACCTCCTTTGCTGTGCTTTGCCTCCTACTTCAGCAAACCATTAAGTTTCTTTCTTTCACATCTCACTCTTGTCTCTGGGTGTTCCTGTATTCAACCCTTATGTCTGGAACCAATTCCCTTATCCCTCCCATCATGCCTTTACCTTCTCCTTCATGTCTCTCCTTAGAATACATCTTACCCAAGAATCCACAATCTAATTCCTTCCCTTTGTCTTTGTGTTCATCTGCATGCATGAGATGACAAAGGCTGTAACCATAAAGGCATAAAGAATTCTTTCAGAAAGAATGAAGAAAGAACAAAATATAACAAAACCTACTTGATCCTCAAGATTGTACATCAGCATCTTCAGCAACCATGCATTATAGCACTTTATCCCACTGGCCTCCTTGTTCCTTCTCCAAATTCTTCATCTCTTTTGACCAAAGTTAGATATTAAGCCCTTCTGGAGCAATTTATTTGTTTGAAAATATTATGTATATTTATTATGCCTCAGAAACAATACATCGTAATCACCAAGTAGAGTTTCAAAAAAAGGGGGGAGGAGAGGAGGAAGACTTTTATCCTGCTTTGTTTATTAATGGGGGGACTGCACTGAGCATTGATTATAAGCATGATTGTACAATAGAAAACTATAACTAGTCTGCCTGTAGCTTACAGATTCTAAGCTATAGCAGATTCCCATGTGAGTTACAGTAAAGAGTACCCTGAGCCTATAATGAATGCCAGTTGGTACTCATCTACTGAGAGGAATATAATACTCTTCTCATCCCAGAATCCAACTCTACAGAGGCAAAGGCACTCACATGAAGAGCAAAACATGACTTTAACAAACTTCATACAGTTAATGGAGAAAAGAACGCTGCAACCCATATAAGGTAATAAGCAAATAATGATAAATAATTAGAAAAATCTTAAAAATTATTCCTTGCCTAACATATGCTCACAAACTTACATACTCACCCCATTCTTGGAATTCTGGTAGTAAGAGATAAAAAGACAAAGTACCAGCACAGTTTCTAGCAAGCCAAATGGACCTGATAGTCCACATCTCCAAAGCTTCAAGATAGCTGATAGATAATAGCACTAAAATATCGAACATAACTTGCTTCTGTATGTGGGTTCTTGCTTATATAGTATGGATATTCATACAGACACCCAACCTATTCTGTCCATGTTCCAATTCCTCACTCTCATAATATTGGGGTGCCTTTCCCTCGTTTCCTAGCATATCAATACCTATTGACTCATTCCCACATTGCTAAAGCAAACTTGTGCTCAGACATCTGCCCACAAGCCTATCCTAAAATATCCAAGCTAAATACCAGTTCAGCATTCCTGTAGTTGCCAAATCTCATTTTATGCCAGCTTTTATCTTAAGCAAGCTATTTCCAGTTCCCCAATATTTAGGGTGTCTGTTGAGCTCTACCACTTTATCTGTGGTAGAGATCATAGACCTATATAAGGCTTAGATGGCCCTAAGGGCTACAACAGAGAAGAAATCCAAGACTGAAACAAGATAGTGAAAATTTATAATGTGAAAAGGAGCCAAACGATTCTGCTCTCAATATATCATGTGCTATCAGTAAGACCCTCTGAGATACTTGAGCCGTTCGCAGCTTGAGAAAGGAAGGGGCAAGTGCCTCCTGCTTTCCTTTCCACTGATCCGCAAGGCTACCAGGGTAAGCTTTGGCCTCCAATGTAAGTCAGAACAGGGGAATTATGACAGCTTTTAACAACCTCTACTTCGCTGCTGAAGACCACTAATTGGAAACTCTCTTGAGTCTATCTGCCTTCTACCCTGACTGGGCCCAAAATATTCACTAAGCTGGAGGTTATGGGGGACACTGCTGTACAGGGAGCTACACTAGCCTTATCAGGGACATTCCCAGTTCCGAGTATTCCAAAAAGGATTTTGCTGAGATGAAAATCTGGCTTTGTAAATCGATAATATACTAGAAAATATTAACTGTGAAAGCTAATGAGGAGATACCATAATATGTTACATAAAATGGAGCTGTTCTCTTACATATTTCTGGTAGACAGTGGTAATACCTACACCAAGGATGGGCAATAAGATGGTGGTGCTTTTTCAGGTATAGTCCCTGTGGGCTGCTGCCACTATATTTATCTGCTCCTCCACAGGCCTGGGCAACTACAGCTTGTGTTGGCTGTGGATCACTGGTCTGTACCACTTCCTACAGCTCCCATTGGCCCGGAACAGCAATCCACAGCCAACGAGAACTGTGTTTGCCTATACCTATGGAGGTACAGGCAAATATTGCAGTGACAGCCTACCAGGGGCTAACCCTGCCAGAATGGATCTGTCCTGCAGGCCAGTATTTGCCCATCACTTAACTCGATGACCTCTCAAGGTTCCTTCCAGTTCTAGGATTCCATGATTCTATGATTTTGTGTTCTACGGGGTAAGTCAAAGACACATATAAAAGATTATCAAGCAGTTTCTACTTTGTCCTGATGAGAACCTTCCTCAGATAGCCCCTGCTGCTAACGGCTGAATTAAAAATAATGCATATGCTGCTGTTTTAAGCATGCATTTGTTAGAAACTAACCCATACAAAGATAAAATGCTGTTATTAAAACCAATGACCAGCTGAAGAAATGTTAATGTATAGACCCAAAAGACCCATTCAGCAGTGTTGTTACATTAAAACTATCCAAAGTAAAGCTATGTTTATACACCAGCGTTATTTCGGAATAATTCACATTATTCCAAAATAACATAGTCTGCGTCTACACAACAAGCAGTTATTTTGACATAGTATCAAAATAATGTCGAGCTGGAGGACTTCTTACTCTACCTTCTGTAACCCTCACTGTATGAGGAGTAAGGGAAGTTGAAGAAAGAGTGCTCTATCTCGGACTTCCTGCTGTGTAGACAGCGCCAAAAGCCAAATTAAGCTATTTTGACTTAAGCTATGTAATTGACGTAGCTCAAGTTGCATAGCTTATTTCAGTTTTAGCCCTGCTGTGTAGTTGTGCCCTAACTGATGTTTACATAACAGAGGCTTTAACAATAACTGTCATTTTAATAAGATTGTTTTTTAACAGTTTATTTAAATAATACACTATGGTGTTTTAGTTTCAATTTAAACAACAAACTGCTACCCTTTCAGTTGCAGCTATTATTATGGAGGCTATAACAGTGATTTTTTGCCACCACAAATGATGACCAAATATTTGGAAATTTCAAAACCTTTAAGAGAAACACCTATAGGAATCAAGGCCTGTCATATGGCTCTCCTGGCCTATTCTTCCCCTCTCTCAGACATCAGATTTATCTTGAGACCACCATCCTGACCAGTGGATTTGCTGGAATATAAAAGGCAAGGGAATGCCTACAAGGCTTAGGGATAATACATCTATTGCATTTTGTCTGACAAATAGGGTAACACTACTTGCTATACTAGGGGCGGATACAATTTTGCCACCCTCAGAGTAGTTACTGAGATATATGGAACTGTTCTTTCTTTCTTTCTTTCTTTCTTTCTTTCTTTCTTTCTTTCTTCATGTATCAGTCTGTCACAAGTGAGTGATGAAATTGGTTTGAGGGAGTGGCATCACTTAAGTGACGATGTTAGTTTATTGGTGCTGGTTGTCAATAGATCATGACCATCGAACCCACCTATGGATCCCTGGGCCCTATACATTTCTGCCAGAACTCCATGTGGTGTGATGCAGAGCCCTAGGCAATGCACTCCGAATGGCATTGGGGCAGGGGAGGGACCAGTGTGGGCAGCACTGAGAGCCAATTGCCAAGCCACACCTATTCCAGGACCACAGAGCCACCTTCCCTCCACTTCGTATAGGAGCTCTGTGAGTCTGTTAGCTCACTTGGGGTATATCTAGACTACATGGCTCCGTCGATGGCCATTTTGATGTAAATGAAGTGGGGATTATTTAAATCGCCGCTTCATTTTCCTATGTCTAGTAAACTCATCTACATGGCTCTGTCGATGGAGCCATGTAGTCTAGACATACCCCCCGATGTCCATATGTAACTGTTTGTTTTGAATCTTCATGTGGGGAGGCCAAATGGAGCACCAATAATCAAACATTGTCACTAAAGTGATGCCACTCCCTCAAACCAACCTGGAATGATTAGAGGATTGGGCCAAAAGAAATCTGATGAGGTTCAACAAGGACAAGTGTAGAGTCCTGCACTTGGGATGGTAGAATCCCAAGCATAGTTACAAGCTGGGGACCGAATGGCTAAGTAGCAGTTGTGCAGAAAATGATCTGGGAATTACAGTGGATGAGAAGCTGAATATGAGTCAACAGTGTGCCCTTGTAGCCAAGAGGGCTAATGGTATATTAGGTTGCATTAGGAGGAGCATTGCCAGCAGATCTAGAGAAGTGAGTATTCCCCTTTGTTCGGCTTCGGTGAGGCCACATCTGGAGTATTGTGTCCAGTTCTGGGCACCCCCCTATAAAAGGGATGTGGATGTATTGGTGAGAGTCCAATGAAGGGTGACCAAAATGATTAGGGGGCTAGAACACATGACCTATGAGGAGAGACTGAGGGATTTGTGTTTGTTTAGTCTGTAGAAGAGAAGAGTGAGGGGGGATTTGATAGCAGCCTTTAACTTCCTGAAGGGCAGTTCCAAAGATGATGGAGAAAGGCTGTTCACAGTAGTGACGTATGGCTGAACAAGGAGTAATGGTCTCAAGTTACAGTGGTGGAGGTCTAGGTTGGATATTAGGAAAAACTATTTCACTAGGAGAGTGGTGAAGCTCTGGAATGGGTTACCTAGGGAGGTGGTGGAATCTCCATCCCTAGAGGTTTTTAAGTCTTGGCTTGACAAAGCCCTGGCTGGGTTGATTTAGTTGGGATTGGTCCTGCCTTGGGCAAGGGGTTGAACTTGATGACTTCCTGAGGTCTCTTTCAGCTCTATGATTCTATGATTCTCTGGCAGTTATATTAGTGTAAAATAATGGAAGTAGCTGCTACAGGGATGATTAATGTGTCCCCTTCCTGCAACACTGTTGGATATCAGGATTAGTATTCCTCTGTGTTCTAATAAAGTTTCCTAATGTTCCTAAGTAAGTGGCCCATTGCTAGCACACAAATCAATGGTGTTCGAATCTCCTCCATCAATTGCTGTTGGCAGATAGGTGAGACTGCAGAATTTCATTTTACAATATTTGCAGATTATAACCACAGTATTTGAATTGCAAAATATTCATTAAATGTGAAAGTGTGGGACACAGCATTTGCTTTTGCCTCCAGCAATATTAGAAAGAAATAGTATTTCCTAAAAACGCTGATGTTATAGTTTATATTCAAGAGGTATATTTGTCTGGAAAGGCTAAAGTCTTAGTGAGAAGGTATGTTAACTTAAGTTACTGTTTGTAAGTGAAGCCTTAACTCCTAAGTCTGGACAGAAAACAAGAATTCCATTTTGCGAAAAATGTTTAGGTAACATAATTTATTTTCATTATTATATAGATTGAATCCAAAACTTTTCAAGATAGTCCACAGAAGAGCATGAGAGAAAGAGAGGGAGAAAGAGAGAGGGTATGTCTACACTTGCACCCTATTTCGAAATAGGGATGCAAATGAAGACATTCAAAAGTGCAAATGAAGCCGGGATTTAAATATCCATTTAAATCAATTAAAAATCCATTTAAATATCCATTAAATATTCATTTGTATTATCACGTTATGGTGCTATTTCAAAATAAAACACACTGTGTAGACGCGTTATTTTGAGAGAAAATTCTTCTTTCAAAATAACCCTTATTCCTCATAAAACGAGGTTTAACAGTTATTTTGAGAGAAGGATTTTCTCTCAAAATAACGTGTCTGCACAGTGTGTTTTATTTTGAAATAGCGCCATAATGCAATTATGCAAATGAAACGAGGGATATTTAAGTCCCAGCTTCATTTGCAATTTCGAATGTCTTCATTTGCATCCCTATTTCAAGATAGGGTGCACGTGTAGACATACCCTCTAGAGAGACTAGAATATAAACTTGATTGGTCCAGAGAAGGCCTGTTTGACTACTGCTTTGAACCTTAATTCTGAAATTTGTTTCCCAACCCAAAATTATTTGTCCTCCATTGAACAGGTGAACTCTGGTGGTTTTTTTGTTTGGTTTTTTTAAATGTGGGGGAGCCAGTTTTCTAGAATTTGGGGTATTCATTTATTTATTTAAAAGGTATTCATAATTTTTTTAGGAGAGAATGTACTACTTACTCACTCTCTGTGGAGAAATGATTTTTGCATTTGTTTTTTAAGAAATATTAAGAACTACATTTTCTTTACAGGTAGAATTAAATTACCTGTAAGTGTTTACAGTGTGGCTTGAAATTTACAGATAACAGATGATCAGAGACCTGGCCTATAAAGAATTAGTAGACTTCCCAATGTACTTCAGAAAAAGTATGCCCCATCTGTCCCTTCCCAACACACTAAAACTTTGACATCTCTTGCCCTTTAAATTGTTCCCCAGACACATCTGGATAGTTATGATCAGTTGCATATATTCATGAAAATGCCAGTCCTTGAATTAGTTTATTTTACACTTTGAAAAGATTAAATATTATTTCTTGTTTCTCCCCTAGTGCGAGGCTCTGATCTTGTCTCACTCCATGTCAGAAACAAATTGAAATAGATATGCCAAACACTTGGCTTCTAAACAATTTGCCCAGCAACAATTGCTTTGGGACAGCTTTTAGTCCTTCCAACTCCTTTCCCTCTGGGATAGTTTAGTACAAAGTACTGCCTTGAGTCAGATGCATCACTGCGGACTTTATTGTATCTGAAGATTTTTTTAATTGGTTGCCAGACATTTGAATAATTCTGAACATCTCAAAACATCCCTAATATTACACCATATCACTTAAATTTTCTGGAACGATAATGTAAAAATGACACTTCAGTTTCGTAGTTATAGTTGATTGCTTAGAGCATAACTATTTATAGAAATAGGACTTTTTAACAGGCTGTGGTACATTGTAATATTCTGAAGATTTATGAGTTACATAAATGTTACAAATATAAACAAACCCTGGCTAAAAAAATAGCTTTTCAAATTCTATTGGCATCCAGCTTGGAAGGGTCAAGGTCTACAGATTCTCCTCTTTAAATTTCTAAGCAAGAGAAAGTGCAGTCATTTGATCTCAAACGCAATAAATAAAGAACAGTTATTGATAATTCTTGTGCATCAGCTAGTCATTGCTATATAAACCAAAAGTAAATCCTGGCATTAAAGAAGTATGCAGCCTGTTTAATTTGGAAAAGTAAAAAAATAAAGCCTTTAAAAAGAAATCTGTTTCATTGCATTGCATTTTGGCTGTTCCAAAGGTCTGTTTGACTACAAATCCAAAGAGACTTTTAAGAGCATGATGTTTGTTCAAGGTTTAGGACATAATGTAAGCCTTGTTTGGTAGATGAAGGCACATTTTAGCAAAAAACTTGTCTTAGCAAATAACACTGGTCTGTGTTTCGGCTATGTGGATTCCATCAGTAATATTTATTTTATTTTTTTATTTTTTGGTTTGGCTGCAAGAGCAGAACTGGATTTCAGTTTCAGTGGGTAAGGAGAAAAATGTGTCATTCTTAGTAGATTTAAATAAACAAGTGTTAGGGCATTAATTCTAACATTTAGAGCATATCTTACTTAAATAGAACCTAGCAGAGGCAGACTTGGTTTTAACATTGGTTCAGTTTACCAAAAACTCTTTTACAAAGTAAAAGCACCTGAAGGAGAGTAGCTATCACATTATGTGAGCATTCTATGGACCTACACAATTGTTTCTGATTTCGGATATTTTTTTCCTGTGGCGTCCTTTGCCTGTCTGTTAGGGACTAATATATACTGTCCTAAATTGACCACAGGCCTTTGA
>CM057845.1:229883308-229922071 GCA_030068395.1 Apalone spinifera | reverse complement strand
CTGCTGCAACTGGTTCCGGCCCGCCTTAAATGTGATTCAGAGTCCACTCAGTGTGGACATGCTATTTCAAAATGCATTTTGTTTGTAGACGCGTTATTTCAAAATAAGCTATTTCAAAAATAATTGCAGCACAAGGAAAATTTTACTTTATTTTTTTGCATTGTTTCAAAAGACAAAGATGATGCAGGAAGTGAAGATTATGGGAATTCATCAAAAATATAATATACAGATAATGATTGTGTGTATATATAGAGTAAATAAACAATCAATATAGCCGCTCCCCGAGTTGTGAACGGTCGAGTTACCGTTTGCACTTACAAACAAAGCTCCCATGGAGCGGTTGTAAAGGCAGTCCCCGAGTTACGAATGTGACCCGCGCTTACAAACAGCATGGTTGCGTGTAAGTCAATGGGGTCCGAGTTACGAATAGTTCGAGTTACGGACCAAGCTTGGTCCGTAACTTGTTCGTAACTCGGAGAGCGGCTGTATTTATGTTCTAATCTAAAATGTATATTCTGAAGTACTTTTCATTTCAAAACCAAAATGCCTAAATACACAATAAGAGTTAACAATCAGCTACATCCAAAGACAAGTACTCAAGACAAACACTGATGAGGCTGTCAATCCAAGTTGTAGACATTGGTAACCATATATAACCTTTCCATCTGTGACCATATCTGAAAGTCTGGCCAATATGCATTAGTTACATTTCAAGAGAATTCTCTTATATGCATAGATTGAGGCCAGAAGGGATTATAATGATCATTTAATCAGACCTCCTGCATAATGCAGGCATAGAATTTTCCCAAGTACCAATGGTGTTAACAAATCCAATTCATGACTAAAGTAAGACATCAAAAAACTCCAGTACATGAAAGACAATTTGATTTCAGTAGGTCTTCATATTTGTAATACGTTCAGCTTCTGTTCAATTTCTTGTATTTGGCAAAGCCTTGATTTAAGTTGAAAAACTGCCATTAGCTTATGTTACTGTGTCTGAGTTAAGTATTTTAAGAAATAGTACATATCATATACACTATAATGGCAAAGTTAAATGGGATAAATACTTAATAGCATTTTCGTTTATCCAGAATGCTTTATATTACTCATTGGAAAGAATGTTGCCTGTTTTGACTATCAAGTTATAATACACATTCAGGTCTATATTTTATTCTTAGTGAAATCAAGGGGAGTCTGTTAATTGACATCACTGGGAAGACCACTGGATCAATCCCTAAATTCTTTCTTTTGTGCTGAATTGCAACCACAGATTCCATTGACTTACAAGCATGAAGACTACAGGACATATTTTGTGGAATGAATCCTCTGTTCAGAGAAAATAAAAACTTTGACTTTAGCAAAGCTTTTGATACAGACTCCCACAGTATTCTTGCCAGCAAGCTAAAGAAGTATGGATTGGATAAATGGACTGTAAAGTAGATAGAAAGCTAACTATATTTTTGGGCTCAGCGGGTAGTGATCAATGGCTTTATGTCTGGTTGGTAGTCGGTGTCAAGTGGAATACCCCAGAGATCAGTTCTGGGGTTGGTTTTGTTCAACATCTTTATCAATGACCTGGATGAGGGGATGGATTGTACCCTCAGCAAGTTTGCAGATAAGCTAGCAGGAGAGGTAGATACATTGGAGGGTAGGGATAGAGTTCAGAGTGACTTAGACAAATTGGTGGATTGGGCCAAAAGAAATCAGATGAGGTTCAACAACGACAAGTGCAGAGTCTTGCGTTTGGGACAGAAGAATCCCAAGCACTGTTACTTGGTATTACTGTTACTTAGTTACAGGCTGGGGACTGACTGATTAGGCAACAGTTTGGTAGAAAAAGATCTGGGAATAAAGTGGATGAGAAGCTGGATATGAGTCAACAGTGTGCCCTTGTAGCCAAGAGGGAGCATTAGGGAGAGCTTCGCCAGCAGATCTAGAGAAGTGAATATTCCCCTTTATTCCGTACTGGTGAAGCCACATCTGGAGTATTGTATCGAATTCTGATTTCCCCCCCCCCCTCCCACCATTACAGAAAGGATGTGGATGCATTAGCAGAGGGCAACAAAAATGATTAGGGGGCTGGAGCACATGACCTACAAGGAGAGGGTGAGGGATTTGGGCTTATTTAGTCTGCAGAAGAGAAGGGGGGGGGGGTTGATACTAGCTTTTAACTATGTAAAGGGGGAGTCCAAAGAGGATGAAGAGAGGCCATTCTCAAGTGGTAACAAATGACATAACGAGGAGCAATGGTCTCAAATTACAGGGGGGGAGGTCTAGGTTGGATATTAGGAAAAACCATTTTTAGGAGGGTGGTGAAGCACTGGAATGGGTTACTTAAGACAATGGTGGCATCTCCATCCCAGCTTGACAAAGCCCTAGCTGGGATGATTTAGTTGGGGTTGGACCTGCTTTGGGCAGGGGGTTGGACTTGATGTCCTCCTGAGGTCTCTTTCAACCCTATGATTCTATAAAAAACGGACTTTCTAAAATTCACATTTATTTACAGTTTTGAAGTTCATAATTGGAGAGTGCACTTAAAATAGTTTACACCTGCGGATGAATCACTATGACAATAAAAGGATTAAACAGCAAGATATCTCTCTGTTTTCCCTAATGTCTAACCACAGAGATGATCTGTTTGGTTCATTACATGTACATCACTCATTGCTTTCAAGTATTACAAATGTGACACCTTTCTTTTTTGTCCTTGAAAAGCAACTATATTATTACTGAATCTGTCACAGACAATATTAAATGACAAGTGAAAAACAGAATTGGGAACAGAGACAATTTAGAAAAGTTGCTTAAATAGTCAATCTTTTTTGACATAACTTCTTTGAAGAAAAGTCACGATGCTGGTGATGTGGGTTTTTTTAAACAATAGCTGTCTTCTCTATCATTGTTAAGAAGTTTCTATGTTCTTAATAAGAAATGTTTTAATAGAGAAGCCATTCTCTGATAATTAGGTTCTAGTTAATGACTTTGACCTTTTTGCTTTAAGAGGTCTTATCCTGCTCTAATGGACAGTAGTATTAACAGCACAATGTTTATGTCTACTAATAAAATGATAGTCCTGAGTAATCGACAGCCCCTTAGCTTTTAAATCCAACCTACTGGACTCCAAACTCTGTAAAAAAAGATGAATTTTTTTTGAAAAATTTAATATTCCCCATACAAGTGTACTTGGAGAAACATCAGTGACTGGGAAGAGAGGAGTTATCTGGATCAGACATTTCTTTGTAACTTTTTCTCTCCTTAAACTTGGCTAAAAAGAAGTTATAAATTGAACCTAATATACAAGGTTCAAAAAGAGAAATAAGTTATGCAGAGATTCCGGGATGGAACCACTGGCACAAGTGTTGTGGGGGGTCTTCAAAAACACCACCAAAGTGGCTTAGGCTAAGGAAATAAGGTTGTGAAGTGGTCTTCAATGATTCAGACTTTGAAGCTTAAGTAGCCTCAGGAACATAACCTGCAATTAAGCGGACAAACTCCATTAGGTCACATCTACACAGCTAAAGCCAAAATAAACTACACAACATGAGCTATGTCAATTGCGTCGCTTACGTTGAAATAGCTTATTTCAGCTTTTGGCGCTGTCTACTCGCAGGAAGTTCAAGAAAGAGCACTCTTCTTCCAACTTCCCTTACTGTTCATAGAACGAGGGTTACAGGAGTCAGAGTAAGAAGCCTCCAGTTCAACATTATGTTGACATTATGTCAAAATAACTGCTTCCAAAACAATGCTTCAGTGTAGTCATAGCCTTCCTTATTTATCATTTGTCCTAGAATGTAGCTTTCTGCTGGGAAGTCTATTTCTTCAGAACTTCTAAAGAAGCGGGTTGTGCCAACAAAAGATCATGATACCATCTAATCTTTTGTTAGTCTTTAAGGTGCTGCAAGACTATTCATTGTTATGTACAGAGATCAGACATACTACCTGGTAGCCTTCTTTCTGCTAGTCACAGCCTGGGTCTACATTAGGGCATTATTTTGAAATATCCTTCCTTAAGTCAAATTTATAAGCAGAGCATTCACACTACCAAGCCTGTTCTTTCAAAATAATGGACCACTTATTTTAAAATCTGTACTCCTGTTTTTCTCAGGAAATAATGCTAAGTTTGAAATAGTTATATTGAAATAGTGGTAGTGTGGATGATGCCACTATTTCGAAATAACTACTCCCCAAAGTAATTCCAATTAATTACACCCCAATGATTCTGGGGCTCTAAGTTGAGGTCACATGACCCCATTAATGGAGCCTATTTCAGACTAATTTCAAGGCTTCCCCATAGTGGGGACATGCTATTTTGATTTTGTAAAATCAGGAGTTAAGTCAAATTTAGTTAATTCAAATAATTTCCTAGTGTAGACATGCTCTAAGAGAGCTGAAGTCCCCTCTCATAAGATAAGCTCTCCATTCCCTGTATTACCCTAGAAGCTGATCTCTGTACTTGTTTCAGTTTCAGTATTTTTTTTTTAAACATGGATAACTCTGGTTTAAACTAACTATTGGACAGTGTTCCAAGTGAGGTCTTACCATTGTCTTGTACCTGGCATGAATACTTCTCTACCTCTTCTGAAAATGCCTCCACTAAAACACCCTAAGAACACATCTGCATTTTCCACAGTCACATCACATTGATGGCTCATAATAATCTGTGATTGACCTAGGTCTCTCTCAACCTCTGTTGCTTCCAGCTAGTGAAGCCCCAGTCTTGAAGAAGAAACTCATATTTCACCCTAAATCCATTACCTTGCACTTTGTATTGCTGAATTTCATTAGGATGTTCATCTTCAAAGTAATCCAGATAGTCTGCTCCTCCTCTATTGTGATGATACCTCTAAGCTTTTAATCATCACATTTCATTAACACTTTCCTAATTGTTGTATTAATATAATTACTGGAAACATTGACTAAAATTGGTTCAATATCAATTCTTGTGGAACTCCACTAGTCACCTCCCTCCAGTCCAATCCAATAAATCACTTTGGGCATGTCTACGCTACATGGAAGGTTGACGCTGCCGCTCATGGCAGGACCAAATACTGACTAGATCATCCCTGATAGACATTTATCTAACCTACTCTTAAATATCTCCAGAGATGGAGATTCCTATTTACCTCTCTAATTTTAAATATTCTTTTGCTCACAATTCATTCTAGAACCTTCCATTCCATTGAGGTCAGATTACCTGATGGATCACATTTGTTCCCTCTTTCTTAAATGTAAGTAAGATGTTAGCTATTCTCCAGTCATATGGTGCTAATAAAGTTTTATTCTTTAATCCCTGCTACTGGACTAGCAATCTCCTGAGCCAATTCTCTCAATATTTGGGGATGGAAATGATCAGGACCAAAGTGGATCTGCACATGTTAAGATCTTTAAGTTTTTCTACCAAATACTCATTTTTATCAGTCATACTGAATTTGTGCAGATACCGTATATTATCATCCTTATTGAAAACTTAGGCAAAGTTTTCATCTGGTTTTTGGAGCATGCCTAGATTATCTTTAATCTCCTTTCCATCTGCACTTCTTGGTGGTCCAATCTCATCCTTCTTTTGTCTCTTTTTATTGATATATCTAAAAGCCTCTTATTATTTATTGTAATTTCCTTGTTAAGAGATAATTCTGATTTATTTTTTAGCAGTTCTCACTTTATTTCTACATTTTATAACATCCTTGGTAGCTTTCATTCCTGATCAACCTCTTTTTCCATTTCCTGTAGGTTCTTAGATTACTCCTAATAACCTTTTAAAAGTGATTATTCATCCGCTGGATTTGTAGCCTTTCCAAACAAGAGTTTTTCCTTTGTTTGGATTGCAAATGTTAGATAGCTTTTGTCTAGTTCATTTGAAGAAATTTCAAGTCTCCACTGCCTTTAAGTTCTTGACTGGTTCAGTTCTGCTGATTTCTTTAACTAATTCTCTGAGACAACTGCTATATAGCATCCTTTTTAAAACAAAATAGATGTATTGGCAAATGGCCCAAAGCATCGTCCATTTTTCCAAAAAAGCTTCAATTGCATCAGCACTGCAATTGCGTTCTTCCAAAAGAAAATCGAAAGAACAGAGAGGTAGTAATCACAGCTAAAATGTGAGATACCATTCAGTGTGAACGCTGTCTTTCAAAAAAGCAGATCACTTTTTCAATGCACTTTTTCAATGATGTATATTCTTTAGGGTCCCCCTTTCCTGTACTTCCATACTCCCCTCTCCCCCCGCAGGGACTGCAGCCTGAGAGTGCCTTACCATGGAGTGCCTTCTCTAGGGTGATGGCAGGTCGCATCTGGGTGTCCCATATCGGAGGGCAGGGGCAAGCCAAGCACAGCTCCGTGAAGGTGACCTTTTTCATGCGGAAGTTTTGGATCCACAGCTGGTTGTCCCCCCGCTCCATGACCAGCCGGTCCTACCAGTCGGAACCGGTGTCCAGCCTCCAGAACTTTCTCTTCACTGTGGGGTACAGTTGCAAGGGCCTTACTCCCACACACAAGGAGAGAGTCTCAGTGATGAGCTCAGTGTCGAGCTCGTGCAGGGCCATGAAGGCAGCCTCCACAAAGTGCTACAGAAACTGCAGCATGGCCGTGTGGGGCCATCACATGCCCAGAAGCAGCTCTGGCTCCATATCAAGGAGTTTGCTGTGTTGTCCAAAAGCTGGGCAATGAGAGCACAAACTGCTAAAGCTTTGCTGCCTCAGAGAGGTAGGCAAGCAAATAGCAGAAGCTGAGAAACAGCTGTCCAGGGAGGTCCCTTTAAGCACGCATCTCAGCTAGCCTCAGGCAGCTGCACCTGGAAGCAACTGCTGACCTAATATCCTGCCTGAACTGGTTTCGGGTGGCCTTAAATGTGAGAGAGCCTCCAAATAGTGTGGACGCTATCTTTTGAAAAAGCACAATGCTCTTTTGTTGCGCTTTTGCTGGGTGAATGCTCTCTTTTGAAAAAAGCTTTTCAGGAAGATCTCTTCTGAAAAAGCTTATTCTGAAAGAAGCTTGTAGTCTAGACATAGCCTGAAATAGCATGCAGACATACCCATTTTCTCCACAACACATACACACCAACTTCCTCAGCACAAATTCTGTGTCTGCTCTCTCTCTCTCTGACTCTCCCTTCCTGCCACACAGCCTCCCTCCAGACCCACCCCCACACAACTCAGTTGAAAAGAGGCTGGCAAGCTTCTAGGATATCCATTGAATAATGGTATTGAGAAACTTGCATCATGTGGTGCTGTACCTACCCCATGAGTAGGGCTCTACCAAATGTCATGGTGATAGGATTTACAAATTGTACATTTCATGATTTCAGGTATTTCAATCTGAAATGTCATGGTGGTGTAATTATAGGAGTGCTGACCCTAAAAGTACTTGTAGGGGGTTGCAATCTTATTGGGGGGATTGCAGTATTGCCACCTTACTTTGTTGTTGCTGCTGCTGCTGCTGCTGCTGCTGCTGCTGGTACAGAGTAGCTTCCAGCAGCAACACAGAAGTAAGGATGGCATGTATGGTATTGCTACCTTTCATTTTGTATTGCTGACTACAGAGCTGGGCCCTCAGTCAGCAGCTACTACTCTTTTGCACCCAGCTCTGAAGGCAGCAGCATAGAAGTAAGGGTGGAATGGTTTGGCCTTGCCAGTTTTACTTCTGCATTGCTGCTGGAGGGGGCTTCAGAGCTAGAGACCTAGTGACAGCCACTGCTTTCTGGCTGCCCAGCCCTGATGACAGCATAGAAATAAGAGTGGTAATACCATACCCTTCACCCCCTATAATAACCTGCAATTCCCTTTTGAATCAGGACTTCCAATTTCAGAAATACAGTGAAATATTGTAGTATACAATAAAAGTACACAAAAGACTAGATTTCACAGGGGGGACCTAGAGTTTACAGTCCATGATGTGCTTTTCATGGCCATGAATTTGCTTGGACCCTACCTATAAGGCATTGAAAACCCTTTGCAAGGCATGCTGTAGCCAATCACACAGCAGGATAGATACCCAGAATGCAGTGCATTCTGTGTCAATGCAAGAGCTGCCAATGTGGTTCACTATGCAGACAGAAGATGCATAGTTTGGATATCCAGCAGCATTTTAATTAACATAGTGTCTGTATGCCAGACAAAATTCTATAGTATAGACAAGGCCTCAGCAAGGCAGCTCATCAAAGAAAATACTCTTGTGCTGCTTGTTCCATTTTTTGGCAGTTAGACTTATTCAGTCTTAATGACTTGTAACCACAGTTCCTGTGTCTGCAGGGTGATGTGCTGAAACTGACTTCTTTCCTTGACATTGCAGCACGCCACACATTTTGACATACAGATGGCTATTCTTTACTGAGTCCCTCCACATTTTGACATACAGATGGCTATTCTTTACTGAGTCCCTTCCCACAGGTGGGAAGTGTGTTTGGGTCTGGCACAAATGAAATTGAACATTCCATCAAAGTCACCAATTTTTCAAATGAAAAGTGAGGACCAGACAATTCATACAATTCATACCATATCATTGTATGATAAAAGACTAGATTTTAGGTGGATTATTGCATAACAAATTTCAGACATTATTTTGCAGAAGCTTTAGCCTCTGGCCCACAAAAGTGACTCATGAGATGCCTCGTCTGAGAAAGTATGGGGTTTTTTTGTCTTCTATTTAAAGAATAAACGTAGGCAAATCAGAATGAAAACATCAAAATATTGTATTGACAGTAAATCAAGGTTTGTGGAAATTCGACATAACTCCATTTGAATTATGTATTATTGAAGCTACCTTTGAAAAATTTGAAAAACGTTTGCAAAACATTTTAATTTCATTAAATTTAGGAAATTTTAATTTGGGAACATTTCGGTTTTCTATTATGAGAGGTTTGTTGAAATTTATCTCTCCGTCCTAGATGATAGCCTGGTGTATACCTAGATTATTGATTAGTCTGTAAACCTCTACAATAGGCTTTTGATAAACTGAAAGCATGCAGTTTAAAACTGAGTCAAAACAAGTATGAATTGTTTAAGAGCCCAGACTTTAAATATTTTCTGTTTCATTAACAGAACAGAAAATATTACTAATGAGAGGAAAATACTAACAAAGAAGAATTTGCCTATTTTCACGATCATCAGAAAAGTCGCTGATTTCTAGGACTTTGGTTTTATTACCATTGTTTTATGCTGGGTTTTGCATTGATTGCAAGGTTTTTGCAAAGGTTTTAATATGTGCTGTTCTCACTGTACAAAACAACTTCCCAGATTTATCTTAAGACCATTGGTTACAGTCTATTTCTAGTTTCTACAGCTTGGAGAAAATATGTGCAATTAAGCATGATAAGTGGGTTTTATTTCCTAATATATGGTTGGCCATGGAGAATTCTCCTAGCTAATGTTATTAGAAAGTCTGTTTAATTGGATTCTAACATTAACAGTAATGTTATTCCTTTGTCTGTAGGCGTGATTAGTTGCAACTTGAGATTCCTTATGTGCTTGCGTTTGTTCTTGTCTGTTTGTAAATTTTTAAAATCGCCATTAAAATGTACAAACTGAAAAAGAGGATTTTAAATAAGACTAAATTATTTCCTTCTAAATAGAACAAACTATATTCTCAGGAAGTTTATTCAGCAACAATTTTATTGCAGAATGGTATTCTCCATGGCCAACCATACTGTTTACTACAGAGGCAAAGGAAAAAAACCTGACAACAGTTCAGCAAATAAAATAGTCCCTAAATGGATCTTAGCTTTATCTCACCAAGGATCTTCATACTAAGGAGTGCTACATTTTACTGGTTGTGGAATAGTTTCCCCTAGGGAAATTGGTGAAAGCTATGTCACTTAAAACAGGTTTGAATAAATCACTAGAGAATGCTCTTTGTGGAAAAAATCTATTTCTAACTTCTATGACTCAATTTGCCCAATAGAATGTAACAACTCAAGAGCACTAAAAATTCTAGAAAGGACAGAAAGGTTATGTTGGAAAGGAAAAGGAAGCTCTTTGAAAAAAAATTACCACTTCATTCATATTCTAAAGTTTTCCCTTTGATTCAAGTCCCTTGAGGAAATCTGCCCTTCTGTGCTGAAGAGGTTTCACAGGCTTGGTGTCTTTCTGGACTCTTCACTACTCAGGGAGGGATATGTTAATTCCTACAACTGCTATAAACGTTCTTTTTCTACTACTGGCCCAGAAGAGTGTGTCCCATCCTATTGGACTCTAACTGCCATGAACCATTAATCTGTGACCTCTCAGCTTGATTCCTGGTATTCATTATATTTAGGAATGAAACTGCCAGCACTGAATCATCTCTGGTTGAGCCTGAATGTATCAGCTTACCTGTTTAGTAACATAACCCATCAACGTTACATCAATGCTTACTTCTCTGCATTGCCTCCATGTGGAAATTCAGAATCAAATTCTATATTCTTCCTTGTAGTCAAGGTTGGGCACAGGTTACTTGAGATACCTAACAAGAACTGATCTGTCAGCCACTGTTCAACTGTTACAGTCAAGTGTCATGGGACTCATGAATAATTTTCCTACAGGTTTGAATAATGACCATCTCTGAATGGCCACAGTGCTATAAACATAATGTAATACTCCTTTATTTGAATTAGGTTTTGGTGAGACGGCTCTCTCACTATACAATTACTTCAGAAATTATTGACTCTTGTCAGTCTGGAAACCAAGGTTGGCCATGGGGTTGGCTCTTACTGGCTGTGGGACCATTTCCATAGGCCTTACATACCCATGCACCCAAGCAGTGTTCCACTGGGTTAATGTCCATTGACTCCCTTGAATTTCTTAAAGCAGTGGGTTTCTGCTGAGTCCAAGTGGTACTCCTATCCTTTTTTCCCCATTTAATATAGTCCCTTAAAATGTAGATGAACTATATTTTTGTGAACCTTCCCCTCTTTTTTTGTGGGAGGTCATTATTAATTCTTTGGGACATGTTTTAAATTCACTCCCTCAGCTGGGTCTGCAGTAGCACATGTCTAATAGTCTTCAAGGCACACTGTGAAGATTATATTTTTACTTAGGCATTTGTAAACTAGGGAGAATTATGAGCATGGTGAATGTTTGACGCAGGAAGTTGGCTTTGATTTCAACTTTCCTGGCCTACTGGGTGTATTGAATGGTGTTGCTGCCTATATGTGAAATGTTTGTATGGTCTCAGTTTTGTCTGTAATGGGCAGACTGTGTATCGCAAGCTTTGTGTGTTACAGATCATGCAGTGTGCCCAATACACAGAACTCATGAGTAGTTATAGACCCCAGATACAGAGCTTTACCTCAAGCTATTGATGGATTTGTCCTGTTCAGTCCTTTACATTAATATTTTCATTTGCATCATGTTTTCTGTGATAAAAGAATTACAAGCAAGCTCAGCATTTCTGGAACCCAATAACACATATAAGCTCTGTGGAGAAGTTGCTGAAAAATTATTCTGTTAAATATGAGATCACTGTCAATGTTATTAACATTGCTTTAAGTTTTTTAAATGGTCATTTTCTAAGACTACTCAGCCTACATAGTGGAAAAAATGTGTTCAAGATTCTGGAAAAAAATAAGTTGAGTTTCAGTTTGATATTGCTTCTTGTTTAACACTTTTTGTTTTTGTTTGTTGTCTTGCTGAGCAGAGGCCGGAGTGATGTTATTAGGTACTTATGTGCATAGTGAAAACATTCACAACTCTGTTTTTTTAATAATGGGAAATATATATCCTCAAGAATTGGGTCATAACTTCTGAATGGCAAAGGTTGGGAAATTTTTTTCCAGTGGGATGTGTATTCCAAATTCTCCAGTGTGGGTTTTCTTCCACCCTCCTTGGAAGTAGTTGGGTCCAGTCTCTTTCAGAGTCAGTGTACTGGAATAGATGGCTGATGCCACACTAGATAAGACCAGGAATTTCCCTAATCATTTTTCTTTCAAGCTGTTTTTTTCCTCCAGTTTGCCCAAAGATGAGCTTTTTAGATTTTAACACATTTTTCAGTAAAGAATTTTAGGTTCCGTTTCCAGTAACAGAGATGGCAATTATAAATGCTTACCCAGATAATTGTGTCCAGGATGAAAAAGTCTCATGCCCTCCAAATAAACCATAAGGATTTTCTCCCTAACACCATTTTTTCCCTTTTTCATTGAACTTTCTTTCATCGTTTATCATCTTAGCTAACATAGCTCCAGTGAAGAAACAGTGACTTTAAAGTTTAAAGTTGACCAAACAGATTTATAACACAGATAAGGAAACCCATGTGTAATGCTAGATAATTGATTTTTCTTAAATATTAAGGCCTAAAGCCAAAAAGCTTCTTGTGATATTTTTGATAATTTTTAGGCACTAAATATTATCTACTTAATTTAGCCTTTGTTAACTGAAAGCTAAACAAAGTATACCAGGGCCACACTGTATACTAAGTTAATTTCTCTGTTCTCAGCACACACATCTGGTATATTACTGTTAAAAGCATCAAAAGGGGCATTGTATGACCCTGATTGATTAATTATCTTAATTTTCTCCAGTTTTTCTTGCTGTGTAAATTTATTATTTAGAACTCATTTCTTATCAATGAAAGAATCATACTTTCTAAAATTAGACATATCATTTTTGGAAAAAAATTGACTCATAATCCCTAAAGTTACCTTCCCCCACTCACACGCCCCATGCACAGGCCAATCATTCCAGGAGACAGTGTGCTTGAAGCCTAGCCCTAATGTGTGAGCCGACACTGAAAGGCGAAGTGCTTCGAGCAAGGCCATCTGAGGCCTAGGCAATGGGCAATGCCCTGCAAGGGCACGGACACTCAGGGGAGCCTCCCCATGCCCTGGGTACAAGCAGGCATGGGAAAGTGCTGGCCAAGCTAGGAGCCTGCAGGCAGGAGGGGGGTAACAGGGCGGCTTAGCTTACCTCCCTATCCTGCACACACTGGGTCTGGCTGTGGTGGCATCCCATAAAGAGAGAAATTCTATCCCTGCCCACTGGAGGAGAGTGGGGAGGGTGTTGGAGAGGTGTGTGTGAGCAGCAGACACCACTTGTTGGGAAGGATGGTACTGAGGTCCCCTCCACTTCCTTCTCCCTGGCAGGTTCCCCTGCAGGGGATTGGTGTTCTCCGCCTCGCCGTGCTTGACTGGGAGTGAATGCTATCCTGAGAGTGTAGGCATGACCCTGTGCCATGTGTGGCACTTCTGTGTGTTTCCTTGACCCCAGCCTCCTTAGTGGTGGCTTGTGGTGGGGTGCCCCAACTTGGAGTCTGGACTAAAGCAGGCCTGTGCAAGAACCTTGTGAGAAGGAGCAACAAGTTCCTGTGTGGCAGTTTCATGGAGCTGTCTGCTCTGGACTGGTGCTTCATGTGCACCCACTTGCACAGGCTGTTGTGCTATCCCCAGCCCAAGAAGGCCAAGTGAGGACTACACAGCCCCTCACTGCCTGACACTTGCCTCTACATATAGATAGGGAAAGTGATGGAACTTAGCTGATAGGTCTTCTCCAATGTCGTTCGAATCCTGGGAGACATCCTGGGAGGGGAGTACCGGCTCCCAGGACAGGCTGATATCCTGGTTGGTGGGCATGGTATCAGTGCTGGCCTCCTCCCCCTCATTGTCATCCTTGCCATCCTCCTCCATAGCCCCACCCTCCGGGAGGCTAACAACAGATGTGTCCGTGTCAGAGCTGATGACAAGGGGAGGGGAGGTGACTTCCCTCCCACCCAGGATGCCATCCTGCTGAGCGTAAAAGCCGCAGGTCTGGGGTGCCACTCCTAATCAGGAACTTCTTTCCCTAGCCTTGGTATAGGCCCCTTGATCTTCATCCTAATCTGGTCCAGAGTACAGCTATATCCCCTCTGGACCAGGCTGATGGCCATCCAGTTGTAGACTTCAGTATTTTGCCATCTGGTACAGAGATCCTGGAAGTTTGATTGATGTCCTCAGACCTTGAGATTCAGGATCTCTGCATCAGTTTACAAAGGTGTCCTCCTCTTTTGCCTCAGGGTTCAGAACTGGCTGTTGGTGTACTTGCAGCTGTGGGGGGGTGGGCAAGAGTGCTGGGGTCTGCCATGGCAGCAGGGAAGTCTGGGCAAGGTGTTGGTGTGTGCCACTGTGCAAGCAGGGCTTGTGTCATGCCACAAGTAACTTTTCTTCTGCCTGCACCTTTAAAGTCTCCAGGGGAAGAGAAACCATAGAGTTTTGAGAGGTGTGGATAGACTGGCCACTAGGGCAGCTGTGAGAAGCCCTGGAGGCCAATTATTTTGAAATGAGCACAACTGTACCATCCACACTCATCCTATTTTGAAATAGCTATTTCAAAATAGGTATTACTCCTCATAAAATAAGGGCTTACTATTTTGAAATAAGCCCATTATTTCACAATAATTTTTAAATAATGTGCTTGCTGTGTGGATGCTCACTTTGTTATTTCAAAATAACTCTGTAGAGTAGACATTGTCTCAGCGATTACTTGTTCTATTCACTCCCTTTAAGTGATCCAACATTGACCATTGTCAGAAGAGAGAATACTGGGGTAGATGGACCATTGGGCTGACCCAGTATAATCATTTGTATATTGTTAAAATTACTGTGGACTATGTTGTATGCATGCCATAGATTGTGACATTTCTATATTTTTGACATTTGCCACATTCTTTTATATAGTCCTCCATGTTTGGATTCATTTATGGCAAAATTAGAACTTCCTTTACAATATGATTTTTTGTATTTCTATGCCTAAATATCCCTCATATATGCATTCCAACACCTCTGCTGTTAACCCTAAAGGAATTACTACGCTATCACCTTTAAACAGAATTTCTTCAACCACTGGTAAGTCTTCAATAAATTGATTATACAGCTTTGGTGTCATTTGCCATTCATGTCCTTTTTCAATAGTTGTGCTCCACACCAGGAAGCGACTCTTGGAGCTTTAGAGGTGCTTCTACCATACACATTATAGGCAGCAGTGCTGATGGCGTGGGGGAGGGGGGGAGAAAGAAAGGGCAGTCTCCATGCTCCAGGCAGGGCCTTGAGCACAATAGGCAGGGCAGAGGCAGCCAGCCCTCTGCACCACTCTGAGTGCAGTGCCCCTCTACACACCAGCCCTCAGTGCCACCCAAAGCATGGCACCCTCCCAGCCCTCAGAGCTGCATGGAGCATGCTGAGTGGTGCTGCAGCAGTGATTTGAAGGGCCTGGAGCTCCTGCTGCTGCCACTGTTGCAATCACAGTGGTGATGGGCAGGAGCCCCAGGCTCCTTTGAGTCACTGGGCCCCAGGCATTTGCTCCTTTCCCCCTCCCATCATGTAGCTCATATTCCCCTGCTGTGTTACAATGAAAGAGATGCTAACATTCAGTATGGAGTACATCCTGACTGAACAATGTATTTTACCTAGGCAACCTGGTTGAATTCAGTGGAGTTGCCCAGGTGTAGTTGAAAGTGAAATTTTATCCAAGGAATTCACTATGATGTAGCACGATCTGTAGAAGTGAATTGTTCAAATGAAGTAAACCTTCGCTGAAGAGCTGGACAAATGACCCAGACCGTCTGCTTTCTGCTTCCATCCCCCACAACCCTAAGAAAAAATGCCTTGATCCACCCTGTTCTGTGATCCATTAAACACTGATTCCGTGAAGTATTGATCTTCTCCCAGAGAGGCTACACAGTGAGCACGATGAGGAGGACTTACTTCCCCTCGGCTCACGGTCCCTATTATTACTGGCATACTTGTGGAGCTAATTTTCACAGATTCCAAGCAATCACAATTGATCCACAGAAAATAGTAGTCTATTCTTCTGTCTGAGTGCAACAGCAAAGAAGACAAACACATTCCAGCAGGTTTTACAGACAATATGATTAGCTTCTGCCTACTCTTCCTTGCAGCAGTGTAGATAGCTGCCACAGATTCTGGTTAAATTCTAACAAGAAGTATAAAACCGTGACTAAAATATTCAGACTCCATAATAGTCCTTGAAAACTCAATGGAATCATGAAACGATTCGTCTTTGCTAATGATGCAGAAGAGTGAAAGAAGTCTTAAACAATGAATCATAATGCAGGAACTCAGACTGTAGAATCAATACATCAGTTCAGTAGAGCTGAGCTTCTTTATAATGCCTCTGTTCCAGTGCAATAGAGCTTACCTCCTGAATTATATATGTATTGACCTAATTACATAAATATTGACTTTGCTTTATATGAAGCCCTTTTCAGTCTCAGTGTAATTACAATGTCAATATGTGTTGCATGTAATAATATTGAATTTAGACTTGTTAATTTTGATTGATAGTGGTATGCCAGAAGTTATTATGTAGGATAAGACAGTTAGTTCAGAAGTAAGTGCACAAAAAAGAAAGCAAATGACAATGCTGTTATAGCTAACTGTGACTCTTCTACTTCTGATTATTGAACCAGGTACTGGAGCTATAATGGTTTATTGTAATATCCGTGTTTCATATGCAAGCAGGGAGGGAAAAAAACTTCTTCTTACATATGTTCCTAAAGTTCAGAAACATTCAACCAGGAAATCAATAAGGCTCTTTGGGCATATCCACACAGCCGGGCTAAAGCCAAAATAAGCTATGCAACTTGAGCTATGTCAATTGCATAGCTTAAGTCAAAATAGCTTATTTCAGTTTTTTGGCGCTATCTACACAGCAGAGAGTCCAAGAAAGAGCACACTTCCATTGACTTTCCTTTCTCCTCATAAGGGCACATCTACACTGCAGGTCTTACTTTAAAATAAACTATGCAAATTGAGCTACGTCAATTGTGTAGCTTATTTTGAAATAGCTTATTTCAAAATAGCACACTCTTTCTCTGACTTTCCTTATTCCTCATACAATGAGGGTTACAGAAGTCAGAGTAAGGAGTCCTCCAGCTCGACATTATGTTGACATTATGTCAAAATAACTGCTTGCTGTGTGGACACGGGCTATGAAATATTGGACTAACATCAGTTATTTCAAAATAATGCTGCTATGTAGACATAGACTTCCTCGTTTACCGTTTGTCTTAGAATGTCTATTTTTCTCTTTACTAAAATGGAGGCCCTGAAATCCTTCATCAGTTACATTTGCATTTCATCTAAGTTTTGGAGTCACACACCTGAAAGTTCTAATAAAAACATGCCCGTCTTCATCCAAGTGTACGCTGTTAGTAGTTGACTTCTAGGTAATCCTGGGACTCACAAACTATTCACTTTAGTCTGTGAATATTTGCTTAATTATAATTCTATAATAACTGCTCTGTCCAGTACTGGTAAGGCTGTGAATTACTTTCCAGGATAAACTGCCATAGAGTGTGGCATGTGTTTCCAGACAAAATTACAAAGAGTTTTGAATTTGGCAGTAGCATAAAGAATTAGAAACCAAACTGTGACAGTCTGGTGCACTGTATATTTAAATTCGTCCTAGCTGTATCATGTTGCCAGTAGTGGGAAAGCATGCATCATCCTGTATTTTCTTATTTGTCTCAGCAGGGATGCCAGACAAGACAAACCTCAGTGACGTAAAGCAAATCCATCAAACCGACGGTGGCAGCACTTTAGACACAACTGGAGCAGGATGTACAGGAATGGCTGCTTATATGACATTTACACTGATTAGTGTGGTAACATTACTTCTCAGTCTTTGGTAAATGTACAACTCTGTCTTGATATAAGCATCTTATTGCAGCCTGTTTGTTCTCCTGCACAAGCCTGGAATAAGAGATTGAATGTAACAATATTTATGATAGCCAGATCCTAGGTCTGGATAGACAAAATTATTTGCTTGTATAATATATTTCTTAGGGTTTTTTTAACACCTGTAAAGTTAAGCAAAATCATATTTCTTCTTTTGAATATTATATGTGACAAATATAATTCCAGTATGTTGAACTTGCTGAACTCTGTACTACTTTTGAAAAAGAGAGACCTGTTTCAACTTCTCAGCATTTTAGTACTTGAAAATCTTGTCTTCATTCTGTTTACAGAAAAACGCCCCCAGTAAGATGTTAAAAAAAATAGAATGTACACATCTCATGAGTAAATGGATTAAATTTTTAAGCCTAAACTATTTTCTGTGAAAAAAATGAAGGTTATGCAACACTGAACTATTTTGTAAATTTATGGGTAAGTCTACACTGCAAGTTTATTTTAGAAAAAGCTATTCCGGACGTTATCTTCTGGAATAGATTATTTTGAAATACAGCATCCATAGTACAGGAAAGCGTCAAAATTAGTAGCAGGCTCCCCTAATGTGGATGCGTTATCTCAGTTTAGAGCCCCAGGAGGCACTGGAGAGGAATAACATAGAATGGCCCTGGTGAGGAACTATTTAGCTATAGCAACAGTGGAGCACCCATACACATCCTCTTCTGAAAGACCTTTTTCGGAAGAGGCATTATTCATTGTGGAATGAGGTTTACCAATGTTCGAAAAAGCCCTCTGTTATTTCAATTTGCTTTCAAAATAATGCAAATGCTGTGTGGATGCTAGTAGTGCTTTTCCTGAATCATGGCCATTATTCTGGAAAAATGGTGCCATGTAGACACACCCCAAGTCACTTTTGATGGACGTTTATGTCTACAAACAAATTTCAGAACTGTCAAAATGCTTCATTTTGCCCTTTGCAAAATAAAACATTTCATTTTTTATTCAAACGATTTGTTTTGAATTTTCCTTCAAATTTATGTTTTTACAAAATTCAAAATCAAAATGAATTATTTTGTTTTGAGTAGAACAAAATATTTATTTGACCCCAAATCTATAATTTTTGAAGCTCTTCCGACAAAAAATACATATTGTAAACAGATAAAAGTAGTTCATGAGGTATTTATTTTAATATTTCAGGAAAATTAGCTATTATGCAATACTTGTGGTATGTGTGTTTAAGTAAGATTTCATTTTGACTAGAGATAAGAGCAAATTCCCATATCACATGAAGATGATGGAATCTGGAATGTTGTATAGGAATGTGTATTGTATAGGTCTGTTACCACTCACTAATTACATGTTCATATTTGATTATCTTGATTGTGACTGATTCACATCCCATTGCATCCAGAATGACTTCAAAAATAGTGTGTTGTCTCCTTCCTGTGCAATTATATATATACAATTGTAACTACATAATATACTTGGAAGTCTTCCTAGTCTGTAAAATAATTTTATATTGGGTTAATATAAAGAAGAATATGGAAATATTTGTGGCTCCTAAATGCGTGATTAAGTATTATATGCATATGGCATAGAATACAGGTAAACGGAAACCGTGTTAAAAAAATCACAACATAACATAGCTAAAAGCAGCCAAATGTCTAGGCAGCTATCATTAGTACACATACCAACCTATATGAATACTTGGTTTACCTTATGGTCTATCTAGTCTCACATCCTGTTTATAAGAGTAGCCAGTACCAGATTCTTCAGAAGAAATTGAAAGAAACCCCCAGTAGGCAGTCCAAAAATAACCTCTCCATACACGACAGGTCCAACAAAGAAAATAACAGAACATCACTGGTTATCACCTACCACGGTCCAGCACTTCATTGACAAGCTATAACCTATCCTGGAAAATGATCCTTCACTCTCTCAGACCTAGGAAGACAGGTCAGTCCTTGCCTGCAAACAGCCCTCCAACCTGAAGCACATATTCACCAGCAGCCACACACTACAGAAACATTAACCAAGGAACTGATCTCTGCAAAATTATAGATTTAGAGTCATTGTCAACTCTGTCCACATATGAATATAAGCAATAGCCTCATAGGAGCTAATCAGACAAGCCGCACCATCAGGGACTCATCCACCTGCACATCTACTAATGTGCTATATGCCATCATGTGCCAGCAATGCCCTTCTGCCATGTATATTGGCCAAACCTGAGGCTCTCTGCTCCAAAATATGAATAGACACAAATCAGACATCAAGAAAGGAAACATACAAAGACAGTAAAAGAACACGGTAACCTCTCTGGACACCTAGCAATGGATTTAAAAGTAGCCATCCTTTTACACACACACCCCCGCCAAAAAACCCTACAAACCTAGACTACAAAGTTCAATAGCAGTGCTGCAATTCATTTGCAAATTTAACACGATCAAATTAATACTGAATAAGGATTTAGTATGGTCATCTCACAACAAAGGCAGTTTTCCTTCTCTTGGTATTCATATCTCCCCATCATATGCTGAGAGTGAGCCACAATCAGCTCATTAACAGTGTTGGCCTCATTAACACTGGGGCTACACTTGATAAGTAATTCCCATCTTTTAATATACTATTACATATATATCCCTGCCTCTGTAATTTCCACTCCAATGCATCTGATGAAGTGGTTTTATTTATGCCCAAATAAATCTGTTAGTCTGGAGGGTGCCATAGGACCCCTGATTTTTTTGCAGGTGCAGACTAACATAGCTCCCCCTCTCAGACTTCTCTCCATAGGAAAAGATTTTTATCAATATTCATTAGTTAGAAGCGGCCATGTACTCAGAAGCACTTTTTCCATTCCAAACTGTGCTTGTGGCTGCTATTTAATCCTTACTTCTGTGACTGGAGCAAGTGTAATTTTTAGAAACAACTCAGAAATGCATTTTCCAGGAGCTTGGACACATAGGCAGTTTTGAAAATTTTACCCATTGTCCATGTACACATCCAGTTCTTTTCTGACGTGTTCAATTAATTTCTGGAGTTGATTTTTTTAAATAATCTTTTAGAATTTTGAAACTGATGAGATTTAAATTAAGATGCTAAATATACCATCCCTTAGGGCAGAAAATCCATATATTATAATGGCACCAGGCATCAAGACTGGATGGTGCACGGTGGAGTATCTCAATTACACATTTGAAATAGAGGGACACATTTTCTGAAATGTCCGACTCTCTTATTTAATAACGATTGGCGATTTTTCTTGAACCTTTTATTAATCACCTTTAAATGGGCTTGCCATTTGAAAGAAAGAATTAAAATGCACTTTCATGCAACAATGTTTTCTGAGCACTTGATAAAATATTTTAAGGTGCCATCTTCTTGAGTGTAGTCACTGAAGATGTAGTCACTGTAGTCACAAGATGCATTTACTTCTTTAGGAAGCAGGCAGTGTTGGTTTTTGCAACTGCCACCCAATAAAAGGTGAATCATAACGCAAGCACATAATAGATAGCAATAAATATATAATACCTATACTTATTTTTTCTGACTATGCCAAATTCAATATTAATATTTCCATAGCACCTCTTTGGAAGTCTGGATTGAAAAGTAGAAAAAACAACGCTTGAGCATAAGATGAGTCTTTGGGTTTTTTTAAAAGTACTATTTTGCTTAGAAAATGACTATGGCTATGTTTACACTGCTGAGTTTTTGCACAAAACGGTCATTTTTGTGCAAAAACTCGCGGAGCATCCACACTAAAACCACATTTTTCCACAAGAAAAAGTAGAATAGATCATCAGAAGACAGGGCTTTTTGCACAAGAGTTATTCCTTTTTCTATGAGGAATAAGCCTTTTTGTGAAAGAGTTCTTGTGCAAAAAGGCATGTGTAGACGGACAACAGGGGTTTCTGTGAATGGCCATCAGAACTTTCTTGCACAAGAGCGTCCATGGCAGTGTGGACTCTCCTGCAAAAAGCACATGGCAGTGTGGATGAGCTCTTGCGCAAGAACTTTCTGCAGAAGTTCTCTTCCACAAAAAGTTCTTGCACAAGAGGCCTGCAGCGTAGACGTAGCATACGTAAAAATATCTTCTTACTTAGCAGATCACTCTCTGTGTGTTCAGAGTCATAACTGCCGAAAATGGTAAAAACGTTTTTTACAATTTATATTACAATGCTATTAAAAACGTAATTTGGCTCTGGAACACGACATGGGTTCTATTTTTTCCTTGCAAATCTTCCATGCTTTATTAACAGAATTCCAGTTTCAGACTTTTGGTACTTGTGAGGATCAGAAGATGAATCCACCTTGACTTTTAGATCTGGTATTGAGTTTGCATTCCTGACAGTGAAACAATTTTTTATTTTTAATTTAGGAACAGCAAGCACAGCGGAAATCAAAGAGAACATGTGGCACACAATGAAGCCATTTTTACAAAATAACATTTAAGAGAGCAAGCATACCTTAAAGAGTCCATTGCTATAGACTGCTATGTATTAGAATAACATTACTTGTTATATTAATGTTAAAACTATATCTTCAAAACATTGAAAGGACTTGTAATAAATACACTGGCAAAATTCTAGCTTTCACTTACATTCATGAAACCCTACTGAAGAGACTGATTGGTAAGGGTGAACCTGAGAGCTGAATTTGGCCCTTTGCCCTCTCCATACAATACATTTTCATACATTTAGCATAGCTAGATTCTTTCTTACAACAATCCAGGCAATCACAAAAAATATGTATCTATTTCACAACAGTCTATGTATACCATATAAAAATTATACTATTCATCTTAGATTTATTACTCTTAAAGAGAAGACAAACTATTATTTTTGCATTTCAAAGTGTATATTTATCTGACTGGCTTTGAGACTTTCAGCATGTCAGGAAATTCAGTGCATTAAAAAAAATTAATGGAGAGATTTGAAGAGGTGGGAAAGAAGCTAAATCATTAACCACATATGTATGCAGAATTTCAAATTACAAATACCTATTTAAATGAAAGATTTGAGAATAAGTTCCTCATTTTCTTGGTTGCCAAGGCTTGCCTTGAAAATTTTGTGTTTTCGTTAGAACACTTTATAAAACCAATAACAACTAAAGCAGTGCAGGGTTTGGAGCAGTTATAGGGAATTCTGAACTCTCAGGCTATGTCTACACTGTGTGCTTATTTTGAATAAAAGAGTACGCATCTACAGCGCAACCCCGTTATTTCAAAAAAGATTTGATATAACAGGGCTTCTTACTCTGACTTCTGTAACTTTCATTTCACTAGGGGTAAGGGAAGTTGAAGGAAAAGTGTTCTTCCTTCGACTTTCTGCTATGTAGACAGCGCCAAAAGTTGAGCTAAGGTACTTCGACCTCAGCTACACAATTAACGTAACTGAAGTTGCATATCTTAACTTTAGCCCTCAATGAAGACAAAATCTTACAGGTAAAAAGGTACATGGTTCACCTTTAGGGTGTGTTTACACAGCACCCTTACCTCAAAATAAGCTATGTAATTTGCGCTACCTCAAATTACATAGCTTGTTATGAGGTAATTTTAAAAGAGATAATTTTGAAATTTGGCACTCTCTATATGGTACCAGATTTCAAAATAAAGCACTGTTCTGACAAATCCCTTAACCCTTGTGGAACGAGGATTACAGGGATGCCAGAATAGAGGGTCCATTATTTCAAAATATATTTTGAACTAATGGGTGCCTTTAAAGATGCAGAATTGCTATTTTGGGATACTTCCAGTATCCTGAAATAGTTCCGCTGTCTAGACGTAGACTTAGTGAATAAGTTTGTGTAAGTGAAAGTACACAAGGACCAGATTTTTAAAGGAATATAGGCACATAATGGAATGTTCACTTTTGAAAATCCTACTAGTAACTTATCTGCATCTTTAGACATCTAAATTCCTTTAAGAATCTGTCTCATGAGGGGACATGCTACAGAACGTGATTAAGTGTGTTGGTTAATCATAAATTGCTATGTATTCTGACCTTACAGGGGTTAAAGTAATGTGTCTGTATGTTTCATTCAGAAATTGACTAAACCACAATACCACTAAATCACTAGAAGTGGCAGTGAAGTGCTTAAACAGATTTGTGGATGCTTTTGCACCGCAGAGAATTGAGTGAAACGTTCATGTGACCTGAGACTCATTGAGATTGGAATATGTGGTTTTATGAACATTAAGTGAATCAGCTTTGATATCTTACATAGATCCTACAGCACTAAATATTGTTATTCTTACTCTTATTGTTTTAAAGGTGGTTTCCCCTTTCTCATTTTATCCTGGATGAACCTATGAATTGGGCACAAACACGCACTTTGATAGGCTGACTGATTTTTTGCTGCACAGGTAGACAGTGTATAGAATGTGTTCTATGTCCTCCTGTGAGCTTTATGCACTTTCAAAAGCTCACTGCATAATAACTTTAGGGAATTAAAATAAATGCACAAGATGATTCGAGGAACAAACTGATTCTCTTCAGACAAAACAATATTCCATGGAGTACCCTTCCTGGACACCTCTCATGCTCAACTTTCCTTCTGTTGTTTCTTGTATGTAAAAAAAAGAATACCCCATTAACAATTGTCTGCATTACAAAAGTCTGGTTGGCACTTGGGAGATTCAGACAAAAAAAGTTATTTCCTTAGCGTGTTTCTTTGCCTCTGTTTGTTGTGGTTTTACATTATAAATATCGTTTTAAAGAAGAATTGCAGCCTTTAAGACTTTAATGATTACTTTATAGGCAGGTTGTAAAGATCTGCTTTAGTATGATTACAAGCAACACAAATGATAAAATAATTTCTTCCATTCCCACCCTAACTCCCCTGCACATATCTTCTTTTCTCTTGTGGTTCTCTACTCTTATGACCAATTTGACCCCCACTGTAAATGGTAGCTATTATATGGGACAGTTCATGGCATATACAAATCACAATTCATCAATCACTGTGAATGCCTTCTGAGTTGTTTTCTCCAGAGGGCAACTCCTTGTAACAGTGACAGACCTCACACATGCTTGTATAAAATACAGCTAATCCTAGACATTTATGGCACTAAAAATCAACCCATAGCTTCTTGGCTATCACAGATACTATGAAGAGAGGAGGGAGAATAATATCCATCTATGGAAAAAATAAAGCAACACCCTTCACATTCACTTCACAGTTTACCCTAGATTTTTTGTATCTGTGTATATGGGGAAAGTGGGTAAGATGAATTTATAGAACCACACTGCATGTAACAAGTTGTGGTTTGGCTGTCATAAGCCCTTTTAATTACATCTGTGTGGACATACTCTAACAGAGCTGTGTGGGATACTTTCAACAAAATTGGAATGCATGCAAAATTCATTTGCTTTCATGTTTCATTAGACTTGAAACTCAAGCCATGATATTTAAAGGTTTACTAAGATTCCCAAAATGGAGCCTCTACTGCCTATTTTGAGCAAGGCTGGCTCCTGTTTCAAACTTAATTGGGCAGTATTATAGTGCAAAGAACAAACCACGTGAAACACTGTGGTTTAGCAGGGGAAGCCACATGACGTGCACTAACTTCAACTGAGTTTTTGTGAAGTTTGTAGTTCATTTAATCCCAAAGCACAAAACCAAGCTCTCTCGTTCATACCCCCCAAAAAGATCAGAACCAAAGAAAAATGCTTGCTTAAACCCCTACAAAAGCGAAACTGCTGAGTTTCAAACATGACTAATTAATTATATTCTTCAGCAGTTAAGTTCTACAGATAAATTGCACATAGAATAAAAGGTATTTTCTTGTCTCCTTTTTAAATGTGTTGATCTTTTAATTTCACCAGCTGTCTCCTTTGTCCTTGTAGTATGAAAAAAGGTAAACTAGAGAAACTAGCTCAGCATAGGTATATAATTTTTAAACATATATTCACTTTCCTTACTCCTTTCCATACTAGTGTTCATTTACATTTCCTATAACCCAGCATGTAGCTAGACCATTTTATGGCCCTTCTCTGGAATTTATAACTTTATTTTAACATAGCATTTGCTATGTGAATGTATTTCTTGATTTTCCATTATCTCAGATAACATCTTCTCTTAGTTCTCTTTCCATTGGAATTATAGTGCTTATTAATGTCATTTACATTTTCCATTGGAATTATAGTGCTTATGAATGTCATTTACACTTTTTGTCTTTCATTTGACAAAAAGAAATCATGTTCAAGGACTAATTCTAAGAGGCATAAATAGGCATGTGTTAATATGTCAGCAAATGTTACCAATACACTCCATGATTTCTTTTGCATGCTAGATTTATCGTTATTTCTCTCCACTTAGGTAATAGCAGAATTTTGGATCAGAACTGATCGGTTTAAAAAGTAATGTTTTGTGACATGGAGTCAAATGACAGCAAGCAAAGCAAAACAAAACCTTGAGTAGAAGCAGATATGTAATTATGTCTAAGAAGAAATTAAAAAGATCTCAGTTGTCATGCAGGTGGTCTGAGGAGCTCCACTTTGTTATGCCCTGAGCAATGAGAGATTCAAAGACTCCACATGAGGAGGCAATATTTCTAGGTATGACTAAACTCTTCCCAGTAACTCCAGGCTCCCATATGTGTGTGTCTGTAACCAAGGAATTTCACCATACTACTTTTTTTCCTTTGAGCCCCTCTATTTCCCAACACAGTTCCCACAAGTAGGCCAAGAAGACACATACTTCACTGAATGCCTACAGCTTACAATTTACATGCATGTTATACTGCATTTTACACTCCCAGTGAACTGGCCTCATGGTACAAAGAGAACTGGCTCTCCCAGGAGACTAATAATTGGGACATAACGAGTTTCATCTATAAGCAGCCTATGCAATTTCAGCCAGATTAGCAGTGAAAGAACGTCATTACTATACAATATTTTTTTGGTAGTTTATATGATTTTGATTGTGGTTTTAGTCAAGTGCCTGCTATAACAATTGATAACTTCATTTGGGAGCCTCAGCAGTGAGGCCAAGAACTGAATAAATGAAGGATAAACTACTCTCGACTTTAGCAGTGATTCCTTCCAGAACAGGGTTGAAACGCTGTCAGAGAGCCTGCAGTGCTGCTGCTGGTGTTGTCTATTCTATGGCAAAATAGAAGATTTCAGGTTCCTGGAGTGTCAGTCTGCCAAGTTTCACACACACTAGATCCCTATAAAAAGCCCGCCAAGCTATCAAATGCTAAGGCAAATTAAATCTAACTTCCATGAAGGCTAGTAATTATCATGTCTTCAACCCTGCTAGCTGGTTTAAATAAAATACTCTTGGAGATTTCTGATCTATAGTGCATTGTATTGAAACGGCTTTACATCAAACCCTGACACTGATTTTTCAGCAAATTATGTCTTTGCTACATGATGTACATGGGCTGTGTGTCTCTCTCAAATTGTGAGGTTAAAAACAAAACTCTTACTTGCTGACCTAGCTCTGTCCTTTAATTTTGTTCCCTGGAGGCTTTATCTCATTTGTTTCTTTCCCAGACAGCATCTGCACAATACTAAATATCTCTGACTGAAACTGTAGAATCTGAATTCCATTAACCAGGCTAATCATTGTTTTTGAGGGCCAGGAAACACATGACAAGATTCTTCTCCTCTTTCTCTTCCAGGCCATATTCAAATAATTAATAGTGAAAAGTCTGAGAGAGAGCAGAATTTCCATATTGCAGTTCAGCCACTGCAGGTTTGCCATGGGGAAAAACTATAAGCAACTGAGCTGTGTGAGAGGATTGCAAAGTCACCATTTTTAGTGAAGAGTAGCCCTTACTAGTTGACGCTCCATACTGGGAATATGTGTGACAGAGAAGGGGTGGGAGGCTGGAGAGAGAGGGCAGTAGGTTATCGGAGGAAATCAGAGAGGAATTACTACTGAGTTTAGAAATTGAAAAGAGCCACTGGCAGAAATCCCAAAACTCCGCATAATATACTATAACTATCAGTTATATCAGCACCTACAAATCAATTGTTCATATTGTCTGCACCCTGCCCCTGTAATAGGAAGGACGTATCAGTGTCATTAATCCCTGTACAAAAAACATTTAGCTAGTCTTTGTACGAGGGGCTAAGATTTTCCCTAATTGACCTTAATGGTTAGACAAGATTTTGTCCAAAGAAGTAATCTTTGTTGTTAGTTTCTAGAAACATGCTCATAGACTGAAAACAAGCCATTCATGTTTGAATGATGACACCTTGTTTGATTCTGCAGCCCGTAGACACTGACTTTACTAGGAGTTTCTCCTGAAAATAGACCTCATGTTAGTTCCCAGAACATTTCTTCTGAAACGTTTAGTTTTGCATTGAGAGCTTCTGAAATTATTTACTGCTAAGTTTTCATTCTACTTGAATATGAAAATATCCATTAATATGAGGGCAGGTTAGATTGGTAAAAGTCTGTGCTCCATAAATGTTTGATTTCAAAAGTTCAGAATGCCCATGGCTACAATTTATATTAATAAAACCCACTGATATTCATGCACATTTGAAAATTAGTCTAGAAGTATCTTACCCAAAGTAATAAAAGAGATCAATATCAGACTCAAGAATTTTTTAATTCCACATCTATGCTCACAACACTGGACTACACATCTCTGTGTAGTCTTGAGCTTTAATTTAATGTTCCCAGGAATCCTTCTCCAACATCAATACCTCATTTAATCCCTTTCCCTATCTTATCAGCAAAGCCCTTCAAATTAACCCCTTTCTCTAAGCCTCTCTCAGAGCAGTCTATGATCAAAAGAAAAAAATTTCAGCCAGACCCAAGAAATGTCAAGCTAAGTCATAAAATAAGGCTGTCTCTGACTTCTTCCTCCGAGAAAGAGAAGTCAAGTTAATAAGAATATATTAAGTACAGTCTCCCAAAATGAAGGGTATCTCCCCATGGTCTAATAATGGGAAAGCCTTACATTCTAAGTTATTAATCCAAAGAAGAAGCAGAAAAAGAAAAAAAGAAAAAGACATAAAGCTCATTTCCATACCCAAAGATGAATAATTGGTCAAGAGGGAAACAAAGTAGATGCCCTCATCCAGGTCAAGTCATTCTCTCCTGAGGAAGGAAACCTCTCAGATTCAGATCACAAGAAGCCACAGGAAGACTCTCATGACAAAATTTATTTCCTTATCAGTTTCTCCAACACTATGATGAAAGGGGCAACCAAGACACTAAGGGCTTTCAACTGAACAAAAGGAAAAATGAGACATACCGAGATAATAATGCCCATTGTGAGGTAAGAAGGAATGCTTCCATCTTCTACACTTTGCACTGGAAGAGGTAAAGTGAGAAATCTAAGGTGATGAACAGACAGATATAAAAATTGTAGTGTTACCCTGAGTTCATAAACTACTTGTAGCACATACTAAGGTAACTACAGAAGTAATGTCCCAAGGAAATAATGACATCTCCAAAGGAATTTCCTTCCAAAAAGTTTCCATAAAGCACAGGGCTAGCCTTCATAATGGGCAGTTGCATATTTTGACATTAGTTCTAGATGTCACAAGGTTAATTGGCGTTTCTTGGGAACCTCTGATCTGGAGTAACAAACTCCTGAAAGCCATTCCTTCAAGGGCAAAAAGTTTGAAAGGAGACAGATATGAGTGATGTTGTGTCTGCAATTGCTCTTGGGTACTTAAAAAAATCCTTCCATGAATGAAGATTTGCTCTTGAGTACTTTAAAAAAAAATCTCCATGAATGACAAAGTTTTGCCAATGCAAGTGCATGCGGGAACATTGCTTTGTTGGCAGGAACACTCTCGTACCGACAAAGCAAAACCTGCTTATTGGGCCTTGAAGTATTTTGTTAGCAAACCTGCTGACAAACAGCGTTCACCCACACTAACTTTAAGCAACAGGGCTGTATCAACACAACCCTGTTGCTAAAAGCTATGTAGTATAGACATACCCTAAAGATACTGTAAGGCTGACACTCAGGCAAAAGCAAAATAAAGACTTCCATTGTTATGCTGCCTGGAAAAGAGGAAACTATTCACCAAGCCATTGAACAAACTTCTCAACCCTAAAGAGAGAAGCTGCTCTGTATTCCAGCAAACACAAAAAGAGTGAATTTTGGGTTTTTTTACAGAGACATGCATTCTAAAATGAAAACAGATTCAAAAAGGAAAACATATCTGGTAGCCAACCAGAACCAATCTTCTATAACCACAAGAGTTCTGCATGACTGGCTGGCCCTTATTTGAGGTTTGTATTATTTAAACTCTGATTATGCATTTTAGAAATGTGGAGCTCCAAATCACCCCTACAGCTAAAACAGCATATTCAGAAGATGTGATGGTGACAGAGATTCATTTGGTAAAAGATTTTCAGTTTTGTTCATACTCTGAGAGCTGCTGATCACCGGGAGCCAAGTGTAAAAAATCTCCTGTAGAGAAGTAAGTTTCATAATTCAATCCTGCCTCTAACAATTAGTGTCTTTACAGTCTGAATTTGATTAGAGCAGACATTAATTCATATTCATATTCATAATAGTAGCTGTAAAACTTGTATCCGAAAAGACCTTTGTGTCTTTTCCAAATTATATTTATGGACATAGTCTGGATCTGAAGGAGAAGGACAAAGGCAATTCAGATTTTTCAGATTTATACTAATAAAATTAGTAAATCCAATCATGATTTCCAACATAATAGATATTAAATTAGCCATCATAAAGGAGTGCATTTTTTATTCATTTTAACCATTTGAACTGATATGTAAGACTAGCAAATTATCTGGTAAACTTTGTGTAACAACTTCCATTGTACTTCTCTTACCCTGACTCTGTTTAATAAAACACAGGAAAAAAAAATGAAAAGAAGACAATATTTTTGGCTCTAAATTTCTACTTGTGGCAAGCCTACAATGTTAATTTTGCCTTGGGAATATGTTTCAGTATGACAGAAATGCTATGTATAGGCTTATGAACCTGTTGTTAGTATTGGAAGTATTATTTGCCAATGGCAAAACTAACAGTGTGTATATATTACCACAAATTTAGTCATTTTTCTTCATGCATTAACTGATAAAACTAAATAGAGCTAGTGCTAGGTAAATAACAATTGCTATGAAAAAGACATTCTAAGATGTGTCATAATTTGAAGTGTTTCTGCATCATGGTTATTATTATTTGCAATTAATTATATATAATTGAAATATATGAAAGTTAATTCTTTCTAAAATAGAGAGTTTAAGATTTTTTTTTCCTGAGGCAATGAACTAATAACCAGTAGTGGTAATGAGCAATTTAACTTTCAGATTTCCAAATCAATTGTTGTTTAATTGCTGGGGGAAAGGAGAGCTAATGGCTTTTCAACTGCAAAACACAACAGCTTTTCTACGTCTATTACCTCTCGAATATCTGCAAATAACTTTCAAAAGATAAATGGCATATTTGTTTTTGTGGGCCATGATTTCTAACAAGCAATGCTGTCTTTATTGATGAAGTTGACCTTATTAAAGGGACGAGAATATAACTGAAATGAGTTAGATTTTGTAACTAGGGACAAGGTTTTTTGTTTTGTTTTGTTTTTTGTATTTTTGCTTCTTGTCTGATCTTTATATCTACTATATATTTTGAATATATATATAGTTTGTTTGTGGATTTGTTTGTGCAAAATAAAGTCACACTTGGCAATTACCTACAGATACCAAATTTTGCATAAACAATCCTGCCACTTAAATTAGCTGAATACACTACTTTTTACCATAGAATATGCTGGATGAAAAGTTTAAATACTTTTTTTCATCAACAAAAGTCATGACTATTAAGATTAGAGTTCATAAAAAATATTTGCCAACAAAATTAAAATCAAGTCACCTATTCAACTGTCATTTTAGTGCAAAGAAAACTATTACTATTACAAGTCACAAAATAAGTTATGGAAAGAATAATGGAAGCTTTACAAGTTTCTGATTCAAATTTATTATGTATGGTGATAGTTGAAATCCTACAAATGTAAAACTTTTCTTTTACTTTCCTTTTGCAAGCACATTCATAAAAAATTATATTACATATATTTAATGTCTTGAACTTTTCTATGGAGGAAATCAATGTAGTATTCTTGAAATCCTTAGTGTAATAGATGTCACTGTACCTCAATGGAAGGTGCAAAAAAACCTGAAAGGAGGCCATTATGGAGTTAATCTGATCCAATGGGAAACTTCATCCCAAACTGACCCTTGCGCTGGACAGAATCATAGATCGTAGAATTGGAATGAACTGTGAGAGGTCATCAAGTCCAGTCCCCTGCATTCATGGCAGGGCCAAGCACCATCTAGATCATCCCCAACCTGCTCTTAAAAATCACCAGTGATGGAGATTCCACAAACTCCCTAAATAGGGGTTCACTTGTACCCTGAAGCATGAATATTTATGTAAGGGGACTGTTAGCCCCTTACTAAAACTCAGTGGGAGTTTTTGATTGGCCAGCTCCCAGTACCAAAAGGGAAAGGGTCCATGAGAAATCAAGGCGCTGAGACACACAGACCCCAGAGACAATGGAAAGCAGCCAACACTCCAGCTCAGCCTGATTGACAGGTTTGACAGGCCAGTGAGGAAATTAAGAGGTCAGGTCCCATCCTCCGTGTGAGCTGGGATTTTCTGGGTCTCTCTGAGAGAAAGCAGAGAGATCTAAGAAGAGCAGCAAGAAGAGCAAGCTGGGTAGGGAGACAGACCTGCAGTGCCAGAGCCCCAGGAGCCCAGACCGTGTGCTCAGGGGCAGTCCTGCAGCAACAGAGCCAGGCCCACGCAGCCCTAGGAGCGCAGACCCTGTGTTGAGCAGCAGACTTGCAGTGATCAGAGAGCCAAAGGGGACAGAGAAGCAACACAAGGAGCTGGAGACTGGCAAAGCCACACAGCCTGCAGCTGGGTGTGGTGAGCATCTGGGACCAGCAAAGTGGGGGAAGAGGCTCTGGGCAGGGAGACACAACCAGCCAAGAGGCCCTGCAGGCCAGACTGGGAGAGGGGTCCTGCCACCTAGAGCCTGAGGCCGTGTGGTCACTGCCAGAGCAAGCGTGTCCAGCCTGCAGCCCCCCTGCAGCACAGCCAGGGCCTGAGAGAGAGCCCTGGGACCTATAAGGAACAGACTGTGAACTGTCCTTACACTCTGCAGACTGCTGTTTGTGATGTCCCCATGCTACAGAGTAGGACTGTGTGTTCTCTTTTAACCTTTCTCATTTTTTCTTATTCTTTTCTCTTTAATCAGTTGAGGTTTAATAAATTGCATTTGCTTTGAACTGTATGAAGTGATCACTGGGTCAAGAAAGCATGCAGTGTGCAGAGAGCACTGTGGAGTGGGGATACCCTACCCCCTGCCCCAAGTGACTACAAGGTTGGGGATTAAGTCCCAGGAAACCTGGGCCCAGCCTTGTTGGGATTTCGAGGACTCTGCTCCTCAGGAGTGTGGAAGGGGAGCCCTCAGGATCAGGAAGGCCATTGGGTAAAGGAAGTGGGAGCAGGGACTCAGATCCTTGTGTTGGTCCATTTCACCGGGGTAGTATAGAAGCCAGGAAAGTTCCCCACAATAGCAGGACCATTCCCCCGCTTTCATTTATCCTTTCAAAAACTGTCCTTTAAAAAAAAACCCCAATTTCTCACTACTTTAGTGCTCAGTGTTTTTATCTCACTAAAATATCTAAGCCACTTTTTAAAACTTTCTAAACTGTTGGCTTCAAACATATTATGATTGTGGCTGAATGTGCATTGTGCCAAAAAAAAAATTGTTTCCCTGAACTAATGAATTTTGCAGGAAAGGTGGCCAAAGTTACTCTCTTGCCTTAATAAGGAAGAGATTTGGACTCTGATCTTGCTCATACTGCCTTCAGTGATTAAGGATCAGGCCCTTATTGTCCATGAGTTGGCATCTTTTAAACATCTTCTTCCTCTATACATTCACTAACTGGGTGCTATTGCTACATTACAAGCAGTATGTTATTGAGCAGAAAAGAAATAATAAAAAGCCATTTAAATAATAAATAAGTTCCAACAGTTTGTACGGAGAGAATGAGTCTATATTTTATATTTTCAAGGTTGCATTTAGTGTATATATTACCAGCTCATATTCTTCAACTCCTTTAAGAACAATGAAAAACGCTACATACAACTAATGAAAAGGAAATGCAATGATGATTTAAATCAGTGGTCCCCAACACGGTGCCCGCGGGTGCCATGGCGCCTGCGGGGGCACTTGTGTGAGCCTGCCACGTGCTCGGGGCTGGCCCCGCCCCAGGTGCATGGCGCATGAGGAGTGCCGGCCCCGGGCGTGCGGCTATGGGGGCGCCGGCCCTGGGCGTGCGGCGAATTGGCCTCCCCGCCCCCGGGTGCACAGCTATGGGGGGTGCCGGCCCTGGGCGCGCGGCTATGGGGGGGGGGTGTCAGCCCTGGGCGCGCGGCTTTGGTGGGCACCGGCACCAGGCTTGCGGCGAATGGGCGGCCCCGTCCATGGCCACATGGCACATGGGGTTGCTGGCCCCAGGCACGTGGTTCATGGGGGTGTGGCGTATGCCCGGCAGCTCCAAATGGTTGGGGACCACTGATTTAAATCATTCCAATAAAAGCATTTATTATTTGGTGCCGCAACATTTTAACGGTTAAAGGACTTCCATATACAGTTATTTTCCATATACAGAATAATAATAATAAGAAAAATCTCTGCTGTGCTCTCCAAACAATGTGTTCTATGTCTTGTTTCCATTCACTTGAATAATGGCCCTTAAAACCTTTGTTATTCCTTTTGTTTGGATTTCCTGCATGAAGTATTCTGATAAAAGCAAACAGTGTTCGATAACATGCCGAATATTAAATATCCTCTATTTCTTGTAACCTAGATGCCTAGAGATTCTTCTAAATAGTGAGCTAAATGGAGACCACTGGTTTGACTGAAAACATAATGGGATATAATGGACTACCTGGAAATGTATCACAAGTGACACTAGTGAAAAATTCTGCCGAAAGCACTCCCTCCTCCCACCCCCAGTAGCATCTATGTCTCTACTGGTGCTGGTCAGCACACTTCAGAACATTCATTCACAGTTTTGTTTCCAAGAAAATTCAAGCCGCTATATGGCATATTATAGATTTTTGTCTAATAAATCTAGCTATGCAGACTTTTCCTTCATGCTGTTTGTTGCTGTTATAATATGTTTTTCTGGTTGTTACAAACATCAGCGCCTAACAATGAGGACACAGCATATTCTGCAAAGAGATTTTGGTTCTCTATCATCTGTTTAATTGATTTTCAATGTTAGAAAGTATATCTGTCTGCTGATACATAGTTGCCTATATGAGATCATGCAGAAATAAAATGTAAGGTAAGATGTGGTACTGACAAGCCATGACAGTTTGTAGGGCTTTTGCAAGGTGTGTTTTATGTCTTTATATAATGTGTAGGAAGAAAATTTGCACTAGAAACCAACAGCAAAACTTAACATATGTGGTGTTTTATGGTTTGCTGTATTAAAAGATGGTGAAATAAGCAAACCAATAAACTAATTGTAAGTGTATTTAGTTTCAAATGACATGGAAATGTAATCAAGCATTCAGTGTATAGGAACCCTATACAGTATGTTTTCTCATTTATGCAATTCTTTACACTCTGACTCTAGGTGCCTAATTTGTATAATATCTGTTCAATTATTTCTCACTGTGTGACTCCCTGTTTTTAGTCTGGCAGCTTTTATTAGCCAATCATAGTACAGCAATATGTACAATTTCTGTACAGTTATTTCTCAGTCACTGAAGTGCAAACTTCAAAATCTTTATTCTCTGGCTAGTGCTTTTGCTGTGATTGACTCTTCAGCTTGAATTTTCAAGCTGTTTGCTGCTAATAGCACTGTCTCAAATTCTTTCTAACCTCAACGTTAGCAGTTTGCTTGACACACCGGTATTTACTGAAATTATTCCATAGCTGAAGACTTTGATGCTCAATGATCACTACATACACACAAGGACGCATACGCCCCCCTCCCCAGTAACTCTTATTTTTAAGCAGAGTTGATTGAAATTTTCTGAAGAAAATATATTTTAAAAAACCTGATTAAAAATGTAGTAGTTTTTTGTTTTCAGTTTTTCTTTATCTGACTTATAATAAGAACATAATATAAGCACATAAGAATGGCCGTACTGGGTCAGACCAAAGGTGCATCTAGCCCAGTAGCCTGTCTGCCGACAGTGGCCAGCACAAGGTGCCCCAGAGAGGGTGGACTGAAGACAATGATCAAGCTATTTGTCTCCTGCCATCCCTCTCCAGCCTCTGACAAACAGAGGCCAAGGACACCATTTTATCCCCTGGCTAATAACCTTTTATGGACCTAACCTCCATGAAATTATCTAGCTTCTCTTTAAACTCTATTATAGTCCTAGCCTTCACAGCCTCCTCTGGCAAGGAGTTCCACAGGTTGACTACACGCTGTGTAAAGAAGAACTTTCTTTTATTAGTTTTCAACCTGCTACCCATTAACTTCATTTGGTGTCCTCTAGTTCTTCTATATAGAGAACTAATAAATAACTTTTCTTTATTCGCCCTCTCCACACCACTCATGATTTTATATACCTCTATCGTATCCCCCCTCAGTCTCCTCTTTTCTAAACTGAAGAGTACCAGTCGTTTTAACCTCTCTTCATATGGGACCCGTTCCAAACCCCTAATCATTTTAATTGCCCTTTTCTGAACCCTTTCCAAGGCCAAAATATCTTTTTTGAGGTGAGGAAACCACATATATACATAGTATTCAAGATGTGGGCGTACCATAGTTTTATACAGGGGCAGTAAGATATTCTTGGTCTTATTTTGTATCCCTTTCTTAATAATTCCTAGCATCCTATTTGCCTTTTTGACCGCTGCTGCACACTGTGTGGAAGTTTTCAGAGAACCATCCAAGATCTCTTTCAGAGAACTATCTAAGATAACTCCAAGATCTCTTTCCTGATTTGTCATAGCCAAATTAGCCCCCATCATACTGTACGTATAGTTGGGGTCATTTTTCCCGATGTGCATTACTTTACACTTATCCACATTAAATTTCATTTGCCATTTTGTTGCCCAGTCACTCAGTTTGGTGAGATCTTCTTGGAGTCCCTCACGGTCTGCTTCTGTCTTGACTATCCTAAACAATTTGGTATCATCTGCAAACTTCACCACCTCACTGCTTACCCCTTTCTTCAGATCATTTATGACTAAATTGAACAGGATTGGTCCTAGGACTGACCCTTGGGGGACACCACTAGTTACCCCCTCCATTCTGAAAATTTACCATTTATTCCTACCCTTTGTTTCCTGTCTTTTAACCAGTTCTCAATCCATGAAAGGACCTTCCCTCTTATCCCATGGCAATGTAATTTACACAATAGCCTTTGGTGAGGGACCTTGTCAATTTCTGAAAATCTAAGTATACTATATCTACTGGATCCACCTTGTTTGCATGTTTGTTAACTCCTTCAAAGAACTCTAATAGATTAGTAAGACATGATTTCCCTTTACAGAAACCATGTTGACTTTTGTCCAACAAATGTTCTTCTACGTGCCTCACAATTTTATTCTTTACTATTGTTTCGACTAATTTGCCGAAACAATAGTAAAGAATTGTTTACTGAAAAGGGGACAAAGGTGGGAAAAAAGGAATAGACGAGTGGGCTTCTACTTGGATGGGAGGAGAAAAACCAAAAATACAAAACCAAACAAATATGTATTGGGAAAAGTGTGTGAAAGAAAAATCATTCCTTGCTACTTTTCAGCAAATGTTGTGAGTTTTTCTTTCCCTTTGTTTTGATTAGTTCTATTCTCAGATCCCTTAGGCTATGTCTATACTACAAGATTTTTGCACAAAAATGCCTATTTTTGCGCAAAAACCCGTGGAGTGTCCGCACCTCAAGCGCGTTCTTGTGCAAATAAGTCGGCAGAAGAGAGGGCTTTTCCAGTAGAATTATTCCTCTCTCCATGAGGAATAACTCCATTTTGCGCAGAGCTTTTGCACAAAACGGCAAGTGTGAACGCTCCGCAGAGGTTTCTTGTGCAAGAAACCCCTATTGGAGAAAGCACAGGTGCTCTGATGGCCATTCTGTGAATGGCCATCAGAGCTTTCTTGCACAAGAGTGTCCATATGGTGTGGATGCTCTCTTGCGCAAGAGCACATCACTTTTGCGATGTGCTTTGAGGTGTTTGTGCATTTTTGCTGAAGAAGCCATTTGTGCCAAAACTTTTGTGCAAAAGGCTTCTTCCACAAAAACCCTGCAGTGTAGATGAAGCTAGTCTCCTACAAGGCCTTCTGATACCATGCTCCCCAGCTCAACATATGTCTTCTTTTTTTGTGTGATAGAGTCAGAGGTCTGATACCCTCAATCAGGATTTGTCTACACTGCAGGGTTTTTGCACAAGAAGCTTTTTGCAGAAGAGATCATCCGCAAAAACTTCTTGCGCAAAATCGCGTCCACACCTCAAAAGCATATCGCAAAAGTGATGAACTTTGCACCAGAGAGTGTGCATACTGCATGGACACTCTTGTGCAAGAAAGTTTTGATTGCCATTCACAGAATGGCCATCCGAGTACCTGTGCTTTTTATGATTGGCTCTTTTTGCACAAGAAACCCTTGTGGAGCATCCACATGTGCCTTTTTGTGCAAGAGCTATAGTGCAAAAAGGAATTATGCCTCGTAGAAGGACGTATACCTACATCACAAAAAGCCCTCTGTTCTGTCGATTGACCGTAGATTTTCTTGCGCAAAAACACACTTGCGCTGTGGCCGCTCCACGGGCTTTTGCACAAACCTCAGTATTTAGTAATCCTTCATCAGACAGCCAAGCAGTTTGCTGCCCACCTCTCATGCACAACATGGAGTTTAATTCTTCTGTTAGAGACTGTTCAACTCAATTCAAGTATCAGAGGGGTAGCCGTGTTAGTAAGAATCTGCAAAAGCATCGAGGAGTCCTGTGGCACCTTATAGACTAACCGAAGTGTTGGAGCATAAGCTTTCGTGAGGAAAAAACCCACTTCGTCAGGTGCATGTAGTGGAAATTTCCAGAGGCAGGTATAAATATGCAGGCCAGAATCAGGCTGGAGATGACAGGTGGGTCCAATCAGAGAGGATGAGGCCCACATCTAGTAGCTGATCTGGAAGTTCGAAAAAGCTGTTTTTGTAGTTAGCAAGCCATTCACAGTCTTTGTTTAATCCTGAGTTG
>CM057845.1:229865618-229883208 GCA_030068395.1 Apalone spinifera | reverse complement strand
TTGCTGGTGAGAATATGCTTCAGGTTGGCAGGTTGTCTGTGGGCAAGGACTGCCCTACCTCCCAAGGCCTGTGAAAGCGAGGGATCATTGTCCAGGATGGGTTGTAGATCACTAATGATGCGTTGGAGAGGTTTTAGCTGATGATAGGTGATGGCCAGTGGTGTTCTGTTGCTTTCTCAACTCAATTCAGTCATTCTGAGGGTAGGCGAATCCAGATCAAGTCCACTGACTTAAATTATTCCAGATATATTATGATGTATTTAAGATCAGATTCTAATTCAGGAGCTCATGTGGAGAACAAAATATTTAATCTCCAGTATAAAAATGAATGATTAAGACTGGGTTTGGATAGGCATTGTTACTTGATTAATTCTTTTTCTTTTCCATTTTCTTCAATGAGCTTTGGGTAGGGTTCTTACTTTGTGAACATCAGCAGCAGCAACAAGAAGTTGTTTTCCTGGTTTACCTATGTATTCTAAGTGCCATAAAATGCTGTACATGTCTATAGCAATGTAGCCATACCTATGACTCAGATAATCCCAATGAGAGGAAAGCAAAAGTGTTGATTCTTCATACAACTTAAAATCATGACTGGGCTTAGGTAATTTTAATAAAGGGCATGTGCAAGAATGCTGCGTCAGTAGTAAGTACTATTTTAATATAATTTAGGAATGAGCAAGCTAGTAGCAGCCTCTCTTGAAAAAAAACCCCTGTCTGCATTAATTATTGCTTATCCACTTTATGTACCAGTTCAATATTACAGTGTCGTGCTAGCTATTTGAGAATTCCTTGAAGCCTGTGAATGAAAAACATTGCATAGGTATTGATATTACTAATATTGCATACCTTTTATTGTTTTTAAAAGATTAATAAATGTTAATAAGTGTTATAAAATAAAAAAAATCAGTTATAGTGTCAATAGGTTGCAAATAGGTTTTTAATCTTTATCACTGAGTATCTTAAAACATCTGTAATATATGCTGCTTGTGCCTATAACATGCTTATAATGTATACTTGTAATTTATGTACCTTTTATAAACTATTTATAAAATGTATATTTAACACAAAGTTTAATGGTAACATTATGCTTGTGTATTTTCACACCTCCAATGGGTTATGGCTGGTAATTTGTCCTTCAGCTTTCTCCTGGAAAAAAAAAATCTCTCCTTCCTAGCCTGGTAAGTAGATCCATTTGAAGTTATATTAGAATAAAAGCTGAGGTAAAATATAATATTTGATCAGAGCATACTTTACTTTAAAATCAGACTTAAACAAATGCCAGTCCTGGATAACAAGTGGTTTATTGTTCTTTTTCGGCAATAAGCATTTGTTTAAATTGAATGTAAAATAAAGTAGAATAAATATATTCTCCCTTGTATCAAGTATTTCTATAAGCAATCTCTACTTTATCCTAGTCACTCTGGTTTACTTGTCCTCTCTATTTCCCATTATTATGGAGCACTGTAGTGGAGCAGTTTTCCTGCAGAGAGATCTAGTAAACATTTTATGAGACAGGGAAGCTTTTAGAATTCCTTTTGAGATTTTCTGAATTGAACATGCGAAAATAAAGTTGTCAGGTGTAAGAGAGGTGAAGCATTTTGCTAGTCTGGTTAAGAGGCTGAAATCATGTAATGCCATGATGGCAGCACTGATTTTAGTCCCTGTGAGGCATATCCATATTATTCATTCTGATTGATTAAGGAAAGCATCCGGTTCATTCCGATTTGAAGATTGACGCCACCAAATGCCACCACTTGTTTATTCTGTCAACAATCAGCTGCATACCATATATCTGATCTAAACCAACGCAAGATTTTATTTTGTTGTAAAAAGAAGACTTACTCTACCAACAGACAAGTAATAAATGGATGATAAATAACAATAGTTGTTAGGTTACATGAGAGAAGCGAGTGAAAAAAGACACAACTTTTAAATCTTATGAGTTATGTGGAAGGAAGGACACACTTCAATTGATTTTGTTCAAAACAATGTTGAGATGAGACAAATGAGAAATACCCTCTGCCAAATGAGTTCACCAATGCCCATAAAATTCTTTGCCCTTTCATCACTAAATTGTTGCCTTAGTTTCCCCCCTTTTTCAGTAATTTCTTTACATTTGAAATGATAGCTTTAAAAATGTAATAAAATATTTTAATGTTAGTAGAGTCCTTGTATCTTGCTAATTTCCTCCCTCTTCATCCGCTTTGCCCTATCACACAAGTATCAATTGGATTTTTGTGGGTGCCCTATAATGACTCTCCTATATTTTATTTGGTTCTGTTATTAAAAGAAGTAAAGACAATTTATAAATTAAAAAAACAGCTGGAAACTAGAGTACTGGTAGAGAATCAAAATACTGATTGAGGGTCAGATTGATTCCCATACTGAGTGGGAGTTAAGACTAGGCGTAAACATGTTAGCCATTAGAATGAAGATCCTGTTATTAAGTTAAGGCCTATCATTAAGTGAACCAAACCTTTTGCAGGCTTTAAGAATAATAAACTATGGAACTATTACTGAAAATGAAAAACTGCATAAGATCCTGTTTATTAGAACAAATGTTCTAAACCAGGGGTGGGCAAGAGGCTGCGGCCTCTTCTCCATCACCCTTACAACGGAGCAACTGCAGCTGCTTTAAACAGCAGGCTTCTAAATATCATGCAGTCTGTGCAGGGAGGAGAAAGCTTCACGCGCTTTCCCCACCCCTTAGCAAAATCCCTCAGCTCACCTTGGCCAGTTTCCAGCCAATAAAAGATGAGAAATTTTGCTGAAGAAAGGGCAGCAAATGAAGCGTCCTCACTCCTCCCTACCCTTCTTCCCACCTTCCGTCCCTCCCTGTGCTGGGCCAAGAGCCATATGGAGCAGCCTGCCTAGGACAGGTGGGACTCTGTCTCAGGCTCCTGCAGATCTCTAGCTGGGAGCTATCTGTGTAAGTACTTCCCAGCCATAGCCTGCTTGTGGCACCCCATTCCCTCTTCCCTTAACTATCTCCCCCAGGCCATCACCCTCCAACCCTCTGAATCCCCTCTCCCCACCTCCTCCAGGTCATAACTCCCTCCCACAACCTGCACCTCCTCTTACACCCCTCCCCCAGGCCAGAATCCTTTCCTGTGCCCAAACCTCTCCTTATCCTGGATCCCATTCTTCTGCCCAATGTCACCACTCAAACCCTCTACACTCCCTTCTCCCAGGTCACAACTCCCTCTTAGACCCCTCCCCCAGGCCAAAATCTTCTCTTACACTCATAACCCCTCCTGGACCCTGCACCCCAAGCCTCTGCCCCAGATCATGCTCCCCTCCTTCACTCAAGCTCCCTTCTACACTCCACCCACTGTCCCAGACCCCAAACCCCGTCCAGAGAAGTACAGCCCTTGACCACTTACCAAAATCTTCGAGTCCCCCCCCCCATTAAAAATTATTGCCCACCCCTGTTCTAAACTGCCAGAATGTGTCTTAACTAAAATTTGTTAAAAACGGAATAAGACATTCTTACAGAGACCAAAGAACTGCAGACCAAAATGTCAGGGACAAGTTCCTAGACTGCAAAGTAAAGTAGATAAGCTGAGAAAACTAGGAAATATCTAAACAAGAGAGTAGTGTGGGCAAAAAAACCTGACTAGGTTCAAGACTGAGGTTGATGAATTTATGGAGGGCATGTTGCAATTGGACCACTTACAATGGTATGTAGCCCACCTGCAACGCTCTTAGCTGTAAGTCCAATGGACACTAGATGGAGATTGGGAAAGGATCCAAGCTGCTATTCAGAGTTCTTTCCCAGGTGTCTGGCAAATGACTTTTACTTATGGTCCTGCTAATGACATATTTAATGTCAGGAAGGAATGTTCCCCTGGGTCACATTGGTAGAAACTCTGGGGCATTTTCACCCTCCTCTGCACAATCAGGCATGGGTCACTTGTGGCTTTGAACTATTTTACATGGTGGGTTCTCTGTCACTTGAAACCTTTAAATCATGAGTTGAGAACTTCAGTAACTCAACCAGAAGCCAGGGGGTCTACTACAGGCGGGGGTAGATGAGGTTCTGTGCCCTGTAAAGTGCAGGAGGTTAGACTAAATGATCGTTATAAGTATCTTCTGGACTTAAAGTGTGTGAGGGCGAATGGCAAAGTGACATTGTGTTTATGCATGAACTGCATGTGATTGATTTGAAGGAACCAGTTAGAAGTGTGCTTTTGTATAAAGAAATAGAATGTAGATAACATGAAAGGGAAACAAGTGCTAAGATAGGAGCATGAATGAATTTACCAATTACACAACCGTATACATTGGGCCCTACTAAGCTCTTGGTTCCTTTTGGTAAATTTTGCAGTCATTGTTTCAGATTTAAATTTCATGATTTTGTAACTGTGGAGGTCATAATGCAAAAGGGAGTTGTGAGGGATGTTGGAAGGCTAGTGTAGGTGAATTGTGATATTGCCATCCTTACTTCTTTGCTGCTGCTGGTGGCAGTGCTGCCTTCAGAACTGTGTGATGAGAATGGCCACAGCTGGCCAGATATCCCTGTATGAAGGCAGCACCACCACCAGTAGCCATGCAGAAGTAAGGGTGGAAATACCATAGTACATCTATACTCAACACTCACTGCTCAAGGAGCTCTGGGCTGGCTGTGTTTATTTGGGTGCCACCCTCACTATGGTACCTTGGGTGGTCACCCACATGGCCAGCCTGTAAAACCAGCCCTGCCCCCAAAAAGTGACATCACTCATACCACGCCTTCCTCATGTTTGCCCTGCTGCTGGAGGTGGTGCTGCCTTCAGAGCTGCACACCTGTTAGGCGCCGCTTTTTGGCCATCCAGCTCTGAAGGCAGCACAGAAATCAGTGAGGCAATAGCACGACTCTCCTTCAATATCCAGCTTTCTTAGGTGAGACCAGATTTCACCATTTGTGATGCGTGGATGTGAACTGCTAAGAAATAATAGAAGCAACACAGTTCCGATTGCCCCCACCCTCAGACACAATTGAATCATTATGAACCTGCTGATGCAAGAAACAGCCTACTTGCACCCCAGGATAAAGTAACGCAATAGTGCCCTTCTCTGTTTTACTTGTGCACTTATATTTCATGTTTTAATTATGATGGCAGTATGTTCTCCTAAAACTGTCATTAAAGAAACACTCGTTCTTTTGATGAGAATTTAGTTTTTCACCCAACAAGTCAGCATTCCTGGGTGAGCACAAACAGGGCAGTATATTACCAATTCCCTCCCACCTGGGGTTTATATGTAAAGAGAAGAATTTTAAGGCCAAATGGGTATAGATAGCTACATGTCCATAGTATGGTATGAATACCCACACAGAGAAATAAGCTGCTTAAAATTGGTGTATATTGTAGATTCCAGATGGCAGGTTGTTGTTGACATTAACATACAATCATTAGGGCAAGTGCCCAGTGGTTTCTTTGTAACACTTGTAATGAAGGCTAGTGACAGCACTGCAAAATGTCCAGTATATTAGACATTTTAATGGGTTTTGCTCAATTCTATTGTACCCACATTCCTGGTATAAATGCGCTTTCCAATTTTCCACTATATATTCACTTGTGTTTGCCCCAGAATTTTCACAATTCATCAGATATTTTTTATTCTTAGATGAGTCCCTACTGGCTACATTTGAATATTGATAAAATCTGATATGCTATGTGGCTGATTTGTGACAATAGATCACTAAAGGGTACTATTGGAAGCCTTGCTGGTAGCCTTCATTCAGGGAAGATGAAAGGAAAACCTACGCAATGAACAACTGAGAAAACAAGAAGTGCATTTTTGAGGATTGATTTTTGAAGGCTGGTGGCAAATTTCCAGAACAGCAACTTGCCTTGGAAATGGGTTTAAGGCAGTTTCTACAATATTTTTACAGGGTGTTTACAAGATTTTATCCCAGAATATGGAGAAATTACTGTCCATTTGTATGTATTCATAAGAAAGAGAGGGAATACAGCCCTGAGTTAATAAAACCTATTGAAAACTGAAACAGGGGCTAACCTCTGCACCAGTTTTAATCCAGCTTTCTTCTATACATCAATTTACTTTGAATTTGACCACTCCTCTGGAAACTCTGACAGCAGCCTTAAGACAACACCATAATTCAAAATTAAGGCCAGTTACTTTTGCATCTCAGGTTTTAGCCTGGGTGGAACATAAAAGTTTATGGTGCAAAAAACACAAATTGGCTGCCTTTGGGCTAGTAAAACTTTTTGCATTTATTATGGGGCCCACACTCTTGTTAATTAATACTCCACCTATTCCAGTTCAATTGTTGTTATATAGATGAATTAGAGAGGGCAATGTTTCAGGGTACATATACACATTAACATTATTTTGAAATAACTTGCATTATTAAAATAATGTCAAAATACTGTTAAGCTGGAGGACTTCTTACTCCAACTCCCATAACCCTCATTATATCAGGAGGAAGGGAAATCGGAGGAAGAGTGCTGTATTTCAAAATAAGTGCCGTGTAGATGCTCCTAATTACAGAATAAGCTATTTCGAAATAAGCTACGCAATTGACGTAGCTCAATTTTCATATCTTATTTCAAGTTAATCCCTGATGTGTAGACGTGCCCTCAAATACTAGACTAATTCACTGGACACTGACGGTATGTCTATACTACAGAGGAAGCCTGAAGCTGCCGCTGTCGATCTTCCAGGGTTCAAATTAGTGGGTCTGGTTAAAACGGCTAATTTGAACTGAGAGAGGTGCTGCAGTTGATGCCGGAAGTCCTGCTTCCATGAGGAGGAAGGGAAGTCGAAGGAAGTGTGTGCTCCCTTCATCTTACTGCAGTGTGGACAGCGCCAAAAGTTGAGTTAAGCTACTTCGACTTCAGCTGTGCAATTAACATAGCTGAAGTTGCATCTCTTAATTTGACCTTGTCCTGTAGTGTAGACATACACTAATGTTGCAGAATAGGGACATAACCCATGCTAAAAACTGGGAAGCACTCACCATTAATCCTACAGAAAACCACAAGAATGTCCTTTACCAGACACATGGTATTGGACAGCTCCCCTTCAGGTGTTACCCTGGCAACAAGCAAATGAGTGTCAAACCTGTAGACTATTCATAAATGGTTCTGCTTATTATAAAAGGATACTCCTAAGGTAGGGTTTATATTGGTAAACCCAGGTTTGGGATCTCTCATACTGCATCCTATAAGTGCCCAGATTGCAGAATGGGCAGCCTAAACACTAGAAATCAGACTGTGATTATATTTTCTGATTCATAATGGGTATGTGGTGTGTGAAACTGAACTGCTACCTTATTGCTTATACCACAGTTTTCATTTGGGGGAATAGAAAACACTATCATGCTCCTTTGCTGGAGTGTATTTATATGCTGGATACCAAATGAGACAAGAAATTACTGTTAGCCATGATAAAGGTTAAAGCCCATTCTAAATCATCTCCAGGTGCAGAATTGAATAAAAAAGCTGATCTGGCAGCTAAAGAGATAGCCACTGAGACTTTTATATGAGAATACAACCTAGCATAATTCATATTACTATGAGTAAGTCGCTGAGGAAAGATTTAAATTTTGATTTGGTGGCCCTGCAAAAAGGGGATATCTCCCTCAACGAGAAGCCTGATGTTTTTGTTTGCATTATGCAGAGACATGTTGTTGTTGGGATCTTTCTCTTCACTGGATTGTATATATTTTTACAGGAATTGAACAAATCTTGAGAGACTTTAGAGCAAGGAAATACAGGTGTTAACGGAAACATATGCCTGCTGTGATTTAGTGGTAGTGGTAATGTTAACATCTGACTGTTCTCAGGAGGGCCTGCAGATTTATTTCATGTTCTCCCTACCTTTAATTAAAGAAGATGTATACACAACAGTAGTATGTGTACACCTGGTGGGAGTTTTACAGAATTCTGACTACAAGGAACAAATCTGGATGCCTCAGATAATAGTGCAACACCCGCATAAATGATGCCAGACACCCACTTTAAATTGTTATACAGAGATGTTGGCAATATGATGCAATCTCGGCCATGCACCAACAGTCAACTAAAATCTGGGAATGGGCCTATGATGTTGCACCCTAATTTTACCATACACATTACAAAATTAAACCTGCATCTCCATTGTCTTTTGCAAAGACCCCCAATTATTCTTGTATACATGCATATGCAATTGCATGAGTTTACTAGGCAAATTAATCAAGTTTTGAAACCAGATAATTCCCATCAGTCAGTTGATGGGAATAATTAAATGCTATTCAATATTGTTCTATTATTGCACTTAACTTTATGGCATTATTAATGCACAAGATATACTTATTGCAATAGTGCTGGAGATGTGCTGTTGTATGAGATATGTGATGGGGAACTTGCACAGGAGACAGGAAAGAAAGCATATGTTGGATTTTATAACCCTATCTACAGATCTCAACAGTTAGGCCTTCAATAAACTGAGAGTCTCAAGGTTGAGAGACATGATAGAGAATCAAAATATTAAATGAAGGTCATATTTAATCAAAATATTAAATGAAGGTCACTTAATGACAGGTCAAAAGACCTGTCATTAAGTGAACCAAACCTTTTGCAAGGTTTAAGAATAATAAGCCATGGAACCTTTATTTAGAGTAGTAAATTTAGTTACTTTCTTCCACATAATTCTCTGTTTATGCACAAATATGCTTTAAGTACAATTTGTTAAAGATTGAATAACAAGATTCTTCAGAAGAAGAAAGCACCCCAATCTGTCAGAAGCAGGTACCTCAGACCACAAAATACATAAACTTGAGGAAAAACAGGGAAAATCTATATAGAGTGAATGGTGTCATGCTTAATGAGGACAGACCTGATGCTATTTGAAATTTTCTTTAATCAAAGTGAATATATAAATGACTATTTTTGGTTACATCTACCTTCCCAGTCTTTTGGTGTCACATGAAAATTGCTACAGGTTGGACCTCCCTGGTTCAGCACCCTCAGAACCTGACTGGTCATGGGTGAAAGATTTTTCTGGACCAGGGGAGGTCATTTCAGCCTCCCTCCGCTCCACCTGGCTCCTGACTTCCTGTCTCCCCCCACAGCCCAGCTGAGCTTCACTCTGGCACTCTGCACCCACTTTTGCAGCCCCGCTGAGCCATTTGGTGGCTCACTGCCCCTTCCCACCTCCCCTTTGCAGCCCAACTGAGCCACTTGCTGGCTCCTGGCTCTTCCTTTGCAGCCCAACTGAGCTGTGTACCAGCTCCCGGCCCCCCACCGTGCAGCGTGCCAGCACTCTCTGATCCTGGAACATCCATAGTCATGCCGCACCACGGATGTTGCTGGGCCAGCGAATCCCAGATTTTAGAGGTGCAACCTCTAAAATATTAGAGTTGTAAATATTAGAGTAGTTGTAAATATTGCATAATGGACCATTTCAGCATGTTTTTATTCTTCTGACATTTCTGCTTCAACTACTAGTACTCTGAGAGGAGTGAAACAGAGTATGATCTGCAATAGGCTCAATCCTTTAGCAGTTTCATGCTAATTTAATGCAACACAGAATATTTTCTGCATTACTTCAAAAGAAAAAAGATGCATCCTGTGGGATTACACTACTACTAGAGATTTCTTAGTCTATTATGTGAAAGTCAACAGAGTATTAAAACAGGGACTGTACACATACCATTTATGATAATAAACTTAATGAGCTGCACTGAGAAATGTCTAAAACATCTGAATTATGATAACATAGCATTTGCCAAATAGAGCTTTGTGCTTTTTCTGTGTGTGGTTTCATTAAAGAAACACTAGTTCTTTTGGTGTGCAATTAAAACTGAAAATTTTGATATGCACTTTAAACATCTGCCACACAGGGCAATCAGAGACAATCTCCAAAGTAGAAATAAGTTGTAAAATTAGACAATATGCTTGTCCTTTCTGAAAGGAGACTGTTATAGAGGTAGAAAGTGTTTTGTCATCTTTTCTGTCACCTGAGCATTAAAGTTTTACAATTCTAGTGCCCAGTGTGATTGGAGTGGAAGAGGAGAAATTAATTAAAAAGACTTAGCTGATTAGGAAATGTAATTAGAGGGGTAACCACCGGGTATTCAATAAAATGTGTTTAATAGCTGAGGTAATTCTGGATAATGGTTGGACAAACCACACCGGATGATAATTAACTGATTAAAATAATGGATAAAGCTTAAAAGTTTCATAACCAATGAAGTGATTTGGGCCATACTGCATTTATATTTCCTGAAGAGGAGGAAAGCATCTAGATAATACTCCAGTGGTTTCCTTTCAAATTGAATATTACCAAGAGCATACTGTCAACATATGAATAAACAATCTACAGTATGTCAACTAGACACAGAGTATCACAAAACAACAAGAAAGAGAGCTGCTGAAGGATAAGAAGATCTGGTGTCTAATCCTTTTTTCATAGCTTTGTTCAGAGGGCCAAGACAGCCCTCTCCCACTTAAATGTATCACAGAAACTGCCGCAGGTGTTGACCAGGAAAGAAAATGAAAAACCACAAGATGTTGTTCATTATCAGGAATGTGGGCAATGGCTTGATTAAATATATAAGTGTTTGGTAGCTCATGTGATCCAGAGTGGTAGTCTCTGTCCAGGTCGTAATCTCCCTTCGCTCATCACCACACCCAACCTCTGCATTATAAAACAGTTGGCGCTCTTGATGGTAATCTTAGCTGAAAAGCTAAGGACTGAATAGGAACGTGAATTACTTCTCATCTGCAGAATTTGTCTCCTTAAGCTAGGACTGAGTCAATTAGAAAAGGTAAGTGAGGAAGGCTACGCTGCAAATGCCACTGCTGGACCTATGAATAGAAGCCTTCCATTTCCAATGCTTTCAGTTATCTCCCTTCCAAAGCAAACCTTCAATGAGGAAATGCAGAAATATGTGAACAATAACCATCTTTGAAACCCTAGAAGCTTGCAGTTTCTCAGATGCCCTATATGGAAATGTGGCCTTTGAACATTAATACAAGATTGAGTGGGAATCTGAAAATACAGAACTCTGCAAACACCTGGTTGTAATTCGTTCACCCTGAAAATAAAAGAATAAAGATAAGGTGACTCTTAGCAGAAGGTAATCTGCGCTTAAAAGCAAAGAGCATCTGTGTGGGACAAAGCCTCTCCTTAGTGAACTGATAAGAAGAAGAGGCTGTTTCAAGAATGTAATGTAGAATTACTAAAATGTAGATTTTTTGAAACAAGGCATGTTATCTGGGCAGAAATCTGAAACCTCTATGTGCTGTTTTTCAAATGGGAACTATTTCAAGTAGATTACTGGCATGCATATCATACCCACTGCTCCTATTTTATTGTAACATGCTTGCTGTAAAGATAATCATGTTCTATTCCAAAAGCTTTCACATAGTATAGGGTCACTGTTTTAAAGCTGACATTTATCAGCTATTACCATGCAACAGCAGAGATACTGCAGTTTTTCTTCTTACATTTCATAGGTATTTTGCATGTTAATGTTCACTTATATAGTAAGGAAGAAAATACAGTACTTCCCTCTTCTGCATCAACTATTAGCTGAAACTCTATGGCCTGTTATATGCCCAAAGTCAGACTAGATTATCTGAGATTTCCTTCTAACTATAAAATCTATGAATCTCTATATAGCATAGTAGTGGAACTGTTGCTAAGTATTCACTTTTCATTGGTGATCCTTGGTGTATACTGAATCTAGCAACTGCTCGGGTAGTTTGAAAAATACATGTTATGCTAAGCAATTAATAGTGTAGATTCTGCCATCCAACAAGCGAAAATGTTGACGTTCTATGTGATGTGCTTTAAATTCACTCTTTCCCTCATTAGCCCTGTCCTGAGAAAAGGTTTGTGCTGAAGTGAAGTATTGCGTTGCTCTGTTGCTATCAACATTTCTGTTTCAGCTTTGTTAGGTTTTGCCTGAAAAGATTGGAAGATGAAAAGCAAGCAAGTAGTTATAAATAATTTTTAATTGGGCGTACTGTTTGGAAACCTAAGGAGCAATGTGTGGTAAGTAACATGGCTTGTAACTGTCTGATGAAAAATTAATTCTTGTTTTAGAAACAAATATTTGATAAAAAGTTTTAAAATAAGAAAGGCAAGTGAGACCAGGAAAAAAATCTAACACGGATAACTTGATGAGCTAAGAGTATGAGAGAAACCCACTGGAAATGATCCAAGATATATTATAACAGTAATTTATCTTCCATGTATTCAAAATATTATGCCAATCAGAAGAGGGAACAAGCCCACAGAGACCCTGTCTCATTTTTCATTATAAATCAACATCTTTCTGGCTCGTATATAACAGACAGTCTGAGTGTTAGCTGTATCATTATCATTATTTAGTCTATCCTGACATGAGTTTTTCTGCAATCCAATTATCCGTGAGATGGAACTCCTCCCCCAAATCTTAATAATCTTTACAAAAGTTGTTGCGTTCCACCAAACTCTTCCCAACTCACCGGACTATTAAACCCATCTAAATACATGAAAGCTGAGCTACCCTATTTGCCATATAATGCAATGCTGGGAAGGCATCCAAATCTATGAGTACTGTTTTATGAGCAACACATCAAAACTAGATAGCTAACAGGTCTGATATTCAAGTTACAGAAACACACAACTGAGGAGTTGCAGGCTGTGGATTTAGAGCTAATAAAAACAATAGAAGAGCTCTCTGAACTTTTAAGTAAGAGCGCCATAGCTTGTATTGTTTGTAAAAGCTGTGTCTTTTTGTTTGCAGTTGTTTTAATAACAGACAGTATAATTCAAACATCAAGTCTTTGTATAGTAGAGATTTCATCTATGCACATAATAGAGAGTTTACAGACAAATCCACAGTACATAGTGGCATTGTCTGCAGTTTAAAAGCTAGCATAGTGAAACTGCAATTAAATGATGTCTCATTACTTCTCAAATTTTTACAGTCTACCAGAGGCTTTTTGGTCCAGTGATTCTATAGTTTCCTTATGCAGAAGTCTGAAGATTATTTGAAAAGAAGCAGAAGACAATTTGTCTTCTCAGGAGGAGTAGAATGAAGAAGTAGTTTAGAAGGGACAAACTGTGGAAGTAGCTGAATATAAACTGAGTTGGATATCTGAGAGAATATTGGAAATTGCTTTCTGGTGCTGTGAATGTTCCCTGATTTCAAGAACATATAGTGTGGGACAATCAGTGTCAGCTTATAAACCTGACAACTCCAAGAGAGAGCCGTGAAAGGATAGCACAAGCATATGGTACGTACAAGGACCTGGAAATTTCAGAGCTTCAAATTCACAGATTTATAACCTTTGTAACAGCAAGATGCAGCCATTCTTTAACAGGCCTCTAGCAGGTTTCTTGCCACGGAAAATATCTCATGAATCATATTCTAGGCATTGTCCCTTTGCAATTTCAGCACTTAATTGGAAAATCCCTCCAAGATGTATAGAAATCAATGCTAGCCTGAACACAAACACACACTTACGGTTATCTTACAACTTTTGGATCTTTTATTTGTGAACCACTTAAATAATACCCCCTGTTCTCAGCTAGAGTAAACATTGGCCTGCAACAATAAGGGTATGTCTACACTACAGAATTTTGTCGGGAAAACGGCCGTTTTTCCGACAAAACTTGAGGAATGTCCACACTGTAAATTGTGTTCTTTCAATAGTAAATCAAAGAACAAAGCGCTTTTTCCGACGTTGGTAATCCGCATTCTATGACGAAGACTTTTTGCGAAAGAGCTCTTTCACAAAAAGGCATGTGTGAACAGAGAGGAGAGGTTTTTTTCGAAAGAAGAGACCTCCAGGAAATAGCACAGGTGCCCTGGTGGCCATGCCATACAAAGTAATCACAACTCTATAGTTCCTGTCTCCTGGCTTCTCTTAAAGCTGCAGGCACCTTGGACAAACCTTGGCCAGGAAACTGGCCAGAGAGCAGCACTTCAACATGTGGCTCTCACTGCCACAGGCCTAGCAAGCCATGTCTGAGCCTCAAGCCCCCTGCAACCTCCCTGGCCTTCACATGGAACGGTCTCAGGACACACCCAGGGGGATGAAGAGACATGTCCCCATACTGGTCTGGCCCAGAGATCCAGTCCCTCCTCAACTGTGGGATGAAGAGGAGACATTACAGGATCCCCAGGCTAAGTGCAGAAATTCAGACATATATGGCGGGATGGCTGACCCTCTGACGGAATGCGGACACTCACCCCAGACCTTGGAACAGGTCCAGAGTAAGGTCAAGGAGCTCCGCCAGGGATATGTCTGGGCCAGAGAGTACAGCTCGCGCTCAGGGGCAGTACTCCACACCTGCCCCTATTACAAGGAGCTACGCAAGATCCTGGGGGGGGGGTGACATCTTCTCCACCCATTCTCATGGACTCCAGCTTCAAGACCCCAGTGATCACCCAGCTGAAGGAGCAGCAGGAGGGCCAGGGCCAGCCAGCCATGGTGGAGGAGGAGGAGGAGGAAGAGACGGGCCCCGTGACCCTCTTCCTTGAGCCGGTACTTGTGAGCCAGGATATCTCCCAGGTCTCCTCGGATGACTGGAGATAACTCTTCTGCAAAAAGCTTCTTGTGCAAAAACCCTGAAGTGCAGACAAACCTGAGAGCTTTGCTGTCCCTCGAAGAAGTAGGCAAGCACACAGCAAAAGCAGAGAAACGGCTGTCCAGGGGTGTCCCTTTAAGCGTGTGTCTCTGCAAGGCTCCAGCACCAGCACTAGGAAGTAACTGGTGACTTTAAGCCCTGGTTGAAGTGGTTCTGGGTGGCCTTTTATGCGAGAGAGTGTCCAAATCAGTCTGGATGCTCTCTTTCACAAAAGCGCATTGCTTTTTTGATGCGCTTTTGTGTGTGGATGCGCTCTTTCACAAGAAGTTTTTTTGGAAGAACTCTTCCGAAAAAAGCTTCTTGCTCAAGAAGCCTGCAGTCTAGATGTAGCCTAAGGTTTGACATCTCTGCTCTCTCGAAAGCTTCCATTCAACCTTCCAGTTATTCTTATAGCAAAATGGATCATTTCACGAGTAGGCTAAATATAATCAGATAGGAGAAAATATTTGTTCTCCTAAGATGTAATTCCATAAGTGTAGAGCAGAAAAAAAAACCCTCTGAGTTTTGCTGAAAGCCAGAGGCCTGAAATCATCACAAAGTTATTATTGTAAGTGATTGAGTCTGTGATGTCTGGACTTCATCACACAAAATAAATGCATTTGAGTGTGAAAGGCCCAGGGCTTCCCTGTTCTGACATTTTGGCATACCAGCTGATATATGTTATTTGAGAATAAGCAAAAAATGATATAAATACAGTTCTGAAGACCTTTTGTAGAGAAACTATGGGAAAGAACAAGAAAGTAAGATGAACTAGAATAAATATCATTCCTTATGACTAGGCTTAAATGAAACTCAAATCAATTTCTGATCTTCAGCAAAATCAAAAAGTCATCACATAAAGATGATAGGATCAGAAACAGAAAAGCACCAATTCAAAATCATAGGACCAATAATTTGAGAGAGAATGACCTGCCTAGCTATTCATAATGCCTAATGTGCATAAAAATAAGTGAGATGAGTAAGAATGAGGTTAGCACTAGGCAGAGGCCAGGTCAGGCAAGATGATGTGCTTTTTGGTGCTCTAAATGGAACAGTTTTAAAGTACATTTTATCTTTCAGACCTGTCTTTCACCATCACTAAATGACGGAATAACTCATGAGAACTCTGTGGAAGTGGAAAAACAGCTGTTCCTAAAGCAAAATATAAAGTGAAAGAACTATGGGGTTATTTGCCTGTAGTGTAAAATGTCTTCTGGAGGCCAAAAAATTCACTGCTCTCTAATCCCTCTCAAACTCAATTGGGCACACAGCAAGGCAGGACTAATGAAGAAATTTCATGTGACATTTGAAACTATAGATACACTAATCTCATTAAAGGGAAAATGGATTAATTAGATAAATGCATGATGAATAATGAGATTGAGGAAAACTATGACAGACATAAATACCACAGAGTTCATCAGGATATTAAAGCTTCAGACAGTCTAGAGTGCGTAGGCCCACCAACAAGGGGGAGGCAAAGGCGGCAATTGCCTCAAAGCCCAGAGCTCCTGCTGTAGCGGCAGCAGCAGTGGCACCCAAAACCCTGAGCCCTTGAAATTGCCAATGGAGCACCACCACAGCACTCCGGATGGCTCTTAAGTCTGTCTGGGGAGGCACTCGAGGCATAGAGCCACCAAGCCCTGCTCCCCCGCTTGACCAGGAGCCGAGCATGGTTGAGTGGTTGTTTATGAACTTGTTGGAAGTGCTATGCCACCACCTCTAAAATAGCCCTTTGGTTTCAAACAAACAGCTGTTGCATGTGCTGCACTGCACCAAAATATGCCTAAGGAACAAAATATACTTTCCTGGATGCTTTCAGCGAGGTAAGTAATGCATCTGAACTCCCTGCCATACAGCAACTATAAGGCTGACAGGCAAGAAGGACATGGCAAATTCCCTCCTGTCCCTTTAGGGAAGTTGCAGAGCCTGGTCAGCCAGGTCTGCTTGATAGAAGCCTGGCTATCTGACTAAAGTGAGCCCCTTGGCCTTTCAGCAGCAGAACAGCTAGTTGGTTGCAGTTATAGTCTCTTCCATGATCAATTTGCCCAGCACTGCAGGTATCTGAGGGCTGTGATTGGGAGAAGATTGGTGCCTCTGATTTGGTTGAAGCCTCCTAGGGTGGAAAATGCCTGAGGTCCCTGCTTTCTCCACACTCTGGTCATCTGAAGAAGTGGGCTGTGCCCACGAAAGCTCATGATACCATCTACATGTTTTGTTAGTCTATAAAGTGCTACCAGATCATTTGCTTGCTGTTTTTTTTTTCTGTAACAGACTAATTCAGCTACCCCGAAGCACCTTCCCTCTAAGCTGCCTTCCTTTTATACATACTCCCCTCACACTTCAGCCAGAATCCCTGCTCTCTAACCTCAGGGCCTTCCAGTCAGGACTCCTCTTCTAGGTAGCTCTGCACCATCCAGATCTTTAATTAAAACTGCACACCTACTTTGCATGAATATGGCCTTCATTTTGGTTCAATAAGAGGAGTTTGAACATGTTCATAAACCCTCATCCACCTTCTGCCTTTTCCCCTGATTGCTTTGTCCTTCCTTGTTTCAGTTTGTAAGTGATTGTGTACGTTGTTTTGTCTTTGTGAATATAATTATGATCTTCTGTTAAGGATAAGTGTCTAACTAATGGTAGCTTCAAAAGACAACATTCAGAAACATAACAAAAGCCTGTTGATGAAACAAGCAATAACACGAATCAATGCCTAGATTAAAAAAACGGAAGAGATTTCAGGCACTGGTGGTAGGCTTCCTGTTACAATTAATAAACCACATAGGATCATTAGGAGGTGCAGTCTCATCTACATATCATTTGTGTTTAACTAAGTATGAGTGGTAAAGAAATGTGAACCAGTGTCTCAATGTGTTCTCATGTCAGTCAGTGAAACTTTATCTGTTTCACTGTCATCTCAATACGAAGAACAGCTCATTAAAGCATAAATTATGTTTAAAGAGAAAGCTTAGCTAATTGAAAAACAGTCGTCCCCAACTTTTTTGTGGCCAATAGCACATTCATGTTATCAGAAGAG
>CM057845.1:229849838-229865518 GCA_030068395.1 Apalone spinifera | reverse complement strand
CTTCCCCCTATTTTTCCCGCACCCTTCCAGTTTGAGTCAGTGATCGGGCCCAGCCCCAGCTGCTTCTGTGACCCCAGACCACGTGCTGGACCTGGAGCTGGGCTGCACGGTTTTAAAATTTAAAGTTCCGGGCCGTCACGGCACATCACTCCAGGCATCTCCCCTCTCAGCTGTCACAAGGGGGGGTGCGCGAGAAGATTGGCGTGGGCGCACATAATTGCGCTGATGGGCGCCATGGCACCCGCGAGCACCGTGTTGGGGACCCCTGGTCTAAAACAATAACATTTCTCAGTGGCATGAATGTGAAGGCCATGGAAGCATCTTGCCATGACATGCTCAAAGAACCTTCATACTACAGATGAGATTCTCACGTTACTTGTGGCAAAAAGCATAAAGGAATTGATTCTTGGCAATACAAAACAGCTTGAAGTTGTTTATCTTTAATAACCGAGTGTCGAGAAGAATGTGAGGCATGGCTTCTCAAGTAAGGGATTGCCATGAAAAACAGACACAGGACAAACCTGACTGTGGAACTGACCTTCATCTGGAGCTTACCAATATATCATCAAACAGAGCAACTATTCTCTGTGAAGCAAGCACATGTTTCTTGTTGATGGTCCTTTCTCATTTTCTCTGGGTGCTGCTAAAAATATTCAGCATTTGGCTTGATTTATATTTTGTAAAAGGGAAAGAAAGTAAACTTTGGTTTATGTTCTACAATAGTCAGATCAGAATTAGCAGGGATTTTGAACAAAAATAGTTAATATTAAAAGTAAGGCTAATGACCTGGCAAATGCTAATGGTAAAACCTTGATCAAGAGTTCCTCGATATCTCTTGCTAAGTGATATCCCAGAAGGTGGACTCAGTTTCCTCCAGGTTCATGGCATTGCCTGGCTTGGCAACAGAAGTAGAGGCCTTCAGCAATCGAGGCATGTCTCCCTCTTTCCCTGGCTGGGCTCCAACCTGCCTTGTGAAGTTCCTCTCCCAACGCTTAACTTCTGCTGGGAGAGTGAGGCTAGCCTGATACTGCCCACCTGGGTACACAGCATTAATTCTCCCCTTGGCTCAGAGGGATGCCACCTCATTTCATTACAGTCAGCAAATTATATTTGGGTTTCCTGTGGACCATCACAAAAAATTGTAAATAAATTCCTCACTATGGGATAAATTTCTCACTTCATTCAATGAGTTACTGTATATCTTTGCATCTTTCTCTTGTTATGTATTCTATGCCACCTCAGATACATGTCAATCATCTTGGAACATTTAATCTCCTCTCCCTTACTTTAATTTACGCCTTCTTCTAATTTCTATACATGTAAGCCTGCCCAGTTTAGACTCCCTTATACTTTGGTAGAGTTAAAAAGATATAATAGAGTCTGACTGTAAAGGAGTCTTAATTAGTGGAGGAAATCTAAGTTACACAACTTTACGCATCACTGCTGAATGTTTACTGTATTTAGTAATGGTGTTAAAAATACCACATCCTAGTTCTTGCAGAGAGTACAAACAAAGGACATCAAAGAAAGGCTTCCTTTCATAATTCAGATTTCCTTTTAATGACTGTGCTCTATGAATCATGATTCTGTCCCTAGTTGGTGGGTGCTCTATTACTCCTTAGTATATTTCATGATTATTATGATGCTTTGTAACCAAGAGTGCTGTTACAGAAGATAACAAATTGCATAATGAAAAATGAGGAAAACAAAGTTAAACAACTACTAAGAAGACAAAAATCAATCAATATGGATGGCACTGAATCACTTGGGAGAATGGGATCAAAAACCAAAATAGAGAGTGCAACTATAATGTATTTATGTTTTAAATGGTAGATTGCATATGGTAAGGAAAAGAATATGTAAAGCTCAAAGGAACAGTCATTATCTAGAATATACTGTATCATGACATGCATATCAGAACAATCCACTGAGATGCTAGGAATTTGGAGGTAACAATCTATAACTCTTATGAGGCCATAAACACTATGAAAGGCTGGCGAGTCATGAAAGAAGTGAAAAGAAGCATATGCAAAGCATAAGATCATGATAAAATAGACTGCATATTGCTTAAGGGATTTGGGATTTAGAACTAACACGACATTATATTTTGTAAAAACAACAAAAATTCCTGTGGCATAAGCTTTCGTGGGTGTAAACCACTTCCCTCAGACACATCTGATGAAGTGGTTTTTACCCACGAAAGCTTATGTCCAAATAAATCTGTTAGTCTTTAAGGTGCCACAGGACTTCTCATTGCTTAAATTTGTCACTTTACAAATGGACCTTAACAAAGATGCTAATTACCTTACCCATTACAAAGATAGCTTCCCCAATTATCACCCCCTAATATCATTATGACACAGATACTAGCCCTTACCCTCAACCCCCTTCTGTTCTAAATCTGATTTGCCAGTTTTATAATGTGTTCACTTTTTTTCATTGTATTCCTTTGGTATATATGGTCATGCCAATTCTCTTCCAGAATTTGATCTGAGGAAGTTGGTCTGGCCCACGAACGCTTATCAACCATCTTGTTAGTCTTTAAAGTGCTGCATAGTCCTTTCTTTTGTTTCAACAAACTTAACCAGATACTCCTCGGAGAACTGCATTTTGTGTCTCTCCATCTTGCTTTTAGTTTGTCTCCCTTTCAGGCAGTAGTAATCCCACTTTTAATACCTAAAGTAATAGGTTAAATAGAGAAATATATATTTTACCTTGGTCTATAAGAATACTCTGTTCAAAGATACACACATTTCTTTGTTTAGTGCTGGAGCACACCGAAATCAAAGGACAAGTATGGATTGGATAAATGGACTATAAGGTGGATAGAAAACTGTCTAGATTGTTGGGCCCAACAGGTAGTGATCAATGGATCACTGTCCAGTTGGCCTTCGGTTTCAAGCAGAGTGCCCCAAGGATCAGTTCTAGGGCTGGATTTACTCAACATCTTTATTAATCAGCTGGATGAGGGGATGGATTTTACCCTCAGCAAATTTGCGAATGACACTAAACTAGGGCAGGGATAGGATCCAGAGTGACCTAGACAAATTGGAGGATTGGACCAAAAGAAATCTGATGAGGTTCAACAAGGACAAATGTAGAGTCCTGCACTTGGGATGGAAGAATCCCAAGCACTGTTACAGGCTGGGGACAGGCTGGCTAAGCAGCACTTTGGCAAAAAAGGACCTGGGGATAACAGTGGATGAGAGGCTGGATATGAGTCAACAGTGTGCCCTTGTTGCCAAGAGGGCTAATGGTATATTAGGGTGCATTAGGAGGAGCGTTGCCAGCAGATCTAGAGAAGCGATTATTCACCTTTATTCAGCACTGGTGAGGCCACATCTGGAATATTGCATCCAGTTCTGGGCCCCCCACTATAGGAAGGATGTGGACACATTGGAGAGGGTCCAGCAGAGGGCAACCAAAATGATTAGGAGCTGGGGCACATTACCTAAGAGGAGAGGCTGAGGGATTTGAGCTTATTTAGTCTACAGAAGCAAAGAGTGAGGGGGGATCTGATAGCAGTCTTTAACTTCCTGAAGGGAGGTTCCAAAAAGGATGGAGAGAGGCAGTTCTCAGTAGTGATGGATGGCAGAACAAGGAACAATGGTCTTAAGTTACAGTGTGAGGGGTCTAGTTTGGATATTAGGAAAAACTATTTCACTAGGAGGGTGGGGAAGCACTGGAATGGGTTACCTAGGAAGGTGGTGGAATCTCCATCCCTAGAGGTTTTTAAGTCTTGGCTTGACAAAGCCCTGGCTGGGATGATTTAGTTGGGGTTTGTCCTGTTTTGGGTAGGGGATTGGATTTGATGACCTCCTAAGGTCTCTTCCAGCCCTTGGATTCTTTGATTCTATGATTTCAGGGGAATGGAGATATGTTGGAGGAGAAGAGAGGCATGACCCTGGTTCCTTAGGGTGAGTTTTTGAGTGATTGCTTGTTTGTTTTTGCTTGCTGATTTTTTTTGTTCTATTTGTTCAGTTTGCAGAGACAGGTAGGGAAGCAGAGACTTTAATCACAGTGGAGCCCTGAGGGGGCATCTCTTCCCCCAAATAGGGCAACCTATAAAGGCAGCCAAATGGTGAAAACAAGGGAGTTTGAGTGGGATTTTGTATGGGAAGTTTGTGCTGTGGGTTGAGTGTGTGGAGTTCTATTTCTGTTTTGTGGTGGGAAAGAGTTGACAAGGTATTAGGAGTGCAGGCTATGACAGCTACAGAGGCATCAATGGTAATGACCAAAAGAATGGAAGAGACAATGAAGGTGACTGAATGAGAAGCTGCAGGATGTACAGTATCCTGAAATGGGTACCTGAAAGTGCTTCATTTGTATGAAGGTCCAACTGATTGGTCTGATGAAAAAGAAGATCTGAGGTTGGGAAATGGACATAGAAACTCTGGTTGTGTTTCAAGGGAGATGTGAATAGATGATGAAAGTAAGGAGAGAGAACGTTGAAGGGAAAATGCAAGACTTACAGATCCAAGCTGAACTGGAGAACTATGAGGGTAGATTTCTGGATAAGGAAAATGACCAGTGTAAACATGTGACTATGAGAACTAGGATGAGGAAAACACCAGCTAACAAAGGAGAAATATTATTGAGGAACAAGATAAATAAGTAGGTAAATGAAGGGGCACAGCGAGTGGTAACAGAGGGTGGGAAGGCAAAGAAGAAAAGAAGAGTAGATAATCTTACAAGAAGAAGGGACGAGTCAATGGAGGTAGCCAGAGTTCAGAGCCCCAGAGGATAAAGGATGAGTCAGAAAAGTTGTCAAGTGAGAACAAAAGGCAAGAGGACTTGCAGCCAGAAAGAGCAGAAGGAGGAAGATTAGAGAATAGAACCAACTCCAGGAAAATGCAGGTCTATGTGGCTGGTGACTCCCTGTGAAGAAGAACAGACAGGACTATCATCACAGATGATTCAGCTGTCTGCTGGAAGCCAAGATACAGAATGTGGAGCTGAGACTGAAGAATATCCTAATGGGAACAAGAACATTCATTGTTCACATGAAAAGAAGTAACCATCTAGCTTCTTGCTGGGGCACACCAAGGAAGACTAAGCTTCGGTGGAGAAGATGGTTAAAGAAATTGAGGATCAAGTGATCTTTGTTGGGCTTCTGCTTGTCCCTAGAAGTGGAGAGCAAAGGCAAGACAAGATCATGCTGTACAATATGTAGTGCAGGCAATAGTGCTATAAGGGGGGGTTGGGCGTATTCATCCACTGGGAGGCATTCATGGACAGAGGACTGTTCTCTTGTGATAGACTCCACCTACGTAGGGAGGGAAATAGATTTTTGGGTTGGATATTGGCATAACTTATTAAAAGAGCTTGAAAGTAGGAATTCAGGGGAAACAGTTGGTGATGTTCATGTAGTCTCTGTGCCTGATTCTAATATTGAGTGGGAGAAAAATCAAGTAAGAGATGATCCAGCAATAGCGAAAGGAAAAACAGAGGGTAGGCAAATGGACATAATGAGGAAAGATAATGTCATTTTTGCTGTTAGCACTCTGAGGTAGGCAATACTGGCAATGGAATGACTACCTAATCGGGCAAGGAGTCTGGGCAAACCAGACAGAAACCGTGAAGATGTCTGTACACTAATGCCTGGGTAAGAAAATGGAAGAACTAGACTTTCTGATGCAGGAAGTTAAACCTGATATTATAGGGATAACAGAAACATGGGGAAGTGTATTCATGACTGGATTGCAGATAGTGAAGGATACATGCTGATCAGAAAAGATGGAAATTAAGGTAAAGGTTATAGAGTATCACTATAAATTAATGATGACATAGATTCCAATGAAATTAAAAGTAATGTAATGGATAAAATAAAGTCTGTTTATATCAAAGTCACTTTGGGGAGGCAAGGTAACAAAGATTTCAGTGGGATAATGCTTGACCCCACGGGTCAGATCTGGATTCAGACAGAGACCTCTTTGATACTTTAATGAAATCAATGCTACTAGGAATTGTCTGATTATGGAACACTTTACTTTCCCAGATTTAGGTTGTAGAACAAATACTATTGATAATAGTAATATTATCACAATGGAGGTGATAGCTAAAAGATTTCTTCACCAAATAGCCACCAGACAGCGGTGATATGACTTTATATTTGGTACTGGTAAGTAGTGAGGACCTTATAGAATACAACCTCAGTTCAAGTGATCATGAGTTAATTCAATTTAAACTAAATGGAAGGATAAATAAAAATAAATATGCAATGAAGGTCTTTTATTTCAAAAGGACAAAATGAAAAAAATAAGGGAAGTGGACTGAACTGAAGAACTCAAGTATCTCAATGTGGCAGCGGCTTGGAATTATTGTAAGTCAAAGTTGCAGAAGCAACTGAAGCCTGCATCCTAAGCAAGGAGAAAAAATATGCAAGTAAAGGCTCTATATTAAACTAGATGAGCAAGCATCTCAAGCAGGCTATTCAGGGTATGTCTACACTACAGCGTTTTGTAAAAAAAACCCAGCCGTTTTTCCAACAGAATCTGAGTTACGTCCACACTGCAAATTGCATTCTTTCGAAAGTAAATCGAAAGCACAGAGGGGTTTTTCCAGCATTGGTAATCCTCTTTCTACGAGGAAGAAGCCTTTTTCTGAAAGAAAGAAGCTCTTTGGCCCAGACAAGAGCTCTTTCAGAAAAAGAGCTCTTTCGGAAAAAGGTATGTACAGGGAGGAGGGTTTTTTTTAAAGAAGAGGCCTCCAGGAAATAACACAGGTGTCCTGGTGGACACTCAGTCCAAATTAACCAGGACTCTATAGTTCCTGTCTCCTGGCCCCTCTTAAAGCTGCAGGCACCCTGAGTAGTCTTGTGACAGGAAGCTGGCCTGAGAGCAGCACCTCACCATGCGGCTCTTCCTGCCACAGGCCTTGCCACTCATGGCCCAGCCTCAAGCACCCTGCAATCCTCTTGGCCCTCACAGGAAGCAGCCCCAGTGGTCCCAGGACCCACCCAGGAGACCAAGAGGCAGGCACCCTCCTGGTCCGAAGTGGAGATCCTATCCCTCCTTGAGCTGTGGGGCAAAGAGGACACCTTGAAAGTTCTCCACTTCAAGTGCTGCAATGCGGAGATCTATGAACGCATGACTGAGTCCCTGGTGGAGCGCAGACACCCTTGCCAGACCTTGGAACAGGTCTGGAGTAAGGTCAAAGAGCACTGTCTGGGCCAAAGAGCGCAACTCACCCTCAGGGGCAGGACCCCATACCTGCTCCCACTACCAGGAGCTCCACCAGATCCTGGGGGCTTAGGAAACATCTTCCCCACCCGTCGTGGTGGACTCCTGCCTCCAGACCCCAGTCGTCACCCGGTGGAGGTCACAGAGGAGGAGAAGGAGGAGGAGATGGAGACTGTGACCCTGTCCCTGGAGCCGGTGCCTGTGAGTCAGAGGATGTCTCCCAGGCCTTGTCGGACGCCGGGGAGGGATCTTCAGGTGAGTGGTCTTAGTTTGTCACACACAGGGTGGAGGAGGCTGGCGCACAGGGGGCAGGGTGCGAGTGTCACTCAGGCTGGATATTGTGCTGCAGTCCGCACATGTGGAACCACGTGCAGCGCTAGTGTGTGGCATGTGGATGCAGCAGGCAGCCCCTGAGCATGGGTGGGATCCTGCTGCCAGGCTCAGGGGAGGCCACACAAGTCCTGCCATGGCTGGAAGCAGGCTAGCCACAAGGGCGCAGGCATGACTCCAGACACACCGAGGAGTGCCACACACAGCACACGGGCATGCCTGAACGTGCAAGGCACCACCCACTCCTGCGGTCAGCGCTGCGAGCCACAGGTGTGTGTGCAGACACCAGGGAGGGCCAGGCTGCACCCAGCTCCTCTGACATCCATGAGGGGATCCCACTGTGGCTGGATACTTCCCTTGCCTGTTTGTCTGTGGGCTGGGGGTGGTGGGAAGTAGGCAGCATGGTCCCCTGGGCACCTCGGAGCCCCTGTGAGGTAGAGCCCACTGTGCAGGCCACACATGGCCTTGCTCATGGGATATCCCCCTCCTCTGCCCTGAGAATTGTTGGTTGCTGCTCACAGAGGGCACGGCCTCAGGGACAGTGTGTACCTAGATGACTGATCGCCTCTCTCTCTTTGTGTTCTCTACAGCCGGACCAGCTGGGACTGAAGGGTGAACCACACCACCAGAGCCAGCCACCAGAGCCCAGGGGACCCAATAGCCTGCCAGGATCCTGGAAGACCTTATGCACCAGCATGTCAGCATCCTGTGTGACATGCAGCAGGCCTATGCAGAAGGTCTGCGAGAACTCAGAGTGGTGGAACCGCGATTGGGACCGGCTCATGCAGCAATGTGATAGCATGTGTGCCATCATGTCACACATGATGGCACACCCGGCTGCTGTTGCTGCTCCTGTCTTCTACTCTCCTGTCCCCCTTGCTATGCCCTTTCCCCCTCCGCCTGCCTCCCATGCAATGCCTTTACTCCCTCCCCAGGTGTGCCCATGCCCCCTCCTCCTGCCTCCCTGCCATTCCTGACACCACTTCAGGCCCTTCTCCTGTTCACGCCCAATGGTCCCCAGACCCACCCAACCTCAACTCTGATGTGGTCCCCACACCCGAGGTGGAACGTCTAGCTGCCCTCTCCCTCTCCAGGTTATGAGCCCTCCTTCCTCTGCCCACCTTTTTTGAATGTAAGATAAATACAGACTTCATTTTGTTGATAACCAAACAGGTGTCTCTATTGAGAGGTCAGGGAAAGGTTGAAGGGAGGGATTATGGTGGGGAAGGGATAGGGTTGCAAGCCAGAGGCCCCTTGGGGGGAGGTCCTGGGGAGAGATAGTGTGGTCTTTCTACACCTTTTCCCCAGGTGAACTTCTCCCTCAGGGCCTCCTGGATGCCCAGCCCAGCCTGATGGGCCTGGCGGATGGCAGCTGTCCTTGGCTGCTGGAAGGCTCGCCTCTCACAGCCGGTGTCTATCTCTCACCCCAGGAGGAAGGCCTCCCCCTTCCTCTCCACAAAACATGCTGCGACCACCTCAGGGATGAGTGCTCCCCCACATTGAGGCAGGTCAGCAGGAACTACATCTTGAGGCCGCTGAAGGTACACTCCACCTGGATCTGGGCCCAGTTCAGGCAGGCATTAAATTGGTCCCTGCTGGGGTCTAGGTGTCTGATATATGGCTTCATTACCAATGGCATCAGGGAGTAGGCCGTGGCCCCCACAATGAACAAGGGCATCTGCATGTCCCCAACTGCAAAGTCCAGCAGAGGAAGAATGTGCCTGCCTCTAGCTTCCGTACAGGCTAGAAGTCCGAAACATGTGGGCATCATGTGCCCTGCCTGACTACCCAACAAAAATGTCCATGAACTGTCCACGGTGGTCTACCAGGGCCTGTAGCACCATAGAAAAGTAGCCCTTCCTATTAATATACTGGGCCTATTGATGTTCTGGTGCTCCGATCGGGATGTGGGTCCCATCTATGGCTCCAGCACAGTTCAGGAACCCCAGGGTGGCGAATCCTGCAACGACTGGGTCCAGGTTTCCCAGGCAGATGACCCTCCACAACAGGATGGAGTTGATGGCCCTCACTGCCTGCAGAAGGAGACAACAAACACACAACACAGAGAATTAGAGAGGGAGTGCCTTCCCCCTTCTCCTCCCCTCCCCCCCCAACACGCCAGGCACCACCTCCTATGAGGCTGCCCCCCCTCAGCAGCAGGGTTGTGTGAGGGCAGGAAGGCACAATCTCCACTCCCTCCCCCTCCTCACCCTCCCGGGCACATGAACCAGCACATGAAATTGCAAGCAAAATAGCAAAGATTTTAATACATTATGACTGGAGAATTGCTGATATAGTATCTATTTTTAAGCAAGGGGGAAAATGTGATCTGGGAAACTATAGGCTAGTTAGTTTGATCTCAATGGTATGGAAGTCCTGGAACAAATTTTGAAATAGAAAGTAGAGAAAAACATAGAGATTAATCCTATTTAGAGTAAAATACAACATGGTTTTACAAAAGGTAAATCATGCCAGAGCAATCTGATCTCTTTCTTTGAGAAATTAGCTGATTTTTTAGACAAAGGAAATACAGTAGAGCTAATCAACTTGGATTTAGGTAAGGCATTTGATAGATGATTATTTAAATTAGAAAAATAGGTATTCATATGAAAATTGAAAGCCGGGTAAGGAACTGGGTGGCTAAAGGGGAAACTACAATGGGTCATATTGAAAGGTGAATATTAGGCTTGAGGGTGATTACTAGTGGAATTGCTCTTGAACTGGTCTTGGGACCAATTTTATTTAACATATTTTCATTAATGACTTTGGCTCAAAAAATAAAAGTGGGAAGTGTAATAAAAGTTGTGGATAACATGGAGGAGGAGGACCAGAATATTTTATAAGAAGTTTTGGATGACCTTGAGAAGTGGAGTAATAGAAATGGATAAAATGGAATAGTCCAACGTGCAAGAGACCGGAGTCGCTTGGTTTATTTATGAAGGCTGGGGTGAGATATGATTGCTCTCTATAAATACATCAAAGGGATAAACACTACTGGGCGAGAGGCGGTATATATGCTAAGAGCCAATGCTAGCAGATGAACCAACAGGTATAAACTGGCCATCAACTAGTTTAGACTTGAAATTAGAAAATTTCTAATAATCAGAGGAGTGAGGTTCAGGTACAGTCTCCCAGCTAAAGCAGTGGGGGGCAAGAAAGACCGAGCTTATGACGTTTGTGGAGAACATGGTATGATGCCATTGCCTACAATGGTATATGGCTCATCTGCAAATAGCAAATACCTCCCCCAGGTGAAGATGGGATACTAGAAGAAGAGGGTTCTGAGTTAATACAATGAATTCTTGTCCAGATATCTGACCAGTGGATCTTGCTGACAAACTCAGGGTCTAAATTAATTGTAACTTGAAGACTGGATATCATTTGATGGCATCAGTAACTCAGCCAGAGGTTATGAGCCCTCCCAAATATTAGTAATAACGTTGAGCATTCTTCATTGAACCAGTGGATTCATTTTTTGATTTTTTTTCCTCAGCATCCTTGTCATACCCGATATTGGCTCAGAACCCAGAGGACTAACAATGAAACTGCCTGCATGCTCAGCCAGAGGTAACTGGCAACCCCACAGCAGCTGGCAGTAAAAAAAAATGCTGCAAGGCAAGAGGGCAGTGTGGCAGCCAGAGAGATGGATGGACTTCAGGGAGAGGAGCCCTCCATCAGGCTGGTGAGAAGATGCCAAAACAACCTGCCAAAGAGAGACGATTAGGATAAGTAGCTGGGGAAGACTATAGAAGTAGCTCTGGGAACAGCTAGGGACTAAGAAGGACTGGTTCTTGGATGTGCCAGATAATGCCCCTGAGTTGGAACCCAGGCTACATCTAGACTTCAAGCCTCTTTTGAAAGAGGCTTTGTCTAACGATACTTTTGAAAAAGCCTCTTTTGAAAAAGAGCATCTAGACTACAACCAGTACTTTCAAAAAAGCAAGCCACTTTCTCATTACATAGCACCTTTTTTCAAAAGAACACTTTCGAAAAAAGGCATTATTCCTTGTAAAGCGAGGTTTTCTGAGGTCGAAAAAACTGCCATGTTCTTTTGATTTACTTTCGAAAGAACATGGCAGCAGTCTAGATGCAGGGGAAGGTTTTTTTTTTTCTAAACATTTTTTTTTTCAAAAAAACCTCATAGTCTAGACACACCCCCAGTGGCACACACAGGTCTGTATTCCCCTAACTATCCCACCAAGGGAGCTCTCAGGGAAGAAGCTCCTTAACCTTGGAGAACTAGGGCTGATAAACCACACTGAAGCCACAGACATTTTGCTTCCCTATAACCTTGATTGAGAAGACTACTGAGAACCTGGCCAGGAGGAGGGTTAAGGGCCTTACGTAGACTTGGCAAAGGCAGAGTTCTGTGTGATGGCATAGAGGAGCACAGAGCCAGGCCAGTGTAGCCTTCATTCCCCAGTGCAAGAGGATACAAAAAGATAAAAGATCCTGTATCACAATCCCCCTGCTTGTTTTTATAAAAGCTAATGGATCGTATTTTCAAGGAATTTGCTGTTAGCGACTAACCAGAAAAATACTGTCCCACTCATTGCTGCTGAATTGTCCCACTAGCAAGGGACACCCTTTGTGATAGTCTAGAACCCATCAAAGTAGTGCTGTATTCACAATGAAGGAGTGCATGTTCATTTTTGGGATAGAGGGAAACTGGCAGCTCTGCTTAGATTCTATCTGGAGCATACCTATCAAATCATTTCTCGGCAGTGTTCCTTACTTACTTTTGTGGGGAACGCTAAGAAAAGCATTCTAAGGTGTTTCTGATTCCTATCACATCTTTATTTTCAATGGCTTAGGGTGGGACTATCCCCAATATCCATTAGGCATGAATGGAGAATCATTTCAGCAATTGTTCCAGCTACTTCTATCCCTGAGTACCCATAACTGGGGGAAAAAATACCATTTCTCTCCTGTGGCTTTTCCGATCTAGTGTTTGAAGACTCATATTTGACATTGATCATATGCAAAGAACATCAGTTAGTAGGATGAATCTGCAACATTTGAAAGGGTAATTTACAATCTATAAAATGAATTGCCTCATTAAAAGGTAGTTTGGGAAAATGTTATGGATTACACTAAAAGTGATGCAGATGTTGATTTTAGCATGGATCACAGTGCTAAGGAAGTGCATCTTAAATATATCTTATATGAAACATTTCTGCTGAACAACCTTCCAGTAGATATTTGAACTCATCCTATAAAATTAAATAGTGCATTGTGCCCTGGGTATACATGCTTCAAAATAACCTGCACAAAGGATTACAGTGTTATAGTCTATAGGGTTTTCTAGAATATTTTTGATAGCTGTTAAATATCTGTAGACCACTGTTGGTTTCATACTTTTTGATCAAAGATTTCTATGACTATTCTTTGAAAAGATAGATTGAACTGTGACTTGGTACACTCTTTTGCTGAAATGTTAGAGTTTGCTTTAATTATCTTGCTGTAATGTCTATTCTGTTAAATGTTTTACTGAATCTAATGCAATGGTTAAAATTTACATCTCTACATTTATTTGTATTGATACATCTGTCTTGTTATTAGTTGACTCTGTGTATTACATATGTGTATTTGTTAGCTCCATCATAAATTAATATAAATATTTATTTCAAATCCGTTTGGCCCCCATTTACTGTTGGGAGACAGTAAAGTCACATCATAATCCTGTGGAACTTTCATCATCTGTAGATGTGTATCCTAGCTCTACACCCCAACTTACTACGAGCTGGAATTTAAACCTTTTAAGTAGTGAGGATGAGCTGAAGACTGTATTGATAAAATTAAATGTGCCATCTATCATACAAGAGAAGGGCTTCAGGGATTCAGACAACTAAAATCCATAATAGGTCTTGAAGGTTTATTGCGTGGGCTTTTTTTTCTCTTAACTGATATTATTTGATTTTTTTCAAGTATTTTTTCCAGTTGTATATTATTTGATAACAGGAACATAAATAATCATCCAGGAACAGCATAATACCAGTCAAGAAATAGATAATAAAAGGAGGAGTTAGCAACACTGCAGAAAATTCTTATTTTGTAATACAGAGATATGGCTGTGACTTAATTGTATGAGCAAATGGAATGAGAAGATCCAGTTGGCAGTAAAAGAACAAAAGCTCTAAAATGCAGGAACATCTCTACTAATAGAAATCAAGATAAATGGTGGAGCTGGTGATATTTGATATGACTAAGCAATTTGTGCAAGTTTACTTCAGTCTTTAACATACTGCACTATCACTGGACCAGTCCCTTTACTATCCAAGGAAAGTGTAATTAGAGTGTTTTGACCAGTGCTGAGGAACATTAACTGGACTTCTCACTCTCTTTCATGCTCATGGAGATGTAATATTTAATGTTCTGTAAAGGAGACCATAAAGTTATCTGGCTGGTTCATGGCTGGTTCATGGTTTCAAGGTAAGCTTCATATGTTCTGCCCATCAGCTACAGGAATTTTGAAACCATCAACAATGGTGAGCCAATCCTGATGGCCCACCTGCAATAGATGTGCAAGAGGCTCTCCACTCCTATTCTACAGGAAAAAAATTAAAAACAAAAAGTATGATTATTTGGGATACACCAAAATTTGTGTTTCAAGTGAGTCACATGGCTGAACTTTATTTTGGCTTCTAAAGCAGCCCAGTCTCCAGGGTAACACAAGGTGGCTCAAAGATGCATCTAGATTCCTTTGAGGAATTGGGCCCAAGTGACTTGCCCAAGGTCACATAGGAAGCCCATGAAGGAGGGAGCTGAACCTAACTAGCACTGATTTTAATGGGAGTTACATGCCTAAATATCTTTGAGAATCTGGGTCTTAGTTTTTCTTGGTGCCTTAATTCCTGTCACATAAAACAGAGTTTATAGCATTCCCCTACTTCACATGGGTATTGTGAGGTTAAATACATGAAAGACTGTAAAGTACATGAAAGATTGAGAGACTAAGGGGCCATGAGGTAGAGGACACCCTTTTAAACTTTGTTGAGCGACCACTGATTGTGTATGGTTGTAGGAGCTTCCTTTCTGCTTTCTGTTCTCTACTTGCTATCTGGTTATAGAGGAAATATTTCAGAGTTTCTGAGACTAGGAATCCAACAATTTTCACGTTATAAAAGAGAGTGGGAATGCGATATCCTTCCCACTCTTCCCTAAGCCATATATCATCAAAATATTCAGCATTTTGACTCTTCCATGGTATGTGGGAAAGCATAGAATGGGAACTTTTAGGGTATGTCTATATAGCAAAGTTATTTCAAAATAACAGCCGTTATTTCGAAATAATTTTACCAGAGTCTACACAGCCAAACCACCAATTTGAAATTAAATCAAAATAGCGGAGGGCTTACTTCAAAATTGATAAACCTCATTCCATGAGGAATAGCACCAATTTTGAAATTGCTATTTCGAAATAATCTTTGTTTAGATGCTTATTTCGAAATAGGGGGCCTCTAGACCTTTCCAGGGTGCCCTGGTGGCCACTCTGGGAACAACCAAGAAAACTCATCTACTTCCTCCCCTCCCCGGAGCCCTTAAAGGGGTAGACTCTTGCCACAGTGCCTGTGCCAGCTCCAAGCCTACCAGCCCAAAGCCAGAAGTCGCTGCACCTGACCCAGTGGCCCCAGCATGAGCCAGTGCCAACCAATCCTCCACTGCTCCCCAGGACCAGTCTGCCAGCTTCCAGGAGCCTGCCAGGGGCCAGAAAAAGTGGGCACCTGCCTGGTCCAGTGCAGAGATTGGGGACCTAATTCAGATTTGGGGGGATGCCTCCAACATCCATGATCTCTGCACTAAATGGAGGAACGTAACCATCAACAGGCAGATGGCTGCCAGCCTGGCCACCAAAGGCCATATGTGAACCCAGGAGCAGGTTCACATGAAAATAAAGGAGCTGTGGCAGGCGTATGCCAGGGCCACAGGGGGCAGCTCCCAACCAGGGGCAGACCCAGACCCCTGCCCCTATTTTGATGCCATGGACCGCATTCTGGGGGGCAGGATGGTTCGTGCCCCCCAGGTGGTCATCGACCCTGGGCCAGAGCTTGCTGTCTCCTGCTGCTCCAGCCCCTGCTGCCTCCCCAGCTACCGCTCCTCCACCCACTCCTTCTCCCTCTCCTGCTTCTTCCTCCCCACCCCTCCAGGGATGCCAAGGCCCCCACACCC
>CM057845.1:229830770-229849738 GCA_030068395.1 Apalone spinifera | reverse complement strand
ACACAGAGAAAAAAATGCTTTGCTGTCCCTCAGCGAGGTAGGCAAGCAAGCAAGAAACCTTAGAACTGGCTGTCCGGGGGAGGAAGGGGGTCCCTTTAAGCACAGGTCTCAGATAACCTCAGGCAGCAGATAGCCTCAGATAGCCTCAGGCAGCCACACAAGGTAACTCCTGACCTGATGCCCTGACAGAACCGGTTCCGGCCAGCCTTAAATGCGATTCAGTGTAGACGCGCTATTTCAAAATAGCAAAATGCTATTTTAAAATGCATTTTGTGTCTAGATGCATTATTTCGAAATAAGCTATTTTGAAATAATGCTTTAGTGTCGACATACCCTTAGTGAATTAATTAGATGGATGTCTTGGACGATCAGCCCTAGTGAGAGAATTTTAAGATGGAAAAGGCTACTTTTTTGAGAGCTGTGCAGTTCTGATCTCACTGACAACATACTAACATGTAGTACCCTGTGCCTGTGGAGAAATGGGTTGCCATATGTCTGGAAGTTGGCCACCCCAGAATGTTACTTGTCTCCTGCCAATCAGTTTGGTATGGGTAGGTTAATTGTTGGGGCCATTATTGTGCAGGTTTGCTATCATTGATAAGGTGCAGTTAACGGGGTGATGACACTAGGTAATGCTCTTATTGTTGATGACATTGCACTCATGTGGCTCCCAAACTCTACTGGGACAACTGATAAAACCACTATGCCTATCATTTTCTCCACCCCCTGCCAGGACCATGGTTTATAAACTAATACTGTCATTTCTTCACAATGCTCAAGGAGTGTTAGACCACCAGGTCAGATTTACAGCCATAAATGCAGGGTGGGCTGGGAAGGTCCACAACACTAGCATCTTTCAGATTTAAGTTCTGTTAATATAAATGGAGAAAGCACTGTTTGTCCCCAGAAGCACGGTGGACATGAATGGTGTGGAGGTTGGTCTGCTTATTCAAAGGGACCTGGCTTAACCCTGATGCTCTGGCTAATGAAACCAAACACAGGCCACTTGGAAAGGAGGAAAGAATTTTTGAATATTGGCAATGTGAATACTTGCAGAATGGCAGTCAAATGTGCATTTGGCTGTTTGAAAGGCAGATGGTGCAGTCTATGGAATAGGTTGGAAGCAACAGAAAAAAATGTTCCAACCACTATAAATGCATGTTGTGTTCCATAAAATATTTATGCCAGCTATCGAAGAAAGCCTTAATGATGGGTTCAGAATCATGCACAGAGGTTCAAGCAGTCAGAAAGGTAGCCTACAAAGACATGTGGGCACGCCGTCAGGAAGGTCTAATGTTCATATTTTGAGTCACAGGCTTGAATACATTATCCCATGGGAGGGTGGGAGAAGGAAATACAGACATACTGGGTTTTGGGGTAGTGTGGGTGGTTGAATTTTAATGTTCCCTCTGTGCTTATGTGAAATCTTATGAATTATTTCAGCTTTATTTTATAGGATTTTCTGTGTTAAATGCAATGGTGACTCATTATGGATGTACTATAACATGTTTTTAATAAAAAAAAACAATAAAAATAGTAAAGTTTTAAGGAAACCAGTAGAAAAATAATATTTATATCTGAAAATACGTTTAACTACAATCGTCTTAAGAAACCAGCCGTGCACAAACCTTTAATTACTGCAACAGTACAAACAAAACTCAAAGTGCAATGGAAAGAACATTTTAAATGCAAGAATTTGTGGGAGGGGGAGGTAATATAAAAACATAAGAACATAAGAATGACTATATTGGATCAAACCTAAGGTCCATCTAACCCAGTATCCTGTTTTCCTACAGTGACCAGCACCAGGTGCTTCAGAGCATCTGAAAAGAACAGGATAAACTTAAAAAACAACATGCTTTGTTACATGTTTTGTTAGTCTTTAAAGTGCTACCATACTATTTGTTGTTTTTTAAATTTATCCTGTATGGACTAACTTGGCTACCCCTCTGAAGCTTTTGAAAAGAACAGTTAATCATAATTCAGAGGTGTGTCAGTTATCAGTTGCTGGTCCCAGGGATTTTATAATGGGGCACCCTCCTCTGTAAATAGTAGTTCAAGTGAAGGGAAAGATTATCTGTACTATACTTTTCAAATTAATTTCTGTATGTAACTATTGGCCTGGAGATTGGATTTGAGCAGATCATTGTTAGTATTTCACCTCTCCTAATCTAGTTTTTAACTGGACCCAGAGGTCACATGGCAGGTTTCTATTCCTGAGCACTCTCAGAATGTGGTTTCCTGTGAAGCCCTGATTCTATAAGGACTTTTTGCAAGTGCTTAACTCTAAACACTATGAGTAGCCCCATTGAGATATGATACTTGCACAATGTCAATTTAAATATGCAAATCTTTACAGGACTTATTTATTCTCATTTAAAAATTCACTTGTTACAAATATTATTATCTTAATGTTTCTGAAGCGTTCCTGCCAGTAAATGTGTTCACCAGCCCCACTGAGGAAAGCACACATAAAAAGATGTTTGGGGGGAAGGACTGGCTATGGGAAAGAGGAGCATAGTTGAAACAAGTTGTTTTTTTAAAATGTGAATGAATATTTACACAACAATTTTCTGTTGCATTTTTCCAGTCATACATAGCAAGTGCTCAGAGCAACTCAGGATTTGTTCCACTATTGTGAAGTATTATTATTTTAGTTTCGTCTTATGGTTAACACTCTTATGTACCTTTTAGTTTCACCAGTTACTGACATTGTTGGTCATTTCATTATAGGTTACATTTGTTTAAATAACCAACCTGAACTCAGAATCATAGCTCCTATTAGTATTTCCTACAAAGTGTTTTTATGGCATCTACAGTAAGTGAGTTATAGTTTCATTACACAACTGCCTAAGTCCCTGACCTATTTTTTTAAAAAGAGCTATAAGAGCCATAACACATTCAGAGGCATTATTAACCAGATGCTTTAAGTGGGATGTCACAAATATTCACATTATTATAACTTCACTGCAGGATCCATTAGGAGGAGAACATAGGCCTGGGATGAGACAAAATGTGTCAAATAACTTTGATAATTGGCTGAAATGACAAGAAAAACATAGAACAATATGTTAAATCAGTTTTATAAATAAAATGTGCTTTAAATTGTTCCCTAATTTGCCATTTTTCAGGAAGACTTTTATAGCTATCTAACTAGATCCCCAGCTAGGAAATAAACTCGGTGTTCATTATACAAGTCCTTGGCTAAGAAATAAAGCTTGTATTTATTGTACAAATTAGACAAAGAATGGTTTTCACCATTACAAAATATAGTTGCTCATGTCAACAGAAGCTACAAACTATATCTTTATTTTATGTGTATATGTGTATGAGCTCCTTGGTGGGTTATTATTCAGAAGTCTTACAGAAGAAGTGTATCTTGAGGAAATTGAATGAAGAGAATGTGGTCAATTACAGGAGTCAGAGACTACAGACATTTTAAGAATAGGATTTAGATGTGGAATTATGAGTTGAAGAATGATACAACATGGCTATTCAGGAGAAGTACTGGCAATTGTAGAGGATATTAAATACCAAATGATTAACAAAATATATGTAGTGAAATAAAACTATGACTCAAATACATTTCCCAAATACATTTGATAGCTTCTTTTATATTTCAAAAACAAACAAGGAATATAATTATACATATATCAATATTGTATTGTTCAGAGGTTTGTCCCTAACAAATATAAACAATAGTGATATCATTTACATTGGAAATTCAACACTCCAATACAGACAAAACTGCACTTTTTTTTTAGTGAACTTGAAGGATAAATCAGAATTTTATTAATAAAGCAGAGGCAAGTTATTATTTAACATTTTCCTTCCACTGCCTCAAAGCCACAGCAAAAAATAATTCCTATTTGAAAGAAAAAAGACTGATATGAACAGAGTGAAACCTCTTTATGGGCTGAATTAAAACCTTAGAATCATAGAATCATAGAACACTAGATCTGGAAGGGACCTCGAGAGGTCGAGTCCAGTCCCCTGCCCTCACGGCAGGACCAATCACTGTCTAGATCATCCCTGACTGGTGTCTGTCTAACCTGCTCTTAAATATTTCCGGTGATGGAGATTTCACAACCCCGCTAGACAATTTATTCCAGTGTTTAACCACTCTGACAATCAGGAAGTTTTTCCTAATGTTCAACTTAAACCTCCCTTGCTGCAATTTAAACCCATTGCTTCTTGTCCTATCCTCAGAGGCCAAGGAGAACAATTTTTCTCCCTCTTCTTATAACACTCTTTTAGGTACTTGAAAACCGCTGTCATGTCCCCTCTCAGTCTTCTCTTTTCTAAACTAAACAAACCCAGTTCTTTCAGTCTTCCCTCATAGGTCAAGTTTTCTAGACCTTTAACCATTTTTGTTGCTCTTCTCTGGACCTTCTCCAGTTTCTCCACATCTTGCTTGAAATGTGGTGCCCATAACTGGACACAATACTCCAACTGAGGCCTAATCACCTCAGAGTAGACCGGAAGAATAACTTCGTGTGTCTTGCTCACAATACTCCCATTAATACATCCCAGAATCATGTTGCTTTTTTGCAACAGTGTCACACTGTTGACTCATATTTAGTCTGTATTCCACTATGACTCCTTAATCTCTTTCAGAAGTTCTCCCTCCTAGCCAGTCACTTTCCATTCTGCATGTGCGAAACTGATTGTTCCTTTCTACGTGGAGTACTTTGCATTTGTCCTTACTACACTTCATCCTGCTTACCTCAGACCATGTTTCTAGCTTGTCCAGATAATTTTGAATTTTGACCCTATCCTCAAAAATACTTGCAACCCATCCGAGCTTGGTATCATCTGCAAACTTAATAGTCATACTCTCTATGCCATCATCTAAAACATTGATGAAGATATTGAACATAACCAGCCCCAAAACAGACCTCTTCAGAACTTCACTTGTTATGCCCTTCCATCATGATTGTGAACTGTTAATAACTACTCTAAGAACAGTTATCCAGCTAGTTATGCACTCACCGTATAGTAGCCCCATCTAGGTTGTATTTCCTTAGTTCATTGATAAAAAGGTCATGCAAGACCATGTCAAATGCCTTACTGAAGTCTAAGTGTACACCGTCCACCGCTTCTACCATATCCACAAGACTTGTTACCCTATCAAAGAAACCTATCAGATTGGTTTGACATGATTTGTTCTTTACAAAACCTTGTTCAAACTGATGTATAAATGAGTTCTCCATTTTAAGACTGTTATAAGAGAGAAATAGGGGGCTCCACAACTGAACAAAGTCTAATAGAGTCTGCCCAGAAACTAGCACCATGTGACACGAGGGTTCAACTGTGTATTGTGACTGTTTGTGCATGCATGAGAGACCCTACAGGAATTGCGAACAGACTAGAGAACGAATGGGAGAAGCAAAAAAGCCAGATAGGAACGTGCAATATTATGTGATCCTGTTAAGAACTTGAGAGAGGACTTCTGAGTCTATTGACTAAAGAGGCTTTTGGGCTGTAAGCTAAGAAACTTTTCCCATTATTCTTGTTTCCTCATTTGTTTAAAGACACAGAATTTTGTACATTCCTTGTAAAAAAATCTAAGAGTAGATTACACCATTAAAGATAACAGTCTTTATAAAATTTAGCTTCCAACTGGAACATCTAGGGCCCCAACCTTTGATTAGCCTCCAGGACTGAAAAGGGTCAACAAGCTTTTGATTAGTTCTGTGAATTTTCTAAGATTTCATTCCTCTGAACCGTGATTGTCTTTTCCATCCAGAGCAAAATTAAGGTTGCAGTAAAGGGGAAGAGCATAAGAAGATGGTCAACTGCATAATCTCGGACAAAAGACAGGTGACTGAAATCTTGGAAATATCCACTGTACTAATCAACCAAAATCTTTTTGTTCCTCCCCCCTTTTTAAAGGTAATTATTTTCTGCTGCAACTCTAAAGTAATAAAAGAAGAATGACACAGAGCAACTTGTTATTAAAATTGCTTAACATAAGAAGCCTGTAGTTAGACCTAATAGGCAGGGTGGGGAAGATATATAATCACTTGCATACATGGCTTAGTTAGATGCTACATCTTCTTGAAAATCTTATGTCTGCTTTGATTGATGCTTACAATGTGGTTGCATATTAGTCTAAGTCCTAAGTTGATTATGTAACATTTTAAAGACTAAGTAATTAAAGCTGGTCACATATTAAAACTTCCTGCACCAGAGCCTCTCTTGTGCATGCCTTGCTCATAGCTGCTCCTTTAATGAAGTGATCTCCTGAATGTAGATAGATCAGTTCCTCCCTATTGCCTATGGCTATTTCAGCCATCCTTCTACACTGCGAGTGGATATTGTGAGCACATAGAAGAGGCCAATATTGGGAGGTACAAATACCCTCCAATCTAGTGTGCTGATTCATGGACTCCTAGGCTCTCAGGGCTTGAACCTGTGAAGGACTGAGCACTCTGGCCCTGAGTCACAAAACGTTTTAGATCAGATTCACAAAATGACCCAGGCATCTACCTGCTGTATTAGGAACCTATAGGAGAGAGTAAGAGCCTAGTGGAATTCAGCCTACTCTTGGCTGCCCCTGAAACCTGTACGTGCCTAAACTAGCTCAACACCTAAGTTTTTCAGTAAAATTTCCTAAAGCACCTCATTTCTGGCTCTGACCATGCATACTGCAGTTTTACATGAGATATGCAAACCCTCTTGTGGGGTCTAATCATGCAATTGTTCTCAGAGCTCACCTTTGAAATCTGGCTCTTATAGATGAATTTACACAAAATGGCTGGGAGGGGGAGGAGATTATGAGGGAGGTTTTCCTCCTCCATTATTGTTAGTACAATACGGAGGGTACTCTGAGAGAATGTGTGAAACCTCCCCTTGGTTCAAGTCCCCCTCTTCATCTAAGTCACAACTGAAGGCAGTGAGTACTGAGGCTGAATCCAGGCAGTAAGGATTTCTGACTGGAATAAACATTCCAATCGCTGTAAGTATTTATACTGAAAACACAGAGGGAGAAACAGGAAATTTGATTTGCAAGCTCAGATTTCTAGTCCACAAGATCTAGTAACCATAGAGGTCATATTTGTGTGAGCTGGGGCCAAGTCTCAGAAGTGCTTGACTGCCAGTATTGATCATTGCTTTAACATTATAAAGTTCTCCTTTATTAAAGCTTCCTAAAAGATCAGGAGCCCTCTCAGCTGCTGCAAGAACAAAGCACTTTTAAAGCATTGTCAACACAAAAAAATCTCCTGTTTCTCTCTCCTTGTCTGTAGTCGTCATTAACGATGGAAAAAAACCCTCTCTTGCCTGCCTGACAGTGTGTTACAATGTATTCTCTAATATATTAGCATTGAAGAAAACTCGAATAAAAAGAAAGGTACTTTAATTTTAAGGTACATTTTGTGGAAACGCAGGAAATGAAAAAGCCCTTTCCAATACTGTCAAGATTAATCATGGTTTTGAACTAGAACCAGTAACTTTGGTGTTTCTTAACAATGGATATCAGTAAACTGTTGCTTTCAATAGAGGGCTGGTGCTATTTAGGTTTCAAGAACAGGAGGCTCTCCAGGTACCTCTTGCCTAATCTCCAGGGAGATGCTGAAAAAGGAACAGAGAATTATTAGAAACTTTTATTTTGTTCTCTGATTTTGCCCTTTTGATAGTTTTGGATCATAGAACAAGCCACTTCATGACTAAATCATTTAGCTAGGTGTCTGTGAACTAGTGATAATCTCCATGTTGTGTGCCTAGGTCTACTACCCCTTTAAGGGACATATTGGAGCTTAAAGCATGGGAGTAATCAGGGGAAAACTTTCCCTGCTCTGGGATTGGGCTATATAAACAGGAAAGAGAAGTGGGGGGAAAAGGTTGAGTTTGATTGGAATTTGTGCTGGCTACTGTAGTTTACAGGATACTAGCTGGACCTAGGTCATACATACAGCTAATTACATAAGTGTCTATATTATGATGGTCCTACCTCTGCTTTAACTCACTCACAATGCTGACTGAATAAATCTACCTCTGTGAGAAGCCTAGCTCTTAGGTCTAGTTAATTACAGCAACACAGTGCCAGTGTAGACACTGCATTACTTATGTCGTCTTTAGCAGCCTCTAGGAGGTGTCCCATAATGCCCTGCAGTGACTGCTCTGGGTCGGTTTTGAACTCTGCTGCCTGATGGGCCCGTTCATGCTCCTGCCCTTTTGAAGCCCTGGAAATTTTTGAAATTGCCCTTACTGTTTGCTCAGGATGGAGAGCAACTGTTCATCTAACTATGCTGTCCCCATGCAACAAATATACTCCTGACTAGAGTGCATAGAAGATGGTGGTACTCCTGGATCTGTGGGGAAGGGAGGCTGTTCAGGCACAGCTCCAATCCAGTCATAGGAAAAGTGGAGGCTTCCTGAGCAGATACTTGAGCCCGGATGCCCTGTCCTTCTTTGAGCAGGGCTTGAACCCCCTACAAATATGGTATTTGTCACTCACATGTGCCTGCTCCAGGCCCTTAAGGCACCTGGGGGATGGGTCACTCAGTAGCATTAACTTGTTACATGAATGACAGGATTTTAAGTGAGGAGAATGAGGCATAAGTCTGGTACCAGTGCCCAAATGGGAGCTGGTGAATCCACACCAAAAATATTTATCTAAACTTATCATAACTAAATTATGCACAAAAATACAAACCTCCACTAAACCCATCATAGTAGAAACAATATATGCTAAAGAGTATAAGACTTGCAAATTCAAGAATGGCAGAGGAACTGAAGGAGGTCATGAGCACCTCTACCCTTTTCACCTGTGTGCAGTGGCATGAGGTAGAAAGGTGCTTGTGTCTCCTCGGCAGGTGCTGCTGAAGGAAAAATCTCCGTTAACTGCAAGAGACACATATATCCTACAGTGGAAGGACATGTGCAATCATTTGAAGACATGCCACAACATAAAATTAAACATAATATTAAAATATGCTCAAAAACTTTGGAAAAATGATAGGTTTTTATGGTACATTTTTTAAATGGCTAATTCTCTGGCATTTTGCTAGGTGACACAGGGCAACAGATGCAAAAATATGAGCAGCACCTGCTTCTCTTTTTCTCTCTGTAATCTCGTTGGATTCTGGACTGCTACGTCTCCCAGTGCAAGATGGTCAGGTTGTATACAGTCTATGGAATCTCTGTGAGATACAGAACATGGAGCATAGTCCACATAAGATTTTAACAAACTACAATTTAAAAAATTTACATTTGATTTATATGTCAACTGACAAGCACAGCAGAGAGTGAAGCAGCAGGTAGAGAGAATCCCTTCTGCCCATTCCGTATAATAGCCACGCTGCTGCATTTTGCAGTATCATAACGAGCAAGAGCCTTCCCGCACACTGTCACAAGATGATGATCTTTAAAATCTATTATCCCCTTCCATTAACTGTCCTGAGGCAGGACAGAATAGTTCCTTTTTAAACAATGTTTTCACTCCCAAGTTTCTAGGTAAATCCTTGTTTCACACAATGTAAACATTATCCTATCACTTCCTAGGGATCTCAAGTAATGAAAACACTCACTAATTATGCCTTCTAATTATATTTTGAATAATGTATTCCCTAAATAAGCCTGAATGCCCTATCACCACCATATATGGTGTAATAAATAATACTTAGATTTTACATGGTCACTACAATGGGTAGCCTCCTTTCCCATTTAAGTGTGGATTCAATTGCCATTTGCCCTCAGTTTGACTGATTAGTGCTTTCAAATCCTGTGACCTTCTTAGAGAGAGACTGGGCATAAAGGCTACATGTTATGCAGCATCAGCTTTCAGCAAACACAAGTTCATTTGTGCCATGGGTATTAGGGATGATGTAATGGTGGAGGCAGCACAAATCCAAAGAAGGAATGAGGAACAGGAGCAAAGTCCTACAATATAGAACTCAGAAAATGTTTTCATTCTACAAGTTTCAAGCTCATATGCAGGATACAGCTCTACTGGTATAGTGATCTGTCCTACAAGGTAGAATGCTGCTCAATAGTCCACCTAGCAGCCAAATGTCTTTGTATAATTACAGACAGCTTCCTGTGGAATCTTAGTCTCTGAAGAAAAATCTCTATGCTATTCTTAGTCCTTCAGACATTGATTCAAGAAGGGATACATGCACATGCTTTATTTTAAACTGATACTTTATCACCCCTATTTAGCCACTGGCATACATATGAGTTTAAATCTCATTGAGTGAAATAGTTTCTGGTTATGATACTGCAGAAGCTTTTTGTGTCCCTATTTTCTTCTCAGTTACACAGCTGTCACTGGGGTCGCGCCAAGGTAATGGAGCAGAATTTGGCTGAACATATGGATGGGGATACATTGGGAAAGTAACCATGAAGAGCATCAGGCTTTTGACACATGGAGTTCACAGTAAAGAGAGTCTGACTGGGAAGCTACAGCTTGCCACTTTCATGTGCAAAGCAATACAGAGCCACAGAGATCAGAAAAGTGAAGCAGCATGAAAAATCAGAAACAGAAGACAGGAAAAGGGTACTACAAGAGAGGGAGAAAAAGAGAAGTGAGAAGAAGAATAGGCCTGTGCTTGTTATCTTCGTTCAAAAAGAGAGACTGAGTCCAGATGGAAATAGTAAGTGGGTAAGAAGGAGACACCTAATTATGGTACAAGAAGAAAGAGGGAGGGAAAAAGTAGAAAAACTAGGAACCTTAGTTTTGATGCCTCACAAAACAATTTTCACTGACTTCCATTAAATAATGTTTTTGGGTTCTGAACCTTTGAACACATACTGTTGGAAATATTGATTAGTAATGTGAGTAGTCACACTTCAGTTAATGGGACTCCTCATAGTAGTATGCACTATCCTCAGCAGTGAGTATCTGCAAGTTTTGATTCTAAAATTTCAATTCAAATCTCATCTCCTAATTCTGGCCTGCAGCCTCAACTTGAAAATGTCATGATGAGGCAAATCTTAATTGCTTCACTCATCATCTATATACTATAGTATATAGTACTAGAAACACCTTGAAAGCAAGTTCGACAATCTGTATTACATTGCTTTATATATAACAAATCCTGCATTTTGGCAGGGGGTTTGACTAGATAATTTTGTGGTTGCTTCTGATCTTAGAACTGTCAAGTATGGTGAGTTATGAAGAAGACAGACAATTCCCTCTCAGACTGTATAATGGCATTAACACTTTAAAGAATGAACTATTCCGTCTATAGCATTTTAAGGCACTATTACCATAGCATCCCCCATCACCACTAAATCCTGTGTTTTGGATTATTTTGTTAATTGTTTAAAGAAGCCTTATCTTCTTCCCGGTTAAGTGGTCTAACATACACCTCTTACCATGACAACAGCCTTCTTTTTTACTCCTTTTATCCTTACATACTTTCCCTTTTGAAAATGAAAACTAAGTTTAACTTGGATACAAATATTTATTACATTTGATTATACTTCTAGTTCTTCAGATTTGTGTCCTTTATAAAAAAAGGCAGAGAATTTCAACTAGAATTGGTCAAGAATTTTCCAGTCAAAAGATTTTGTTCTTTTTTTTGTTGTTGTTTTTTCAATGCTTATTTGTCAAATCCGAAACTATTTGAGAAAGGATCAGTTTTGACAAATCTCTCACTTTGAACAGTTTAGAAAAAAAGTGTTGAAACTCTTTTTGCATCCCATCTTCTCTTTTTTAAATGGAGAAAAAAGGTTTTTGTTCTTGTTTGAAATGACTTTTCATCTACGGTACATCTACACAGCAAGACTAAAGTAGAATTAAGCTACGCAACTTCAGCTACGTCAACTGTGTAGCTAAAGTAAAAATAACTTAATTTGGCCTTTAGTGCTGTCTACACTGCAGGAAGAACACTTCCTTCAACTTCCCTTACTCCTCATGAAATGAGAGTTACCATGAGTCAGAATAAGAAGTCCTCCAGTTCCACATTATTATAAAATAAAGGCTTGTAGTGTAGATGCGCACTATGTTATTTCTGAATAACGTCAATTATTCTGAAATAACACTGCTGTGTACCCTTAACATTTTAGTTGATTTATTGTTCAGACTAAATGTTAATTATTATACAGTTCAAAACCTCAAACAATCCTAAAGTACTGAAATTAAAGCAACGTATCAAAATTGTCAAAATGAATTTTTTCAGTTCAACTGATATGAATTTTTTGAGTATTATTGGTTCACAAATATTTGAGATTTGGCTTTGCCCTGACTGAAGAAAAGAACAAAATTTTGAAAACCATTTTTCTGCCCAGGACTTATTTTATTCTATATTATTGTCATCCACTATGTTCCAGTGACTGTCATTTAGACAAATTAGCAGGACATTTTGCAATAATGTAATTTACATTTTCCATCTGCAACTGATTTAATTTTAATGGGCATCCTATCAAATGGAAGGATGGGTTTGTGGCTAAGTCAGTGACCTAGGTCTCAGAAGACAAAGGCTCAGTTCATGGCTCAACCACAGGCTTCTTGTATGATCTTGGACAAGCTATTTAACCTGTCTGTGCCACAGTTCCCCATCTGTGAAATGGGAATAATAGTACCCCCTCCCTCATATGGGTGTTGACAGGCATAACACATAAACACCTAAGACGTGATCTAATATCACTTCATCTCCATAATAAATATCTATAGAGATAAAAGGCACTTTAATGCTTCCCAGAGTTTTAATTCCAAGCTGCAAAAATGATTTATGCCTTTTAAAACTGCACACGTATAGTTTACAATCCTTTACCTTGACTTTGAGATTGTGGAAAAGCAATGAGTAACATGCTTTGTCTTTTTTTTCTCTTTGTGTTTTATGACATCACAGCTACACCTTTTTCTGCTGGGAAAAGAAAAAAAGACAAGGCAATCTCTTCCAAAACCATGAGCTTTGTGATTTAGGCTTTCAAAGGAGTGCTGATAATTGTGGTGATGTACTCTAAGTATATAGACTTATTTAAATGAGTTGTCTTTTGGCAAGTGGAGAAAATGATTTTCAGTCACAAAGATCAAATAACCCATTAGTAAACTATGGAAGACAAATACAGTAAATTGCCTTGTGAAGCTACATTTCAGCAGTTTTCTCTGCCTGTGGTAGTGACAGCAGAACAGCAGGAAACCCAGAAAGCAGAAGCATCAGACTTTGTTAATAGATTAAATGGGATTTTCACTAGATAATGCTATTTAAACAATTGAATAATATTATGTTAATCATATACATTTCTGCCTGGTCAACATATACACTGTTTAAATAAACATATTTACTGGGGGCAAAAAATGGGATAATTTTTTTAACAGTTCTACTATTGGTTAAATATGCATGTCCAACAAAAAGCCTTGATCTCTGCAACTTGACATGTTACAGAGCCTCAGACATGATACAATAATTCTGTGCCCTGGAAAAACATATTGCTGGGTCACAAGACATAAAATCTTGCAATTAGTACCAACAGGTGCAATTTTGCTTATGTTACACTGACTTGCGTGAGCTTCAACTGTTCAAAGGTTTAATGTAGGATAGTTCATATAATTGGATTGGTGTATCTTTGCATCTTAAAGCACCATTACTCATTGTGACATAGCTGAAAAGTATTTCTGAAAGCAGCATCATGACTAGAGCTAGTGGAGGAATTTTTCAGCAGAACATTTTTCTCTGGAAAGATGTTGAATAGTTGAAACCAAAATATTTCATGGGGAACAATCAGTTTCAATTAATTTCCCCTTGTAAAAGCTGTTATGACATTTTCCAAATGAAAAGTTCTGACTTTTGATTTCACTGTGTTTTGAAATTTAATTTATAGTTTCAAATAACTATTAAAAACAACAGAAAATAAATGTTTCGGTTGACCAAAAATGACACTTCTTTTTCAAATTTTTGGCTCATGGACATTTTTGAGACTTTGACACTGTCACAGATCAGGAGGAAAACTTTCTGAAATCTCAGATTTTGCCACAAGGTGAAAACAATTTCCACTGAGTTCTAATCACAACTCACTTGAACCTTACATGTGACTGCTGGGGTCCTCATCAAAATATAAAGCATCTACAGAAAAGTGGCTATATCCTGCATTGATTCTGAGATCAGCAAAAATGTTTTTCTTAACCAGTTTCTATACCTTTGTTAGCTAGTATCTGAAGAACTAAACGTGAAAAGTGTATAGTATTGTCCTTAGGTAGAAGGCATGTCAAATAAAGAGGAAAAATATTCCCTGAATAACTATTGTACATAATAATGAAACAAAGCAGAAAATAAATAATTTAATCATTAGCTCCTCTGAAGAAATGTGTTAGAATGTTAGGAACACTGGGAATACAAGAAAAGGCCGAGTGATTTAAACTGAAGCTGTGGTATACAAGAAATGTAGAGATTTGGCTATTTGTGTGTTGGACACTTTTCCTCTTAAAAGTCATAGAAAAGTTATAGATATTTTATTAAATAATCAAATGAAAAGTACTTTTTATGTTTTCTATTAAAAACTGATTACCATCATTCACAAATCATAAATCGTAATTCATTTTAAGAAAGTCAAACAGAAAAGGGAACGTTTTCAATAATGCTGAATTTACACAAGTCTTAATTCTAGTTAGTAGAAAACTTAATTGGGACTGTTCTTCAGTTTTCACCTGTAACAGAGTGGAACATTAAGTGCATATCAACTGAATCGTTAAAGCTTGCTTTCTATTCATAAGCCATTTTGTCCTAGCCACAGTTCAGATGCTCAAAGTTTCCTTTAAACTTGTCTTCTCATTCATCTTTTTTGTAAATGAAACATTGGCATACAATACAGTTGGAATTTCTAGTGAATATTTGGACTGGACAGGGGAATCATACATGTGCAGAGCCCTACAATATGAAATCAGAGAGTTGGAGGAAGTATAAACACAACCAGGTCAAGTATCCTGTTTCAGATTGTACTTTGTATATGAAAGACTTGTGTGGAATGTAATCTAAGCCATGACACAGATAGTATTTGCCATTAAATTACATGTACAGAGGAAACTGCGGTGGTATCTTGCTATTTTTTTTATCTTGTCATTGTTCTGACCTAACAAAAAAATCAAAATAAACCATAGTCAAGAAAGTGAGGCTTCTCTAGCTTCTTTCCTTTCTATTCTTGGGAATGGCCTTATTTTCCTAAGATTCATGTATTTGTATCAAATGGAGAAGCCTCGAAAGGTTGGTCTGTTGAATTATGCAGTAAGAACTAATTACACCATGTCAGAGCAGGACATCATTGCCGTGTCAGTAGTTATATAGTTCTGGAACTTGACATGCCTCTATCTCCAGAGGACACCAAACCAAAGCCTTGTAGCTTAACACTTCCAATCTTTCCATACATTGGATCCAAACCTGAGTTTTGCAGCTCCAGTCTACCAGGCTTCCAACCCCTCAGTCCCAGTACAGAGCCTACTCCTGCAGCCCAAAAGACCTTAGCCTTAACCCCACACCAGAGCCTGAACCCTCAGCCTGAGCCCTCACCCCCGCACTCCAATCCTCTGTTTCAGCCCAGAGTTCCTTCCAGTACCCTGAACTTCTCCTTTTTGGCCAACCCTAGATCCTGCAGTTATCCTTCTCTCCCACATTTCAACCCCCAATTCTGTGAGCATTCCTTCCATACAATTTCCATACTCTTATGTGGCTCTGAGGCCAAAAAGTTTGCCTACCCCTGTTTTAAGTCCTTTCATAAGAATGTTTGCTGACACGTCATATACTGTTAGCATCACAATGAAAAATCCTGACTATGAACAATGAAAACGGGGTATGGATGACAATATGTGACAATATGTACCATTCACATCCATATTGACAACCCAAATGCTTTTTTGCTGGATATGCACTTTAACGAGCCTAAGTGATGAAGAGCTTGAAGGTCAATTCGGGACAGCGAATCTTATAACTGCCTAAAGTCATACTCTCCAGAGCTACTCTGTGATATAATTTACCATCAGAATTTGCTCAAAGACAGTGCTTCCAGCACAGTGAACTCTTGATGTGTCACAAATGTGACACTTTATCTATTAAAAAAAGATGCCGATGAGTGTTCACAGCAAGCTGAGTCTCACAGCCCAGAGAGGTGGCACATTTTGTTAAGACCTGACTATGAAACCCTCATGGTTGATTATGTGTGGACAAGTACACAAGAGGGTACAGGTAATAAAATTAATTTTTAAACTGAGAGAAGATGGTTCCTGAGTGATGGTATCCCAATACCTCTTCTTGCTTTTAGCATATCCGATACAATAAAAGTACAAGGTATTCTAGGACACTCACAAACACAAGTAGTTCTGGTATCTTATAATTGGTCCCATTTTTTTAGCACAGCACTCTCACTAGAATGTAGAAATAGTGCTACATTAATTAATTAATTTATGCAAATGAACCCATTTTGGTTATCATATTCATGCTTATTACAGTAGTATACATTGTATGACTATAAAGTCCAAGAAAGGGTCACTTGTTGTACTAGACACTGTACAAACATACAACAGTAGACCGTTCCTACCCTGAAGAAGTTTACTGTGGTGCACCATCCTTTTTTACTATACCAGTGAGACATAAAAGGCTAAATCCACAGTATGATTTAAGCACTGAGTTGCCACTTTATGTATTCAATTTCAACATTTAGATTTTGAAAACTCTCTCTCAGCTGCCTCTTAAATCTGCCACCTAAATGACCATCAGTAAAGTCCCATTGGCACTGAAATTTCTGCTAGTGGGTACATGCAAAGCTCCCTAAAGCTTGATAACATCCATCTATTTGCTGATTAAGCCACAGAAAGATCCTCAAACCAGGCATTGTTCTACCTATCTCATGTGTGGGGTCCAACCTTGTAGCCAAACTCAAGTTGCCAGCTGGATCAGGCACTGCACAGTACATACCTAAAAATGTGATGATGCTGTTGTCCCTCCTTTATAGCTATCAGCACAATGATTAGACCAATTGGCTAGGATGCAGGAAACCCAGGTTCAAATCCTCACCTTGTTTGAGTCAGAGCAAGAGCTTGAGCCCAGGTCTTTCACCTTCCAGCTCCATGCCCTAACCTATTGGGTATTTGAGGGTGGGAAACTGTTCTCTTGAAGCTGTTCCACTTTGTATGAACTAAATATTCATTAGAGATGGGACTGGACCCTGCCTCTCCCAGCAGCGTGCCCTAAATAGTGGACTGTAGACTCACTATTTGTGGCCTAATGAATATTTAAATGGAACAGCTTCAACAGGAAAAATTACGAGACTTCTCTCCCCCATCTTCCTGCTCCAAATAAACATCCTGGAGGTTAGTGTGCCTCCCTGGGAGCTCGGAGACCTCTGTTCAAGTCTCTGATGTGGAATGGGAATCTGAATGTGGGTCTCTCTGGTTTCTAATGAGGGAGGGCTGGGGACCTAACTCCATCAGTGAGTTCACAGCTTTGAATATCTACTGAAGATAGGCACCTCCCTCCTGTGAAGACTAGGGAACAGGCCACCTCTACTGCCTTGGCATTTCGCATTGGCTAACTAAGGCAAGCTCTGGCTCAGCATGCTGGCTTTCGTGGATCCCGCCATGAGGTGGGTAACTCTTCAGGTGGCATTGCCTACAGAGCATAGCTCAGTACTGTGGATTCCACTGGGTAACAACGTGCCTAAAGTTTGGCATTTCAGAGAGCAGCCAACATCTTTTTGTGAATTTAGCCCCACATGCCATCTGCCCAATGTTGTTTTTTCTTCTATTACAGGTGCTAAAAGAGAAATAGGGCTCATACTGAATGCTGATTCCCTGCTACCTAAAGTAATGACTGAATTTACACACATCTGGTTTTTATTTAGTTTGGAAGACTTGCTCATTAATAGCTTTTTTTCCACAGCTGTGATTCCTGCATAACAGGATGTGCTACATACACTCATGTAGACACCTTAGATGTGTATATTAATTCTGGAAGAAGACATCAAATCATGGCGGATTCATTGTAATACTGATTATGTTTCACATCTGAATTTCTTCTTTTAGAACACAGCTTCATGTATTCAAAGACAGTGGAGTCCTCACTCAGCTCCATATAGAAACTGATAGATAAACTTAACATTTCTTGGATTTAGTTTTAGTAACAATAAAGGTTTAAGAAATGTTTATAACACTGAATTAATCCTAGACTTTTTCCTAGGCTTGGCTGATGTCAGAGTTCCTTTCCTGAGCTTCTTATTTTCAGATGAAGTATAATGAGCAACACCAACTGCAATTAGTCAGTAGGGGAATTTATTTGCAGCTCTGTGCAGGTTACCTACTAAAATAATGGAGCAAAAGGAGACTCCTGACACCTATAATATTAGATAGATAGATAGATAGATAGATAGATAGATAGATAGATAGATAGATAGATAGATAATGTGTGTGTGTGTGTGTGTGTGTGTGTGTGTGTGTGTGTGTGTGTGTGTGTGTACGCATGTGCATAAATATAAGAATGGTATTACCAGTTGAGTTTTAATTGTTACCTGGGGTTTTGCTGACCCCAAAGTCTTTTGTAACTTTACTCTTTGTGAAGGAGTGTCAGGAAATAAATCAATGGGGATGCAGACATCCAGCCAATAGATAGTTGACACAAGCAAGCAACAGAAAAAAACCTTTCAATCAAAACTTCTATTTTATTTATTCTCTAGCACTTACACATATCCACGAAAGGTTGATAGAGTTCCTGAAATTACCAAAAGTGGCGAGGAGTCTTGTGGCATCTTATAGACTAACTGAAGTGTTGGAGCATAAGCTTTCATGGGCAAAGACCCACTTGGTCAGATGCATGTAGTGGAAATTTTCAGAGGCAGGTATAAATATGCAGGCCAGAATCAGGCTGGAGATGACAAGGTGGATCCAATCAGGGAGGATGAGGCCCACTTCTAGTAGGCTGGGTTGTAGATCACTAATGATGTGTTGGAGAGCTACCCACACAAGGAAGTGAGGAGACAGATTAACAGAACCAGACGTGTACCCAGAAGCCTCCTGCTACAGGACAAGCCCAAGAAAG
>CM057845.1:229801072-229823888 GCA_030068395.1 Apalone spinifera | reverse complement strand
TTAATCAGCTGGTCAGGAGCGCTTGGCATTTTGACGCCGGAGTATCGGGAGTGCTGAACAGTTGAATGCTGGACTATCGGAATTTTACTGTAGATGGGCCAAATGTCAGAAAAGTCTCTTCCGAAAAAACAAGTGGGAAAAAAGTACACAAATTGCAGTTCGAAATTTGCGTATCTTGTTATGGAAAAAAAATGCAGTGTCAACATAACTATAGTGATAGGACCTTCCTATTGTTTCCTCAAACCTCCATTTCCTTGGCTTTTGGCTGTGACTACTATTGGTAAACTGTGGAATAAGCATTAAGTATTTGTCCTTCCACATTATACACATTCTGTCCTTTGAGTAACCCTGTGCTTGGTTGTGTGAGTCCCCTTTCTAAACTTCAACAAACTATAGACTGTTGCACTTCCTCAGACCTGCTGAGGAACAAACCTGGACAAAGGGTGGGCTGGAGTAGTATTGCTTTTGGGGTTGTTTATTGGCACAGATTCTTAAGAGTAAAGTGATATGCACATGCATCACATTCATGCTAGCAGTTTGGAGGCAGGCTGCAAGTACAGGATACATTACTTTTGATTTCACTTGTTCCATGGAGTGCTTGTCAGGTGTCAGCTTCCCAGAATCTCGACCATGATGTTCCTTGGGAGATCCGTTTGGATCTGCAGGTACATGAGTTGTAGGCTTCATGGAAGAGGTAAACTTGAAGAGGGATTTAAAAAAGAAGGTGGGAACTTTACAAGTTTGATAGGAAGTTTTCCCCAGGCACACAGACAGCATGGGGGAGAGAGAGATGCATATGATCAAGGCTGCTTTCATTGGCAGAGAGTGCAGAGGATGACAGCATGAGAAGCTTAGATCTCATACTTGGGGTGAAGGGCTTTAAAGACAAAGACAAGTTTGTGTTTGATGCAATGGAGGAGGGGGAATTGTTATTTAGCTTCTTATGCGCAAGCCATGGAAAGGATGGTGAAGTTCCTCTAGTGTTCATTATATTCCTCTTGTCAGGTGAATGTATGATCTAACCATAATTTTTAGGGAACTCTTTGTGGGGACCTGAAAACTATTCAGGTGTGATAATGGGGTTTCTGTGATCACAAGGTAGAGATGGCTAAATTCTCCCCAAGGCCAGGCAAGTAAGAATAAAAGGAGAAGGGGTTACTAGGAAGATCTAGTCTGGTACATTCATCAAAGCCATAGGAATGAAGCTGCACTCATGCAGAGCTATGAAATTTAAGATTAAAAACCTCTGTTCTTGTATATTTTAGAAGCTGCATGAGAACAAAACTTCACTCACTACAGCCGAAGGGGACATATCAGGCCTATGATTAACATGTACCTTCTGTTACTCAGAGTTCAGCAAATCAAGGTGCACTTTATTAAGAGGATCTGTTACTTTAAAATCATTCCCTGTGGGCCAAATTGAGGGAGTGCTAAGACAATGTAATTTATTCCTTCCAAACTCCTTGGTGTGCAAATTACACTAATTTAGATTTGCTGGTTTAGATCCACAAAAGGGATTTAAGTACTATGAAACAGAATATCACAGCCCCTACCTTTTGGGAGTCCAGGAGATCACACCATTGCTATCCACAAAGCCTGAGTTAGGTGTTGAGACTCTTCCTATACAACAGAGGGAGAGAGACAGGCACCATAGAATGCTACTCGCTAAGGACATGTCTACCCTACAGAGATATTTCAAAATAACTCACATTATTTCAAAATAACAAGGCGGGTGTCCAGACAACACAGGATGTGGGAGTAGCGAGGCTCTCCTGGGACATCTGTGCCCCTGCAGGACTGTGCCCACTATCTAAAAAAAAAGATGACCTTGCTCGAAGCACTTTGCCATTGTGTGAACCAAGACCTTCGGTGTTGGCTTAGAGATGAGGGCTAGATCACAGCTGGACCAGCTGTGAGGGCGGTGCGTCCACCACCTCTAGCACCATCAGCACAACCCTGTGAAACCCGCAGGCAGAGGTGATTCCAGAACAACCTGGCAAGGAAACACCTCGAGTGCCTGCATGCCCTCCAATGGAGTTTTGAGTGGGAGGACCAGGGGTGGCTTGCCAACCTGGAGGAGTGCTGTGCTGACCAGGAGCTGTGCTGCACCACCAGGGAGGAGATGTCCTGGCAGCAGGAGATGCTGTGTGTTGTGTTCCACAGCACTATAGAGTGCTTGCTCACCACCATTGAGCGCTCCAGTGGCCACCCTCCAGCACCTACTCTCCTCCAAGTCCCTGCAGCATCCACATCAATGCCTGCCTCTGCCCCTAGCCCTTCCCCCCTCCCTCCCCGGGCCACTGAGGGTTGCACATACAAGTCAGTGGGACCTCTCAGGCAGCCAAGGAATCCCAAGGTGCTGAGGCAGATGTCAGTCCCAGCCCCATCCCTGAGCTCCACCTCTCTCTCTCGTCCCCTCGTCTCTCTCCTCCTGGGTTCTTTCACCAGTCCCTCCCCAGTTCTATATTCCCCAAATAAAAATCATAGAGTTTATTGTTTCACAACAAAAAATCTGGTTTATTTTATCTGCAGGGGAAGGGAGAAAGGAGGAAGGGAGGGCAGTTGAAGGGAGGTGTTGGGGAGGAAGGGCACACGGGGGCAATGAAGAGGCCCCTTGTGGGAAGGCCAGGGAGAGACTCTCACAGCTGGCCTTGGCTGGAACTCTCCCTCAAGGCCTCCTGGATGTGCACTGCCCCGATGGACTTGCTGGATGGCAGTGGTGCCCGGCTGCTCAAAAGCCCTGGTGAGCTGCTCTGCCTCTGCCCCCTACCTTGTTTTCACATATAGTGGAGAACACAGCAGGCCACCACCACCTGGGGTCGATGTTCTGGTCACTCAGGTCCAGGTGGGTAAGGAGACACTAGAATCTCCCTTTGAGGTGGCCAAAGGCAACCTTCACCACAATGCAGTACCTGCGGAGCCTGGTGTTGAAGCATTCTTTAGTAGGGTCCAGGTGTCCCATGCAGGGCTTCATGAGCCAGGGAAGTAAGGAGTAGGCTGCATCGCCCAAGATGCATATGGGCATGTCCATGTCAGTGTTCCCTCTAAGCTGTGGGGCAGCACAGCTTCACAGGTGATTAATCAGCCCCGCCCAGTTGGAGGCTTAGGGCCCCTGCACGGAGCTGACTGACTGGTGGGGCTGAACATTGGTCCACCTCCCTGACCCTGATGGTGCAATCAGGGGAAAAAAGTGCTGGCATGCATCCTCTAGAAAAGGCTGGAGTTGCAGAATATGCAGGTTTCGTGCACCTTCCCCAGCCACCCAATGTTAATGTCTGTGAGTGTCAGAGGGGTAGCCATGTTAGTCTGAATCTGCAAAAGCGGCGAGGAGTCCTGTGGCACCTTATAGACTAACCGAAGTGTTGGAGTATAAGCTTTCGTGGACAAAGACCCACTTCGTCAGATGCATGTCATGTGGGTCTTTGCCCATGAAAGCTTATGCTCCAACACTTCGGTTAGTCTATAAGGTGCCATAGGACCCTCGCCGCTTTTGCAATGTCTGTGAGGTGGCCCTGGTGCTCCATGACTGCTTGCAGAACCATAGAAGTAACCCTTCCCATTTATGTAGTCGGAGGCCAGTGGTCAGGGGTCAGGATGGGAACATGGGTGCCATCAAGGCTCCCCTCCCCTGCAGTTGGGGGAGCTCATGGCAGCAAAGCTAACAACGATGGGGTTATCTTCACCCAGGGTGATGACCTCCTGCAGCAGGATGGTGTTGATGGCTCTCACCACCTGTAAAAACATGGAAATCTAGACGCGCAGAGTTTCAGGAGCCCTCAGGTGTTCCCCAAGCCCAAGCCTCTTCCTGCAGCAGGAGCAACCCCAACTTACCCCATCCTGGCAGGGCTTTGCAATGCCGGGACTGAAAAATCTGTATTATGGAAATTCCAGTCCCCTTCCGAGGGAAGCCATTGTGGTAGTTCACTACCCTTCTGGGACAATAGCAAGAGAGTCATTCCTACCTGAGCATGGCTCCAACGGTTGATCTCCCCATGCTGAACTGGTTACCCACAGAGAAGTAGCCATCCAGCATGTCAAGCTTCCAAATAGCAATGGCATTTTGCTTCTGGAGGGGGATGGCAGGTCGCATGCAGGTGTCCTGTTGACAGAAGGCAGGGGTGAGCCACTTGCAGAGCTCCAGGAAGGTGCCATGTCTCTGGGTTTGGTCCTGCTACTGCAACTGCCACAACCCTGGCCCCGCTACTGGGGCTGCTGTGGCCCCTACAATGCTAATGGGGCCCCGGTGGGCTCCAAGCCACCAGCCTTCTTGTCACTTGGGCTCCCAGCCAGGACTCCCTGGTCCAGGAATACCATGGTCCTGCCAGACCATGTATGTTACCAGATGAGGGACTCCTGGTTTTGGGAGATCCAACCTGTACAAATTACAAACCACCCCCCAACTCTCATGTACACCTCACCTGTGAATTTATCCATGGTATCTAAACTGGTGTAAGTGACATGAAAAGGGGCTGGAAGAGATAAAAAGTAGGCAAAACTACCAGGTGGCATATGCTGAAGTAGTGCATCTGTTTCATGCTAGTTTATGCAGTATAGCTGTGAGTATCATTTCTTTCTAGAGTTCATTAAATACCCAAATAAATAAACTTACAAATAAGCAATAAGGAATAGGGACAACAAGCTAATGTTCTATAAACAATTCTAAATAAAAACATCAAATAAACAACTTGTTGTAATACTCAATTCCCCCCACAAGCCATTAAAGAGAAAAAAGTCTCACTTGCTAGCACCTAAGTGACCCTAAATATAGCTCTGTAGTTCAAAGAAAATACTGAAAAGGCATCTAAAAGATGAAGTTTGGAGAACTGAGTGTTTCCTATTTTTCCCTCTGGCAGTGAATGGAACCTAATTTACAGAGCAGCCCTGGATTGGGACTTTATTATGCGCTACATGCTGTACAATCCCTTAAAAAGACGTTGTCCCTGCTTTGAAGTGTTTACAGTCTAATTTGACACAACTCATAACAAGTCAGCATAAAAAACAATAGATGGGAAAGGAGAAGGCAGACCAAGAGTAGCTGACAGGGCTGGATGAAAGCAATTCCGGATTGTAGGCATACCATAAAATTGGGATTGCCCTGGCATTAGCACCATGGCACTGCTGTCCTAATTGAGATTGGTGGTAACAGTACTCTCCCATTGTAGAGAGGTAAGGGTAGTGCACCAGACCCCCTTCTCTTCAAGGAGCAAGAGTGCATACTCCATCTGGACTGCAGCCTCCCTTAATACTTACTCCGGTTGCTGTGGTTCGGAGTGGGCAGACCAGACCCACTACACCGTCTCTTACCATACTCGGGTATGGTATGCTGGCCCCTGAGAGCAATGAGCCTTGTTCCTAAAACTCCATTTGGATACTCTTGGCACTGCACCTCAGTTTCAGAGGTATCATTTCAGGCTCTCTACAGACTCAGGTAGACATAACGGCATCAGTGTCACACGGGGCCTTTTTTCAAGCTGTTGGTCACAACCATAAAGGCTAAAAATTGAGGGGGTTGGTTGTTTGTTTTTTAAAGCTGCGATTCTGACAGTTACCTGACTCCAGGAACTGGGGCCTTAGGAACAGGCCTTCAGCCCTTATGCCTTAAACAGGCTTTAATAGGTGCCATACATTCACAATCATGGTCAGTCTAACCATGTGGGTATAGTTGCAATTATAGCCGTATTTCTTCTGTCTATTAAATTTCATAGTTCATGCAGGGATGGGGCACCTTTTTGGGCTGGGGGCCACTAGTCCACAGAAAAATCAGTCAGGGACCGCACACAAGTAAAAAGCACAAACACAAAAAACCAAAACTTTCACTGACATGCCCCACCAACTGAAAAGGAGAAAGATACTCCACATATTCCCCTCCCACACCAGAGCCTAGGGGGTCCAGGCTAGTGGATTTTGTGTGCTCCAGCCCCGTGGGGGGATATAGTGGGAGAGGGGCTGGAATGCCAGCATGAGATCCCCAATGCTGAGTGGGGCCCTGAGCCTTGGGGGCTAGATCCAGGCAGGCTGGGGACCACATCTGGTCTCTGGGCCTTATCTTCCCCTTCCCTGGTTTAATGGAGAGAACATAGTTTACTATTTTCCATAAGAGTTGGGACTAGGCAACATGCACGTGATTACATTTTATATAGTGTTATTTCTTTAGTTAAAAGAATAACAAATTATTTTGCTCTGGAGGAAAATATTGTTATTTGAACATGTTTCTCTATAACTGTTCTGGGAACTTGAGTGATAACCGGCTTGGTGACACACCTATGATCTTATAATGAACAGAATATAGAAACTAATACTGAACATTAAATTGAGTAAGTTAAATCTCTTTCTATTAACTCCTTCTTCTGCAGCGTTAATGGAAAGTTCAGCTTTTCATGGCAAGTTAAATGAGAACTAAAGGACGACGAAGCAGACAAGATTAAATGAATTCCAGGATACATTAATGTGGCTCGCTTGAATTTTTCCTCACCATGCTCTTATGTGACTTGCATTCTTCCTTCTGTTTTGGTGCTATGTGTGTTGGTTTTGTAAAATGAATCTTCCACAAGCCATAGGGGCTTCTCCTCTGTTGACTCTACGTGTATGTGCATAAAACACCAAGTTTCCAATTAGGATCCTTGTGTGCTCTGTAACTATGACAAATCAGTACTGTCAAACTAAAAGCCTTGTAGCTGAAAAGAAAAATGTCACACTGCTGCTGTGTCCAATATAAAAACACCACTCCATCATTTCTCTTAACCTTTGATGTCTAAGCTGCATCTCCAAAATCAGCCAGCATTAAAGCAGAATACTGTTCAGGACTGACTTAACTTTTTGACTTTACACTATTAAAATATCTAACTTAATTGTGGTTATATGAAATTAATATTTGACAGATTAACTTGGACTCTTTCCCATGAAGTTAGAAAGAAATGCAACTGATGTTGATAGTTTGATATTACTTTAGAAAACATTAAATACAATTAAACTATTAAAGAGAATTAGGTTTGCAATAGTTTTGATTGACTTCACTCAAGAGCTAGTTTGGGTGTGGAAGTAAGAACAAAGACTCAGCACTAGATATGGTGCTCTTATGTTGAATCACTCTAGCTGAAGTTCTTAAAACCTACAGTCAATTTTCCCATTAATTTTTGCTGAGTCTTGCTGGCAAGGTTGCCCAGTTGGTTAAGGAGGTAAAGATGTAGGAATGTTTCTTTGGGTCTAAAGGGAACTAAAGAGTTCAGCTGAAAGACAAAGAGGCAGAAAGATGTATTTGGTCATCTAGTCTTTTTTTTTTTTTTTTTTTTTTTTTTTTTTTTTTTTTTTTTTTTTTGCTAGCAATGGGTAATTCCTTATCTTGCATTTACGTGTATTTTGTCTTTTCTAGTTTTAAAATGTTCTAAGTGATAGGGTTTCTACCATTGCCTTCTGGTGATTATTCCTTTCACTATGAAGAATTTCATTATATTGAGCCTAATTTTTTCCTTGCTTAGGTTCATCATAATACTCTATATTCCAATTCTTTATATTATGGTAAGTCATTGCCACATTGTTATGTGTCCATCATTTTTTAGCCAAGGCAAATGTTGTTGATATATAATATTTCCTTATGTAAATCTGTCATTCCCTTTAATTATTTTTGCTGTTGAAGCTGCAAGATGCTGTGTGCTGTGCAAACATATAGGAATATACAGCCCCTGCCCAGATTGGTATACAATCTAGAAGATAGGGAAATAGCAATGTTGAAGAAGGTAAAATGGTCAATGCCTTATCTTCATGTGTTTTGTGATTGCTTCCAATTTGTTTATTAAAAATCTCTTTCTACATATGCAGTATGTGGGGAAAACATAAACAAACAAACAAACAAATAAATATAATTTACATTTAAATTGAGCTCTAATGGATCCTCTTTGAAATCTATCACGACTGAGAAATTTATGCATCCTGACTTGCATATAAATCTGGCTCATTAGTGTATACCTTTGCCATCTCATAACAGTAGCAACCCATTTTTAAAGTGAGAATGTGATTTTATTGCTCTTATCTTCTTCTTGTCTTTCCTATGCACTGAGTACTACTCTTTTGGACTTCCATAAAACTTGACCTGAAAGATACAAAAATGGGACCTTGCCAGGTGTGGGGACTGGATGGTTGAGGGGTTATGTCAATTGAAAACCACCCCTGTTTTTTGTTCATAGCAACATTTTCAATCACTGTCTGTTGGCAAGCATGAAATCAGTGGGTGATTTGATACAGTTTCTAGTGAATCTGGGATTAACACAAAAATACTATCTCAGTTACAACAAAATAAATAGTTGTAGTGAATGAGAGTGAAATACTGTAATTTCTCATTCTTGGAGATGGCTCCTACTGAAAAAGATTGAGACCATTTATGATTGTTTAGGTTTAGGCACAGGGATACATGAAAGTTTACACTGCTGTTGGAGTTTTTCTGAAAGACATTCAATTTTGCACTTGTAATAAGCACTAGCCACTCCCATTTCCTTAAAATTTGCTATTATAATGCTCAGTACTGTGAAGAAAAAAGTACTCCCCAATCTTTAATTCTTTTAGCACGCATGAAAAAACTCATTGTTCTTTCGTTGTGTGAGACACTAAAGAACATTTTTCACTGGCTTCTGAAAATGAACACTGTGAGAAATCAAACAAACCAAGTGAAAAAAAAACCCTTGCATTTAGACATGCTGTAATTAAACAGAATGAAAGGCAGGTAAATTATCCACTATTTGTAGAAAATGATGGATTAAATGAGAGCCAAAAGCTCCTTTTCTTAATTTTCCATCACAGAGTTGCATCATGAAATCCCATCATTCCAGATACATTTTGATACTTTGAGCACTAGTTTTACAATTGTTTAACTTGCTCCTACTATGTGTCTTGCATCCTTGAGCAACTTACATGGTGTGTTTACACTTGAACTGGCTCACTGGCCAGCTCAGGAGTGAGGGCCAGAACCTGCATACCTTTACTTGCATAAATGAGCCTTACTCACATGCATAGTTCTACTGATTTCAGTGGGATTATTGATGTGATTGGGCCTTGCTAGGTTGTCCCCTAAACATCTATTGGAAACACAGGTGTAAAATAATGTATTAAAGAGCCCTACAAATTAGTTGCATTAATTAATTAATACTATTTTTCCTATAAATGACAGCAACTCATACTAGAACTTTTATTGGTCTCAGGAGCTAACTTGCATCCAGAGGATGTACTGTCACTATTTTCCCTAGAGGTTTTATCTTTTGGCAGGTCTCCTGTTTGTCTCCTGGAAGGCTATTCATAAATATTTACAAGCCACTACTACCAAGCATTACATAATCCACCATAGCTGCACCTCAGAGGAAGCACTTGACACCTTACTGACATGGATCTCAAGGGATAAGCTTTCTATTTTACAGTCATGCTGTTTTCTTGCATTTTATTCCTTTACCCTTTCATGTTCTAGCTCTAACTTTTGTTTTAGTGTGAAAGTGAAAGACACTTGAAACGTGCATATGCCCATATGTGGAGAACAGGGGAAATTCCAGTGCTATATTTTCATGAATATTATATACCGCATTTTACTTGATGTAATTCCACATGGGCAGAGTAATGTCAAAAGAGCAAACAGGAAATGAAATTAGGACTGGAGGCAAGACCACCTCCAGGGAAAGTACTTCAGGGATCCTTTGGAGAATAACAGGAGAGCTATGGATTGGGAAATACCTACCTGGTTGGTATCTGCCAGGGTAACAGGTTTATTTCTCTAGGGCTGGGGCCTAAGATCAAAGAGACAATGACCAGTGAAAGATCTCTGTCTAAAAAGAAAGGTGATTGATTGTCAGTCACTGCTCCAGGGAAAGATCCTATTAGAAATACACTGAAGCTATGTCTAGACTGCAGGCTTCTTTCAGAAGAAGCTTTTCTGGAAGAGATCTTCCAAAAAAATGTCTTTTGAAAGAGAGTGTCTACACAGCCAAACCACATTGAAAAGGTGATCTGCTTTTTTGAAAGATAACGGCCACACTGAATGGACGCTATCTTGCATTTAAGCTGTGATTACTATGGATGGAGTGGCCACCAGAGCACGTGAGCTCTTTCCTTTTCTTTTGAAAGAACTCCTCTTCCCCATCCACACACATCTTTTTCTGGAAGAGCTCTTTCGGAGAAAGTCTTCTTCCTCATAGAAAGAAGTTTACCAATGTTAGAAAACCCCCTCTGTTCTTTCAATTTTTTTTGACAGAACGTGATTGCAGTGTGGATGTAAGTGAAGGTTTTTCAGTAAAACACCAGTTTTTCCGAAAAAACTTTGCAGTGTAGACATACCCTGAGAGGGGAGCAGCTTTGCAGAATGTGTCTGAGGCAATTGTGCTCACCTCAGCTTTGAGAGAAATTATGCAGGTAAAATCTTTTGGAGTCTTTACCATTTTTTGGTCTTTGCTGTGCACTTTTGGGCATATGGACAATATGTCTGCTTGGAAGGAGTTATTTTGAATCACTCCAAACAGTCACTAGTCATAGGCACCTGAAAGGGAGTGTCTTGCAGGTTGAAAACAGTGGGACAGCTGTTCCAGAATCCAGCCTAAGAGTGATAAACCACTCTGTGCAGTCCCAATCCCACAGAGACTGGTGAAGATAATGTGAGGGGTGCACTCATGAAAAACTGCAGGGGCATATATGGTGCTGCTCACCCAGTAACCATTGCCAAAGATGGAACGTCTAAATTGAGATGAGCTATGGAGTGCCACTCTAAGAGGAGCATATGTCGAGACTTGTCGCTTGGGAAAAGTGCCCATGGGAGAGTTCACACCTGTTTCTCATACTTCAATTGCTAAAAGGAGATCAGTTATGTATTTCTGAAGAGAATGGGAGAGACTGTGTGTATATAGATGATGGAATGCCGAGTTAGACCAGTTTATGATGGCATCTCTTAAGGCCTCCATCCTAATCTATTACTAAAGGCAAGAAATGTGTCCATTTTCAATAGAAAGTCACCAGCTACATGCCCAATCTTATAGAAGGAGGTGCAGCATTATAAATGTGAGCATGTTTTCTTCTAAAGGATAGTCTTCTCCCTGGAATTAGGACACACGACAAACTTAGCAAATGAGATTTATTTTCTTAATGGAACAGGGTTTTGATTTTGCATGGCTTATATTAAGAACATGAACATGGAAATCTAAAATGCTGCTAATTATCAAAGACATCATGATTGAGATCCCATGTAGGTGTGTGACTCTCTATTGTTTTGATGCCAAAATTCCAAACACACAAACACACACAAAAAAGATAAATTACAATAAATAAAAAGGTCAAATTCAGCTCTCCTACAAACAGTTAACAGTGATCTTAGTGCAATGTGCAGCAACATGCACCTTAGTGCAAGGTGCAGCAACATGTCTGAAGGCATTCTGCAGCCTTATTTCTTATTAACTTTCTTGTTTCTTGTACACAGGTTACTGCTCAGTAATTACAGGATTTGGGCATGAAGGAAAATGAAGAGCAAGGAAATTATTCACAAGAAGTGTATAAACAAGGTTGCTGATGCTCAGGAAAAGGCCCTAGGACTTAAGTATCTTCCCCCACACTCTGCTGAGATTTTACCTCCTCCCCCTCTATCTATTTCTACAGAATTTAAGCTACTATATCGTGGTGTTTGTACACTTGATGAGTGCCTTCTCTCTGGGATGAATTTTACGCTTCATGCAGCACAGTGAAGGAAGCTGTGATGGCAATGCAGTTAAGCTGAGGAGATAAGACCAAGGTTGCTGCTAACTGGGAGATTGGCAGATAGATGTTAGTGCCTAAGATTTCTCCTTGACCTTTGGAACTCTGTTAAGAAAAAACTGAGTTAGAAGAGAGAACTGGTCATGAGGCATAGAATCTGCATATGAGGACACATTAGCAATGTAAGTGTAGCCCACACACTTCATGTGGTTCACTGTCCCATGTAGTGGCTCTTAGACCACTTACAGTGAGAGATAAGAACAAGGGAGCTCAACAGTCTAAGCTAAGCGCCAGCTTGCTTTTAGCTCAAGTGGTTCAAATCCACCCAGTGGTGGTTACACAAGCAGAGGTGTAGAATTCACAGTTAGTTTCTCCTTCCCTCCCTCCAGACAGAAGAAACTAAAGTGCTTTTATATAGAATGTATTTGGAGGAAACAAGCAAGATACTATAGCCTCAGTAGTCTGGGATGTAACTGGAGAGTGACTGGGGAGTGTAAAACTGTCAAAATACAAACTCTACGGGTGCGTCTAGACTGGCAAGATTTTGCGCAAAAGCGCCTGCTTTTGCACAAAAACTTGCCAGCTGTCAACACTAGCCGCTTGAATTTGAGCAAGAGCGCTGACTTTGTAATATATAAAATCAGTGCTTCTTGCGTAAATACTTTCATGCTCCCGCTCAGGAAAAAGCCCTCTTGAGCAAGAATACTTGCACAAGAGGGCCAGTGTAGACAGGGAAGGACTGTTTTGCACAAAAAAGACCCGATGGCTAAAATGGCCACCGGAGCTTTCTTGCGCAAAATTGCTTCTAGACTGGCCACGGATGCTTTTGCGCAAAAGCACTTTTTGCGCAAAAGCATCCGTGCCAATCTAGACGTGCTTTTGTGGAAATACTTTTAACGGAAAAACTTTTCCGTTAAAAGTATTTCTGCAAAATCATGCCAGTCTAGACATAGCCTACAAGTAGTAAGTTACTGGAAACAAACTCTTTAGGGTACAGTCTAAGAAAGAGAAAACTATTTTCCTTTGCTTTATAGGGGCTGATATTGAGCCTTCTATTGTCCTTTTTTAATTCAGTGGTAAAACTTACGTTGACTTCAGTAATGAAGGATTCAGCCCATGATGTGTAATTTTCAGGCTGTTCCCTTTTCCTGACACCTCATCAATTTATTATGCTTGACTAAGAACTGATAGAGGTTTTCAGAACTTTAGTTCAAGACTTCACCCATCCTAGCTTTGCCATTTCCAAGATCTGTGACAAAATGCATTCAGATACTACACAGATGATTACCATTTAAATACATACAAGTGAAAGCAAATAGTTACCATGTCATAACTTCAGTAAGTATAATTAAAATATCAATCATTATTTCATTGAAGTGCCCCATTTATAACTGGTTGATTAAATTCATTTGCTGAAACATAACTAGGTTGTGCACTAACATAGGTATGCTTTGAATAGCTCTAATATGCCACTTTCACACACACACACACACACACACACACACACACACACACACACACACACACACACACACACACACACACACTCAAATTAATCACTTAATGACAGATTCTGAAGTCAATGAGTTATTGTAAGGCCTGATCTGCATCATTTTTTTGCTTGAGTAACTATATCAGGGGTATGATTATCCTTATAGTTATACAGATACAATCCCACAGGGTACATCTACACTGCAATGCTATTTCAGGATACCGGAGTATCCCGAAATAGCTATCCCACGTCTACACAGCAAGCCAATTATTTTGGGCTCGCTATTCCGACATCCCCATAAACCTCATTCTGTGAGGAGTAAGGGACGTTTTGGAATAGCACTTTATTTTGAAATTTTGCTCTGTGTAGACAGCACCAAATAATAAAATAAGCTATTTCAAAATAGCATCAAAATAAGATACACAATTTGTGTAGCTCAAATTGCGAATCTTATTTTGAGTTACTATGCTGTATAGATACACCCAAAGGCTATGTCTACAGTGGCATGATCTTGCGCAAGAACTCTTTTGCGGAAGAGTTCTTGTGCAAAAACTCTTCCAGAAGAGAGCGTCTACACTGGCATGTGCTTTTGCGCAAGAGCATCCATGGCAGTGTAGATGCTCTCTTGCGCAAGAAAGCTCTGATGGCCATTTTAACAATAGGGCTTTCTTGCGCAAGAAATTCATGTTGCCTGTCTACGCTGCCCTCTTGTACAAGAACAGTTGCGCAAGAGGGCTTATTCCTGAGCGGGAGCATCAGAGTTCTTGCGCAAGAAGCCCTGATTTCATACATTAGAACACCAGTGTTCTTGCGCAAGAACTCCCCGCCAGTGTAGACAGGCAGCAAGTTTTTGCGCAAAAGCAGCCGCTTTGGCGCAAGATCGCGCCAATGTAGACACAGCCCTAGTGTGGATGTAGTTATACCAGTATAAATGTGTCCTTTTCTACTACAGCTAAAGTGGTAGAACCTGTGTATAGACAAGGCCCAAGATCATGATCAGGAGCTCACCATTGGACTATCATATTTAACTTTAAATGGAAAGAATGCAGTATACATTGGACACTTACAAGTGTTTTATCCAAGACGGATTGTAGTGGTCTAGGGTTTTGGAATTGTAATTCATAATTAATCATTTTGTCACTTATTCTGAATTCAGAATGCAGGATGAATTTGTTTTATTTAATTTGGTAAAAGTTTATGATTTACAAACATTTAATCTTTCCTTTTTTTACTTTTGCTAGACAATCTGCAGGCAACTTGTCAAGTGGCCTATATTTAATGTAATTCTGATGTTCAAGGTGATCTGGCTTGAATAATTGCAAGGTATTAGCTCTTATCTTAAAACTGGCATCATTAAAATTCTTCAGACATTATCAGTAAAGGCTCATTTAACATGCATCCTTTGTTTCTCTTCCATTACAATGAGAACTCTCTCTTCCCACAATCCTGCAAAAGAAAAAAAAGCTGAGATCTGGTGCATCCAATTGCAAATAATTCTGAGCTTCCCAGCCCCTATTTGCACAGGTGTGCAATGTCTTAAAATCAGTGGAACCAACATAGATCTGCTGCCTAAGAGGAGGAAAGTCATGGAGGAGCCATATAGGGTAGGTCTAGTTCCCTCTCTGTGTAGGAAGGGAAAAGATGCAGTACAGTGGCAGGAACTTTGGGAGTAGTTGGATAGGAGTTTGAAGAAAGTGCAGGGCTAGATCCTGTGGGGACAATAGTATGTGTTTTTGTAAATAAAGTCTGTTTCATAATGTATACACACAAAGGGTCAGAATTAAAGTGGTACAGACACCCTTAACTCTGGCATTTCTTAATGGTTGAGCACTGGCAGAGGCAGCAGGCATAAAAGGCAGGGGGAAGGCATTGCTTCCCAAACTGTCAGCCTGGTTTTACCCATTCTATGCTCCCAGAATGCCTACTGTAGGCGTACCGGGGTGGAGTATTGTTGCCACAACAGCACCTTCCCTCTCTATGCTCCAGGGCCAGGGAGGCTGGGGCTGCACGCCGTCCTCCCTCTCTGTGCTCTAGTGCTGGGGAGGTTCTGGCAGCATGCCATCCTCCCTTCCTGTGCCCTGGGGCCAGGGAGGCTGGGACCACACTCCCTCCTCTCTCCCCATGCTTCGGGTTAGGGAGGCTGGAGCCACATGCCCTCCTCCCTCCCCATGTTGCTGCGCGCAGGGGGCGGGGTTAGCTCCTGTGGGGCAGGATCTGGACAGAAGGGGCAGGAATGGGGGGAGGGGAAGGCGACTAGATGCTTGCCTCCCCCAGCCCTACCTTCACTCACTGCCCATGAGCTTGTTTTTGTAATTTGAGTGTGTGTGTGTGTGTGTGTGTGTGTGTAAGTGGCATATTAGAGCTATTCAAAGCATACCTATGTTAGTGCACAACCTTCTTTTAACATAGCTTTTTAGTTTTTACATATAAAATCAAGCAGTGGCCACCACTTGAGCTCTGAGGCTATTCGATCATGTTGCATTGGGTTGGGGAGGGGAGATTCCATCCTTTCCTTCACAGAGGATGGGAGGAAGATATGGAAGAACAGTTCCCTATGCAATGCCCATTTATTCAGGCTTTGCACATGGCATTAAAAATTTGGCTTATAGTGAATATATTTATATTACCTGTCATTCCCACAGGAATCCAAATTGCATCAGTAATTCAATGAAATTAATAAATCAATGTCAAGTTACTGTTATCATTTAGCAGAAATGTAGACTGATGGAATATAACATTTGAAGCTCTAGGTAGAATTTTTATTTAAATTTATGCTAGCTGCCATCCAATTTAGGTTTTTCCGTAATTTATTTTTTCTTATTATGCTATTTATATACTTACCATAAAAGCTTGATTTTTTGTTTTGCTCCCCTTCCCCCAAAGCAGTCTTAATTAGTATGGCAGTTTAGCTAAGGTTACATCCATTGTTGATGCATAATTATTTTAATGACATGCTAATAGAAAAGAATAATATCCAAAATAACTCCCATAGCTCTGATCTTGTTCAATGAAGTAGAGAATCTTACTTTAACTAGGTTTATCATCAGTGATTTTTATGTCAATCAGAATTTAGACATATTAAGGCTCATGTCACTTTTGATATACATTTTAACTTGGTAGTCCTGGATATAGGAAGTAAAAGAGAATGGAGAGAAGGGAAGTGTATTAACTGAGGGTTCAGATAATGAAGATCTTAAACATGAACTAACATGAACTAGCATTTGCAATATCTTGGAGCACTCACTGAAAGAGAAAGTGTCCCATATATCATGTTTTTTTCTTGACCTTGAATTGGATGAGAGTATTGCTTAAAGCTCTCCTTAGGAAGGAAATTCTTAGAGCCCAACTGGCTGGGTCTTGAACCAAGTTTTGTCCAATGCTCTGAGAGAGATCTTTTACTCCAGCAGTTACCTCAGTGAAGAGGCACACAGTGGCAATGCAGAGACCTTTGCATTTTGACAAGTATACTAAGAAAACCAAACAATTGGGCCTTTATATGCAGGCAACTTCTTCTTGGAAGAAGAAATAGCAGTTTGGATAGGAGTGCTGCTTTTGCTCAGATTCCAAAACTACAGGCATCTCATAAGAATGCTCTTCAGAATCAAAGAATGCTGGTACACAGTGGTCCCAGGTCTATCTCTTGGGATCTGACAAAGATCATCCTGTAATGGCTTCTTCATAGTCAAAGTCAGGCACATTTCAGGTCCACTTGGAGTATTTCTCATCTGTCTTTTGCTCCTCCAAATCACTCATGTGGTATTCTCCTTTTCACTAAAACTCTGAGGTCATCTTATCCATCCCACCAATGTGTCACTTCCATTTCTAATTTCTGTGTGTGATGGGGTGTACATACCTTGCACTGGACAGATTAACCCTACTCATAGATGGTGGAAGTCCTGCCCCTGAGATTATGCAGAGTGTGCTCCAGGTGCTGACTTAGTATAAAAGGGAACAGCTCATTGTAGGCTGATTACCAACAGGAGAAGATACTTGGTGGAGGCTACAGTTGAGGAGCAGGTACAGCCACAGACTGTGGAAACCAGAGAACCTGGAAACCAAACTGCTCAACTGATATAAGTCAGACCCCCAAGGAGTTACCACTTCCAGAGAACTTGGAGACACAGATGCTGTATGGACAGTTCCTCAGAAGATGTGGTAGGAAGTGGCCCAGAGTGGCAAGGGGAGTGATATTTGCCACCAGAACCAGAGCAATGTGGCATGGTGGGATTCCCCGTTGACCAGGTGATGACTACACTAGACTGTGCAACCCTAGCTATGAGGGTAATTAGATAGACTTTGGCCACTGGGCCATACTGACCCCAGCCTTTGGGACATGCTGCTCTCAGCCTAAGGATAGTCTGATATATGGTAATTGTGATGGTATCAATGCCCAAACTCATCACTAAGAAGGACCAGATCTGAGTACCATGCAACACTATGATTTTTAACTGTTACCTCATTCAATCACTGCAAGCGTATTTTACTTAACTCTTTCAACCACTGCCTTCTTGATATTCAGCCTTTCCCACCTAAACACTATATACCACAGTCTAAATTGTCCTTGGATACACCTATACAGTTCCACAGAGTCCAATCTAATTACCTCTCTGTGGTCCCAATGATCTCCTTTCATTGTTGGCTGGATATCATTATTGGCTGGATTTTTTGTCCCGTGTCCAAAACACATTTTGACCTCCCCCTTCCTCCTCAAGCTGATATGCTGTTTTTGTCACATCACTATGAGAAAAGTGCTTTATGTCCTGTAGGCCCCCCCAAACTGCAATGGTTAAAACAAAATCTAGCTGCGAGTTTGGAAGGTTACTGGATTTGTACAGTTAACAATAGATTTTGATGAGTGTACAATTTCAGATGGACATATAATACAAATATCTCAGAAGTTACTGAAGCTGTTATACAATGTTTCTCATTTGTACACAAAATGAACTACAGTATTATGTTGTTTGAAAGATAATTTTACTGGACTTCATTGTGAAGTTGTCCATGTAACATCCACAATATAACATGCACAGGCAAAATTTTATAACATAGTCTCTATTTGTTCCTATGAAATATCCTGCACTGAAGACACTTGCAGTGCAATGCTGTAGATCACTGCCCTATGCAACTGGTAAATCTCACATCTGCACATTCCATTTGAATGCAAATTGAAGACAAAAGCTTATTTATGTGCACACAAATATGCACACAAGCTATGCATAAACAAAAGGATATTGAATTAAGACAATTTTAAAAATATGAACTTAGACCTCAGTTGCCCTTCCATACTGTTAGTAACTTAATTAAAATTGTATGGCTGCAACTAACAGAAGGCAAAATTGTGCCAGTTGGAAGAAGTTGTGGAGCTACATGATTCATAATGGATTTAATAATTATAATTTGATTATTCTTAGAATGAATAGGAGCTACCAGAATGAAAAAATATTGATTTTTTTCCCCTTTGCTGACATTAGAGTTGCAGGTCTTATCTGACAAAAGAAGAAATCTCTTACTACATTAGATTCCACTTCTAACTCAACTGTACCAAGAGTGTGCTGCATTGTAGTGGTGAGTCACTCTTCAGCCCTGACATTATCAGAGTTCATACTTCAGACAACAATCCAGAATTATACTTTTCAATTATCTGCACTAGATGCATTAGGAATAGTTCAGAGGAATATTTCAGTTCAGCAAAAACAATTATTAACTAATAGTAAAATGAACATTTTAAACTAATGAACTTAATAGGTTGCCATGTGAAATATATAAGAATAAGACCCTAGAAAGGCAAGAAGGCTATAATATTACACTAACTACAAAGGTGGACACTGTGTCCATTTGGTTTAGTGAAATTATACACTTAACATCAGAAGTACAACATGTGAATTAAGACTGAGATTTTTCCATTTCTTACTGCCATCATATCCATCCCCACAGCACTGAGCACATGACTTCTTTAACATGTTAAAGAGCTCCGAAAGGGTTTCCCTTTATCTGGTCTACACTGTAATTTCTAATCTTTGGGATTCAACTTTGAGGGAGAGATTTGGTGTTATAAAGCTACACCAGGACTGGCCTTACCATGAGGCGAACTGAGGCAGTCGCCTCAGATGCCAGACTGTGGGGGGACGCCACTAGGACCCAGAGTGTAGAAAATTGTGTCTGCTGCTGGTGCATATGTATTCTCTCTGATCTAGATGCATAGCGATGGTGGAGTGCCATGAGAGGAGTAGAACAGGAAGAAGGCAGAATTGAGACCTTTCAAAGTTTTGGCCCAAGCGAGGAGTCATGAGGGCGTCATTTGAGCTCCACACCTCAGGTGCCAAAATGTTGTGGGCCGGCCCTGAGCTACACTAATAGGAACTTATCTTCTTCAGCTGCCAAAACAAAAGAGATCAGAACAGATCAAAATTCTTTCATCAAAGTTGTTTTGACAAAAACAAAACCTTTTTCTTATAAAAATTCCATTTTCATCAAATTTCAACAGAACATTTTCATAATGATTCAATTTGTTTTAATTATTCTTACCATTTTTCCTCACGGGGGAGAAAAGGGGTGGAGATAGAAAATTGATTCCCCATCATTTAAAACAGGTGAAAATTATGCTTAAACTTGTGTTGGTGTTCCTGTTGAAAAATGAAATATTTCATGAAAAAATTTGCATAAGACAATATTTTTTCTTTAATTCCTTAAAATGTACTTGCCTTTTTTACAACTAGCTGCAGGATAATGAGCTTGTTTTACCACAAGACACAGTATCTATTCTCCTTAGGCTCGGACTGGTGAGGGGCAGGGTATGTGACTGGATCACAGGTGAGCTATTTCCTTTCTGTCTGATACTACTTGCAGTGCAATCTGGGGGATTCTTCAGTGATCAGCTTATCATCTTTGAAAGGAGAAAATCTGCTGCAAGTGTCCCCAGAGGGAAACAGATATTGAACTGCCTATTTTAAAGAAGTGTGCTTCTCATTGAACACCTCAGAGATATTTTTGTTTCAAGACTTTCGTTGGCATTTTCCCCATACTGTATGGAACAGTACAACACCAGGCTCCACCCTCCTTCTCCCAGGTCATGATCTGTCAGAGGTTATTTTTTCTCCTTTTTTTGAAGATCTTTGATCTCTTAGACAAATGCAGGAGGAAGCAACTATTCTTCTAACTGTTGCATGATTTTCCGCAAATGCTTTTAACGGAAAAGTTTTTCTGTTAAAAGCATTTGCGGAAAAGAGCATCTAGATTGGCATGGATGCTTTTGCGCAAAAGCATCTGTGGCCTATCGAGAGGTGGTTTTGCACAAAAAAGCCCCAATCGCCATTTTCGCCATCGGGACTTTTTTGCGCAAAACGGTGCTCAGTTGTCTACACTGTCCCTCTTGCACAAAAGCATTTGCGCAAAAGGGCTTTTTCCCGAGCAGGAGAGTCATTGTATTTGTGCAAGAACACTGACAATCATACATTAGATCATCAGTGTACTTGCACAAATTCAAGCGGCTAGTGTAGACAGCAGGCAAGTTTTTCTGCAAAAGCAGCTGCTTTTGCGGAAAAACTTGCCAGTATAGACGCAGCCAAAGTGTTTAGTCAGGCACACTTAGGAGTAACCTGATGTAAGCATGGTCAGGATAATCTCTACCCTGACATCTGGTGGTGAACTGTGGCGAGTGGTGCAAAGAGACTTCAGGGGCTGATTTCATTTGCATAGATACACCCAATTTGCATAGACACATCCACCCTGCCTAGTATGTGCTCACAGCAGCCCAAATGGTCACTTTGGCCACTGTGGGATCCCCAGTCTCTCTGTTATTGAGGCAGGGGGGATAAAAGAGTTGTTACCCTCATTGTGTGAATCAAGGACAATGGAATGGTGGAACTGTTTATGACAGAGGGATTCGCCATAAACTAAGTAGCACTCACTAGACAAGGGCATGGGTTCCATACCCAGTCAACCTGAGAGAGGCTGGGGATAGGTCTTTGTACCTGGTGGTGGGGTAGTCTTGTTTGAGGGCTGAAACAGCTCCGATTGCATTCTCTCTACTGTGGAATATCAGAACTGATTTGGATTCCATTAGGAGTCTAGTTATGAGCTGCTGACTTCACTGTGAGCCAGTGGAACATTAGCTCTGAGGTTCCTCTATTATGAGCTGAACTTGCTAAAGAGCTGAAATCACTGTGTGCTGTGGGGAGCCTGGTGCTATACTGCGGAAGAGCTGAAATCACTGTTGCTGAGGGGAGCCTGGTGCTATGCTGCGGAAGAGCTATTAGCAGAGCAGCTTGCAGGGACAACCAGCAAGCGCAGGTGGACAGCAGAGCAGTTTGCGGGGGCGACCGGCGGTTGCAGGCGGCCAGCAGAGTGGCTGGCGGGGATGACCTGCGGCCGGTAGGAGAGGCAGCAGACAGCCAGTGGAGCAGCTGCAGGAGCAACCAGCTGGCGGCCAGGAGCATGGACCGAGACGGCTGGCGGAGCTGGACAGTTTGTGGGACAGCTGAGGCAGCTCACTGGACAACAGGTGGAGTGTGGCAGAGTGACTTGTGTTGACGGTGGCAGCAGAACTCTACTGAGAGGCGGAGCCATTAGCGGACTACGTAAGGTGTATCAATCCCCGCCCCCTCCAGGTTGGGATGGTAAAACCCTGCAGTGTGAACTTTTGAACCCTAGGGCGGCACTGACCCAGGGCAGAGACTTTTGGGGTGTTGGACTTTGGGACTTTGGGTGATTTTGGGTTGCTGGACTCAAGAGACTCTTGGGGTGTTGGACTTTTGGGACTTTGGGTCATGGGGGGTGGGTCTTTGCTCATGTTTGGTCTATGAATCCGAGTTCTGGTGTTTTCCCAATTTAATGCTGATGTCGGTTACCTCATGTTATTAAAGGTTTGCTGCTATACTGAGGCTCTGTGCTTGCGAGAGGGGAAGAATTGCCTCTTTGAGGCACCCAAAGGTGTATGTAAGATTTCCCAGGTCACTGGGTGGAGGTTCGAGCCTCTCTCCCCATGCTTCGGGTTAGGGAGGCTGGAGCCACATGCCCTCCTCCCTCCCCATGTTGCTGCACGCAGGGGGCGGGGTTAGCTCCTGTGGGGCAGGATCTGGACAGAAGGGGCAGGAATGGGGGGAGGGGAAGGCGACTTGCTGCTTTTAACTTGGCCTGGCAGAAGGGTTACACTAATATTAGTCCTGAAACCACAATTCAACAATGTTTCCATGAGGTAAATAATTCCAGTCCCTGGCATACTGATGACACAAGGAGGAGGGAGGGGTAAGGGCTGGGAATGAGGACCAACATTTTTCCCAATCCTGCCTTGAAGAAAGACCTTTGCCTTTCTGTTGCTGCTGCTGCCACTGTTGCTGTTGCACCATTGCCTGGGTGAGAGGCCTGTCCCTTTAGGACTAAGGTCACTTGCTGCAGGTACTGCCTGCAGCCATTACCAGGGGCAGGCTTAAACCCAGGAGGCCGCTACTGGGGGTGGGCCGCGTCAGGTGAGTTGCATCAAAGGGGTGAGCCAAAGGGAGCTGTCCTTGGGGGCAGACTGATAGGCTGCATCTAGACTGGCAAGCTTTTGCGCAAAAGTGGACTCTTTTGTGCAAAAACTTGCCAGCTGTCTACACTGGCCGCTTGAATTTGAGCAAG
>CM057845.1:229772620-229800972 GCA_030068395.1 Apalone spinifera | reverse complement strand
CCCCCCCCCACACACACACACTTCCCCCTGTTATGTGTTGTGGCCCGGGCAGGGTGACTAAGAGGGAGTTTCAGATGGCATAGCGGGAGTTGTGACAGGCAGGGGTAGATATGGTGGTAAAATCAGGACAGGCCAGCTGAGGGGAACAATGTTTAGACAGTTATGGGCTATTCCTCATTCTGGTCCTGTTCCCTGTTTCAGTAACTTTGGGAATCTTAACAGCTGGCCGTCAGGCCTGATTGTGTTTTTGTTGAATACCGGATCAGAATCCCACAAGACAGTTTTCATCCAGGATTTAATCCTGGATGAAGGGGCTGACCTGGCCTGTATCACTGAAACCTGGCTCAGAGTAGAGGGAGGCGTTGACCTCTCCCAATTTTGTCCGGCTGGGTTATCAGTTCAGCACCAGCCTTGACTTGACGGGTAGGGAGAAGAGGAGGTGATTGTCTATTAAGTTAATATCTCACTGGCCAGGGACCTGGTCCAACAAAGTACTAGATTTGAGTGTCTCTACTTGGTGTTGGGTGGCTGGGATAAAATTGGGTGTTCTGCTTGTGTACCACCCACCTTACTGCATGGCAGACACTCTGCTCGAGCTGGCTGAGGGGGTCTCAGGTGTGGCACTGAGGATCTGAAGGCTTTTAGTCTTGGGACACTTTAACGTTCGCACCAAGTCTGTCCTGTCTGGTCTGGCTCAAGGCTTAATGGCCATCATGACAACTTTAGGATTATCCCAAGAAACCACTGTGGTCCCCAGGCAAATGCCCTGTCTCCAAGGCCGCTCCGGAGCCCACTCCACCTACCTACCTGTCGGGTGTTCCTTATCCTGCCTTCTGCGTGCTAGAACCACACCATGGCTGCATCTAGATTGGCATGATTTTCCGGAAATGCTTTTAACGGAAAAGTTTTCCGTTAAAAGCATTTTCAGAACAGAGCGTCCGTGCCAATCTAGACGCGCTTTTCCGCAAAAAAGCCCCGATCGCCATTTTCGCGATTGGGGCTTTTTTGCGGAAAACAAATCTGAGCTGTCTACACTGGCCCTTTTGCACAAAAGCTTTGCGCAAAAGGGACTTTTGCCCGAATGGGAGCAGCATAGTATTTCTGCAACAAGCACTGATTTCTTATAGTAGGAAGTCAGTGCTTTTGTGGAAATTCAAGCGGCCAATGTAGACAGCTGGCAAGTTTTTCCGGAAAAGCGGCTGATTTTCCGGAAAAACCGGCCAGTCTAGACTACCCTCATGGCAGGACCAAATACTGTCTAGGCCATCCCTGAAAAACATTTATCTAACCTACTCTTAAATATCTCCAGAGATGGAGATTCCACAACCTCCCTGGGCAATTTATTCCAGTGTTTGACTACCCTGACAGTTAGGAACTTTTTCCTAAGGTCCAACCTAAACCTCCCTTGCTGCAGTTTAAGCCCATTGCTTCTTGTTCTATCCTCAGAGGCCAAGATGATCAAGTTTTCTCCCTCCTCCTTATGACACCCTTTTAGATATCTAAAAACTGCTATCATGTCCCCCCTCAATCTTCTCTTTTCTAAACTAAACAAACCCAATTCTTTCAGCCTGCCTTCATAGGTCATGTTCTCTAGACCTTTAATCATTCTTGTTGCTCTTGTCTGGACCCTCTTCAATTTCTCCACATCTTTCTTGACATGCAGTGCCCAGAACTGGACACAATACTCCAGGTGAGGCCTAACCAGCACAGAGTAGAGCGGAAAAATGATTTCTCGTGTCTTGCTCACAACACACCTGTTAATGCATCTCAGAATCATGTTTGCTTTTTTGCAACAGCATCACTCTGCTGACTCATGTTCAGCTTGTAGTCCACTATAACCCCTAGATCCCTTTCTGCCCTTTCACAAAGCATAAAGGATCTGCCGACGAAGGGTTCTGGGGTCGGCAGATCCCCGTCTAAACTACCACGCTGAGCCGACAATCAGCTGATGGGCACAGTGCGGTGGCCATTTTGATGTAAATGAATCCGCGATTATTTAAATTGCGGCTTCATTTCCCTTTTTCGTGTAAACTAATCTACATAGTTCCATCGAAGGAGCCATGTAGTTTAGATGTACCCTATGTGTGAAACTGATTGTTCCTTCCTAAGTGGAGCACTTTGCATTAGTCTTTATTAAACTTCATCCTGTTTACCTCAGACCATTTCTCCAATTTGTCCAGATCAATCTAATCTTTTGGACTAAGGTTGATAGAGATTTTGGGATAAGAGATGTGGTTACACTCCCTTGGTCATGGAGCGATCACTACCTGGTCATGTTTAGACTGATTGCTGACCTTCCCCTCCACAGAGGCTGGGGACCAATTAAGATGATCTGCCCTCGGAAGTTGATGGATCCAGAGGGTTTCCTGAGGTCCCTGTGGGATTGTTCAGCTATTGTGGCTAGTGGTCCTGTCAATGCCTGTCAATATGGAACATCGAGGTAGCCTGGGTGGTTAACATGATTGCTTTTAAGTGCCCTTTTCAGGCTAGTCTCAGAACCAAGTTTGCTTCCTGGTTTTCAGGCAAAATGGTATGTGAAACAGCTAGAGCATTGCTGGAAGAGAACTCAAGCTGAGTCCAATAGATTGCAGGTTAGATCTGAATTGCAAGCCTATTCTGGGGTGCTGCTGATGGCGAAGAAAAGTTACTTCTCCGCCCACATCACATCTGCACAGTGCTGTCTGGTGGAATTGCTTTGAGCAGTGTGGGGCCTCTTACAGCTTGGCCCTCGTGATAAAATGGAGGCATCTTCATCAATCCACTGTGACTTGTTTGTGAAGCACTTTGCAGATAAGATTATCCAAAACCAGTCTGATTTGGACTCTGGCTGACATGTAAGCAGGGTACGGAATGTGTTGAGTGCTTCGCCCAGTCATTTTTCTTGGGATCGGTTTCAGCTTTTGTAGACTGAGGATATGGACAAGGTGCTTGGAGAAATGCGACTGATCACGTGTTTACTCGACCCTTGCCCTATGTGGTTTATTAAATCAAGCTGAGAAAGGATGACTGGTTGGGTCCAGGGGATTATTAATGTGTCTTTTAGACCTAGGACCGTTTCCACAGCCTTGAAAGAGGCAGGGGTAAAACCGTTCATTAAGAAATCTTCCCTGGATCTTGAATATCTAACTCCCAGTTGCTAATATTCCCTTCTTGGGCAAGGTACTCAAGTGGCAATGGCATTGCAACTCCAAGCTTTCTTGGAAGAAACACATTATCTAGATCCATTTCAGTCTGGCTTCAGGCCTGGTTTTGGAACAGAAACCTCCTTGGTCACCCTGGTAGATGGGAGTAAAATCACCCTTTTTACCCGTGCTTTTATTGGTGTTTAGTTGTGTATATGTTTGGGGGGTGGGAGGGAGGGCCTGTATTTTACACACACACACTATATATATTGTGTTTTTGTTTTAAATTGTAAGCTGCCTCAAATATTTTAAATAGAGAGGTGGGGTAAAAATATTTTAAATAAATAAATACATGGAACACATCAGCATCTTCTAAAACTGTTTTCCAAGTGTTTGCCCTACTTACCCACTAATATTCATTTTGAGTAATGGTTAGTTAAAACTATTGATATTATAAGTTCATCTGGTTCAGGATGAAGTGAAAATTAGTTAAGTAATCTGGTTTCATCAAGACCAATCACTGTTACCATTAAGAAACCCATATTTTTGCTTACCATCTTACATACATGAGCAGCTCCAGCAGCAGGCAGAAATGTTCTGGAAAAATGTCAAACTGGCAATTACCATAAAAATTGCCTTAGAAATGTCTTCCTGAAAGCAAGAAATGATACTCAGAGATGAGAGAGATATTAAATGTCTTCCATCGCATTTCTTTTGAGTATATAACATGTCAGTTTTACTTCTCTGCAGCAATAAAAAATACCATGAAAATGTTTTTTAAACCCAGACACATAGTGTAGACACAAACACAATTACTAGATCCTCTGATCACCACTAGGGTGTGACTTATGAAGATGTCATAAGTATTAATTTATTTATTATTTTGGTATAAGCATATATTCCATACAGCTATGCAGGCCTACTTTGTCCTAACTGGAAACACCATTGTGTTTATACATGCAAATGAACAGTTAAATGTCTATCTGGTCAATTTGTGAGTAGAATTTAGAAAATTCATGGGCTGGATGGGATAGCTGCTTCCTTTATTAACCTATGGGGGTAAATTATAGGCCTCATCTTTCTCTTTCTCACTTGTCTACTAATATTGGGTGGAGAAAACTGTAGCATTTTTCACATTCCTACCTGCCTGGACACACAGTAGGAGTGGGGGAGGGGGAGCACTCAGGGCAGAAACCAAGGACATCCTGGGAAAAACAGGTTATTTTAAATCAAATGTTAATAGTTAAGAAATAGGATTTATTTAGTAATCTCATTCTAGGAAGTTAAGCTACATAGTTGATAGCAAATGTCTCCTTGAAGGTTCCTATAAAAACATACATACATGAAGAAAAACTAATTAGTTTGCCAGAGTGACCATTTAATCTGTTCAATTAAAAATAATAAAGCAGCACCTATACAAAAAGTAAGCTTTTCCTTCACACTGTATGTAGATAAAAGTTATCTGCTATAGTGGAAAATACTGTATTTCAATCTCCACATATTCTTTTCACTATATAATAGGCCCAAGAGCGTCAAGGAATTATCATAATTCTCTACTGTATTCTGATGTGCTTTTTTACACCTGATGTGACACATAGCCAGAAATGACTAAGCATTCTGCAGGGTAAATGTCCCAAATTCAACCTTAAGGGGCATACTGGCAGATAATATTTGTGGTTTTGTGTGTTTGCATATATATGGTTAGAAGTTAACAATAACCAAATGGTTCCTGTTTGTACTGCATTTATCTCTCTTTAAAGAAAATAGCAAATGATCTGTGAATAATGGGCAATCATCTGATGTTAATACATATAGCTAATTACTAGTGATGCTTAGGAGACAGGTCTATTTGGAAGTCTCCATGATTACCTATTGTTCACACAAAACTGAATGGTCAAGGGGTTGCTAGAAGACTGCATAGAGATCCTTGGGGCCTGATCCCTTTTTGCCTCACATCTGCTTGCTGCTTTACCTGGAAAAACTTTAAACTGTAAGATCTGAGATCTTCAGTCCCATCAAGAACTCACTCTGAATATGGATATTGGGCTATATGAATTATTTGCAAATACAAAGTTGACCATCTCTGTTATGAATCTGATCTCAGAGCTGTACTCATGTCTATATGTTTACTGACCTCTTAACTGGTACTCTCTGTTACCCTTTTTAAAGACATTTTAGTTTAGTTAATAAGAATTGCCTATAAGTGTTGAGGCAAAGTCTGAAACACAGACCTGGGAGGTAATGTGTTTGATCCTTTAGAACTGTTAGAACTGTATTTGACTTGGGTATGTAGGTGGAAGCCGAATGCTTGGTTGTTTTAAGGGAACTGTGTTGTTGTCTTCTGAGTAACCAGTAAGGGTATGTCTACACAGCAAAGTTATTTCCAAAATAACAGCCCTTATTTCGAAATAACTTTCCTAGCATCTACACAGCCAAACCACTATTTCAAAATAAATTTGAAATAGCGGAGCGCTTATTTTGAATTTGGTAAACCTCATTCCATGAGGAATAATGCCAAATTCGAAATAGCTATTTCAAAATAAGTGCTGTGTAGCTACTTATTTTGAAATAGAGTGCCCTGGTGGCCACTCCAGCCTCAACCAAGAACACTCCACTCCCTCCCCCATTTCCCTGGAGCCCTTAAAGGGGTTGAATCTGGCCACAGTGCCTGTGCCAGCTCCAAGCCTGCCAGCCCAGAGCCAGAAGTCACTGTCCCTTACCCAGTGGCCCTAAAACATGAGCCCGCAAGCCATTGGCAGCCAGCCCTCCACCACTCCCCTGGAACAGTCTGCCAGCTCCCAGGAGCCTGCAAGGTCATGGATCTTATTCAGGCTGGGGGGGATGCCCCCAACATCCATGATCTCCGCACTAGATGGAGGAATGCAGCCATCTATGGCAGGATAGCTGCCAGCCTGGCCACCAAAGTCCACATGCAAACCCAGGAACAGGTTTGCATGACAATCAAATTGGTCCGGCAAGACCTGCAACCGTGAGCCCTGAGCTTTCCTTCCCCCTTCTTTCTCTTGTTTTCACCTTCCAGCTCCCTACTCCCAGGTTTCCCCCTCCCCTCTCCCACCTTCTCTTTTCCCCTCTCCTGCTTCCTTTCCTCAGTCTCACCAGAGTTTCATTCCTCCCCCCCCCGCCAGTTTTGTTAAATAAAGAGAGTTTGTGTTCATGAAAATACGTGTACTTTATTTGACATCAGGAAGGGAGGGGTAAGTGAAAGGACGTGAGGAAGGAATGAGGCACAAGCCCCCAGTGGGGTAGACCAGGGAGGCTCTTTGGGTACATTTACACTAGCCCCCTAGTTCAAACTAGGGAGGCTAATGAGGGCAACTGAAATTGCTAATGAAGCACGGGATTTAAATATCCATGCTTGATTAGCATAAACCCTTTTGTTCAAATTAACTGTTAATCCTCATTCCACAAGGAGTAACAGTTAATTCGAACTAATCTCGGAATCCCGCTTCTCTGCCGCGTGTATACGTGGGCAGTTACTTTGGGCTAGTCAGTTTCCAAAATGGCGACCGGCCAGAAATATGCTAATCAAGCACGGGATATTTAAATCCCATGCTTCATTAGCAATTTCAGTCACCCTCATTAGCCTCCCTAGTTCGAACTAGAGGGTTAGTGTAGACGTACCTTTTGTGCTCCTCAGGGTGGAAGCTCTCCCACAGGGCCTCCTGGATACTGACAGCCCCTTGATGGACCTCCCAGATGGCAGCCTGCAGAAAGTGCAGCCAGGCTCGCAGAAACGCATCCACAAGAAGCACCAGCGTGTCCAGGGGCAGCTCCGGTTCCATGTTGCAAAGTGCTGTGGTGTCCCAAGTGAGGGCAACCAGAGCACATAGAGACAAAATGCTTTGCTGTCACTCATTGAGGTAGACAAACAAGCAGGAAAACCTGAAAACTGGCTGTCTAGGGGGGTCCCTTTAAGCACAAGCCTCACACAGTAAGTCCTGACCTGGTGCCCTGCCAGAACTGGTTCAGGCTGGCCTTAAATGAGATTCAGAGTCCACTCAGTGTGGATGCACTATTTCAAAATAGCAAAATGCTATTTCGAAATGCATTTTGTGTGTAGATGCGTTATTTCGAAATAACTATTTAGAAATAAGATATTTCTTATTATCTTAACTATTTCTTATTATCTTAACTATTATTCTTAACTATTTTGAAATAACTATTTCGAAATAACACTGTATGTAGACATATCCTAAGATATTACAGAAACTGTTTTGTGATGCCTTGGTAAATGTAAGTATTGTACTAACCGCCAGCTTTGGGGAGTGGCTCCCTCATTCTTTGAAATCTGACCCTAATTAAGTAACCTCAGTTGGCTCTCCTGGGACACTAGTCACACCCAGATATTTTGTAAAGGTGACACATTAAAAAAAATAAAGCTCTAAAATGATTGCATATATAGGCAGATTCCGAGGTGCAAAGGATTTTCTTTGCTAGCTGAGCTGCAAACGTAACTTAAACTAGTCATGTTTCCTTTTGACCATTTTTTCCCAGATGGCTCAGTATGGCTTAGTATTGTATGTTTGATACTACTTACTCTTGGTCAGACCATGTCCCCCTTGTGTTTCTTTCTACATGAAGTTATGGATCTGGAAGACAGCCATCTTCTAGAGGACTGTTTGCTCAGATGCTCCTAAACACAAAATTAATGCTTAATGTTGAAGGGGTACAGCGCAGAACTGACAAGATTGTTTTGTTCATTGAATGTAATTAGTGCCCCTTTACCTCTGTGCTTTCCTGCTGATCCCATTTAGTTAATGGTAAGACACCTATTGTTTTCCTGAGAGCAGGATTGTAGTTGTTTGAAGATATTTATAACATCACTATTTTTCTAACACTAATAAAAAATCCCATTTTAGAATTTCAAATCTTTACTGACTATTGAATCTGTAATTGACTAATACAGGCGTTGGCGTTTAATAATGGCAAACTCTATGAATAGTATTTCTGATTTCCCTATATCAATTTTTATTATTGTAAGGGTTTCTCAGCTCTTCCATATAAGAAATGTATTTTTAGATACTCTATTCTCTTATTTTACCTAAAAGTAGCTAATGACTTGGTTGATTTGCTAACAAATCAGTAGATGATAGTAAAGATAAATTAACAATATTGGTCCCTGTAAAATATATGTGTGGGATGGGAGTGGTCTTTCAGGAGTGTATTTGCTACATAAACCATTTAAAGATAAAGCACTGAAAATAATTCTGATTGAAGTTTATATGTAGGAAAATAAGAAACAGCTGTCTCATTTCAACAAGTTTTACAGCTGAAGAAAGAGATTCATTTCTAACATCATTTCAGTTCCAAAGGATGATTTTCCCCTCTCCCTATTGCCCTAAGAATTCTAATTAGAGTGTAAAATGGATGAGCAAACAGATAAAATACATGACAATTTCACAATATACGGTAGAAACAGACCCAACCACTCATTTTCATTGTTACAATTAATATATATCATTTGGACTACAGCATTTTTTTTCCTTTAGTGACAACAGTCTACTTATGATCATGAATACGTTTAATGTTCAGTTTGTATTCTCAGAGGTCCAGATTATATTTTTAAAAGAAAAATTGAGGTAGGCTACAATTTTAACTTGCAGGCAGTACTACTTCTGGGGACTTATCCCTGAATTGTCACCACTCATGATGTTGCTTTTTGGTCCCCATTTTCCATCAGCCGTAGGGCATTGCAGCCTCCCTAGATAAGGATGCCTGAGTCAGAAATACCCCCTGGGGTCCAAGTACCCTGCATAGCTGAAGATGTACCTAAGTATTATTGTGGAAAAGGCAGAAGTCTTTGGCACTTCATTACGTACCACTTGCAGTGCTCAAGCTGGCCAAGTTGTAGTCCAGGCTATAATGTTTCAAAATGGTTAATGTCAGTAACATGTGTGGTATGCTGATTCTGATATTGTGCAGTAAAATCGTAGAATCATAGAGCTGGAAGAAACCTCAGGAGGTCATCAAGTCCAGCCCCCTGCCCAAGGCAGGAACAATCCCAACTAAATCAACCCAGCCAGGTCTTTGTCATGCCGAGACTTAAAAACCTCTAGTACTTAGCAGTGCCAGTTCTCAGGTGATGCACAAGCTATTTTATTTAGCTTTCAGTATCTGATACTTTCAAACCCTAGTTTTTTCTGTTTCTTTAAACAGTCCTGAAATGGGGAAAAAGCAGATGATGTATATTCACCTCATCCCCCAAATCTTTACTGTTCTGTTGATGTTTCCCTAAACATAGCTGATTGTTCAATGTCTGTCTTCTGAAGAAAATTTGGGGTAGGGTTTACAAAACAGGAATCTAAACTTGGGATCCAAAATCCATAGTTAGCTTTTTAAACAACTTAGCTTAATTTTCAAATGTGCTGACTATGTGGCTGTATAGCTCATGCTATATTCCAAAGGTTGTGGAATCTCACTCTCTGGAGATATTTAAGAGCAGGTTAGATAGACGTCTATCAGGGATGGTCTAGACCATGCTTGGTTCTACCAAGACTTGATGACTTCTTAAGGTCCCTTCCAGTTCTAGGATTCTATGATTCTAAAGGCAGCCCAGATCTATCTGAAAATCAGGCTAGTTATTTAGGAAACTCAATATGGATTCAGAAGACTATTTTTGCCTGTCTTAACTAGCATCTTGTGTGCTCATGGGCTTGAACTGCTGCTGATCCTTTGACTGACTCATAGCATCACTTGGTTTGGAAAGGACTGGTAGTGGGTTATACACTAAAACTACGTCTAGACTACATCCCTTTTTCGTAAAAGGGATGTAAATTAGACGTATCGCAATTGCTAATGAAGCGGGGGGGATTTAAATCTTATTTCAAAGAGGATAAGGGATCTTTCGGAAAAAGCTTTATTTTCTGCAAGATCAGCGTCCAGTCTGGCACTTTTTTCCGGCAAAGCTCCGTGCCGAAAAAAAGCAGCAGCCATTTTTATGCTAACGAAGCAGGGGAGATTTAAATTTCATTAGCAATTTCATTAGCAATTGCGATATGTCTAATTTACATCCCTTTTATGAAAAAGGGATGTAGTCTAGACGTAGCCTACATGTAAACAAAGGAAGAGCGATTGTAATATTTCTAAAACATAGATGATGATTGAGTCTGGCTTTGAAGAGCTCTACTACATATAACTCTAACCTCTCTTGTCTGATTGCTCCATTATGTAATTATAATGCTGTCAATTGAGGTGACCTTTCATATTGTAAACTCTTTATTTCAGATATTTCTGACTTTCATTAAAATATTCTTCCAATAGACTGGTAGTTCTAAGATTCATTGGTAACTTAAAAGTGAATTTTTCAGGGAAGTTTGAAGAAAATACATTTGACAGTTTTTGAGGGGACAGAGGTAGAGATAGTGGTGCAGGAACTAGAAGTTATAGGGGTGCTGCCACACCCCTTGACTTAATGTAGTACAGGCTGTCCCTATCCCACAACCACGGCCCTGTTATCACCACCAGTCTGCTGAGGCCAGACCATGGATATTGCCTAACTACCGAGACCCCGTTTAGGGAAGTGCAACCTGTAATACACACCAAATACATTGTTTCCATCATCAGCACCCCCAGGGTGTGTCTAAACTACATCCCTCTGCCAACATAGCTATACCCCTCTGCCAACCCTATCCCGCTATTGCAAATGAAGCGGGGATTTAAATATCCCGCGCTTTAGAAATGACTGCCGCTTTTTGCCAACGCGGCACTTTGCTGGCAAAAAGCAGCTGTCTAGACAGGAATTGGTCGACGAGGAAAGCCTTTTCTGACCGATCCCTTATGCCTCATGCAACGAGGTTTACAGAATCAGTCGGAAAAGGCTTTCCTTGTCGACCGATCCCCGTCTAGACTGCCACTTTTTGCAGGCAAAGTGCTGCGTCAGCAAAAAGCGGCGGCCATTTCTATTCAAATGAAGTGTGGGATATTTAAATCCCCATTTAATTTGCAATAGCGATGTGCCTAATCTACATCCCTCTGTCGGCAGAGGGATGTATTTTAGACACACCCCAGTGTCCCAGTACCTTTGGGAAGAGAAGACCTTTCTTCCATGATTTAAGACAGATTCCTAATGGGGTTTTGGGTTGTTGGTTTTTTTTGCCCCCTTCTCCTTTTTATATTAGGGTACTGGCATGACTGTTCACAATCTTACCAATAAGCAAAGATGAGTGCTCGTGATACAATGGAAGAAATTTGATTTAGCTATAACCAGGTAATAATTGTTGGGGAAAAAATTACATGTTGTAGATTTAACCACAGAACCATAGAATCATAGAGCTGGAAGAGATCTTAGAAGGCCATCAAGTCCAGCCTCCTACCCAAGCAGGACCAATCGCAACTAAATGAACCCAGCCAGGGCTTTGCCAAGCCGAGACTTAAATACCTCTAGGGATGGAGACTCCACTACTTCCCTAGGTAACCCATTCCAGTGCTTCACCACCCTCCTAGTGAAATAATTCTTCCTAATATCCAACCTGGACCTCTCCCACCACAACTTGAGACCATTGTTCCTTGTTCTGCCATCCATCACTACTGTGAACAGCCTTTCTCCAGCCTCTTTGTAACCTCCCTTCAGGAAGTTGAAGGCTGCTATCAAATACCCTCTCACTCTTCTCTTCTGCAGACCTTCTCCTCGTAGGTCATATGCTCCAGCCCCCTAATCATTTTGGTTGCCCTCCGCTGGACTCTCTCCAAAGCATCCACATCCTTCCCGTAATTGGCAGCCCAGAACTGGACACAATATTCCAGATGTGCCCTCACCAGAGCCGAGTAAAGGAATCATATCTCTGGATCAACTGGCAATGCTCCTCTTAATGCAACCTAATATGCCATTAGCCTTCTTAGATACAAGGCCACACTGTTGACTCATGTCCAGCTTCTCATCCACTGTAATCCCCAGGTCCTCTTCTATGTAACTGCTACTTAGCCATTCCATCCCCAGACTGTAACAATGCTTGGGATTCTTCTGTCCCAGGTGCTGAACTCTACACTTGTTCTTGTTGAAACTCATCAGATTTCTTGTGGCCCAATCCTCCAATTTGTCTAAATCACTCTGGACTCTATCCCTGCCCTCCAGCATATCTACTGCTCTCCCTAGCTTAGTGTCATCTGCAAACTTGCTGAGGGTGCAATCCATCCCCTCATCCAGGTAATTAATAAAGATGTTGAACAAAACCGGTCCCAGAACTGAACCTTGAGGCACTCCACTAGAAATCAACTGCCATCCTGACATTGAGTCGTTGATCACTACCCGCTGGGCCTGACCTTCCAGCCAGCTTTCTATCCATCTTACCATCCATTTATCCAATGCACATCCCCTTAACTTGCTGGCAAGAATATTGTGGGAGACCGTAACAAAAGCCTTGCTAAAGTCAAGGTATATCACATCCACTGACTTCCCCATATCTACAGAGCCAGTTACCTCATCATAGAAACTAATCAGATTGGTCAGGCACGATTTGCCCTTCATGAATTCATGCTGACTATTCTTGATCACCTTCCCCTCTTCCAAGTGCTTCAAAATGGATTCCTTTAGGATCCCCCCCATGATTTTTCCAGGGACTGAGGGAAGACTGACGGCCTATAGTTCCCTAGATCATCCTTGTTCCCTTTCTTAAAGATGGACACTACATTTGTCTTTTTCCAATCATCCGGGATCTCTCCAGATCTCCATGACTTTTCAAAGATAATGGCCAAAGGCTTCTCAATGACCTTTGCCAACTCCCTCAGTATCCTCGGATGTATTACGTCCGGACCCATGGATTTATGTATGCATTTAGCTTTTCTAAATAGTTCCTAACCTGTTCTTTCCCCACCAAGGGCTGTCCACCTTCGTCCCATATTGCGTCACTTAGCGCATTAGTCCGGGAGCTGACCTTGTCCGTGAAGACAGAGGCAAAGAAAGCATTAAGTACTTCAGCTTTCCCCACATCATCTGTCACTAGGTTACTGCCCTCATCCAGTAAGGGCCCCACACCCTCTCTGATCACCTTCTTGCTAACATGCCTGTAGAAACCTCTCTTGTTATCCTTCACATCCCTTGCAAGTTACAATTCCAATTGTGCTTTTGCCTTCCTGATAACTCCCCTGCATTCTCAAGCTATACATCTATACCCCTCCCTAGTCATCTGTCCAAGTTTCCACTTTTCATAAACTCCCTTTTTGTGCTAAAGTTCACCAAGGATTTCCCCAGTAAGCCAATCTGGTCTCCTACAATATTTGCTTCTCTTGCTGTGCATTGGAATGGTTTCTTTCTGTGCCTTCAATAAGGCTTCTTTAAAATACTGCCAGCTCTCCTGGACTCCTTTCCCCTTCATGTTAGCATCCCAGGGGATTCTGCCCATCAGGTCTCTGAGGGAGTCGAAGTCTGCTTTTCTGAAGTTCAAGGTGTGTATTTTGCTACTCTCCTTTCTTCCTTTGGTCAGAATCCTGAAATCTACCATCTCATGATCACTGCTTCCCAGGTTGTCACCCACCTCTACTTCCCCTGTTAGCTCCTCCCTGTTTGTGAGCAGCAGGTGAAGCTGCTCACAGCCTCTGGTCAGATCCTGAAGCACTTGTACAGAGAAGTTATCCCCAACATTCTCCAAAAACTTCCTGGATTGTCTGTGTACTGCTGTATTGGTCTCCCAACAGATGTCAGGGTGATTAAAGTCCCCCATGAAAACCAGGGCCTTCCATCTGGAAACTTCTCTCAGTTGTCTGAAGAAAGCCTCATCTACCTCATCCACCTGCTTCGACGGCCTGTAACAAACACCAACCACAACATCACTGCTGTTGCTTACACCTCTAAACGTGACCCATAGACTCTCAACAGACTTTTCTCCCTCTATATACTGGAGTTCTGAGCAATCATAGTGCTCTCTTACATACAAGTCCTTTTCTCCCCTACCTGTTCTTCATGAACAGTTTATACCCTTCTATGACAGCTCTCCAGTCATCCCACCAAGTCTCTGTTATCCCAATCAAATCGTAGTTCTTGGACTGGGCCAGGGCCTCCAATTCTTCCTGTTTGTTATCCAGGCTTCTCACATTGGTGTACAAACACCTTAGATAACCAGTTGATCACACTACCCTCTGCATTCGAATCAGGGGTCCACCTTTGTTGCTCGTTCCTCTTTGCATTTCTCCCCAGTATCCAACTTCCCCACTCACCTCAGGGTTTTGGTCACTGTCCCCCAACGAACCTAGTTTAAAGCCCTCCACACTAGGTTTGCAAGCCTGCCCACGAAGATGCTCCTTCCTCTCTTTGTTAGTGGATCCCATCTCTTCCTAACAATCCATGTGTCTGGAACAGAGTCCCATGTTTGAAGAAACCAAAGCCCTCTCTGCAACACCAACTGTGCAACCACTCATTTACTTCTTCAATTCAATGGTCCCTACCCAGTCCTTTCCCTTTAACAGGGAGGATGGACGAGAACACCACTTGCGCTCCGAATTCTTTGATCCTTCTTCCCAACTCTACATAATCCACAGTAACCCATTAAAGGTCATTCTTGGCCATATTGTTAGTTCCCAAATGGAAAAGCAGAAAGGGGTAGTGATCTGAAGGTTTGATCAGTTTTGTAAGCTCCTCAGTCACATCCTGAATTTGAGCTCCCGGCAAGCAGCACACCTCTCTAGATTCCAGGTCTGGACAGCAGATGGATGGCTCAGTCCCTCTTAGGAGGGAATCCCCGACCACCACCACCCACCACCATCTTCTTTTGGTGGGGTGGTCATGGAACCCCCATCCCTAGGACTATGCATCCCATGCCTTACAGTTGAAGTGGTTCCCTTCCGATTTCTTCCTTGTGAGGTCCCTTCCAAAGCATTCTCCATCACAGAGCCTGTGGAGAGAACCTGAAAGTGATTACTTACTTCAGTAGGAATGGGGAATTCCCGTGCTGGCTTTTTTTTCCTTCTAGAAGTTACATGCTGCCAGCTCTTTTCCTCATCCTTTACTGCCCTCTCTGCTCTTCTGCCTGCTTTGCTTGCAGGATTAAATGCTGCCTTCTATCGAGGAAGTCTTCATCTTCTCTGATCGAGCGTAGGGTTGACACTTGGGCCTCCAGTCGTCTAATTTTGTCCTCCAAAATGGCAACCAGCTTGCACTTAGTGCAGATGAAATCCCTTCTTTCTTCCGGGAGGAAGACAAACATGGCACATGCTGTGCAGGTAGCAACAACAGCAGAACTATTACCATCCATACGTGCTGTCCTAAAAAAGAGTTTAAAGGAAAGACAAGAGTACCTCATCCCCTTCCAAACTCCCTCTCTAAACTCCCTGTTTGCAATCACCTGTTTGCAGGTGATTGACTTACTCCTTTATAAAGCCCTGGATTGCCTGATAGTCCCACCCCCTACCAAGGCTCAGCCAATCAGCAGAGGCTTCTAGCTTTAAAACTTTAATTAGAAACTAACAGTTTCAAGCTGCCAGTCACAGCACACACTCCGTGGGAGGGGGGAGTTGGAAGGAAAGGAAAGGAGTAGGACTATCATTCTGTTTGCCCCTGCAGTTGTGGTGGTACCAATGTAAGTAGGTGCATGTACAATGAATCAACTGAGAAAATGTACTAGTTTGAAAGACTCTAACTATTCCAAAGAACCTCCTTATCTCTTAAATGAGGATTTCTTCTGAATTCAATAGAAGTGGGTTTTGTCCACAAAAGTTCATGATACTATATATATTTTGTTAGTCTGTAAGGTGCAACAGAACTACTCATTCATTTTAAAGTTAAAGACTAACACAGCTACCCCTCTGAGACTTTTGAATCTTTCAGGAAATATAACTTTTTTTCTGACGATAGGGCACTGAAACACTGTGGGAGCAATTAAACAAATACTGCATAGAATTGTTGTGGACTTCAGGGAGAAGATAGATCTGAAATTGGGCTGTTATGATGGATAATACGATACAATAAAACTGTCCTCAGCTTGCTATCATGTTCTCGGGAATCTCAACTTTCATTTAAAGAAAAGCATCTGGCTGTTATGGATGAAAAAATATAAACAAATAAAACCACCTCACAATGTGGAATTCCAGGAGATTGCAGACGGCTAGAACAATAATGCTAAGAAGTGTGAACTGTCCCTTTCATCTTCGAAAGGGGTTTACTCAGATGCCTAATGATGATTATTTAAATTTCAATCGTAAATATTTCATTCCATACTAAGAGTGACAAGTGAATGATGTTGGGAAGAGTTTGAACACTTCTTTTGAACCCCAGTTTAGAAAGAGCAAATCCAAGGTGTCCATCAGTGTTCATGGATGTACTCAAACTTCATTAATGGGAAAACAAACACAAGGGACCCAGTAGAACTCAGATGGCATTCATCATAATATTTTAATACCTACATAATGGGCAAGGTCCTCGCTCAGGCCCCTTGACCTGCGACACCTTCTGGTCCACAAATCAGCCAGGGACCCTCTTTGGTGCAGTCACTCATGCCTTTTATTGTCTGCTTCCCACCACCTTCTATTTACAACATTTTTTGGATTACAGCAAACTCAGCCAGCCTCCCCTTCTGCCTGGGGAGTACACTCAGCCTCAGCCACAGCCACAGCCACAGCCTGGCTCTTCACTCCCCCCTTCTAGCTCCTTTCTCCTGGCCCCTCTGGTTCCCTTATATAGCCCTCTGGATAACGAGGCCCACAGCTACTTCTAATAGTCCTTCAGGCCTCGGCTTGCCCTCCCAAGGCGAGCACCCTATCCCCTAGGCCATACCGGAACCCACCCCACCACCTGACCTTCAGGGCGCCTGATAGTCCCTCCCCCTACCAAGGTTCAGCCAATCAGCAGAGGCTTCTAGATTTCAAACTTTAATTAGAAGCCAACAGTTTCCAGCTGTTCCACTATAGCTCAGACTATAGTGGCAGAGCTCTGGCTTAGCCAGCAGTCTGTTACAACTGCAAATAGTGGCTTCTTTGGACATGACACATGGGTGGAATTAATTTTTGGACAAACATTGGGAGAGTACCACCACTGCACCCTCCACACCAGTTGGACTCCTGAAATTTTAGATTTGCGAGGAGTATGATATCCAGTCCTTTATACCTCTTTAAGGAATAACCAACAAAACCTTTTATATTTGTCAGTATAAATTATTTCACTCAGGAATATTAATAAGCCATTTGCCTGAGTGAGCTATGCACACTGTCTTACATGGCAGTTCCACTGTTGTGTAGTGCAGACCAGAACTTGGAGTCTACAAATGGAATTACTGATTTTCATATCTCCATACCAATTGTGGTTACCTCAATCTTGCTAACCTGGAAGTGAAACTTAATTAAAAGAAAACTTTCGTCCTTCGTTCTTTATTGCAGAATGGGGATAGAAACCTGAGCCAACAAAAATCAATGACAGTTTTTCAATTGAATTCAGTGGGGGCAGGGTTTCATCAGATGCCTTTTCCTTTATAAACAAAGGGAGGATTAAGCTGAAGTCTCCATTTGAACTGGGAATAAAGAAATGTTCTAATTCACCAGTGTTAAATCTTTCAAGATCTGAAATACTTGAGGCAGACAACCACAATATACCTCCAAAGAATGTATAAAAATATTCCTCTACTTCTTTGAGAAATATAACTCTTTGTAAGACATAGTTCTCCTGATATAGTAAAACCTCAAGTTTTGAAAATCATTATAAAAGCTAATATATAAGGATTCCATAGTCTTGTGGCAAGATCTGGCAAGAAATCAGGAATTAGAAAACTCAGGTTTATTGGGCTAAACTAAACCATGTCACTTAATCCCACATTCCAACCAAATAGCCCAACAAGATGTTTTACATTTTTTTAATTGCTAAGTACAAGACTTTTTAAAAACTCAGATGTTTAGGATTAAGGTTCATATTAAATAAGAAATATTTTGATTTTCAAAATGTGCCTCTATCTGAGCATCCAAGAAATGAAGCAACCATATTTCAGTGGCATATAAGGTTTAGTCTCTGGTTTCTAACTCTCCTTTAGTCAGATATAGCTGTAATCAATTGTGGTCATAAATATTTGTTAAACACAGAAAAGCAAATTCTGTTCATTTACATAGTATGTGTCCAGAATAACTCCAGGGTCTCTTCACAGAAATTCTTTACATATGTGTAACTGATGATTAAATTTGACTCTGATGCATTTGTACAGGATTTCCATTTTTGTGGTATGATTTTTGAAGAGAACCTACAACTATTTATTTTGAGTTTCTTGCTTTCCAAAAAATGTGAGGGTTAAATGGATGTATCCCCAAATGGCAATTTCTTGTTCAACCTCAAAATTCCACCAAGCTACAAACTTCTAACTGCATGGATTTGTTTGCAAAGAATAAACAAACAAACAAACTTCCACTACATTACTGTGGTAAAACACTGGTTCCAGAAGAGCAAGTTATATCCTTGAATCATTAACATGTAGGAAAGCTTAGATGGCCAGCATCTTTATGAGCAAGTTGCTTTAGTTGAATATCTATTGGAATGATGAAGTTGATGGATTTGACCCGACAAGTTTATTACTGCATATATATTTTTAAAACTTTCAGTTCTCTACAGTATTGCTGGAATTACATTCAATTCCATATATTGTAATATATTATTCTGTTTTGTTTGACTGTTTGTTTTTCATCATGGAGAACTAGCACAATAATTTTTTATTAAGTATCACTGTGCTTCAGTGGGTCACAGCTGGGAACGCCAGACTCAGAACAAATGGGGCAGACACCCCCAAACTGGTGATTATTCTATCATAAAGTATACCAAGCCAGTGCCAAAAGCAAACTTCATTCTCACCACACTGGTTAACAAAATTTAAAAATGCAATGTAGAGAAAGGACATGGGGAGAGAGCCACGACTGCCCCCTGGATGCCAGATTTGGGGCAAAGGAGTGGGTCAGGAACTGGAAATATAAAAGGCAGGCTCGCTAGCTCAGTTGTGGAATAGCTGTCAGAGAAGCGGGACATCTCCCTTCCACTGCTGGAGCTCAAACCCAACACAGGCGCTACAGTGGCAGAGACCCAGAGGGACTGCTGGAGTTGCCAGGACCCAGGGAAACTGAGGAATGGTTGAGGCTGCCAAAAGCCATTTATCCAGTGAGATAAATGATGACCCTGGAACCCAGGTGCCCCCTGAATGGGAGTGTCGTAAAGATCCCAGTGAAGCCAAATAAATGCTGTCCAAACCAGGTGACTTGTTATTTTTAAGCTTCTTTATTAACTCCTTCCATTTTTACCTCAGATATATCTATATCTAGGTCTGATAGTTTATTATTGTTAAATTCCAGTCTTGTAGTTGATTCTGGTCTATTTAGCACTTCTTTGAAATGTTGCACCCATCTATTTTATTGTTCCTCGTGTGTTTTCAGAACTTCTCTTTCTTTCCTTTTCCCTGGAGGAACTTCTGAATTTTGATCCCTGTCAGTGGTTTCAGAATTTCTATATGCAGAAGGACACCTTTCTGGAGCTGTGTGAGTGGCTCGCCCCTGCGCTCTGGTGACAGGACACTCATATGAGACCCGCCATCCCCCTCGAGAAGCAGGAACCCATTGCCCTCTGGAAGCTTGCCATGCTGGACAACTACCAATGTGTTGGGAACCAGTTTGGCATAGGGAGATTGATCATTGGGGCCATGGTCATGCAGGTATGGTGCTCTCATGCTAGTGTACCTGTACCAGGAGACTGGTGAATTGAACTGCTGGAGTAAAGTTCCCTAGGGAAGAGGCGATGATAGTGGGATGGAGGTAGTGAAAGCCCCCCCCCACAGGAGGGTTTTTTTTAGTCCTGCCTTCACAAAACCCTGAGGTGGATGGGGCAAGTTGGGGTTGCTCCTGGTGGGTATGGGGGAGGGCAGAGGGGTTGGGCCCAGGGGCCTCCCGAGGGCTCTGGCACCCCGTGATTGTCTGGTTGTGTGTCTCCTTCTACAGGTGGTGAGGGCCATCAATACGCCCTGCTGCACAGAGTCATCAACCTGGGTGACATGGACCCCATCATAGCCAGCTTTGCTGCCATGGGCTTCCTCAACTGCGGGGGGAGGGAGGGCTACTGATGGCTCCAAGACATATCCCCCTCTGGGCTCCCAATCACCAGACATCTGAATATATCAACCGGAAGGGGTAATTTTCAATGGTCCTGCAGGCCCTGGTCAACCTCTACAACTACATCGGGTGGTCAGGGAAGGCACATGATGCATGTGTCTTTCAAAACTCCAACCTCTTCTAGAAGCTGTATGCAGCACCTTTTTCCTTAACCACATCATCCAGGTCGGGGACCTGGACATGCTGATCTGTATTGTAGGGAATGCAGCCTATCCCCTGTTTGCCTGGCTAATGAAGCCCTACACTGGAAACCTGGACCAAAGCAAGGGATGCTTCCATGCTTGGCTCACAGGGCTTGTTTTGTTGTTGAGGGCACCTTCAGGCATCTCAAGGAGAGGTTCTGTTGTGAACTCACCCGGATGGCAGAACATCCCCCAGGTGGTGGCAGCATGTTGTATCTGTCACATTATTTGTGAAAGCAAGGGGGAGACATTCCTGCCAGGGTGGGGGGCAAAGGCCAACTGGATTGGCAGGGCCTGATGATGGGTGCCCGATGTATGCAGACTGCTATCTGACAGACTGCTATCTGGCAGGCCCATTGGGGGCTGTGCATATCCATGACGTCCTGTAGGACAGTTTCACATAAGTACCCTAGTGACACTCTCCCCTGGATCTCCCCACAAGGGGTCTCTGCATTGCTCCTTTTTGCCTTTACTCACACACCTCTCTCTTCTCCTGACCTCCCTTTCCCCATTCCCCCCTCCCCTTCTCTGCAGAGACAATAAACTACACTTTTTGTTTTGGAACAAGAAACTCTATTTTTGTTATTGAGGTGAATGTAACTGGGGAGGGATTGGGGAAAGAACCTGGGAGGAGGAGAAGGGAGATAGAAATGGGGAGGAGGGGGGAGGAGAGGTTCAGGGTTGGGGCTGGGAGTGGCGCCAGCATCAGGTGGTTCCACCACCTCTTATGTGGGGCCCTCAGCAGCTAGAAGGATGGGAGCTGGCACAGGAGCAGTCACCAGGTGGTTGATGACTGTGTAAAAGGACACACAGGAGCAGCCCGAGGCCGGCTGCGGCAGCTGGCGCCCCAGGCGGAATGCGTAATCAGCGCCCCCACCTCCAGGGCTGTCAATGGACTGACGTCTTCATCGGGCGTCCCAGGTGGCGGCGCCCTAGGCGGCGGCCAAGTCCACCTATAGTTACGGACCACCCATGAGGACACACAGATGGTTTGGCCCTGCTGCAGCAACTCCTGCCAGCTGTACTCCCTGGCTTTGGTATAGGTCTGCCTTAGCTCCTTCACCTTCATGCGCACCTGCTCCTGAGTGTGCATGTGGCCTTTGGTGTCCAGGCTATTGGCCATCTGGCCATAGAAGTCCACATTCCTATGTCTGTTGTAGAGCTGGAGGTTTGCCTCCTCTTCCCAGAGTTCAATGAGGTCCAGGATCTCGGCACCAGACCAGGAAGGCACACGCTTCTTCCATCCCTGGGCAGGGTCCTGGGAGCTGGCTGCCGACTCACTAGAAGCAGACAAGAGCTCAGTGGGAGCAACGGGGTCACTCATGGAGGCCAGGCACATTGGTCTGGCAGATGCTGTGTGGCTGAGGGCTATCAAGGCCTTTCCCCTATGGCTGCAGCTTTAAGGGCTGCAGGGAAAGGGGGACTACAGAATTTTGATGAGTGTTGACAGAGGGGCCAGCAGGGCACATGTGGGAAAAGCTGGAGGCCTCTTATTTCAAAATAACTCCAGCTGCCCTGTCAACACATGCCCTATTCTGAAATAGATATTTTGGAATAGGTATTATTCTTTGTACAATGAGGGTTACAGAATCTGGAATAAGACACTCATTATTTCACAATTATTTTGAAATAACGGGCTTGTTGTGAAGATGCTCACAACGTTATTTCAGAATAATGTCCATTATTCTGGAACAACGCTGCTGTGTAGATGTGCCCTAAGTGTTCTTTAATGGGCTACCTGGTTGACTAGTCCATTCACAATTTGCTGGACAAACTGGATGTAAATTATCTTGTGGGTGTTATCAAAGGAGCAAACATTTAGAAAATGTAGAAAATATTCATAACTTCAGATAAAATGATAATACATATATATAAACAGGATAATCATAGTCTGCAAATCATAACCTTTCAACTGACACTTTAGTTGATGTACTTTGTAAAAGATTTGTTGCAATTGTCTAACATTGGCAAGTTTAATTATATAAATGGTTTTGTTTCAGTCATACAGCATATCAGACTAAGCCTGCCTTTGTATTATCTATCCCATTTGAAAGAATAGATTATTCCAGAAGATCATGTCCATGTGGTTGTTTAGCTTTTCAGAAGTAGAATGGAAATTCTTCCCTGTAATTTGATTTTAACTCTTTGGGGATAGTTTCTGAAATTGTTATTTCCTAAAATGTTACTGTATGTCCTTGAGTTTGTTTCAATAAAACTCCATTTTCTCTCTATTCTAACACACCAGAATTATTCAAGTGTGTAAGCTTTTCCACTCAGATGGAAAACCTGATAAGTTATGAAACTATTTGTTCACTGAACAAAACTTCTGTTCAATATAATTAAACAACAGGGACATTTGGAACATTCTTGTTTAAGAGAATATTTGAAGTAATACGCTAGTCCAACAATTTTAGATATAGTAAAAGTACTCGCTTTGATACTGACATGATGATATTTAATATGACTCTGACACTGAGTCATGCCTACCCTCCAACTGCTGGTTTACCATTAGTGTAGGCAATGGTGGGTGTTTCAGTGGTGTAGGGCCATCAGTAATTTTACCACTTTGTCATTTAGATGTGCTTTAATGGGGTTATACTATATAGTGCCTAAGAAAAACTGACAGCAATCTATATGGTGGAATTGCACTGGTTCTTCACCACTGTGGAAGGAGATTTTCAAACAGAACTCAGGTACAACATTTTTCTAAGTTACTATTGATTTTAGTTGCCTTGGTATGTGGCTGAATCACAGTGGAGGGCCTGATTCACAGAGGGAGGAAGTTCATTAAATCATTAGTCACTTTAGAAAATGTTGGCCTTGTGATAAACACGGGCTAGCTCACATTAAACCCTCCCGTTATTTTTTATATCGTCTTAGTGTGTTGTGAACCATACTTCTGAAAGTGATTCTCAAATACTGACAGGCTGCAAAACACAGAAAATGTAATGTGACCTTTAAAAGTAACATTCACATTTATAGTAAAGACAACTAGTTGACTGTTCTTTTTTTTCTGGCATGGCGTGTTTAACCTCTAGTAACAATTTTATTCCTTTATTTACCAGAAAGCTGAGAAATAAATGCTGGTGGAAATGTTTTCAGATGTTATTAAATCAAAGTCTGTCTAAAATTAAAGATACAGTGTTTAAATCCCATATTCTGTTTCTTGCATGTCAGTAGCACATCCCAACACTTTTTCCCCCTTGCGTGAGTTAAGCCTCTAGATAGATCTTTCTTATCCCCTCTCTGTTTGTATTATTTTTACAGCTAGGCATTTCACAGAAAAGATAAAAAAGAAGAAACACCTGTCTCGAGCTTAAAATCTCACCTTAGTTATGACAAACCTTATGGCTATGTCTACATTGGCATGATTTTGCACAAAAGCAACTGCTTTTGCGCAAAAACATGCTGCCTGTCTACACTGGCGGGGAGTTCTTGCGCAAGAACACTGACGTTCTAATGTGTGAAATCAGGGCTTCTTGCTCAAGAACTATGATGCTCCCGCTCAGGAATAAGCCCTCTTGCACAACTGTTCTTGCGCAAGATGCCAGTGTAAACAGGCAACATGAATTTATTGTGCAAGAAAGCCTGATGGCTAAAATGGCCATTGGAGCTTTCTTGAGCAAGAGAGCGTCTACACTGGCACGGATGCTTTTGCGCAAACTGACGTTATTCCGAAATAACATAGTGTGGGACTGCACTACAAGCCTTTATTTTGAAATAATATCGAACTGGAGGACTTCTTACTCTGACTCCTGTAACCCTCACTTCATGAGGAATAGGGAAAGTCAAAGGAAGAATGTTCTTCTTTCAACTTCCTGCTGTGTAGACAGCGCCAAAAGCCGAATTAAGCTATTTTGACTTAAACTACGCAATTGACGTAGTTGAAGTTGCATAGCTTAATTCAATTTTCCCCTGTTGCGTAGAGGTGCCCTTACAGACAGAAAGTCATGAGAAAGACAGCTGAAAGTAAGGACAGCAGTTGTGAGTAGTTATGAAAGGAAATACAGGGACAGCGCTATTTGGGGCATAGAACTTGCTAGAGAAGCAATCATGATAATTGTGAGAAAGGATGTTGCCTGATTTTTTTTTTTACTGTGTTTGGGGAAATAGTACTTTGTGTACATTGTTTATAAATAACCATGTTTGCATCGAAGAAATGATCATATCATGAATTCTCCTCCTAATGGAAATAAACCTGCAAGAACTCAAATATTGGGTAATTGCTTGGACTGAAGAGACTAACTCAAAGTGACAGTTATTTTAGGTATGTCTTCAGTAAGACATGATGAGATTGAGAAGGCCACACTTGGGTTAATTTTCCTGAAAGAGGGCTCAGTTTAAACAACATAGTTTATAAAATTTGGGAAATTCTTTTCCATAACCTGCTCTAATTGTGACGTCTCTGTTGAGACTGTCAGAATCAGTAGGGCTGTTGTGGTTTTGATATGGACACTTGGAAGTTGACAGAACTTGCAAACCATTAGGAAGGTAGCCTTAAGATGTAAATTTTTTTTTCCATTATCAGCCTCTGCTACCTTGACAAAAATTAGAAACATCTTAGTGATAGCTCTACGCCCCAAAGACAGTGTTTTTTGTGAGCTGTACACCACCCAGTAGAGATTCAGGTGCCATCCAGCTGATTAGCAAAGTGCCTGCAGCCAGCAACATGTGCACTGATGTATGTTTCCACACATACATCAGTGCACACAACACAATTTATTCTGCACATATATGGAAAAATTAGAGGGAACATTACTAGTCTCCTCAACCATCCAGTTTCCCATCATACAAAGCAACTTATGCATGTTTTTCTATACGACTATAATATATTGTTCAATTATGAATCATTGGTACACAATTATAAAACATACAATGAGATGTGTTAATGTCATTGTCCTTTTGCAAAAATATTGCCATCCACAAGTGCATTTTTATATAACAAGTATCTGAAAGCACATTCTGCTGCATGGATGCGGAAGTTTGGTCAAGTAATACATCACTCATGCGGTCTTCCTCACCATCAGTGAAACTGTTGCCTTAAAAGTAGAGAAACAGTGGTAATTTGTTGAGCTAGTGACAGAAGTAGTAATCAAAAAGAGAGTATCAGAGGGGTAGCCATGTTAGTCTGAATCTGCAAAACATAAATATATAAATATGTTTATACCTGCCTCTGGAATTTCCACTACATGCATCTGACAAAGTGGGCCTTTGCCCACGAAAGCTTTGGCTCCAATAAATCTGTTAGTAAGATGTCACAGGACTTCTCATTGTTTTTGCAAAAAGAGAGTAACAGTGATTATACTATTCTCAGACATTTCCAGATTCATAGACCAGAGTTTATATTTTAACACAATCACTTACTGTATTTTTTTTGTTACCTTAATAAAGAAGGCTTTTGATGTTACAATAATAGACCAAATTGCTAAACCTTTCCCGCTATTTCTTCTCTTCATGAAAGCACTCACAATTTGCAAAGGAAGCAAAGCAGATGAGCCCAATATTCATTTTTGCTTCTGGGTGTTCTTACCCCTTTAATTAGTCACCACTTACCAACACATTTCTGCCTTCTCCACAGTGTAAACCTGAAGCAATTTAGCTGAAGTGGATGGTGTTAAATGTAAACCACTTCATGACCAGAATCTATCCTAAGACCATTATAATAATTATAAAACTGAAATGACTTTATATTGAAGCACAGTGAAAACATATATGAAATGCTGTCCAGTCTCTACTGGGATCCCTTTGATGGCACTCCATCTATGCAATACTTGGTCCAAAATAACTAGAACTGTTAGAGAAATCCATTTGCAAACCTCAACTCATCAGACAATCACTTTGCTGAAGAGGCTGCAATTGTCACAATGTCACACAATAAAACCTAAGTCTGTGAGAGTGAAATAGCAATGGGGGAGGGGAGGATGGCAAGCATACCTGAAGCACTGTTGAAAACATGTTCCCAGAAGAGGTATATTTGTATATAGTACATTAAAGGTACGGTATCTTGTGTACCTGAACCCAGAAACTGGCCCAGAAATTTCTCTTTCTATCCCACAATCCTCTCATAAGCAGTATCACTTCCCCAATGACATTCTGAAATGGCCTAGGTCCACATTGCCTTAATGGGCACCTGTCTCTCTCTGAACCACCGTACAATCTAAGCTCTCCTGGAACACTGATATAGTGTTCAAAGGTAAAGCTTGTAGGAGCTGAACGCCAAGCACACTCTGCATTAGACCAATGTGGATGGAGCTTGCTTCCACCAGAAATTTTAGTGTGAAGCTGGCAGATGTTAACAGACTTTATACAGTCTTTCCACTGACTATCACCTATATCAACAGATTGACCAGTTCTCCCCCCAGTTTTTGTCTGCATACTTGGAGCTGGCAGGGGAACATTGGGTTTGTTATCATATTATTTGAATAGTGATGGCTTAATCTAAATCATACAACAATAATAACCTGCAAATGCTGCATAACAATAATAATATCAGTATGTCTCTCCCTTTCTGCAGTCTTTTGTTTTTTCAGCTTTCTCTGTTGAATTTGCTGGGGTTATAAAATAAGATAAAAGGATACTCTCTGCTTCTCCAGTATCAGTCACACAGAATGATAATTCAACAAGTTCTAGAACTAAATCTTTTGGAACTATTTAGCACTTGAATAAAATCATGTTGATTAGCAGCTAATCATATATTGGTGTATACAAGGATAATAATAAAAGCAAATAGCAATAGACTAATAATTGTGACATGTTTTATTGCCATCCACCCATGCAAGCTGCACTAAATAGAACTTCCAAAAATTAATTTTCCGTCTGCCTCATAGTCACATGCCACCTAGTGACCTAACAATTAATTGCAATTTAAAATTTATTAAGAATAACTGGTAGTTACAACACGGTTACAAAATAAGGACAGATTCTGATTTTTTTTTTAATAGCAGCCTTTCTGTTTTGCATCCAAAACTGGCAGTGTAATCGACAGTGCACAAAATGGAGCACACTATTATTTGTGTGTGCAATTTGACTTTGAAGTATGAGTGTTTGATGATGGATGGTCCAGAGTGTCCAATTGATTTATATCACATTTGCAATTTATTTTTGCCCACAAAATAACATGAAGTTTAGGAAAGAGGTGCATATCAGGCCCTTAGAGCCTTTAAAAAAGCCTTAAGACAAAAGTTATATTTAAAAGAAAAAAAACTTTAGCTATAAAACCCAAATAATATATCCAGATAAAAATACACTACATATTCAAGCAAAGTTTCAGACTTTATCTACACTGCATGGCTATTTCAGGATACCAGAGGTGTCCCAAAATAGCTATCCCATGTCTACGCTACCCGTCCGTTATTTCAAAATATTTTTCAAAATAACAGGTGCACTATTATGCCATCCTGGTAAACCTCATTTCATGAGGGATAAGGGCTAGTGTGTTATTTTGAAATTTGGTGCTGTGTAGATGTGCCAAATTTCAAAATAAGCTATTTTGAAATAAGATACACAATTTACATAGTGCAAATTGCCTATCTTATTTCAAGTTTAGGGCACCCTCAGTCACCAGCTACTTCAATATCAGCTCTTTTATAAATGTTTTATAAATGACTTTTACTTAGGTCTCTGAATTAGCTTTGCACATTTTTGGCTCCTTAGAAATGATAGCTTTTCATCACAGTGGATTTTTGTTAATCATACTTTGATTTATTTACTCACGGGATTGGGTTTTTTTGCTAATGGAAGAGGAGTCATTCCTTTTGACTGTGTGCTGCAGCCGAGACTCAAGGAACATAATGATTCCTTGACCTTTACATACAATATCTCAGAATTGTGCCAGAATATGCTCTCTGTCTTCCGAATTAGAGATTTGTAAAATCATTACTTTATCAGACTTACTACTACATTTTCTACTAATAATCCATGATGGGAGTGAGGTCATAGAATCACCTTCTCTGAGAAGTGCTTACCCCATCACTGAAGT
>CM057845.1:229755242-229769226 GCA_030068395.1 Apalone spinifera | reverse complement strand
ATGCAAGGAACTGTAACCTAAAATATTCTGATCAGAAATGGGTGCCACCCAAGACAAGTTATGAATGAGGATCTAGAAACCTAGAATGGGTTTGTAAATTGTCATTCATACAGCATAAAATTCTCTGGCACAGGTCTCCGGAAGCCTCTTGTCTCTCATCTACAACACCATAGTTGTGACTTAAGTTATAAATACACAGGAGAGCTTACAGAGGCACAGGTGCACAGATGCTGCTGTGCTGCTAGAAACTCTGTAATGTAACCTCTCTATGCTAAGAGGAAGGGGCTCTCCCATCAGCTTCATAACCCCTGCAAACTGGAGTAGTTATGTCAGTGGGAGAAGCTTCTCCAACCAAGATAATGTTCTCCACACACTGCTTAAGCTGGCATATATTATGTTGCTCAGGAAGTGGCTAATTCACATAACTGTAGCCTTTTTTTTTCTATTCCATTCACCTTGAAACTCCCCAATCTAGTATAAAACCAAACAGACTATTTAAACTGCAGAAATGGAAAGAAAGAAAGAAAGAAAGAAAGAAAGGGGGTGAAATGGTGAAATACACGGGAAAATCACAGTTAATCAGGAGATTTCTAGAAAGGTTTTAAATCAAAAGAAATGGCTTCTCACAAAGACAATGAGCTATTTATTGTAAAAGTCGACTAAGGTTTTAAATCAGTGCTTAAGTATGATTCATTGAATGCTGCAGTAACTTCTGATATAAGGTTATCAGTATGTATAGTAGCAAGAGTCCAATGAAAAGTCACTATTGGACAGCCATATATTAGGATGAAATAAATGCCAGAATAAATTATGGCCTGAAAATGCAAAACTGATGTGCAAAGTGCTTCACTAAGGCACTGCTGTATAATCACAACATTGAGACAGTCTCCAGATGAATGAGTTGCCAAATAACCAAGTAGTAATCAAGTATTTAAAACTCAAAACAGAAGAAAATAAAAGAAACCCGATTTAGAAAGAACACTGACCAATTTCTTCCATAAGCATAGAAGATGAACTGGAAGAATTATAAAATATTAGGCCTCTAAATAACATGAAATAAGCAGCTGGACAATGTGGTATCAAAGTAAGTTAAAGTACTTAACACAATTTAAGCTAATGATTTCATGCCCTGACTAGATTAGAGCCTTGAGTCAAGTGCTTCACCTCTACCTACAAACCAGAGAAATTAAACTAACATCTATTCCTTCAGTTAATGCACCCAGAATAGCAGAATCTTCAGCAGAGAGCTGCAGCTTGATTAGGGTAAGTGGCTGTAAGCTGGCTGGTTTATTCCTGGCCCCCCACCTGTGCTCATGGCTATAAGTAACAGTCCAGCAGCTTCTCTTAACCCCCAGGGCCTGAGCAGACAATAATGCAAATGCAGTTCCAGAGTCAGTGCGGCCCAGGCCCTAGTTCAGGGTGGGGCAGCCAAATAAACAGTTCCACAGGCACAAGTGGACAGAGGGAGACTCCCATCCAGTATGTGAGGTGGCAGGGGGGATGTGGGCCCTCCCTACTCCACCGAGTCCTGGCCCAGGGCCCTAGCAGTGGCTGCCTTGGAGGTCGCTGGGGTCAGCTGGGATCTGATTCGCAACACGCCGACTTTAAAGTATTATCAGGTCAGCCTGATAGTCGTCAGCTTTCCCTGGGCCACTTCCTAACTCCCCCTCTGCATCTACCTGGCTCCAGGTCAGCTGCAGGTTCTCGGGGCACGTTCATCTGGCTGCCTGGAAATTGAATCTGTTGCAGGCCCTGATTCTTGACATAGAGTGTAAGTGACTACACGCTTATCATGTGTAGTTTGGTTTCTTCTTATGTTCTCCCCAAGAGAAGTATGTTCAATGGAGTGGGATTTTTTTTTTTGTTCATTTGTTTGTTTTCAGTGCCACTAAAGATGTTTCAGTTTCATATCCTGACTGAATATAGATTATTTTGGGGTCTAGAGTATTATCTTCAATTAGATGAGCTTGTAATTGGTCTTTTGCTATTTTCTCTGTGAGCTTAGTCAGAAATGGGAAGTTTGATGCTGGGTGATAATGGGCTAGAACATAACCAGTGTGGTTTCTTCAGTGTTAATTGCTGGGTCTACTGCATGCTTGATGGAGCAAGGGAAGATTCTTTTTCTGAGGGATGACTCCTTTTGTACATAATTCCACACACCAATGTTGCTGAGTTGTAGTCTAGTAATCTGAGGGAGACTTTCAGCAATTAATAATTATAATCTGTTCTATTTCCATATTCCATAACATAAGAACAACCATAGTCGGTCAGTCCAAAGGTCCACCTAGCCCACTATCCTGTCTTTCAAGAATGACCAATACCAGGTGTCTCAGATGGCATGAACAGGTAATGATCAAGGGGTCCATTCTCTCCTGCTCATTCCAAGTTTCTTGAAGAGGAGGAAAAAAAAAAAAAAGAGGCCAGGGACACCATCCCTGCCCATCCTGGCTAACAGCTATCAATGGACTTATCCACCATGAATTTAGCTAGTTCTTCTTTTTTAACCCTGTTATAGTCTTGACTTTCACAACATTCTCTACCAAGGAGTTCCACTGGTTGACTATGTTCTGTGTAAAGAAATACTTTATTTCATTGTTTTAAACCTACTGCCTCTTAATTTCATTTGGAAATCACTACTTTTTGTATTATGAGAAGAAGTAAATACCACTCCCTTAAGTACTTTATCTACACCAGTCATGATTTTATAGACCTCAATCATAGTCATCATAGACCTCAACCCTTAGTCATCTCTTTTCCAAGATAAGAAGTCCCAGTCTTCTTAGAATGACCTCCATGTGAGTATAAATTATCTCCCTAATAATTCTGTTGCCTTTTTCCAAAGCTTTTTCAATTCCAATATATCTTTTTTAAGATGGGGCAACCACATCTGCATACAGTATTCAAAGTGTGGCTGTGTCATGGGTTTATATAGAGTAAATATAATATTGTCCGTCTTATTATCTATCCCTTTTTTATGTTTTCCAACATTCTGTTTGCTTTTTTGACTGCTGTTGCACACTGAGTGGATGCTTTCGGAGAACTCTCCACAATGAATCCAAGATCTCTTTATTGAGTAGTAACAGCTAATTTATACCACATCATTTTATATGTATAGTTGGAATTACGTTTTCCAATGTGCATTACTTTCCATTTATCAACATTAAATTCCATCTCCATTTTGTTGCCTAATCATCTAGGTTTGAGAGATCCTTTTGAAGCTCTTCCCAATCTGCCATGGCCTTAACTATCTAAAGCAGTTTTGCATCATCTGAAAATCTTTCCACCTCACTGTTTACTCCTTTTCTAGATCATTTATAAATATGTTGAATAGGACCATTCTCAGTACAGACTCCTGGAGGAAACCACTATTTACTGTTCCATTACATGGACCATTTATTGCTATCCTTTGTTTCCTATCTTTATTTATTGCTATCCTTTGTTTCCTATCCTTCCTATAGTGTTGAAAATTGTCTAGACAGGATGAACATTTATGAAGACATTATGTAACAAGTCCATACTATGTATTGTCAGCAGTGTTTGAAACAAGGGCCTACAGCAGCACAGCACAGATCTGCATCATGTGAGGTAAAGCAACAACTCTACTAGCAAGAAGATGCAATAGATTGTTATTCTCTAGTTGAACCAAAGCTTGTGGAAACACTGTACTGAAGTGCCACATGTATTTATTCTGCACGTGTCTTCCCCAGATTGATATCCTATTTGAATGCTGCTGACGCTGAGTATTTTGGGTCATTGTCAGGCAAAAGACAAAGGCATATTTATTAAATGGACCAATTATGAAAATGACCATTGTGAAATGGTGCAGTTTATTACTGGATTCATATTTTTCAGATCTTGGATTTGCAACATCATCCTTCCCTGAAAATATTGCCATCCTTGTAAAAATCTGTTACTATCATAAGCCTGATCATATTTCCATATAAAAGGCAAAGCTGTCTCCCATTATGATTTCTTGCTGGAAAAACTCCCTGAAGGAACATAGACATATGGTAAATGTGAAAAAGTTAATTGGCTATGTATTGGCTGTAAAAGTTAATTAGCTCCATAGTGTTCCACATATTGATATTTTAACAATTTACCTTCAAAAGTCAAAACTGATCCTTCCACTTTCCTAGGTATATCACCTCAAACATAACCGTTCATAAGAATTTGGTCTAATAAATAGCTCTTTTGGTCTAGAGGTGTGTGCATGTGTTCTTTGGTGGCATTGCCTTGCTTCTACAGTTGTTCACGATAGTAGAAAAAGGAAGGGCCCATAGGCAGCTCTCCTGAATCATCCACTGAAGCATCTAGTGAGTGTGGTCTTGAAAAACAGCACAAACGGGGCCCAGATAATGCAACTGGTAGATAATTGGGAAATAATCCATTGTGTTAACATATTTCAATTATCTGTTCAATTGAATTCAGTTGAATTAACTGTTGCCCTAACCCAAATCAAGAATCTTGCCTGTGAATGACCCCTTAGGCATGCACTGTGCTGTTTCTACTTTATTTTTCTGTGTGACCACTGGTTCCTCTGTAGCAGTGATACACAAGTACATCTACCCACAGGCCAATTTGAGAATTTTATCACAAGAGTCTGGCCATTTGCACAGAAGGCTGGCTAAGTAAAATGAAAAACCAAAAACTTCTGTTGCCAATAAATGAATACATTGATTGCAACATAAATATTAGTATTTCTATGTTTTAACAAAGTTTACAAATTAACATTATTACCTGTGTTGTGGCAATCTGCAAGATGGAAGTGACATCTATGATCTCTGGCAAGCTTTGTGAAGAGTGCTTTGTAGAAGGTTAGGGCAAGGCACATGCACAAGTGTAGATGCTTGTCGTTTGGGAGACTGTGGTATTAGTGTTTTATAACATTCATAGTAGAAAACTCAGATTCACGGAGTTATGTTGATCTGAACATAGTTAAAAGATAGATGGTTAGATTCTGGCTGTTCTGAAATTGATCAGTATATTGAACCCAGAAATCACAAAGTTCCTGTCCTCTGAATTTTGCCTTCAAGACCTCTGAGCTCTGAAGCCTTAAAATCTCAAATTGAAAGGCATCCTCATCAATTGAATCAGAATGATGATTGCTTCTCAAGGGCAAAGTCCATCTGCAGAGACAACAAAAGTATTACAAACAACTAAAATCAAATCTTTAGAAATTTTAAATTCTTAAATTGCATTTTAAAGTTTTCTATCTGATTGCTGAGGAATTTTTGCATCATTTCCATCAAAGTTTCATCTGTAACAACAACATGCAATATGGGAAAATACAACCTTTTTTCTATTAAGTCTGTCTGAAAGATTTCAAGATTCCTCTGGAAGGCACACACTTTTTCAAACAGATCCTTGATGATGTTTGAACAGCTTTTGAGCTTCAAGTTGAGGCAATTCAAGTGACCAATAGTATCACACAGAAAAGCTACCTGGGGCAAAGGGGACATAATTCACAAATTCAAGGAGTTCACAAGCCTTGTTGGTCTTGTTGTTTGAAAGAAATTCTATTACTTCTTTTTGAAGTGGACAAAACTTCTGAGACACGTATTGCACACTGTCATATACTCACATTTTTCACAATAAATGAAGACATTGCGGGGTACCTTGTGAGGTATTATTTTACAAATATTGATCTGTTTAACAATTATGTTCTGTTAGATTGTATGTATTGTCATTGTTTGTGAAGCTGTGAAGTATTGCTATATGTGCTATTGAAAAATGTCATGCGGTTGGCATGTAGTCACAGTCGACTTTCAGTAAGGAGAAAGGAGCACCCATCACTGGCTCCTTAGCGAGGGCATGTATTCAGTGGAGGATGCTTGACCAATGGGGATTGCCTGATGCCCCCTGTCACACCAACACTCTTTCTAGTATCTGGAAGAAGGTATTAAAAGAGAGACAGTGACATCATCACTTGGCTTCTTTTTCCTTCCCTCTTCCCCCCTCCATTTCATAACCTGGAAGAATGGCTGGAAGACAAAGACTTGGAACTGGGGAAGACTGGTCATAGGCTGGAAAGGGTGCAGTTAGGGTATTTTGGAATTATAAACTGCTTGTACTATCTGTTAGCGTGAAACACTGCTTGATTCACATCTTGCTTAGTCTGTTTAAGTTAGAATTTAGACTGCAAATTTACTTTTGCTTCTTAAATGGCCAGCTCTGCTGTCTATGCCTGTTGCTTATAATCACTTAAAATTTCTTTTACCTATAGTTTTCACATTTCTCTGAAATCAGAGAGGGACTTGCTTTACATGGTTCGCAATGTCATCTTTGTTTTTGCTTTTTTTTATTTCTGGCCAAATGCTCTTCCAGCATTTCCAATGTGCACGCCTTCACAGCCTCAGTCTCCAGGAACGATGCTTTCTTTTAGCTAGTACCAATGTTATCTGAAGAGAAGCAGCTGTTGCTGTTTCCCATCAATTCACTGATGTTGTGAGAATGACATTTGAAGTGTGATACAAAGACTTGAGGTTTTCAGTTTTGTCATGTCTTGCAACACTGCCACACAGTGTAGAAGTTACTGTGCTTAGATTCAAAGTAGCGCCTTAGGTTGATGACTTTAGAGGAGGTTACAGCGATTTGGCATATTAAACGCCACGGTTTTGCATTTAAATGAGATGGCATAATAATAAGAAAATCCTCTGTCCAGAATTTGGATTAAAAGCCAGATTTTCACTGTCAACTTTGTTTATGCTTATTCACATGCATTTTTTACTTCATTTCCATCAGTAATGAAAAACTGGGCAGTATCCTAGCTCTATCATAGCTGATACTATCACAAGAACTTAAGATCCAGTAAGCAGTACTTAATTTGTGCCAGGCCCATGGCTGAGCCCCTGCACTTCTACACTCCAGCACTGGCACCTCCTAGCCAGCAGTGACTGCTCACCAGCTGCCCAGTTCTTGAGGCAGCGCTGCTGTCACCAGCAACACAGAAGTAAGGGTGGCATTACCAGACCTGCCATCCTTATTTCTGCCTTGCTGCTGGTGATGGCCCTGCCGTCCCAGTTTAGCATCCAGCCAACAGCCATCAATCCCCAGCTGCCTGTCAGTGCTTAATTTGTGCCAGGGCTGAGCCCCAGTACCTCTTCATTACAAATTAAGCACTGCCAGTAAGTTGCTTACTAAGGAAGTCACAGGCAAATGATAGGCAGCACATCACTGTTAGTGAATTTAATTACCAACATTTTTAAGGTGAACTGGCAGGGGCACATTTGGTCCATGAACTGCGTATTGAGTATTACTGTTCTATAAGGTCCCGATGGTCATGTATGAATCTGATATTAATTATGTGCTTGGATCCACTTATATCCAGCCATCAGATACCTGGCAGTAGGAAGCCTTGGTGGAATATGAAGTTGATTTATATCCTTGAGGATGTAGAAGAGGAGGGAATGCTAACAAATATGAGTTTCTTATGTCATAGTCTTTTTAAATGGGCTATTTTACACATTAAATTACTGTTGCTTATGCATTGATCTTCATCCAAGGCTCTCAAAGTGCTTTATGAATATAAATTATCTTGCAACCTCTGTGAGAGAAGGGTTTTAAAAGAGGGGTAAATGGAAGCACAGACGTGAAATAACTTATCAGATGTCATGAGGCACAATGGTGGCAGAGTGTGAAGTGGAAGTTCTTATTCCCAAACTTCAAGAATTCTGAAAATATCAAAATATGGATTCATTATTAGTTTGATTTTAATTTCTTCACTTGTCACATCTCTGACAAAGAGGTAGTTCTGTCTCTGGCCCTCAATATTATCCATAACCATGCTTTGCCCCTCCTCACCATTCCACCTCTGTCTGATTTTAGTTGCTAAGAAATTCCATGTTGGACTCTCAAATTATAACTCTTACTTGCTATGAAGAGTTTGAATGAGACCCTGGAAAGTAGCCTTTGAGCCGAGTTAGATTAGGCAGAATCTTCAGCAGAACATTTTTGGATTGGATTGCATTGCAGCCAGAACTGATACTTGGGAGCCCCAAAACTTTAGTATCTATGTACTTTTGTGGATCACACCCTTTGCCTCTGAGATTGAGTGTCTATCAAATGTGTAGTCAGATTTTGCAACACAATTTCACTAATGTTCTCTCAGGGTGCATCTACAGTGCACCGTTATTTCGAGATAACCATTGTTATTTCGAAATAACAATGTGAGCATTTACACGGCATTCCATTATTTTGAAATAATTTCTAAATAATGGATGGCTTATTCTGAAATCTCCAAACCTCATTCTTCAAGGAATAACACCTATTTTAAAATAGCTATTTCGAAATAAGGCATGTAAAGATGCTCCACTGCTGTTATTTCGAAATAGTCCCTCACCAGGGCACTCCTGGGGATCTAAATCGTGAAAGCACATCTATAATATGGAAGACTAATTTTGAGGCTTCTCTCCAGTATAGACATGCTATTTTGAAATAAGCTATTTTGGAAAACTATTCCGGAATAGATTATTTTGAAATAAGTGTTCAGTGTAGACGAACCCTCACTGATTTCAGAGCAAAGAGGCGCTTTCCATTTGCTTTCGTTATTGTAGGTGCTGAATTGTCTCTCTTCAGATCTCCATTAAAATCAGTGTGACACTGTGTGGATGCAGGAACCAGTTGCATGATTGGGGTGTTAGACAGCTTGCAACTTTATCATGTACAAGTTTAAAAATAGAGTGTATGTTCACTGTAGAAAAAAATCATAACTGTTCTCTGAGTAAGAGCTATTCTGTTGCTCAACTGTTTATACCATTTATATAATATCTTGTGAATCATTATGCTCACTTCTCCTATGGCTGTTGGAGGTAGAGGTGTTTGCATAATGCTGCAGGCAAATCTCTTTTTTTTCCCCACACTGTATATGTGTCAAATTTCTCCTGAAAAACTGTGATGTGAGTCCATCCCTTTTTGATGGGTTAGTGTGCAACCTCTCCTGAGGTTGACAGCTAAAATGACCTTTAAAAACAAAGGGAAGTCTCTTTATCTAGTGCACAAAGTATATGGAAGTGGCTACACAGTAGCCCTGTGTCATTTAGGTAGAGCCTTGTGAATCCTCACAATCCTTCCCACACTTTACAGGGCAACAGGTAAACATTTGCCAAAAGGCAATAGCGCCGCTTTACCAAATCACTCAGGCAGGGCAGGCAGTCCCAGGTTGCACCAAGAAGCCCATTATGAGGAGTGATAAAGGAAACCAGGCTTGCTGGTGAGAGACGTGTACCAACTTCCCCTCTAGCCAGGAGGAGAGGGGTGCTCGACTCCCCAATCTGCCCCAGGACACATCTCCATTTCACCCCTGCCCTGAGACATAACCACTGCCACACCCCACTCCACGCTTTCCAACAGACCCCATCACTGTAACACCCGTGCCCCACCTCCATTTCACTCCTTTCCCCAAATCCCCACCCTTTTCCTGCATATTCACAACCTCCTTGCCTGAGCATGTCCCCATTCCGTTCCTCTCCCTCCCTCCTGGAACTTCCTGAACACCAGCTGTTCACGGCACTCCAGAAATGCTGGAAGAGCAGTGAAGGAGTCAGTAGGACCATCAGCGAGTGGGCAGAGCGGGGGGCAGGAAAGAAGAGGGGACGAGCTTGGCTATTGGCAGGTGGTTAGCAGCCATTAATTTTTCCAAATGGATGCTCCAGCCCTGAAGCACCCACAGAGTTGGTGCCTATGCTTTAGTATTATGATGCTTAGTTTATGGTTAAGTAAAACAGTATGATTTGGGCATAGAAACTGTAAAACAGTATGATTTGGGCATAGAAACTGAAACTGCTAGTTTGACTCTTCAGAGTGCTAAGCGTGAATTTTTGGGTTGCAAATGATCTTTTCTATGTTTGACCCACAACCTGAGTGAAATGTATCTGCTTTGTTCCAATAATAAGCACATAGCGGTAGGGCTATACCACTGCCCATTTGACCAAGATGGTGATAGTGACCAACATGTTGAGGGAGACTATAGAGGCTATAATGATAAAAACTCAGTAATAATGGGGAAGCTTCAATGATCCCCATTTGACTGGATTCATGTCACCTCAGGACAGGATGCAGAGATAAAGTTTCTTAGCACCTTAAATGACTGCTTCTTGGGGCAGCTGGTCCTGGAACCCACAAGAGAAGAGGCAATTATTGATTTAATTATCTTCTGTACCAAATGACTGGAAGATAGATAATGTGACACAATTTTTTTAAAAGCACTCCAGATGTGATCCCAGGTCAGTAAACTTGATTTCAGGACTGGGCAAACTGGTTGGAACCATAATAAAAAAACAGAATTGTCAGCCACATAGAGGAATGTATCTTGTTGGGAAAGAGTCAAAATGATTTTGGTAAAGTGAACTCAGCAAGCTACTAGACTTCTTTAAGGGGATCAACAAACGTGGACAAAGAGGATCCGGTGAATATAGTATACTTAGATTTCCAGAAAGCCTTTGGTCCCTCCCCAAAAGCTCTTAAATAAAGTAAGCTGGCATCATGGGATAAGAGGGATAGACTTCTCGTGGACTGGTAACTAGTTAAAAGATAGATAACAAAGGGTAGGAATAAATTATCAATTTCAGAATGCAGAGCAGTAAATAGTGATGTCCCTCAGGGTCCTGTAACAAGGACCAATCTTATTCAACATATTCATAAATGATCTGGAAAAATGCATAAATATTGAGGTGACAAAATTTGCAGATTCTACAAAACTATTCAGGCATACTGTGAAGAGCTACAAAAGGATCTCTCATAAATGGATGATTGGGCACAAAATGGAGATCTATTGTAATGGGCCTGCAGACTTCCTAGAGGAAGAATTGGAATTATCCTCACTGCATAACCCAGCAGTTTACAATAAAATTTGACACTATATTTCTGGAAATACAGAACATATCACCTGCTCTTCCATGAATGCCACTTACAACAGAATTTTTCTACACTTTGAGACGGGGATTCAAATGCTAGTAATGTTTACTTAGAGACTCATCTTTATATATTAAACAGGGTGAACTGAGTGTTAAGATGCATGTGTGAGTCTACAAAGAATCTGGAACAATAATTCTAAGAACTATAAATTACTCCATTTCTCTCAGGGTAATGTTAGCACTGGACACTAGTAATGATAACTTAAGTTTCTTAAATATCAATATTGTTAGCTTTTTCTTTCCTCATGTACTAAAGGAGAGATCACATATCCGTACAATTCTTTGTGTGATGTCTTATGTAGAGGCTACAACTGTATAACATTTTGGTGAGCTTCATCATTAATTTTTTCCCACACATAACCAACGAGGAGCCAAGGGCAAGGAGCCTAGGAGAGCCCATGGGCTTGTTCAAGCCCCACAAAGCTGGGTTGAGCTAAGCAGAGGTCAGAAAGGCTAGGTCTAGACAGCGGCACTGTTTTGAGAAACTAGAAGTATCCCAAAACAGCTATTCTGTGCCTTTAAATGTGCCCCTTCTTTTGAAATAATAGGCACACTATTCCAATAAGCTATTTCAAAATTAGATCAAAATAAGATACGCAATGTGTGTAGCTCAAGTTGTATGTCTTATTTTGACCTACGGGTGCAGTGTAGATGCATCAAAAGGATGTACAGCCATATTCTGACTATCTCCCTTGATGGGCAACAGTTCATTTGGGTAACTTATACACAGAGATCTTATTCTGTGAACAGAGTTTGGAAAAGCACCATCTTCCCCCTGCAGTTTGACTACAAAAGTGAGGACCCACATTGTTGTTGCTCTGTATGGGCAATAAAGATGCCAGATCCTTCCCCTGCTTTCAATCACTTGGGGATAGAACCAGACCTATTAATCAAAGCAGACTGGAAATGGGCACACCAGGAATGCTCAGCCACATCAATCTGCCTTCAGCAGTTGCAGGAAAATTTTCCTACATCTGCTCAGAGGACCAAGAAAAACATACTAAATAAGGATTTTTTAATTATTATATATATTCAGTTTTTCAGTGTTACTGGGCTATTATTTAGCCTAAAGGGCTCTGTACCAAGCTTCTTGGAAAACCCTTTCCAACTTGTCTTCTTTGTATTGTTAGCTTAAGCTATAACCTATTTTTCCTCTAGCCCATCTCCTCTCTACAAACACAAATCTCTAGCTTGAATTAATTGTTGCTTTAAGCTGACCCACCCACCATCTGGTTTGAGGCTTCAGTACTGCTGATACTCAATATTAATGCACTGGGGGTGCAGTAATTTAATTTTAACAATATATCAGCTGCTAATCCAAACCATTGCAGAGAGGTCACTCACTCCACTCTTAGGCTATGTCTAGCCTAAAAAAAGGCTATGTCTAGAGTTTTGTTGGAAAAATGGCCTTTTTTCCGAAAAAACTTGAGTTAGGTAAACACACTGCAAGCATGTTCTTTCGACAGTAAATCGAAAGAACAGAAGGCATTTTGCGCAATTGGTCATCCTCATTCTATGAGGAAGAAACCTTTTTGCAAGAGCTCTTTTGCAAAAAGGCGTGTGTGGATGGGGAAGAGGGAGTTTTTTCAGAAGAAGAGGGAAGAGAAAAAAGCACAGGTGCTCTGTAGCCATTCTGTCCTTAGCAATCTCTGCTTAAATGTGAGATGGCATCCATTCAGTGTGGTTGCTGTCTTTCGAAAAAGCGTATCACTTTTTCAATGTGCTTTTGCAGTGTGGACGTTCTCTTTCGCAAGAAGTTTTTTTGGAAGATCTCTTCCGAAAAAAGCTTCTTGCTCAAGAAGCCCGTAGTCAAGATGTAGCTTCACTTGAATTAAGCTACATCTGAAGTAGAGCTGCAGTGAAGACAGCCCAATGAGGGAGCTGGCTGTAATATTTGCCAGTGCAGCATTTCTGGGCAGTCCCTCTGGCAGGTGCACCTCATAGTCAACCAGGAAGACCAGAGAAGCCGGTGGAAAAGGGTGCAATAATACCCTGCTCATGCGGCAAATAGGCCTTACGTCATGTGATAACAGAACCCTGCTCACCACAGACTGGCCAGATCCTTCTGCTTTCCCATTCCACTCTAAGGTTATGTCTACACAGCAACATTATTTCGAAATAAGTGACACAAATTGTGTTTCTTATTTGGAGGTAATTTTGAAATAGCTTAGTTAGAAATTTAGTGCTTGCCACACAGCACCAAATTTCAAAATAAAGCACTGTTCTGACAAATCCCTTAATCCTAATGGAATGAGGGTTAGAGGGATGCCGGAATAGCACAACCATTATTTCAAAATATATTTAGAAATAAAGGGCATGTTTAAAGATGCAGAATTGTTATTTTGGGATACTTCCAGTATCCTGAATTTAGCCCTGCTCTCTAGACATAGACAAAGGCTGTGTCTAGACTGCAGGCTTCTTTCAAAGAAGCTTTTCCAGAAGAGATCTTCCAAAAAAAGTCTTCCAAAAGAGAGCATCCACACTGCCAAAGCACATCGAAAAAGCAAGCTGCTTTTTCAAAAGATAGCAACCACACTGAATGGATGCTATCTCACATTTAAGCTTAGTATGGATGGAGTGGCCACCAGAGCACCTATGCTTTATCCTCTTTCCTCTTTTTTTGAAAGAACTGCCTCTTCCCTGTCCACACACGCCTTTTTCCAAAATTGCTCTTTCAGAAAAAGGCTTTTCCTCATAGAAAGAGGTTTACCAATGTCGGAAAAACCCCTCTGTGTTTTCGATTTTTTTTTTCAAAAAAAATGCAATTTCAGTGTGAATGTAAATGAAGTTTTTTTCAGAAAAACGGCCATTTTTCCAAAAAACCTCTGTAGTGTGGACATAGCCTAAGTCAGCAAACCAGTTCAGGAACAAGATGGAGAAACTAATAGATGGTAAGGGGTCTCATGACCCACAGTTTATTTCAAACCATTTCTAATGCCCTCTTTAGTAAGGTGTGAGTCAGCACTTACACAACATTTTCTTGCTAGTTACAGGCCTCAGTGTGGCAAAAGGGCTGTGCACTCAGCTGTTTCTATAATCCTGTCTTGCTTGCTCACTATGGGTATGTCTACACA
>CM057845.1:229742473-229753162 GCA_030068395.1 Apalone spinifera | reverse complement strand
GCCAGTTAAAGTGTTTCTGAAAGTGTTTCCAAGTACAATTTCAGGAACACTGTAGTACAGTACATTAAAATGTAATGGAAGGTTTCTATCCTGAAAAAATTGCTTATTTGTTTACATAGCCTCTATTCTTTAATTAGCTTATCTATCTTTCTAGCAGTAGATTTAGGAATAATCATTGAGTTGAACTTTGATTTACAACCTGTTGTGTCCTTTTGCATATTTGGATACAATTTGCATAAACAATATAATTACAATTATCAGCTTTTCCCAAAAGATTAGGAGGAAAAATTACAAATTAATCTCATTTACATGAAGATAAGGTTAATTACCTAGGCACATATTCTGTTGATTTTCATGCTTTGTTGTAATAAGTTGTGTCATTCTTATTTAAGGGACAATGAAAATTTTATAACATGGCAGCAAACTCAACATTGTAATGGGATTTTCCGGTGTCCAAACCCAGAGAACTCAAAATGAACCATATAAAAGCATAATTTTAAAAATAAGGTTGCACAGCGAATCACTGGGATATCTCTAAATAGAACTCAGGACTCCTGACTCAGAATATCCTGCTTTAATTACTATATACCACCTTCTCCTTTTCTACCTGTGGGTTCAAAAATTAAATACTTGAGAAAGTGGGCTGCTGAGTCCACATTTTAACACTATGTTCTTGGTTTTCTCCTTTGCATTTTGCGATATCTCTATATCCATGTTTACTCCTCCAAGAGGGAGATACAATGCAATTTAAAACGTTCTGTGAGTGAAAAGCCCCTGCTTGAGTTGAATAGTCTAGCTGTGTTCAATAGATTCAAACCTATAGATGACTGGCAGGTGCATCACTGTAGTCAGTGAGTTAATGGGCTTTCTAGAGCATGAAAACAAAAATAATACCCCAAGGACTGCTTAAGCTAATACCAGCAATAACAACAAAAAGTTTTAGCTTTAAATGATACAAAGAGGAAAAGTCTACACACACAATTTACAACTACTTAAAATTAAAACAGAAGAATTCTTTTCAGAGTGTGTTGTGTATCAATTAATACAGAGGAGAAGGACCATATTTTCCTTTATGTACCTACTACAGATAAGTGGAGGGGGATTTCTAATATTCTACTGTGTTTTAATAATTTGAACATTCATGAATTTCCATCATTCATCTTCTTTTGTAATCCACGCTAGATTATTTTCAAATGGCATACAACAAATCTCATTACTTTGTGTGTACTTTTAGGATCTCTTGTCCTCCTCCTGCCATAGTAAATCTCTCAACCCCTTATATACAAAAACTCCATTGACTTCCTTCCATTCCCTTGTGAAGATGCCATGGTTACAGGGTAGCTGTAGCTCTGTTGTCTTCATGAGCTCTCTGAGGGTATGTCTAGACATCAGGGTAAAGTCGAATTAAGCTACGCAACTTCAGCTATGCCAATTGTGTAGCTGAAGTCGAAATTCGGCTTTTGGTGCTGTCTATACAGCAGGAAGTCGAAGGAAGAACACTTTTCTTTTGACGTCTCTTACTCCTTGTGAAATGAAGGTTACCATGAGTCAGAGTAAAAAGTCCTCCAGCTTGACATTATTTCAAAATAAAGGCATGTAGTTTAGATGTGCACTATGTTATTTTGGAATTATATCAGTTATTCTGAAATAATGCTGCTATTTAGACAAAGCCTGAGTACACTCCTTTACATGTCAAAACTTGTGTTTTTATATTCTATAGAATAGAATTCTCTGGTTCACCCACTTTTCGAGTAGGCCCTGAACTGCAATACCTTTTGTATCAGCCCTTTGTCTCACTGGGTTCAGCTCCTGCATTTCTTCCCTCTGAGAATCTGTGACCAGCAGTGAATACAGTAGTCAGATATCCTTCTTGAATCTACAGTATTTAATTTCACCAATAGAAACAAAGCATATAGAGAAGAAGAAAAGAATTTTGAAATAATAACCAGTCTACATTTAGATCTTTTTATTGGCTCACCAACCCCTGATGATAGCCTAGACAGGGTTCTTCAAATACCCACTCAGGTGCCTATATCAGTCTGAACAGTTCTTCAACTGTCTTCCCTCTTCTGGGTGTTCTGTTTGCCTTATGGGGACTATGTTTGCCTTCTGAATATCAGGAAGTTCATAGTAGCCTTGTGCCTTGATCCCCACCATGCAAGGAAATGGCATTGTTTGCTTCCTTGATGTAGCCAGCCATCTTTGAGAAGCTGTGGATGGTGTTGTCCGTGGCTTCTGGCATGCATTGCCCTACCAGAAATATATGGAAGGATTAGATTTGTGCTCTTGAATGTAAGGACTTCAATTGTCCTTTGGCCCCAAAAGGAGAATGCTTAGAGATATATGTATAGGGAGAAGTCTTCTTAAAACTAAGCATCCAGTCATTAACTAGGGATATTATAGTCCAATATTAAGTAGAAGTGTTTTGTGATCCTTGGATGGGAGGCATTATAGATTATCAAGTATTAATATAACTTTAGTGACTAAATAACAGGTGGGGGATCGTCTGGTGTGGCAGTGGTTCCCTACCCTTACACTAAATTAACTGTATTTTTAAATTTGTATTTTTAAAAATAATTTGAATTTTAAACTATTCAGATTGATGTATTTTAAAAAAAAATCACATACAATGTGAGAAAAAACCTTGCAGCCTTGCGATTATATTGTATGAAATGTGCAGATTGTGGTTCTGGGGATAAGAAAATAAAGCACAGATAAGCTTGACAAATAGACATAATTGAAGTTCTTTTAAAACAAAGACAAATAAAACACGATGCATATAAAAAAAGGAAATACTATCTTGATTAATTTTATATGTATCTTTAGGCCTTAAAAAATATCAAATGCCACTTATAGTAGCTGCACACATTAATTGGGTATTTCTAAATGCAATGTGCAATTCGGATGTTTAAATGGACACTTCCATGCATATTAGGAGAAAACTAGGTTTATAACTATGTTATTGACAAGTGTCTGTTTTCAATGAACCTTTAAGTTTCTAGGAACCTGGGGTATGCTAAGGCAACTTTAATTTTGGGAGATAAAACAAATGTGGCATGTTGGAGTAGCCACATTGTGCTGTTTCATGGAGAGTTTACTTTTATCCTTTCTTGTGATATTTCCCTAGGACTAATGATTTATTATAGATTGAAAAGTATATGAGTATGGAAAACATAACATAAATATTCCCAAATTCTTTATGTGACTGAAAATCAAGTACTTCATATTTCTTAAACTACAAATCTTTTTTTTTTTGTGGTAAAAATTGCATTTGCAAGCAGGTCATTGATAACCTCAGAGTTTCTGTCTGACTTGAATGCTGTTGTGTGAATGCTAAATGGAATTCAATTTTAAGATATGCAATTTGCTAAAGGGGTTTAGAGAAAATTATGAAATTATACTAGAGCTCTGTGTTGTACTGCATACTTTTTTAAAATCCTCCTTCTCCATTAGTGAAATCAACTTTGAATGGTGAGTATAGTAAATTATTTGAATGAGCTATCTTATATTAAAATTCTGCTAATTAAACTAATTTATAAATTCACCTACTTACTTTTATCAAGGTCATTTAAACAAACAGCACAGTAAAAATATTAATAGGGTATCTCCATTTTATTAAATCAACTCTGAGGGATTAGCAAGAGGAAGTGTTGAAGAGCAATCTGGTTATATTTTTTAAATCCTCCTAGTCTATTTAACTGAATCCTCGCTGTATTCTGTTGTATCAAAAAAAAAAGTCAGTCTATATAAACCCACAATACAGCCAAGGATAGAAGAATTACATAGCTATATAAGCAAGCAGATTTGACATAAAGTTTGTTAAGCCAACAGTTATTAATTCGCAGGTGGTTTGTTTGGTTGGGTGTATGTGTGTGTGTGTTTTATTCATATACATTATGTAATATGTTGCCGGCAAAATTTATATTACATACATCACAGTTCTTTTTTGTACTATTCTTTTTATTAGTGATTGCAATTTTAATATGGGTACGTCTAAAGATTTTTATCATATCAGTCATCTGTAAACAAAACAAATGATTTATGGTTCAGATAAGTGAATTACTGTCTTAATAGTTGACAAATATCTGTTGTCAAATATTTGTACTTAGTTTTGATTTTCATAGCCAGGATCACTTCCATGCTAGCTTTCATCATACCAGGACAATATTATTTTGTTAAAGTTCCATAGGTTATGTTCTGCCAGCCCATATTAAATGTTATTCTTTTTTTTTTCTAGATTCTGTAAAGACAGAGGTTGAACACTCTGATTCAGGATTATTGTTATGATCAGAATATTTTTAATGAGTTTAATATTGTTTAGGTTATTTCAGAGCTGCTTGACCCAATGAGCTATGTTGGCAATCTGAACCATGGCCAATGGGTGTTGTGGGCCGCTCTACCTACAAATACAAGATAAACAACCTGTTTGGGGGAAGGGGGGTTGCCAGTGGCTTATCCTGTTGAGCCATGTGCAGCCCACAGGTTGCCCCTTCCGAGCTACAATAGTCAATGGACTGATCAAGCTGAATTCTGATTAAATCTGTTCTACAATGAACTGGAAAGGGAACTTACTCTCTTGTCTGATATTGCTAGAACCTTCATTACTGAGTAGGTAGAGTATGTGTAAGCTTAAATGTGGCTAGTTACGTAGACTGTAAGCACAAAGAAGTTACACTTGCAAAGAGGTATTTAAGATGGATTTCAAAAAAAAAATTAATTGCTTATTTATAATGAACTCTGTCAAGAATGCCCCAAAGTAATGTGATAAAAACACATGCAAAATTGATCATTTTTAAAGGCTGTGAAAAAACAGATTTTCCAAAAATAAGTCATCCTTTCTGTCACAAAGAGATGAGGAAAGACATGAGCTTTGCATCACGTGTAAAGGTCAACAGAATTAGGCTTTGTAGTATCAGCATAGGGAACAAATTTCAGATCCCTTTTCTAAGAATGCCAGATCCAATCTCATGTTTAGTCATAGAGACTTACCTTGTGTATCTCAGCTGATCTCAATTGCCACATGATATATGAGGTTGGAAGTGTGAGGACAGAAGGAATATGGGACCTTATAGATCAAACGAATACTTTGAATTCTCTTTTTGCTGGTGGTGTTCTGGGTTGGATTGTTGTCCTCCCTCCTCCCCCCGCAATCTAGTAATATCTAAAAAATAGGGGTCACTTTTTGCAACACCTGTGGCTTCTGAGAAGCTCTAAGAAAAGAATATTCATAGAGTTATGGTCATATGGGATTATTATGATCACCTAGTCTTACCACTGTATAATAGAAGCCAAAGAACCTCACACAATCTTTGTATCAAGGCCATAATTTCTGTTTGATCTATAGCACATGTTTTAGAAAATATTCATTGCTGATTTAAATTAAGAGTAATGAGAAATCTGCCACATTCTTAGCTAAGTTATTCTACAATTAATTTCCTTCCCTGTTAAAAATATGTCATATTTTTAGTCTGAATGTGTTTAGCTTCTGTTTCCAACCACTGGATTTGTTTAGCCTTGGTCTGTTAGATTAAAAAGCCATCTACCAGAAATCTCATGTGAGTACTTGCAGACTGTAATCAAATCACCTTTTAACCTACTCTTGTATGAACTAAATAGATTGAATTTTTTAAATCTCTCACTATAAAGCATCTTTTCCAGATGAATTATTCTGTAACACTTTACTGAACCTATTACAACATGTTTTCTTGAAGCTTGGGCACCAGAAATGAATACAGAATTCCAGTAATGGTCTCACTAATAATGTCATTTACAAAGGAATACCACTTACTGCTGCTTGATATATCCATCTATACATCCAAAGTTTCTTACATTTCTCAAATTACTGCATCATACTTGGAGCTCATGTTCAACAGTTATCATGATCCCAAAGCAGTCTTCAGTATCGCTGCATTACAAGACAGATTTACCACTTGTGATCTATGTTCTATCTTCCTGGGTACATAATCTTGCATTTGGGTACATTAAAAAAACACATCCAAATGAACCCTCTTTACCAAGTTATCCAAATTGGTCTGTATAACTAAATTTTCAAATCATTATTTACCTCTTCCCCACTTTTTGTGTAATTTGCAGATTTTACTAGCAACTATTTTATATTTTCTTCCAGATTATTGATAAATATATTGAAAAATAAGGGGGGCAAGAACAGATCTCTGCAGGATTCCACTAGAAACATCATGATTGGATGATGATTTCCCATTTACAGTTACATTTGTGATCTATCAGTTAATCAGTTTTTATTCCATTTCACATGGGCTGCATTGATATTTGAATACTGCTAATTTTGATAACAGAATTTCATATGGGATCAAGATAAGTGTCTTACAAGAAGTCCAAGTACATTATGTCACAATTACTTTTATCAACCAAGCCTGTAATCTCAACAAAATATTATAGCAGGTTTCGCAGCAAGGATCGTTTTCCATACAAATTATATTGACTGGCATTAATTATATCTATGTCTTTTAATTATTTACTGATTGTATCCCAAATCAGCCCTTTAATGCTTTGGTCAAGCACTGATGTGAAGCTAACTGGCCAATAGTTACTACAGTCATCCAATTTACCTTTTAAAAAATATATATGGATATGTCAACTTTTTTCCAGTGCTTGGGTTCACCTTCACTTTTCAAGATTTCTAAAAATAAACATTAATGTTCAAGGAGGTCCTCTGCCAGTTCTGTTAGCACCCTTGGCTGGAATTTATCTTGTTTGGTATAGCTACAGGTGCTCTAATAATTGTGGTTTAACATTTTCGCTTGTTAGTGACATAATAGAAAGCACTTTCAGTATCATTTGTAAGATATGAATATATCCTGTTTTCTTTCCTCAATACAGAAATATTAATTGAATACTTCTGCTTTTTCTGTATCATTATTGTCAATTTCACCATTGTTATCTGGTATAGGACATATACCTTTTCTAGGATTTTATTTGTTCCTGGTATATTTAAAGACTTTCTTCTCTTGCAGTTAGTACTACTGGCCATGGATTTTTCAATTACATTATTAGCCCGCTCTTGTCAATAGTCTGTATTTCCTTACTGCTCAGCATTTAATAATCTGTAGAAAAGTCACAAAGATGACCATGGCAATGTTCCGATTTGCACATAAGGGCATCAAGTGCAAGCTTCATACAGTTGAATAAAGAAACTTCTGGCCCCTGATGATACTTGAAATCCCAGAAGCAATAAGAGGTCTAAGCTCTGCAAATTGCTTGCCTCCTATGGGGAAAGGATTGGCACATCAGTAAACATAGGGGTGAGCTTCATGCCATTATTATAATCTATTTGGCAATGTTTCATACTGTGCAAAAGATGAAAAAGTCAGCTTCTGCCCCCCGCAGTTCACACTCTACAGGATGAACCCATCATAAAAGGGCACACCTCACCTCTTGTTTTCCCAGTAACAGAGAGTGTACTATACCCTCATTTATAAAGATTCCTTTTATGAATCAATCTGCTTAAGATCCTTCCTCTATGCTTTTAGCACACCTCCTACTTCACCCAACTCACTTTCATCCACATCCCAGTTGCTGCAACTGGGAACGACCAGTAATTACTGAGAGTTTTCATGCAGCTGTTTCTGCTCTAAAAGCAGGTTTTGTCACCACTGTGTGGTAAACCATTGCTGAATGTAGCCTTACCACTTTGATCTTCAGATCAGTCCAGATACTAAAGTTAACCATTACATCTTGCCAAAGAATGAAGAAAAATATCAAGGTTTTTATGACATCATATGCCATATATCATACTTCGATTGTTTTTTTTTCTCCAGCAGATGTGGAACCTATACTAACAGGAAGTCTCTCAGCCCTTTTTAACACTTGTGCTATTTTGGTTGCCCACATGCTCCTTCCTATGTCCCTGGAATGGATAACTACAGACAAATGTCTATATTCCAGCCCAGATCCAGCAAGTGTCTGTGTTGCCAGGCTCCAATGTAATCTATGACTTTTTTCAAAGATAAAGATCATCCCTTGGGCAAAGAAGAATTCCATTGGAGATGGACCTCACCACTAATGTAAAGGAACTACCCTTTCAAAGACCAAGATAGACATCAGGGCCACTAAAGCATGGAAGATGCTGTCCAGTCCTGTCCACCATATAACCCTTCCACCATAAAACCCAGAGTCAATACAGAATTGCTCTGAAACCCTACCCCCACCCAGTACTCCTGTCGTACACCATTAATCCTGCTGGTGCTAATTCTGCTGGAAACCTCCATTTCTTCCAGATGGCAGTGGAGAGAAATCAAAGAAACTATGAATAGCAGATCTACACCATATCAGCTCCTCTATTGAGCAGGTAAGTAGAGTAGCAGTGGCCCTTCCTGTGCCCAAAGAGGAAGATGACTATTGGATTTGCTATGAAGTGCCACACAGAGGAATCTAGTCTCAATAGGAGTTAGTAGATATATGAGAGCCAGGTGAAGGAGATGAAAAGCCATGGCATTCTGGTGCTGATCATGAGAGATGTCTGCACAGTTTATGGCATGTAGGTGGTATTATGAAGTTATTGCTATGAACATTTCCATGTTGTGGACTCCACTACTGTGGACAGGATCTGTGATAGCTGCACACCAGGTAGAGGACAATGGCGAGTATTTAACTTTAATGACTGTACGTGTTTTGTCCATGCAATTGTTATGCTAAGGAGAATGTCTGAAGTGGAAAACTAGTTCAGCCAAGTTAATCTGGGTTTTAGAGCCATTTAGTGGGAAAATCACTAAATGAAGAATAAAAATATCAAGGTGTTGATGCTAACCTTTCAAAGCCACAGAGGCTGCATTGTTCAGAGGGAAGACCCAGAGAGAGAGAGACAGGAAATTTAGGGAGGAGAGAGGAATGGGATAGAAACCCCAGATGAAAAGGAGATGAAGTTGAGAGATCACTCCATATTTCAACCCGCTAACAGTTCTCTAGCATTGGAGGGTACCAGATCAACCCTAATCCCAGCTCAAAGGATGCTCAAGGGTGGTAAGGCAAAGAAATATGAATAGAGTTTCTTATTTTTACTGGCACAGGGACAGCCCTAGCAATAGTACTGTGGGCTTGGATAGTGAACACGTCTTGCTGCTGGCTGAAGCAGGCCCAAATGCACTCTGAAACCGGGACCATGGAACCAGCACAGCTGCACTGAGCTGAAAGGATGGCCCAGATCCAGAAGAGGAGCCCTGAAGATGATTGGAATAGTCACATATTTCCATATCAAAGACCGGATTCACCACTCTGAGCCCACAACACACTCACACATCAATGATCCCCAAGATGGGCAAGAGGTAGCCTATTGTAATACTGAAGCTGCAGGATGTTTGAACTCTTAATTTGGTTAGATACACAGTGGGGAAACAGTATGCTTTGGTATCGCTGAGGTGGTATTTTGACTTTGGGAGAAGTCCCCAGCTTGCTCAGTTTTACCATCTGACCTTTTATTGAGATAATAGCATTAGTATTATATGTGGATGCAGCATTAATTTCTGGGTCTAAGCTAGCAGAATATGGGTGGCCGATCTAGTGAATGAACCAGAAACTTGCTACTTGGAGCAATGGCGAGTGTAGATCTAAGAATCAAATACCAGTCTGAGGGTGAATCTGGATTCAGGTCAAGAAGCCAAGCCAAAGGTTGGAGTCAGGGCAAGGACCACTCGACTGAAGCAGATAGAAGTCAAGGCTGGAACAAGGGCTGGGACAGGAAGCAGAAGCAAGCACATGGTATGCTTTGAACAGCAATTGTGCTGCTAGGACTAGTGTAAACAGCAGGCTGCTAGCTACCCTGCCTTATCAGATTGACTACCATTTGGAGATCAGGAGATCATTCCCTGGGTCAAGCTGAGCTTGCTAGGTTGCCTAGCAACCAGTCTTGATCGCTGCAGTGCTCCTAGTAATGAACTTAATTTCTGCTTTCCCAAAGGCTATGGAAGGGAATCAAGGAGGTTTTGGTCTAGTAGGAGGCAAATATGATTATTCACTCCCATGCATTTAGCTTGGAATTTGGGAAATGCACAAGAAACTGGGGTACCCCCACAACACAAGCATCTAACAAGACCATACAATCCTCAACTTTCTTAGGATACTGCCATTTTGGGGGAACTAAAGAATGACATTAGGGATCACCAGGGCATAAGTGCTGGTAACATCTCCACTATTATGTCCCCTCTCTCTTCTATATATTACCACAGATAGGAGTAAGAGAAAATACTTCACAGATCCACAGTAAACTGGTGGAAATTCCCTCCCTCTATCTGTGTTATCCCCTCAGCAAACAGGGCTCCATTTCTGTAGGGCTCTTTCACCCTGCCTAGGAATGGAGACTATTATATTCTCTGAATACCACTGTCACTGACACAAGAAGAAAAAAACCCCAGGCTTTGTGCGGAAAAATTATCTGCTGCCAAACTGAACTGGCAGGCCTTCCACCCCTGTCTGAGTGTCCCAAGTACTCTACCAAAATAGCCTCCTCAATTAGGCCATCTCCCAGTTCTCTCATAATTTCCTATTGAGAAGAGTCTGATTGCTAGCCCGGCCTCCTGCCTACTCCCACTGAACATTAAACTCAAGCTGATGATAATAGCTGGAATGGGTGGAAGGAAGATTCAACAAAGAAAAAAAATGAATCTTAAAAACTTCAACCCAGCCTCAAGCCCTCGTTCTCCATTCTTAAATTGAGAA
>CM057845.1:229723054-229735884 GCA_030068395.1 Apalone spinifera | reverse complement strand
GACCCAGGACCCTAAAGGCAGCGATGCACCGGCGCTGCCTGATTGGTGGGGATTTCCCCGTAACTCACCAACCCTCCGGGCTAGGTTGAGGCACCACAGCCACCTCCAGCCTCCATCCTGGGTCACTTCCTCCTCCTTGCTGGTCTAGTTCCTCCCTCAGCGAATAGGGTTGCCTCCTACGCCACCAGTTGTCGTCCCGACCGCACCGGGTTGGTCTGGCTCCACCGGGGCAAGTCTCTCTGCCCCACTCCTGCTCCGTTGTCCTTCCTCCCCTGCCTTTTCCGGGCATTCTTTGAAGGGCCCGCCTAGTGTGGGCCCGCCCCTCACCAGGGCACGGGCTAATGACGTCAGCGGCGGGGAGTCCCTCGCCAGTGACGTCCAGACTGCCGGCTACCCTCATGCAGGCAGGACATGTGAGCCGGGGTGCCGCACGCACACGGCAGCATCCCCAACTCCTGGTGCCTTCTACCGCCGTGGCTGATCCCGCAGCATCTCCACCGGCACCTCCCTTGCCCTTGGCATGCTGGGAAGTGCGGGGTACTGTGTGCTCCTTGGTGACAGAGACCGGCACCCCGTCACATAGGCCATGTCCTGTTAACCTCTTTTATGTTTCCTGTTGCAAATATCAGCTATAACAACAGCCTTTTCCATAAGTCTGGGGCAATGACAGAAGAGTGGTAAACTATTTGTGTTACACAATCCCTTTTTTTGGCCATACATTTATTGGTAGTTTCCTCTATGTTGCAAATAACAAAATTTGTTGGGGGGGAGGGGGAGGGAGGGAGGAGAAGGCTATGTTTAGACGGCAGGCTTCTTTTGGAAGAGATCTTCTGGAAAAAGTTCTTTAGAAAGAGAGTGTCCACACTGCCAAAGATCATCAAAAAAGCAATCTGCTTTTTCGAAAGATAGCGTCCACATTGATTGGACGCTATTTCGCATTTAAGTTGTGATTACTATGGATGGAGTGGCCACCAGGGCACCTGTGTTTTTTCCTGGAGGCCTCTTCTTTCAGAAAGAAAACCTCTTCCCCATCCACCCGTCTTTTTCCAAAAGATCTCTTTTGGAAAAAGGCTTCTTCCTCGTAGAAAGAGGTTTACCACTGTTGGAAAAACCTCTGCGTTCTTTCGACTTTCTGTCAAAAGAACGCAATTGCAGTGTAGACGTAAGTGTAGTTTTTCCAGAAAAACTGCCAGTTTTCTGAGAAAACTCTTCAGTGTAGACCTACCATGAGTGTGTGTGTGTGTACTGTCTATACAGTGAATTGAGGAAAATGTTGTGGGAAGCCTGAAATATTGCTCTTAAAGGGAAAAGCTTATCATTGCCTTCAAATCAAAGAATGATGTCACTGCTCTTGATGGCAGGGAATTGACCCAATATTTTCTGATAAGCTTAAAGTGTTGAACAAGTAGGATAAAGGTAAGATAAATAAGTCTATTCTTCCATAAATTCATGATAAGCTGTCGTTCCCTTCCAAGAACAATTTATTGGTGATAAATTTCAACTAGCTGCTTCAGCATAAAACTCTGGAGGACAAACATAACTTCAATAAAGTCATTTTGTGCCTATTTTCACCATTAGTTCAATATCTTAATATTAACCAATACCATTAAAAACAAATCTGTCTTTACGTGAAAAAAATCTATATCTCTGTGTAGGGGAAAAGATGTATTTTTTCAGACTTCTCTGTACTTATTGCCACTTGTACTGTATACAGGAAAACACAAAATATTTTTGTTACTTCAGAAGATCAGTTTGTTTAACATGTTTTTTAAAAATTTGCAAGCATGTTCCCAAATGCCTATGTAAATGGATTACAGATTTCTAACTGACAAAAGTGAAAGGAGTATACATTACCTAACTATACATTTCTATGGGATGTGCAAGTTTACTCTTAACTAGGCTTGCTACCTTCATTTTCCATTCATACCAATTGCATTAAACCTCAATTAATTTATTATTAACTGCTTTGCATCATTCCACTTAAGGCTTACATTTTTGCCAGAATAGGATTGCCGTAATATTTAAATGGTGTTCAGATTTGTATATAGTTTGCAGATACAAAGCAGCAAATCTATGTCCCAAAGTATTCTGCAGGAAATATATAAAGTATTTGCATACAGATACTGTTCTTCAACATGGTGCATAGTGATGAATGAACAGGTCTCACTGAAACCATTCTTACTCTACCTCTCCTAAGCATGGCAGGGATGAGGGGAGAAGAGGAACTAGTCAGAGATTTCTGGACTTCAATAATGGGGTGATCAAGATCAGGCCTTTCTAGTCACCCCATTCCTCATCACCACCAGAAACACAGGCAACCATTGGCAATCTGAATTTCTTCAGAGGATAATTCTGAAAGAATATCCTCCTGTCTGGTTGAAGAGCCAAATGTGTAGGAAAAGTGAATGAATTAAAGTAATAATACTAATCAACATTATTCTATAAAAAGAAGCATTCTTGTCCTCTTCAGCATTTTGTTTTTCTCTCTCTCCCCTATTCTTCCTTTGGCTACAAAACTGTTACAGGCTCAACGGCATAATCTGGGTTCAGCAGCTTATAGGCATGGCTCATGCAAGTGTCTCCTCTCCTCATACGTGCAATCTACAGATGGAGGCAAGCAGTCTATAAAACTCCCACTGAATTAAATGGGAGCAGAAGGTGGACAATGCTGAATACTTTTAGGAACCTCACCATACACATAATTCATATAAAATGTCCACTATGCATTCTCTAGAAAAGAGTTGTGATAACTGCATAGAGCTGGTAAACACAAAAGTTCCAACATAACTAATCCATTCCTAGTAATAGTATGAAACAATACTTTTGGGTATTGTGTGCATGGGTGCAGAGAAAAAGACATTTTAAAAGTGTTTATATTTCCCTGATGGACAAGCAAACAGAACAGAGATGTCAGGAATGCAGATAATTTACATAAAACACTTAACTGCTGGTGGTTCTATTTTATTCTATGAATAGTGATGTGTCTGCCCTTGGGCAAGTTGAAATGGAAATAGTGGGCCAAATTCTGCTTTCACCTCCTAGAGAAGGGCGCAATAGCGGGGACAGCAGCCACTTCGGGAAGCGGCTTGCTTTTCCTCCCATTCCCCGGATGCTAAGGGAGTGAGGGGAAAGTGCTTGCATTCTGTGCATGCCTCTCACACCTGGCTGGTGAGCTCCCTTCACTAGCCAGGTGAGAGAGGAATGCACAAAATGCAAGCACTTTCCCCTCACTCCCTTAGCATCCGGGGAATGGAAGGAAAAGCTAGTCGCATCCCGGAGTGCACTGCAGCTGCCCCCACTACGCGCCTAAAATGGCACCCTTGCTCCTAGACTGGTGAGAGGGGGGACTACCTGCATCCTAGGCCACCACTTCCCACAACTCCCATTGGCCGGGAATGTTGAACCACGTCAATTGGGAGTGGAAGAGCTCTGTGCTTGTGGACACTCAGTAAACAAACCATCTTGCAGCACGCTAGCAGCTAACCCTGATGAAGCGCATGTAGCTTGTGGGCAGGAGGTTCCCTACCCCCGTCCCAGACCAATTGTGTAAATGCTGAGTCGCTCCTCTAAGCTAGACTGAGTGGATTGTGTCGTGCATGACAGAAAGTATTCCTTTGTTTGTTATTTTTTAAATGCCCTAAGGGGAGTTTCCATTTTATATCAAATGTGGATACTGTCTTTTGTTTAATAGGAAATAAAAATTACTCTTGCCCACTTCAAAGGAATTATGATGTTTTTGTAATTTAAAAACCTGGCCTGTACTTTGGGGAATGGGAAGCAGAGGTATTCTGTAGGTCAGATTTTCAATAGGATTCAGCTTTCAGATTTTCTACTTCATTGACCACACCCTAAGGTGTCTAAATGGGAATTTTTTCCCAAGTAACCACAGGCTGGCAAATAGTCTTTGCCATATTGAGATACAATCTGGTGATGATGGTGATGTCATAAACTTACATAATTTCTCTATGCCATGCAATAGATAGGAGCAGATCCTATGTAGATGCACATATACACCGCTCAGATCCCATACTCTTTCTTGCACCCCAGACTCGTACCCTGAGCTCCTTTCTGCATCCAATGTCCATCCCAGACCCCAGACCTTCTCTGTAGAAAATTGTAGTCTTAGACCACTTACCAAAATCTTGGAGTGGCCCCCCATCAAAAACTGTTGCCTACCCCTGACCTAATAGGTACTTCCAGACAAACAAAGGAGCTGCTGTTTAGTTAGCAGGCCACCTCCAGCTAACTGTTGAGAGTGGAGATAAAGAGAGGAACTAGGGTGTGACTACACTGCACCGTAATTTCGAGATAATTAGTGTTCTTTCAAAATAACAATGTGAGCATCTACACCAACATTTCTTAAAGCGTGTTCCGTGGCACACCAGTATGCTGTAAGACAGTCAGAGGTGTGCTGTGGAGAGAACAGAAAAAATTCTGTTCACCCACCCTTGCAGAGCCTGTAGACCAGTGTTTCTTAAACTTTTTAAGACTGAAAATTATTGGAACACCAAACAATAATTTTTTTTTAATGGGGCAACACAAAGGATTTTTTTGTCGAGCAAAAAAACCCCAAACCACTAGACCTGGGAGACCTGGGAGTCAAAATGAGCCACGACCCTCCCCCCCAGGAAGACTGCCCTAATAACAGTCTGGTACATGGAGCTGAAAACGTAGACCAAAAAAAGTAAGGATAATAATAAACAAATGCTAAATAAGGTCATGTGTCTGGCCAGGAGGGAGGGTAGAGGAGGGAACTTGGGGCAGAATGTCTGGCCAGGAGCGGGTATTGGGGCAGGGTGTCAGAGCAAGCTGGGAATGTGGGGTCTTGGCAGGGGCAGAAGTGTGAGGGGGGTTTGGGTGAATCCCTTAGAAAAAGAATAGGAAAGCAGTTGCACGGATAGGTAGAACTGAAGTGAAAGATACTTGCAGTCCTGTCCAGAGGTGAAAAAAGATACAGAAAGACTGACCTTCCTGAGCCAAGAAAATATGAATTGTGGCTTCACCACATAGACCTCTGTATGCATCAGGGGGAGGAGAATCTAGTAAGAGTGGTTCCATCTGCTATCATGCCCCATGTCCTGCTAGTCCCCACTTTGCATCACTAATTCCCTTGTAACTTCAGTCTAATCAAGGTCCAGTATTCCTTGCACCACTTGCACCCACTGACAAAACAAGGGGCAGCTAATACAATTCTCTCCTTCTACTGTCCTAAAAGTGACCTTCTGGAATTTCCTTTCCATGTAATTTGTACTATTCTTGCCCTCTTATAATCATGGGAAAAGAGGTGGCAGTGAAATGACAACTATAATGTTACTGTTCCCAGGAGTTAACTATATCAAAGGGAAAGTCTCTGATCCCCCTCATCCCATTTTTTCTGGGAGAAGGAGACGGGGGAAGGAAGGAAGAAGGAAACAGTAATTCTCTGTGACTAACTTGCATTCTCCCAAGACTTCTGAGTTTGGAAATAAAGAATGAAGTAATTATGTAGCTAGAAAAATATATAACTTATCCTTGAAAACCAACTATTGGAAGGTGGTGAATATGATACTTATCTATGAATAAAGAGCTAAAAGCAATGCTGGGAGTCATAAACTGCTAAACCTCAGATCAGTACAGGGGAAGCTAGTTGACATTAAAGTAAAAAATTAGCCATGGTGTACAATTTAATGGGGATAGATCAGCACAGCTTTAATCAGGGTTAAGCAAGCATCTGTAATTTGACAGCATTCCTTGAGAAAAAGATTTATCTTAAAGGGAAACTATTGCTTACATGGCAAAACCCATAGGGCAGGGACCCCGAAGAAGAAGGGAGTAAATGCTATAAGCATAATCTTGCAGTTTCTTTGCATTTTGGTTTTGTACCTCTCCCCTCCACTCCCCCCTCCTACCCCTACTATGCAGAACTGCACTGCATCCTGGGTTGGGTGAGGCCCATTCCCCATCCCTGGTGGTGGAGTCGGGGCTGGAGACACCTTTCTTCGTCCAGCTGGGGGGGGTCTCACTGAAGTATTTTCCTGGAATAACAGCCATTATTCTGGAAAAACAATACTAGCGTCGACATTGCAATTGCGTTATTTCAACAAAAAATCAAAATAACAGAGGGCTTTTTCTAGCGTGGTAAGCCTCATTCTATGAGGAATAAGGCTTTTTTACTAAAAAACTTTTTTGGAAAAAGGTGTGAGTAAATGCCGAAGATGAAATACTGTCGAAAAAAGAGGCCTCCGGGAAATAACTCAGGTGCCCTGTTGGCCACTCTGTCCACACTCATCACAACTCTATAGTTGCCGTCTCCTGGCAGTTCTTAAAGCTGCAGGCATTGGGGACAGGACTTGTGGCAGGAAGCCATCCCTGGGATCTGCAACACACGGCATGGCTGCCAGTTCCTGATGTGTGGGCACCAATGTCCCAGCCACAATCCCCCAAGAGCCCACTGGCCCTTCCAGGGAGCATGTACAGGGCTACGAGGAGCCTGCCAAGGGCCAGAAAAGGTGTGTGCCATCCTGGTCTGGGGCAGAGATCCTGGCCATCCTGGAGATACGGGGCGAGGAGAAGACCCTCTAGGATCTTTGCTCCAGATGGTGCAGTGCCGACATATATGGCTGGATGGCTGAGACCCTGGCCACAAGGGGCCACCACCGGACTCTGGAATAGGTAAGAAGCCAGGTGAAAGAGCTCCAGCAGGGTTATGCCAGGGTGAGGAGTGCAGCTCATGCTCCGGGACAGGATCCTGCTCCTGCCTCTACTATGCAGAACTGCACTGCATCCTGGGGTGGGTGCAGCCCATTCCCTACCCCTGGTGGTGGAGTTGGGGCTAGAGACACCTGTCTTTGCCCAGCTGGGGGTCCCACTCCAGGAGGAGGATGAGGAGCTGGAGGAGGAGGAAGAGATGGCCAGCTCGGTGACCACCATCACCCTGGAGCCGGTACCCCAGGGCCTGGATGTCTCTCAGGCATCCTCTGAAGCTGGGGGGAACATCAGGTGAGTGCTGTTATTTTTTCACACACACGGGGGCGGGAGCACTGAGTGGATGTGGTGTGATCGTTACTTGGCCTTCTTGGCCTGGCCCTCACATTGCAGTCTAAGCACATGGATGCATGTGCAGCACTAGTCTGCGCCACACAGCCCCAGGAGGCAGCCCCAGAGCACCCTGGGCTCCTGCTCACTGGCTCTGGGGAGGCCAGACACACTTGTGACCCCTGGGGGGGGATGCCTACCACCAACCACCGCGGGAAGGAGGCTGGGGACATGGGCACATGTACATCCACACACAGACTCTGGAGTGCTGCACATGGCACATGGGCATGTCTGCATGCTCATGGCACCACCCATTCCCAGGAAGAGCGCTGCCAGGCACAGGTGTGCGTGCAGCCCCGATGGAAGGCCAGGCTGCTTGAGGCCCTTCTTCTGGCCATTGGATCCCATTGTGGCCGGATACTTCTCTTGCCTGCTTGTTCGTGGGACAGGGGAAGGGGACAGGAAGCATGTTCCCCTGGGGATGTTTGGTTCCTTGTGAGGTAGGCCCCACTGTCCAAGCCACACATGGCCTTGCTCCTGGGACATCACTGTCCTCTGCCCCAAGAACTGTTGCTCTCAGCTCACTGATGAGGGCAAGGCCTCAGGGACAGTGTTTCCAGGGATGACTGAACAGATCTCTTTATTCTCCCCAGCCAGACCAGCCGTGACTGTGGGGCAATCACCAGGTTCCAAGCCAGCTGCCCAACCCTGGGGAAGCCACAGGTTCAGAGGGTGCATGAGGACCTAATGAGGGAGCACGTGTCCGTCCTCAGAGATACGCAGCAGACGCTGTCCCAAAAGGTCTGGGATGATGCACAATGGTGGGTCCAGATGTGGACCGAGCTGCTGCAGCAGAGCTGCAACATCTGTGCCACAATCCTGAAGATGGTGGCCTACCCAGCACCAGTCTCAGTCCCTGTTCCTATCCCTGCTCCCCCTGCCATGCCAACCTCTGCCTCCTCACCATGCTTGACCCTGTTCCCCCTGCCATGCCTGACACCACTCCTGCCTCCCCTCCTGACTATCCCCCTTTTCTCCCAGGAACCTCCACCCCCGAGTTCGCAGAGTCCCCAGACACGAGGTGGAACTACCACCCGAAATACATGCCAGTCTCAGCCCCAGCTCTGAGCCTCTCCTCCCCACTCCTAGGTTCTCAGCCCCCCTTCCCATATCCAAGTTCTTAGCTCTCTTCTCTCCTTCCCAGTTACTTTTATACAAATAAAAAAGCAAACAGCTATTTTTTTCAAAACTAAACAGTTCTTTTTTATTTTGTCTGCAGGGAAAGAGGATTGTTGGGGGGAAGGGAGGGGTTGTTGTGGGAAAGGCAGAGAGGTGCAAGGCACAGGCCCCTAGTGGGGAGAGTTACTTGGATCCCGCAGAGAAACTATCCCTTAGGGCCTACTGGATGTGCACCCCCACCTGATGGGCCTGATGGATGGCAGCTGTGCGCAGCTGCTTGAAGGCCCATCCCTCTGCCCCTGCCCCAGAAGGAAGGCCTCTCCCTTCTTCTCCATAATATTGTGGAGAACACAACAAGCTAACACATCAAGGTGGGTCAGGAGGCACCTGAACCATGCCTTCAAGCACCTGAAGGCGCATTCCACCTGGATGTGGGCCCCGCCCAGATGGGCAATGAAACAATCCCTGCTTGGGTCTAGGTGGCCAGTGTAGGGCTTCATCAGCCATGGTATGAGGGGGTAGGCCACGCCCCCCACAATGTGCAGTGGCATCTCCACGTCCCCAACCATGATGTTGCACTGGGAGAAGAACGTGCCAGCTTCCATCTCCTCCAGTAGAGGCTGGAGTTGTGGAACATGCGGGCATTGTGCGCCCTCCCCGACCTGCCCACGAAAATGTCCAAGAACTGTTTGCAGTGTTGATCAGGGCCTGCAGGACCATTGAAAAGTATCCGTTTCTGTTTATATACTGGGTGGCTTGGTAGTCTGGGGCCCGGATGGGTATGTGGGTTCCATCTGTTGCCTCCCCGCAGTTGAGGAAGCCCAAGGCAGCAAATCTAGCCATGATGGGGTCCAGATCTCCCAGGCAGATAACCCTGTGCAGCAGGATGGTGTTCATGGCCCTCAGTAGCTGCAGAAGGAGACAAATAAACCAACAAAACAGAGAATCAAAAGAGGTGCAAGAGCCCTTGGGAAGTCCCCGAGCCCTCCCTCTTCTCCTTCCCCAACACCCCATCCCCACACCTCAAACTCCCCCTTTCCATAGGGTTCCCCTCTCCAGTACTCTCCTCCCTCCCCCCTCCAGGACTGCAGTCCGAGAGTTCCTTACCTCCATGAGGAGGGCCCCAACAGTGGACTTTCCCATGCTGAGCTGGTTGCCCACAAACTGGTAACTGTCTGGTGTGGCAATTTTCCAGACAGCAATGCCAATCTGCTTCTCCAGAGGGATAGCGGGTCATATCTGGGAGTCACGTTGACTGAGGCCGGGGCAAGCCAGGTACACAACTCCAAGAATGTCTCCTTCCTCATTTTGAAGTTATGGAACCACTGCTGGTTGTCCCACTGCTCCATCACCAGCCGGTCCCACCAGTCAGAACTGGTGTCCAGCCTCCAAAAGCATCTCCCCACCGTGGTTGCAAGGGCATGCTCCTGCACACAGGCAGAGGTTCTCAAGGATGAGCTCGGAGTTGAGCTCATGCAGGACCATGAAGGCAGCCTTCAGAAACTCCTGCAGAAACTTCAGCATGGCCGTGTGGGGCCATCACATACCCAGAGGCAGCTCTGGTTCCATGCCAGAGAGTTCTGTGGTATCCAAACACAGGGCAACCAAAGCACGCAGTGTATATGCTTTGCTGTCCCTCAGAGAGGTAGGCAAGCAAGCAGAAGAAGCTGAGAAATGGCTGTCCAGGGGGGTCCCTTTAAGCACGCGTTTCAGGTAGCATCAAGTAGTAGCATCTGGAAGCAACTGGGTGGCCTTAAATGTGAGATAACATTCAATCAGTATGGACGCTATCTTTCAAAATAGCAAATTGCTACTTCATTGTGCTTTTTGTGTGTGGATGCTCTCTTTCAAAATAAGCTTTTCTGGAAGATCTCTTCATCTACACTTCAGGGTTTTTGTGGAAGTAGCCTTTTGCGCAAGAGTTTTTTGCACAAAGACTCCTTGTGTAAAAGCATGCCCAGACCTCCAAGTGCATCACAAAAGTGATGTGCTTTTGTGCAAGAGAGCATCCACACTGCATGGACACTCTTGAGCAAGAAAGTTCTGATGGCCATTCTATGAATGGCCATCAGAGCACCTGTGCTTTTTCTGATAGAGGTTTCTTGCACAAGAAACCCGTGCGGAGCATCCACACCTGCCTTTTTGTGCAAGAGGTGTAGCACAAGAAGGAGTTATTCCTCATGGGGAGAGGAATAACTCTATTGGCAAAAGCCCTCTGTTCTGTCGATTTTCTTGTGCAAAAGGGTGCTTGAGGTGTGGATGCTCCACCAGTTTTCGCGCAAAAACCTTATAGTGTAGAACATAGCCATTCTGAAAGAAGCTTGCAATCTAGATGTAGCTTTAGGGGGAAAATGAGGGACCCAATGTCCAAATCCCATGAATTCTCTAGAATTCTTTCATATATCTGGATATTCAGACGACTTATGGCCATATTGTGTAGTAATCCAGTTGAACAATTGGAGTGTAGTGATCAGGGAAAAAAGAGACTTCATATAATGTCCTCCTTTAGAAGAGAGGAAAGTTTTTGTGCAGGAAAATCCAAGAACATACTAGGACTGTAGAGGAAAAAAGATTTAGCAAACTTCAATAAAGGATTAAGGATGTTATATAAATAATAATTAATAACCTTTTCAGTTACGTTATTTTTTATTAAAATGTTTCAAGGGATATGAATCTTACTGATTCTGTGTATAAACTAATTACTTACTGGGGTCAAGAAGGAATTTTCCTCCTATAGAGCAGTGCTGCATAATAAGCCAAACACATCATGAAGGGCTTTTGCCTTCCTTTGAAACATGAAATGGAGGATTTGATTGACCAATGATGGTATGGAAATGGTATGCACCTTCTTCTCAGTGGCAGATGCAAGAAAAACATTGTAGATCTGTTAAAAAAACAACAACAACAAACTTCAGGTTGTGAACTGATCCCTGCTGTTCCATTTGTGTGAGCTTGGCAGTGAACTGCATTGGAGATTCAGGTTAATTGAAGTCAGACCGCTAGAAGACCTATATCCTATTCTATTCTCAGAGATAAACCTGCACTTTCCCTCTAGTTCGTCTTTATTTTAAATGAAAGAAAACAACAAAAATAAATATGAAGTCACCCCTGGGGGAAAAAAGCAGAATGACTTCTCTCCCTTTTTCTCTCCCTCTCTTTTAAATTTTCCATCTTGAATCCAAACCACATCTAGTCCAAATACCCCCAGACAGTTGTCTTACAGTTCAATGTGCAATACAAAGAAAACAGAATGATGGCTAATTACTCAATGGGAACATCTCCCTTGATTACCTATCAGAGGTTCCCTGCTTTCTTTAGCCTTCAATCCTTAACAAGCTCCAGTGCTGCTATATGTATATGAGATGCATGATGGACAGTCTCCTCCAGGATGCCTCCTTGGCTCTAAGACCTTTCCTGTATTTTCAGAGGGTTATTCTATAAAGATAATGATAACATAAATATTTGATCAAAAAAGTTAAAAAGGAGGGCATGTCAAGAAAATCCACTTCACAGTATAATCCAAAGTATTATCATAATATTCCAGCTCAATTCTAAGATGTTCCATATTTTTACTGAAGCCTTTGTGATTCATTAGGCTCCCATTCATTATGAAAATAGACTAGCAAATTACATTCTCTGTAAATGGAATAATTATAGCAGTAATTTGCAAAATACATTAAGCCCTTTGATGATCTTTCTCAGAGAAAAAACATATACTTTTAAACACATGCCTAGGCTATTATAATTTTGAAACTGTAGGCCTTGAATTCATAATTTTTATTATTTATTTAAGAAAGTATTTTCCTGTATAACTAACATCTGCATTTTGGATAGTTATGTACTATGTATTTCACCTTTAATAACTGACATGAAGAATAAAGATTTAATGAAATGTAGGAGAAAAATGTAAATATAAATTGTCTTGTAGAGACATACTTTTCAAACTTCCATTGACCATGCCTAGAATTTATCCACTGAGACAATATGGCACAATGAATTTTTCAGCAATGTAATAATGCTATGGTTGTCTCCAGAATTCTATTTTTGGTGCCTGTGTGTATATTTATAAAGAAAAAACACCTACATTTTATGTCTCAGGCTAGGCCTACACTACAGCTGTTTTTGCGCAAAAACCCGCGGAGCATCCACACCTCAAGCGCGTTTTTGCGCTAGAAAATCTACAGTCAATTGACAGAACAGAGGGCTTTTTGCAATGTAGGTATACCTCCTTCTATGAGGCATAACTCCTTTTTGCACAAGAGTTCTTACACAAGAGTTCTTGCGCAACAAGGTGTGTATGGACGCTCAACTGGGGTTTTTTGCACAAAAAAAGCCTATCACAAAAAGCACAGGTGCTCCGATGGTCATTCTGTGAATGGCTATCAGAACTTTCTTGTGCAAGAGTGTCCTTGCAGTGTGGGTGCTCTAATGCACAAAAGCACATTGCTTTTCAGATGTGCTTTTAAGGTGTGGACGTGCTTTTGCGCAAGAAGTTTTTGTACAAGAACTCTTCCACAAAAAGCTTCTTGTGCAAAAACCCTGCAGTGTAGACAAAGCCTCAATGTATTACAATATATCCTGTGTAAGGAGAACATAAGAACGGCTGTACTGGGTCAGACCAAAGGTCCATCTAGCCC
>CM057845.1:229658706-229672616 GCA_030068395.1 Apalone spinifera | reverse complement strand
AGTCAAAGATGTATTTTAGTCATTTCTGGTTTAAATTGAGATCCCTTCGCTTTAAAACTCACTTGTCCTCTGCCATTCCCAAGTCCAGGGTCGTATATACTGACCCAATAGCATATCTTGAAAACTAGAGCCAATCAACAATTTTAAGCATCATTTTTGTTCTCAGTGACCCAGAATTAGTAAAGTTTGACTACATTTATTTCAGAAGCATTTTGGCTGAAGAGCAGTGTAATTTGCTCAGATCAAGTGGCAGCTATAGGACTATTGCAGTACTGAAGTGTATTGAAACTGCAGGTGCATTTGGTGAGAAAGTAATTTATTTTTAATCACTTCACAAAAACCTGAGAACATTATTGCAAAGACAAAGACTAAAGAATTCACTCATCTTTCATTTTAATTAATTTGTTTGCAACAAATGACAGTCTGTTAATATAGTTTGTTTCCTTCCATGAGATACTTTGAATGAAGTATCAGGAAAGTCAGGACATCCATGAAAAAAATATAAATATAAGATTTAGATGAACTAAAAATGTGTAAAGATTTTTATTGCAAAACTTAAATTACAAAAGCAATGCTAAATGCATCATAAAACACACACACACACATACACACTCACAAAACTACCCCCAAAAAGTTACTGTATTGGAGAGGAGGGGGCTATATATTAACTTTCCCAAGCCTAAAGAAGAACTCCTCTTCTTGTTACTTCTGTGACTCTGGGCAAACTCTATATACAAAGGACTAAATCACATTTGTCTCGTCAGCATCCACAGATCCTTTACACTGGGAATTCCCAAGTTCAATCAACCCATGAAAAACCCATATAGAAATTATCCGTTGTTTACTTCAGATCTTAATTATATACTCCATTCCATACCCTATTTCTAGCATGGGAGAATCAGAGATAAACTGAACAGGGCCCCATCTGAAACTTCTGAATAAGTTCCTAAATGAGTTTTATCTTCATGTTCCCATTTTACTATCCCACAGACAATTCTCCAATTTGCATATGTGACAGCTTCTCCCTAGCATTCCCATTACTTGATATGAGATGTAATCCCACGGTCTCTGCCAGAATCCCAATAGTATAAATATTTGATACAAGGAGGAAGGAAATTTCTCTATTATCTTTCCTTGGACAGTTGTTCAATCAGGACTTCGTACAGAGAAAAATCAGAAAAAATACAGACTGACACAGTTTCTGGCATATTTATGAGTAATGAAAAACATTGACATCTCAGAACAGAACTGGGAAATCAGTTGTAGACTTTGGCTGAGATTAATTCTCTCTGGGACAAGGTTTTATCTCAGTAGAATGTTGACAGAAGAGGATGACCACCATAAAGGAAAACAAATAATTTCACTGAAACAAAAATAGAGTTCTTATTTGGAACCTACTGGGAATGTTGATCTAATACATACATATTTCAATTATACTATCCACTCATTCCTGTTTTCTGCTCCATATTTCTACCTGTCATATCCATTGGCAGAGATTAGGGTCCTATTGTTTCTTCTATGCTCTGTTGACTAGTGACCTCAGAGAATCAGATTTTTTAAAGGATTCCCCCCTTAGTAAATCAGAATAGTTTTTATGTTGAGGGAACAGCTGGGGACAGGTCTGAAGACAGGGCAGGGAATGGATACCAGAAGACACGAAAGCACAGGAGCTACCAGCTGGAACACAAGGATACATTAGGTCTGAGGGCACTATTCTATGGATAATAGACTCATTCTTTTTGTGACCATGAATGTGCCTGATAGGGTTTTCCTAATAAATTAGGAAGCACATGATCCCAGAGAGAGAAAAAAAAATTCTCCTGTCCTGGATGGAATAATGTTTCCCATTGCTATGTACACTCCTCAACAAGGGGGAAGTGAACATCATGATTTATGTGGCAGAATTTGCATCAACCAGCATAGAACCTGCACCTAAACATATCCTCACTCATTGTAAATCCATTTAGTGCGCTGGTGATTTACCTCTTTATGGAAACAGCAATAAAATGCTCTGTGGCCAGGAATTGAGGTGGTGCAGGATGTCTTGCAATGTCTCTGCTAAATGGCTTCCCATCTTTTCCAATGTTCTCCAGGGTCATATAAAAGATCAGAAGAAGAGAATGATGTTGATACTATTTATGCCTTTATGACTGAAGAGGCTATATCCCTCAAGCCTAATGGACCTAACTTTGGATCTTCCATTATGTCTCATGGAGTAAGTCATTTTTCCATCCAGAACCAGACAGGTTCACAGTAGATTCTTCATTGAAGTGCTTATCACACTCATGGACTATGGAAATAAGTCAATAATAAATAGAACTTTATTCTGCTGCTCACTGAAGCCAAATCCATGATTTAACTATCACATTAAGCAAGTGGAAACATAGCCTAGAGATCTGCCTGGAGGGCCCTTGTGTGAGTATAATGAGCTTCCAAAGAATAAGGTCAAGTTTCTGCAGTACAAAGTTATTAGCATACTCCAGAAAAGGATGTTTTGTACAAATAGCAATATTAAATATTTGTTTGGAGCAACAACCCTTATTCTAGCCTGACATGGCAATAGAACACAACTTTGGAACTTCATTCTGCTCTGTAAAGAATTACCCGGACTAAAAAGTCTCAGAGGGGAAGCCATATTAGGGCTCTAATAAATCTGTTAGTCTATAAAGTGCCACAGGACTCCTCATTTTTTTTACCCAGACTGAATTACTGCAGGAGCTGTCATTATGTCCCCTGTCCAATAGAGCATACATTAGAGCTACTTTCTCTAATTAGAGAAGTTTTGGAAGTTGGCAGCTTTCTGATGAGAACTAGTATTTTCTTATTAATTCAGACAAGTAGTCCTCACAGACTGTCACAGCATCCATTCCCAAAATAAACTCAAGAAATATTCTTCTCTCTGTTGAGCATCAAAGTCCAGTCTTCTGAAGAATTGACAGTATTAGGATAGAGAAGTCACATCTCCTGAATTAAGATCTATTAGATGTTCACATGCCCATGAACAATAAATTCACCAGTTCTATGTATTGGCCATCCCATCTTTATTTAGTGTCATTTTGGCAGTTGTCTACTCTATGCCTTGGTGCTAGGGAAAGATGGCATTACAAAGATGGAGACCTCATGTAATTGTCAGAGTACTGCTCAGTGAGTAGTTAGCTCACTGAGTAACTGGGAGGCAATTAATTATGCAGAGAAGCACTCAGAACTGATAAAAGGCTGAAGACCTCAAACAGAAGGAGAACTCCTCAGGAGAAAGGCAACTATCAGCGAGGGAGAGAGATTGCAGAGAGAGTATCCCTCCAGCAGAGTTGGGAAGAAACAGCCAGAAAAGCCAATACTTCAAAGACAGAAAAGAAGAAAAGAAGCTGGGAAAATCTACAGAGAACGAGAGCTTGGAAGTAGCTGAGGGAAAAGTAAAGGACTGAGAGGATTTGTTCTAGCTGTTCCAAAGAAGAGTAACATTGGCACCCACTTAAGAGGGTGATCTTAAGAACCCCTATTTAGCCAAAGACTCTAGAGAAGAATGCATTGAACTTAAGAGACATATGGCTGTCTAGTCTCCACTAGTGTCATGACTTTCAACTTTTCACTGAGGAGAGGACAATATGCTTATAAAATTTACAGATGACACTAACCGGATTTTCATGCACTTGGAGGAAAGTATCAAAAATCTCTTGATAAATTGGAGAATTTATTCTCTTGATAAATTGGAAAATTTGTCTAAGTCCAACAAAATAACAGGAAAGTGAAAAATATTACACCACTACAAAATAGGATATAATTGGCTAGAAGGTATGTAGCCAGATCTCCCTGGCATGGGATGGTCTAGTGGTTAGGTCTCAGGCTTAGCTGGTGGGAAAGAGGTGCAAAGCATTGCTGCGGGTACCCTGGGCTGAGGTCCTTTGGCCCACTATGTTAGTCCAGGCCTTAAGTTTGGGGTGTGGCCCCAAGAGTTCAGATTTTCCCTCTCCATGAGAGTTTCTTGCAGGTTTCTCCCCACCCACCCCCACCCCCATCTCAGGGGAGGGGGGGGCAGGGAGCAGGGTTGGAGGCTTACTATCTCCTGTGACTGTCCAAGCAGACAGGCTATGGTGCAAATCCTGAAGCTGTAGAACAACACTCCTGTCTCCTTGATGGTCAGCAGCTAACTGAGCCAGGCTCCTTTTTTTTTTATACTTCTTCCAAGCCTGGCATTGGGTGCAGGTAAAGCAGGGCAGGGCTAGCTGGGCAAAAAGGCTTTGTTGAGTCCTTGCACTGTCAGGTTCTCCTCTCACTCCCTCACCCCCCCATGACCCCCTATTGGGATCGCCTCCCCCCCAACTATGCTCCACCCTCCCTAGAGAAAAAGTCTGCATTTACATGGGCTGTCCAGGCTCAGTGTTGAATCCAGAAGGAAAAGGGTTAGAAGGAGAGGTACCACTACATGATTCTGGGGTTTGTATCCTTTATTGTCTGTAGCCAGCAAAGAAGGGCATAGCCTGTGGTGAGGGTAAAGTGTCTACCCAGTAGGTAATAGCGGCGTGAGTCCACCACCCATTTCACTGCTAGTGCCTCCTTTTCAATTATGGAGTAGATCTTCTTCCTGGGAAACAATTTCCTACTGATGTAGAGGATCAGATGTTCATCACCTCTCACAACTTGGAAAAAAACAGCTCTTAGGCCCACGTTGGAGGCGTCCGTTTGTAACAAGAACTCCTTTGAGAAGGTGGGGCTGTACAAGATGGGTTTTCGACAGAGTTGGGCCTTTAGGGCTTGGAAAGCATCTTCACAGGCTTTGGTCTACTGGATCTGATTTGGACTCTCGTTCTTGAGGAGATTGGTAAGAAGGGCCGCAATGGAGGAGAAGCCCAGAATGAAGCGGTGATAGTATCCTGCCAACCCTAGGACTGCTAGTACCCTGGCATACCTGCTTTTTTGATGATGGATGGGCACATCGCTGGAGGGCTTGGATCTTTTCCACGAGGGGACGGACAGTGCTTTTCCTCAAAGTATAGCCCAAGTAGGTGGTCTCATCCCTTCCAAGGTGGCATTTTTCAGGGTTCGCTGTCATGCCAATTTCCTTGAGGGACTGTAACACGGCTACCACATGGTGTAAGTGGGTCTGCCAGTTGTGGCTATAAATCACCAAGTCATCCAAACAGGCAGTTATGTACTGGCCATGGGGACAGAGAATGTGCTCCATTAGCCACTGGAACATGGCAGGGGTGCCATGCAACCTGAAGGGCATGGTTTGGAACTGGAAGAGTCCAAAGGGGGTACTATGCCATCTTCTCCTTGGACACAGGTGTGAGGGGGATTTGCCAGTACTCTTTTGTTAAGTCCAGAGTGGTAATATATTCTGCCTCTTCAAGCAGATCAAGCAGCTCATCCACTCGGGACATGGCGTATACATCAAATTTGGACACAACATTCACCTTTCAGAAGTTGATACAAAATCAGTGCTCCCATCAGGCCTAGGGATTAGGACTATTGGGCTCTTCCAGTCACTGAAAGACTCCTTGATTATCCCCAATGCCAGCATCGATTGGAGCCTTGCTTCACAACTTCACTCAGTTTCTGGGGAAGGGCCTGGGTGTTTTCCCAGACCTTACTCCCTGGTTCCATCAGGATGTGATGGACTGCCAGGTGAGTTCGGCCTGGTTTTACTGAGAAGACGGACGAGAACGTGGTGACTAGTTGCTGTGCCTGATGTTTCTGTTCAGGTGTGAGGTTGGATCCAATCTGGACTGCTCCTAATTTTGATGCATCATCCGCTTGGGGCCCCAGTTCTGTGTCCAGTAGGTAGCGTGTTATTAGTAACCCTTCCTGGGCTCTCCAGGGTTTTAGGCGATTCACATGATAAATCTGCCAAACTTTGCATTTGTCAGGCTGATGCACCTCATAGTTTACTGGGCCCACTCCTTCACCATCTCATAAGGCCCCTGCCAGCAGGCGAGGGTTTTGAATCTGAACTGGGTAGCAGTAGTAGGACTCAGTCCATAGGCAGGAACTTACAGAGCCTTGCATATTTATTATAAGTTGTCTCCTGAACCTCTTGGGACTGTAGGAGATTCTCGGGCAAATGTGCCTAATGCTTTGAGTCTCTCTCAGAATCTAAGTATATACTGCTCTACGTTATTTGGCTTAGGAGGGTTGTTCCTCCCACATCTCCTGAACTAGGTCCAAGATCCCACGAGGTTGTCTCCCATACAGTTCAAAAGGTAAAAACCAAGTGGAGACCAGGGGGACCTCCCAAACTGCAAACATGAGGGAGGAGCTGGTCCCAGCAGGAGCATCCCGAGGCCGGCTGCAAAAGCTGGTGCCCCAGGCAGAACATCTGGGGCCGTCAATGGCGTGATCGGTGCCACCTCCTGCACAGATCGTCAATGGCGTGACGTAATCATTGGGCGCCCCAGGCGCCCTGTTGAAGGCGGCACCCTAGGCAACCGCCGAGTCGTCCTATACTCACGGGCCACTCCTGGGTCCCAGTGCTGAACATCAGTCAGGACAAACTTATGGATCGTGGATCATAGCCTTAAGGGTCCTGTTGAACTGCTTTACTAGGCCATTTGGGGGTGGTAGACAGACATTTGGAGTGTTTTAATTTTTAATAATTGGCAGAGCTGTTGCACTGACTGGGACATAAAATTTGTTCCCTGATCAGTTAGGATTTCCTAAGGGACTCCAACTTGGGCTAAGCTGTTCATGAGCTCAGTCCCTACTCTCTTGGCACTCATGGAGCGTAACGGGACTGCTTTAGGGGACCAGGTCACGTAGTCTACGATGACAAGGATGAACCAGTATCCAGCAGCAGTCTTCTCCAGGGAGCCAGCTATGTCAACTCTAATCCACTCAAATAGTACACTCATGAGTGGGAGGGGAATTAGCGGGGCTTTCTCTATGGGCCAGATGATGAGCTGACACTCTGGACAGGACACACAAAAGTCTGTCACCTCCCTGTGAATCCCAGGCCACAAGAAGTGGGCCAAGATCCAGGTCAACATCTTTTCCCTCCCCAGGTGTCCCGCAGAGGGTATGGCACGGGCAAGTTGTGTGACCTCCCTCCGGTAAGAGCGAGACACCAAGCACTGGTAGTGCGTGTCTTCTGTTTGCAGATTTTTCTCTACCCAATATAGGCAGCCCCCCGAATCTCAAAATGGGGGAACTGTCCCACTTGTTGGGGGGCCATGGTTTCTCCATTCATTATGGCTACCTGGTCATATACGTGGCTCAGGGTGTCATTTGCTCATTGCTCTGCCACAAAGTCTGAGGGGCAAGTTAGGATTGTGGACTTGGGCAACACAGCTACCTCCTCTGACTGGCTGGGAGTCTGGTCTGGGTGCTGGGTGTTGGGAGGTCCCCTCCCCAAGATCTGCCACTTCCCCTACCCCTACAAGAGTCGCTGTTTCCACTTGACCAGCCTTTAAAGGCTGGGGTCAGTGCTCCATAGAGGGTGTTTCACCAGTTCAGTCAGCAGTTTCTCAAAATAGGCCCAGTCATGGCGCTGTATCACTAGGTAGGCAAGGGTTGGGGCCAGGTCAACCAAGGCCTCCTCACACCTCCCTACCCTTAAGGTCGCCTGGGTGCAGGGGTAGGCCTTTACATCCCCATGAATGCATTGAATCCTAATGGTGCCCTGAGAAGGGCCTCGGGTAGGCACAAAAGCACACTGTACCAGGGTCAGAGCACAACCAGCGCCAGTTAGCCCGATAGCTTCCATCCCATTTACCCACAGCAGGATGATCGGCTTTGTGAGGTCCTGATGGTGTACTCGTATTTGTGGGGTCCAGAGTTTTCCGCAGTTACATTCCATGTATTGGCAGTCCCTGGACCAATGTCTAAAGCCCCCACATTTAGAACACCTGTTCCAATTTGAGGTGGCATTAGAGTTGTCTCCCCTCTGTGCCCAGGAGGACAGGTCTTGGTAGGTTTCCCCAGTCCAGGGGTTCAGGAGGGGCCGTGGCTTTGGGTCTGGGGAGACACATGGTTTCTTGAATAAGGAACTGGGGTGCTGTTCCTGATCTCAAGAATTGGGGTATGTAGGTACCCAGGAACCCATGAGCCCTTCGGGGCCTGGGGAAGGGCAGAGGACATTGAGGTTTCCCCAGGTCCTGGGCCCCAGCTAGTTCTGTTTGTCAGGGTCATGGTGCTCCTGGTCACTCTAGGGCCTGAAAAGGCCATCATCACTGGAGATCTGGCCACCAGATAGTTCTCCATCAGTTGGATGGCAGTGGCCACTCTAACTGGGTGGTTCTGTACAACCCATTCCCTGCCCCCAGAGGGTAGGATCTAGGTGAGCTATTTGAGCAGGATCTGTTCAACAATTTGCACTCATGTCTTTGTCTACAGCTTCAGCCATCTCTACAGGTGTTGCACAGCTCCTGATGATGAGGCAGGGTCCTCTGAGATGTCCAGGGCATTGAGGATTGCTGCTTTGACCTGGGCATAGTCCTGAAGTGCAACAGGATGTAGGGCGTAGTACACCACCTGGGCTATTCATCTGAAGCCCACAAAAGCTCATGATACCATCTACATGTTTTGTTAGTCTTTAAGGTGCTGCTAGACTATTCATTGTTTTTTTTTTTTAATTTCTAGGCTACTCCCATCAGGCATGGGGTCAGCATGGCCACCCATTGTGCTCAGGCCCACCAGGCTACGATGGCCACATGCTCATATATTTCCAGAAAAACCTCAGGATCACTGCCCAACTCCATCTTGGCAAGCTTGATAGATGCCGGCACAGGTTCAGGTGCCAGCAGCTCTGCTGGGGTCAGAGGTTGTAGCAAGGAAGTCACGTGTTGCAGCAGTTGTTGTTGTTGGGCTGTTAATTGTCTGATTAGTTGTTGCTGATTCTGGCCCATCTGTTGCAATAGCTTCTGCTGCTTTTGGTTGGCGTTTTGCTCTGTCATCCACTTTAGCAGAAGCTCTATCTCCCTTCAGGGGCTGGGCCACACTTATGTGTTCTGTTGCTATCTCTTTAAGAAGGTCCCTTAGCAGAGCTAAGGTATTGCCCACATTCTCCACCAATTGTGGCTGGTTTCCCTGGCAGCATAGTGGTTTAGTGGTTAGGCCCCAGGATTGGCTGGTGGGAAAGGGGTGCAAATCACTACTGCAGGTGCCCTGGGCCAAGGAACTCCAGCCCACTATGTTAGTCCAGGTCTTAAATTTGGGGCTTGGCCCCAATAGTACAGATTTTCCCTCTGAGTGAGGGTTTTTAGCAGTTTTCTTCTCCCCCTTTGTCCTGGGAAGAGGGGAGGGGGGCGGAATTGGAGTCTTACTGTCTCCTATGGCTGTCCAAGGAGTTAGGCTTTGGTGCAGGTCTTGCTGGCTACAGAACCACACTCCTGTCTCCTAGCTGGTCAGCAGCTAACTGAGCCAGGCTCCTTTCTTTTATCCTCCCTGCAGGCCTGGCACTGGCTAAAGGTAAAGTGGGGCAAGGCTAGCTGGGCACAAAGGCTTTGTTTAGCCTCGGCATTGCTAGGCCCTCCTTTCACTCCCTCACAAGGTAGTACTGCTGAAAATAATCTGGGGGTAGTAGTGGATCAGAAATTGTATGATTCAAAAATCTGACGCAGTTAAAAAAGCTAATATCATCCTGGAGGCATGGAGGTAACTGTCTTGCTCCAGTGAACACTGGTGAGGTCTCTGCTGGAACATTATATCCAGTCCTGGGCACCACATGTTAAAAAAGATGTAGACAAATTGGAAAGTCCAGAGCAGAGTAACAAGGGTAAAAGATTTAGAAGCTCTCACATATGAGGAAAGATTAAAAAGCTTGGCCATATTAATTCTTGAGAAATGAAGACCAAAGAAGGACCCAAGAACATGTCTTCAAACATATTAAGGATCTGTTATAAAAAGAATGGTAAATGTTTTCCATGTCCACTGAACGTGGGAGAAGTAGTAATGGTATTATAAAAAAATTCTAATTCAATGAATCTAGTACAGTTCTGGAATAGGCTTCCAAGGAAGGTTGTAGAATCCCTGAAAATTGAGGTTTTAAGAACAGGGTGTACAAACGCCTGTTGAGGATGATCTAGATTTACTTCGTCCTGCATCAGCTCATAGGGCTGGACTTGATGACTTCTTGACATCCTTTCCTGCTGTACATTTCTATGATTACCTTGAAGGGGGCAGAGACTATTAATAATTTGGCTCAGAGGGCTGGGTCATAACAAGGAATTAATGAACACAGAATCCAATGTGTCTGCATAAGGGGGCTGGAGTCAGGTAGGTGTAGCTCCCCATACTATCCCATGGGGTTCAACACAAAAAGGCCCTATTTTAAAATACTTATTTTGTTCTGGATGTCCCTGTTTAAAATACGATCTTGCTTTTCACCATGGAAACATACTGGTGTGAAAATTACATTGTAAAGGATTTGTGGGCCTTAGCACACAACAAATAGGAAAAAGAATTAAAAAAATGTATCTATGCATACCTGAAAAGATCCTTTCTTCAAGAAATAAAATCCATAGATCTCATTCACATTAGAGTCACTCAAAATAAAGATGGAAATTGACATCCAAAGATTTGGTCTTGTCCTGTTATGGGGAATTTCCTATGTTTTGCAATAGAAGAAGTTGTGCTTTTTCTTCAAAGTATGTTTAGCAAAATCCATCATTTAGATAAAAGGAACTGAATTATCCTGACTATGGAAAGTTGCTTCAAATTGAAGGAACATTATGGGATGAGACAGTCTCTGTGCTGCCATTGACTGACTGGATTATTTCTGACCTAAGGCTACCAGCAGGTTGAAGTACCACTGTAAAAATCTGTGGACCTTATTACCAGAAGAAAGAAAATGTTCAGATAAACACAGATCATTTCCCCTAATCTCAGAAGATAAGTGACATAAAAATATATAAGGAGAGGGGGCTCTCTGTAATAGAAGGGTGTAAATGACTTCCTTTATTTTGAGACATGCTAGGGGTCAAAGCCTTAGCCTTGTAGGAGGTGTTGCAATTGTTAGACATCACATTAATGAGTCATGTTTTGTTTTCTTCCTGCCCCATTTGTAACACTTTATTATGGATATTCTATTATGCTAATTTTGTTTTTAATGTTTTGTGCCTCAGATTTGACACACTGTTCACAGAGGATTTTCCCCTGTACTTTTAACTTTCCATTCTCACTCCACAATGCAAGATATAATATGTTAAGATGTGAATTTTGTTAAAGAACATTAATGGTAGTCTGTTTTCATTGTTCTTTTGTGACCACATTTGAAGTGCCAATAAAAAGTTATGACTCCCAGAAGACAAGGATATAAAAAATACAAAACTCAGTCTTTCACTTCAAAGGCTTTTAACCATAGCATGTCTTGAATTAAGGACACCATCACTGAATACTCTCAAACTCACTAGTTTTTAAATAATATTTCCTGAAATAATTCTAGCAGACATATTCTGAATAAAAAAGGACATTTATTTTTTTTCCTCAGCAATTCTCCCCTCTGATTATCCTGTGCTATAATTTTTTAAAAGACTTATATGTATAATTGACCATTAGAACTCACTTTCAAATGATATTACAGAGGCAAATAGAGTGTCTTTCTTTTACTTACTTATCTTAGGGAGACAGCACAGAACTAGGATTTGAAGAGCTGGATTGAATCCCTGTGTTGCCTGATCTAAGATTATGTTTACATTTCTAATTACCCACCTTTAAAGTTGACAGATCCTTTGTCCCAGGATCAGGCCCAGTATTCAATTATTCTATGATTGGGAACCCTGATGTGCACAGTTGCAACACTCACACTATAGAAACTCTTGTATATTTACAAATATAGTTTATTAATACAGTTAGCACAGTCACAAACACCCCAATTTCATAAGATAGGAAATGTACATCCATATTTCCATATGATATTTTTACATTATTCCTTCTAGAACAATCTTAGGTGTTAGCCCATCATCTTTCTCATTATATCATTATCTTCACCTTCCACATCACCAGGGGCCACCATTCTGGCCCTTCCAAGGACGACATCTTCTCCCTATCGCCCCTAGACTGGGGTCCCACTTGTATGCTGACATGTTTGATCCATATTCAGTAGGGGATGTTTATAATGTTGAAGTGTCCTTTTCCTATAGGTCAATGTATTGTTGTTCTCAACTTATTCTCATATACATCAATTTGTTACCATGGCCCCAGGGCTGGCCTTACCATGAGGTGAACTGAGGCAGCCACCTCAGGTGCCAGACTGTGGGGGGTGCAACTAGGACCCAGAGTATAGAAAATTGTGTCTGCTGCTGGTGCATATGTATCCTCTCTGCTCTAGATGCACAGAGATGGTAGAGTTCTGTGCTGGAGGAAAGAGGGCACAAGAGACATAACAGGAAGGCAGGAGAAAAGGTGGCATGGAGGAGTCATTTGAGCTCCCTGCCTCAGGTGCCAAAATGTTGTGGGCCGGCCCTGCATGGGCCTTTGTGATCAACTATCACATCCTGTGTCCTGATTACTCAACTCAGCCTGAACCAGTTATTTTGGGACTTTTATATAATGATGCATCTGCTGAGTCTGAGGGTATTTTTTCTATCATCCTATGTGGGTGAAAGGTCCCAGACATAAGTTCCCCTTTTCAGTCCTGGGAAACCATAAATAAGCTATGACCTGTATCTGGGTGAGACCATGTCTCAACCACAGAAATTTCCTAATCTTGCAAACAGCCTGTTATAGCCTGGACCAAGGATAAAATATAGCACCATATTCCTTGACCTGGACAGTGAGCTTATGTGTGTTTTTTTCATTTGAGTGCTACCCTGTCCTCTAATTGGCTGTAATGCAGACATGGAACTCATTGGAAAGTGCATTCAGAGGCCGACCCATTTTGTTATACCCTAGAGCAGGAACCACTGCACTGCAGGGGAACCAAATTCACCCCTGGGCTGAGCTGTACTGCACCCATGCTGCTCCTACACCTCCTCTGGACTGCCACACAACCCCATCAGTGCATGGCACCAACAGGTTTGTGGTTGGCTGTGTGGGGGGAGACAGGGCTTTTTACCTACCATGGGCAAGCAGCATATGTATACAGACAGGTACAAGCAACAGGACCACTAATTTGGGGCTCTTGATAGACTTATTTACAAACATGCCCTGACCCCAGCTAAGAAAGGGCACGGACCTGTACCCAGGCGGGTCAATGGCAAAACCTCCCCCAAATAGTTGAGTGCTGCTGTACTAGTCTTCAGTTGGCCTTCACAACCTGCAATGGGCAGACATAAGGCCTAGTATATTATACCTGAACCCAGGCATCAGTCAAGCTTACACAAAGGGCCTGCGGGAATGCCAAGAGCAGCTTTTCAATGCCTGCCTCCCACTCCCCTGGGTGTAGGGTTGCCAGATGGTTTCAACAAAAATACCGGACACACTTGTCTACCCATTAAAACAGTGTTTCCCAATTTTATTTGGCCTTTTCAACTTGAAAGAATTTTGCAGAATCCCTAATAATAGTCATATATGGAGCTGAAAAAGTAGACCACAAATAAGTAAGGATAAGAATAAACAAATGCTAAACAAGGTCATGATATGTAGATTAATCTATCATAGTCAATTTATATTTGTCACAATTAAATTTTTAAATACAAGAAATCACGTGACTATACTGAAGTAAAGTATTCACGAGAGCACTGCCTGCGCACTCGCATACAAGCAACTGGTTTCACAGCTGAAGCTTCAACTTTGTCTAACGTGGCACTAGTATATTCGTATTCACTCACCCACCCACATGATCCACTCTCCCTGAGAGTGAATACAGGGATTTACGGTGGTATACAATCGATCCCACCACTGACTCACTGTGAGTGCAGCGCTGAGTAGTGCCATCATTGTCCCCACTTTCTGGGTAAGCTGGCACAGGACACAGGGACACGTATCATGGCAAACACAAATGAAAATTGTTTTCAATAAAATTCATAAATGCTTAA
>CM057845.1:229643093-229658606 GCA_030068395.1 Apalone spinifera | reverse complement strand
ATGGCAAACACAAATGAAAATTGTTTTCAATAAAATTCATAAATGCTTAAATATGAATTATTTTTTAAAATCATAAAATGTTCTTGTAATGAAATTTTCTCACAGAACCTTTATTTTCACTTTGCAGAACCGTGAGGTTCCGCGGAACACCATCTGGGAAACAGTGCATTAATATATTAATGAATTAATCTAAATCAACACAACCATATTATTAGCATGATATCCAAGTAACTTGATAGGCTACACCTGACTCTACCACTGGCTTGTTTGGTGGCCTTATACATTTCCAGTGTCCGTGCTTCACTTTCCTCTTTTAAAACAGGAGATTAGTGATACTTGACTTGCTTTGTAAAATGTTCTGAGATCTACTGAAGAAAAGTCCTGTACACAAGTTATGTATAATTACTACAATTATCCAACTACAGACGCTATTTGTATTTAAAATTGCTCAGATGAAAAACTATGATCCTGATCCTCAGGCCTATAGAAGCAAGCCACAGATGGACTTTAACATACAACAATTTAGGAGCCATTACACTAGCTGGGAATTATTGGAGTGCAACAGTACCCCTTGTCATGACCCCCACTCAGCCCCTGTGGAGGATGCTGTGAGAGGATGGTGGTGTATATCCAACTCAGGGAAATTGTCAGCTAACCAGGTGTGGCAATCTTATGGTCCTTTTGTGGTCCTGGCTGATCATCTGGTGTGGTCAGAAGGGGATTTTTTTTGTGTAGTATAGCATTGTCCAAGTGGATTCATGCAGCAGAGAAGAGATCACTTTCTTATGAAACGTTTTCTGTTGACCCCTGGGAAAAGCAAATTATTTGACCTGTTAGACTGTAACTCTGTTCTGGTTTGGAAATTATTATGTTTCAAACATGAACTTTTCATGGAAACTATGATATCAGAAAGTAATGTTTCTTTTGAACAACAAGATGAATACTTAGGGCTTTGACTGGGATTATACAGGCAGAAAGATTAGGAAACGCTGATGTAGAGAGTACTCATTACAGCAGCACAACACAGAATGTACAATGAAGCAACGTATACAGTACAGGATGTTACTACAGAGATGGCAAAACCTGCTAAATGGAAGTATTTAAAGCCTCCAATGGAAGTGGGGTCAGCAAATTTAAATTATGTTAAACCTGAGATTAACAAATTGCTTTTTGTTTAAAACTGAATAGGATTTAAGATTCTTCTGGGAGAAAGTTGTACATTTCTCAGAATTTTATAGATTACTTTCTTTTGTTTTTTTTCATAAATATCACAATTCTTGCTATGAGAGGAAGAAACTTCTGCTTTATTTGGAAAGAATTGGGGGGCTGATGGAGATGCAGAACAGACAGGAGAAAAACAATGGAAGCAAAATAATAATAAACAAGCATTGAAATCCCTAACTGGTCTTCAAATGGTAAAAAAAGTCATTAGAAATTAGTGCACAGGATGAAGTTCCGATTCTGATCTGAATTTTTCCCCCAAGGTCAGAGTTATGGGATTCTAGTTTAGCCTACTCCCTAATAAAAATACACCAGTGGTATGTGTCTTTTTTAAAGATAGTGTCCCAGATCCCCTGCCATAACATGGCATCTTTGTGCTGCTCTGGTGGTGAAAAGGGGCTGTAAAATCAGCATAGCCACCTTCTTTCAAGTTCCTGGTATAGTGGACATAGCGAAGGAAAGGGCATGTCTTGAGGGCTGCTATACTTCTGGATTTTTAGCTAGTGGAGCTACCCCTTGTGGAAGCAACTTACTGAAGCTGTCCTGGGACCCATCTTATTAAACTTATTTATAAATGATAGAGAAAGGGGTAAACAGTGAGGTGGCAAAATTTGCAGGTGATACCAAACTGCTCAAGATAGTTAAGACGAAAGCAGACTGTGAAGAGCTTCAAAAAGATCTCACCAAACTAAGTGATTAGGCAACAAAATGGAAAATGAAATATAATGTTGATAAACGTAATGTAATGAACATTAGAAAACATAATCCCAACTATATATACAATATGGCTATGTCTACATTGCATCCCTCTTGCACAAAAGCCTATGCAAATGAAGCACAGATTAGCATATTACCACACTTCATTTGCATAATTAATTAGGTACCGTTTTTGCAGAAGAGGCTTTTGCCCAAAAAGGAGCCATCTACACAGCTCCTTTTTGCACAAAACACCCCTCTTGTGAAAGAGCTATTGTTCCTCATGTTTTCAGGAAGAACGGCTCTTGCGCAAGATGGATGCAATGTAAACGTAGACTATGATGTGGACTAATTTGGCTACAACTACTCAAGAGAGAGATCTTGGCATCATTGTGATTAGTTCTCTGAAAATATCCACTCAGTGTGCAGCAGCAGTCAAAAAAGCAAATAGAATGTTACGAGTCATTAAAAAAGGGATAGAGAATATCTTATTGCCTCTATATAAAACCATGGTACACTCACATCATGAATAATGCATAAAGATGTGGTCACCTCATCTCAAAAAAGATATATTGGCATTGGAAAAGGTTCAGAAAAGAGCAACAAAAATGATTAAGGGTTTGGAACTGGTCCCATATGAAGAGAGATTAAAAAGACTTTGAATTTTTCAATTTAGAAAAGATGAGACTAAGGGGGGATATGATAGAGGTCTATAAAATCCTGACTGGTACAGAAAAGTGAATAAGGAAAAGTTATTTCCTTATTCCCATAATAAAAGAACTAGGGGTAACCAAATTAAATTAACAGGCAGCAGGTTTAAAACAAACAAAAGGAAGTTTTTCTTCTCTCAGTGCACAGTCAACCTGTGGAACTCCTTGCCAGAGAATGTGATGAAGCTAGAACTTTAACAGAGTTCAAAAAAGAGCTAGATAGATTCACTGAGGTTAGGTCCATCAATGGCTATTAGCCATGATGGGTAGGAATGGTGTCCCTAGCCTCTGTTTCTCTGGAGGTGGATGACAGGGGAGGGATCACGTGAAGATTATCTTAAAATCTCAAGTATAATGCACACTTTTTTCCTGGTTTTTTTAGCATCAAAGATGGGGTGTGCATTATCTATAGGAGGTTTTTTAAAAATGTTTTAAACTCACCCTCGGCAGGCACGAACTGGGCCGACGAGAGGGGGGGCAGGCAAGGCCCTGGGCGTGAAGGGCCCCCCCCCCCGGCAGGCGTGAGCTTGGCGTGCCGGCATCTGGGTGGGGGAGGCTCCCCTGGCAGGCGTGAGCTTGGTGTACCAGAGCTGGGCGGGGGAGGCACCCCCAGCAAGCGCGAGTTCGACACACCGGCAGCTGCGCGGGGAAGGCCCTTCCCTCCAGGTATAAGTTCGGCACGTGGACAGCTGGGCGAGGGAGCAGGTTTCCTTCCCGTTTCTTCCCTCCCATTCTCCTGTATAATGGGTGCGCATTATACATAGGAGTTTGGGTTTTTCATGATTTTAAGAGTCTAAACTCAGGGTGAGCACTATACATAGGTGCGCATTATACTCGAGATTTTACGGTACCTCTTTTGATTCCTCCCTCTGGCATCTGGTATTGGTCACTGTCAGCAGACAGGATACTGGGGTAGATGAACCTTTGGTCTGACCCAGTATGGCCGTTCTTATGTTCTTATGTTTTTAAGCTCTAAGGCTGCTTTCAGTTCCAACAGGGCTGAATTAGGCTCTATGCAGGCCTAGAATAGGGAGCCATACAGTTTTGTGAAATCACATTTTATTCCTCTGTAGGTGAGTGAAATCACTTACCCTGAAACATTGTTGTGTGAAGACAACTGGACCCTGAATGAAAATGAAAGCCTCTCAGAGAAACTTGGTGGCTGTTCTTGTTCTCTCTGCAAAGTTAAGAATAATATAAGCAATCCTGTTGAATTGTAATTTTAGTAATTTATCTCTTCTTGTCCTTGGCCTCCAAACATTTAAAATGGTATTTATTAATATTAAAACAAAAACTGCAGGGAGCAATCCTGCCTTGGGCAAAGGATGGACAATATGGGGCAAACGGTAGGTTCTTCCCAGTCTGCTGTTTCAAACCAGAGTTTAGGATGATCCATGATGGGGACAATAAATAGCACAGGCAATGTTTGATTAGTGTGAGATCTGTAAAACCAAGGCAAGCTACAGGAACCTGTGTCCAGTGGCTTTAACTAAGATTACTTTTTTTATTCACTGAAATGAGTTTTGTCCTTTATCTGTACTGTGGGATAATTAAAATGACTTAATGGGTCTTTCGGTTACTAGATCCTGTTTCTGTGCTTTTTTGCAGAGCAAGCGCACTCAGAATATATAGCCTCAGTCTTATTGCACAACGAAAAAATAATACATTAAAACAATTCTATAATTTCCGGAAATAGAAATATAAAATATAATATAAAGTAAAATTAAAAAAACTCCAAAGCAGAAAATGTCAATACACATAAACTAGAAGTTAAATTTTCATTTTGATACATGGTCAATTAATTTGGGGCAAAGGACTAGTTGACATAATGGATATTTTCCATATCTAATTTTTACATTATCTATATAGATAAATCATTCTCCAAAGAGGGAGCTTACATATTTAGCTGTTGTTTCATTCTTGTGCACTGCACAGGAGTGATTCAGTACATAGGGTCATAAAAATAATTCTTTTTACATCTGGCATCTGCTGAGAGTTTCTTCATAAACACATGTCTTCACTACGCAGAAGATCCACGCTGCCTATCTATTTTCCAGGGTTCAATTTATCGGGTCTAGCGAAGGAATAAGTTTATTATAAAAATGTGTACTTTGATTGATGAAAGCAGAACAAAGTAGACTACTCTGCAAATAATACTAAACATGCAATCAAAGCTAGATTCACTAAAAAAAAACTGGTTACAAATTAGTAATCAGTTACTAAAACTGCTTATTCTCAATCTAGTTATTGTTTCTGGCAGAGTCCTTCACAGGCAAGATAAATCTTAGCCTGGGTTCAGCAGTTCTTTCCCTCTCCCCTCTCAGGTACAATCTTTTTGTTTCTATTTGTTTATTATAATTTTGGAGTGGGGAGGTAAAGCTGAAGACAATCATTGTTTTTCTCCCTCACTTTATATAGAATTTTTATAAGGTTGGAAACCTTTGTTTGAGTCCCCCAATCCCTCTCTGCTATGGAATGGTTCAGCAGTCTAAGTTAGTATCAGGTGACCAGGTCACCTCACTTCATCATCCATGAGTCAGTAGCTTTATGGTACATCTACCGGAGGACCAACGGTATACACAGTTCATTGTTTTAGCTGATGGGTCATCAGCTCTGTCTGGCTTTTCCATTGTAATCCTTGAAGTGTGAGAGAGCAATGGGACGGTCCCAAAGAAGTAAATATGAACTACAGATACACAATATTCCTAACTTCAAATGCAAAAATAATACATGCATATAAATGTGATAATCATATTCACTAAATCATAACCTTCCCAATGATATCTTACATGAATTACCTTGTATAAATATATCCGTTATTTCATATTCTTATCATAAGCACCTTTTGTGAAATGTCACATCACAGAATGATTTAGAAAATAATTACTATTTCTTTAGTTCAAGACAGATGTTGGATCAGTCCAAGTTATTTCACTAATGTTTATTTTAAAATCAAGAGTCACACGAATGCCATGAAGTTTCTAATTTTAGAAAATGTCTTTCTGAATATGAAGACCACCAGGCAGGCAATCCTGAGAAAACAAACACAATACTTTCACCACCACCCCTGCCCCCACTGCAAAAAGAGCCATTCCAAGCAAACAGCACACAGTTCTCACAAAAAGGGAGTGATCTAGGCTGAAGTTTGTAAAGCAAGTCAAGAATAAAACATACCCTGGAGATGCATTTAGATTGAGTTTCCCTTTGAGAGCCACTAAGAGATTTATGTGATTTCAATATCATTTTGTGCCACTGCTTGTTGGGAATAATTTCATTACTATTCTTCTCATAAAATCCAGTATGCATTCTATCTAGAGAACAAATTCTGCATGTGCAACTCCCAGAGAGATAGATGGAAATTGTTGTAAATTTGTCTGAGAGAAGGATATGGCACTATTTTACAAGTATCCTGCTGAAGCTTTAAGAAAAGTTCCAGATGGATAGTTAATTCATTACACTATAGGTACATCTACACAGCAACATTATTTCAAAATAACTTAATCTGCATCTACAAAGCAGACAGTTATTTCGAAATAATGTTGAAATACTGTCAAGCTGGAGGGCTTCTTACTCACTCCTGTAACCCTCATTGTACAAGGAGTAAGGGAAGTCAGAGAAAGAGTGCTCTATTTTGAATTAAGTGCTGTGTAGACACTCCCAATTTCGAAATAAGCTATTTCAAAATATGCTACACAATTGATGTAGCTCAATTTGTGTAACTTATTTCGAGTTAAGCCCAGCTGTGTAGATGCACTCTATGGGTGTGTCTAGACTACAGGGGTTTTTTTTAGAAAAATTGGCCTTTTTTTAAAAAAACTTCCCCTTGCGTCTAGACTGCTGCCGCATTCTTTCAAAAGTAAATCGAAAGAACATGTTAGTTTTTTCGAACACGGAAAACCTCATTTTATGAGGAATAATGCCTTTTTTCGAAAGAAGGCGCTATGTAATGCAAACTGTGCTTTTTCGAAAGAGAGCATCTAGACTGCCTGGGTGCTCTCTTTCGAAAGAGCAGCTCGCTTTTTCGAAAGTACTGGCTGTAGTCTAGATGCTGTCTTTCAAAAGAGGCTTGCAGTCTAGATGTACCCTATATGTCCCTAACTAGAAGACTTACCCAGCATCACCCAGGTCCTTCAGGGCAGAGGTCTGGGGCTGTGGGGGATGCAAGAGTAAGGGTTGAGGGGTGAGAGGTTAGAAGTCAGAACAGGGGGTGAGGAGCTCAAGTCAAAGGGTGGGGGTGCAGGAATCAAGGAAGGGCGTTGGGAGGAGGAGGGGAGTTCAGGGAAGGAGGTAGAGGGCAGATGTTGGGAGCGGCCACTGGCTTTTCTCCAGTGCTGGCCCAAGGTTGGCGGTGGACATGTGGCCTGCCCATTGGCTGCTCCCTGGGGACTGTGGGGGTTGTGCAACCTACCTGCCATCTGCTCCCGAGGTCTTGCTTGGGCTGACAGGGACTGTGTAGCTGCCCCATCAGCTGCTCCCTAAGGGTGGTCCAAGCCAGTGGGTGCTCTGTCTGAGCTGGCGTCTGCTCCCCAAAAGTGGGGGAGACTGTGAGGCCCAGCAGGCAGCTGTTCTCCAGGGGCAGTGAGGGCTGCACTGGCCAGCTAGCAGCTATTCCTCAAGTCAGACTGGGTGGGGCCCATGTTGCCAGCCAGTGAGCTACTTGAGGCTGGGACTGCCCCTCTGTGGTCATTCTGGGGCATAAATGTCTCCTGCGCTTGTTGACACCCATGGTCATTCATGCTATCACACCACTCCCTTACTGTTCGATAAGAAATAATTGCATTCCACACACAGCCCATTGTCCTGGCACATTTTAATTTATGAAAAGAGGAAGCTGCATTCTGAATTTGGTGGTCGTACTTCCTTTGGTTTAGGAGGAATTCTTGAACATCTGACTCACAGACAGATGGACGGACACACGGAGGACCAGATGCATAAACTCTCTCCAATATATAGTAGATAATGATTTTGATAATCCCACCAAAAAAAACCCAGATTCACTGCCATAACTATGCGCCCAATTAAGTCAATGGTAATGGTAAACTCCCATTAAGAGTAGGCAAAGGCTGAGTATTTTTGAAAATTCCATCGTAAGAATCTCAAGGGAAGAAAAAGAAATATTCTATAAATGAAAACCCAGGTGTACTCCCAGGAAAATTCTTTATTTGTCTGAAATCTAAATGCACCTTTATTTTCTATTGGAGGCATTTCTGCATTTAGTATGCATTTGTTAAGTGCTAATTGCCAAATGGTATCTTAGGAATTGGCAAGAACAAGAAATCAAATTCAAGTAGAACCCAATACCCTTGCCTTTCCTTGGTTCAGTGCTCTTTCTCCATCTTATAATGAAAATGTTTCCAACTTTTGTCTTTGGAACTACTGAGTGGGGGACTCATTAAGAGATGAGTCTCCCTGCATGCCAAGAACAGGGTGAAGCTTGGGCTTATATATGGTCTCATTCTTTGTAGAGTGCCTAAGGCTGTGTTCCTTCCTACTCACATTCCTGCCTCTGAAGAATATGAACCCTAGCCTTGCCTATTTTACTTCACCCTTTGATCTCAAATATTGTTGTGCATCATGACAGGAGAACAAATCCTTATGATAGAATCAGTTTATCCCATTGTGGATTATCTAGATGAGCAACAGTGGCTTGAAAAATAATAGGTTTTATGGGAAGCCATTATGATACAGTCTTTAATTGCACAATCACATACAGTTTTCTCCCTCAGGGACTCCTGCCTCATGGGCTTTGTGCTTTGAACCTTAGAATCTTTAAATGTTGAAACCTTTCTATCCACCACATAGACCTGTGGCACTGGAACAATCAGAGTAACTGATAGCAGTAGTAGTTTGTTATCCTCTATGCAGAGGCAATGCATGTATGTGTGTGGGAGAAGCACGACGGGTCACATCCCCCTCACCAATGCCATAGGAACATTCCATCTAGGGACACCTCAAGGAAATCACTCTGAGCCCCTTGCTTTGGGAGCTCAGGGTGGTCTGGGGTAATAGCGGGGGAGGGGGGTCGTGCTGGCAGCTAGGTCAGGCCTTTCCTTGAACTCACTGGCAGTGGGAAAGTGGAGCAGCCCCATCCCAGTCCACTCCACTTCCCTGGCTCCAGGCCATGTTGCTCGGTGGAAGAGGTCTCAGGGGAAGGTGTGGAACTGCCTCTAACACTCACCAGCAGCAGGAAGTGGAGCAATGTGGCTGGTAGCCGGCGGAGTGGGCTGGGGCTGGGTCATTCCACTTCCCATCACCAGTGCAAGGTCAAGCTCGATCCCTGCTGCTCGTAGCAGGTACCCTGCTAGTACCCTGGACCTCATTGCTCAGGGGAGGGTGTTTGGGGGGATGGGGTTGAGTGGGAAGAAATGGGGAGAGGACTGCTGTGCACGGAATGGAATTTTCATTGAACTATCCATAATGGCTCCAAAATTTTTCTTGGGTAGTAACAGGTAGTTTAGAACTCATAATTGTTAATGTATTGTAGGAATTACTTTTTTCCAGAATGCATTATTTTGCACTTATCAGTACTGAATTTCATCATCCATTTTGTTGCCCCTTTCCTGAGTTGTGAGATCCCTCTTTGCAACCTGCTCTAGATTTAACTCTCTTGAATAATTTTATATCACCTGCAAACTTTGCCACTTCACTGTTAATTCCTTTTCCAGATCATTAATGAATATATTGAACTGCACAGACCTCGGAACAGATGATTGGGTGACACTGCAATTTATGCTACTGTAATTCTACTGTAATTCCATCTACAGGTGACCCCTGACTTACTACCGCCCTACTTACGACCCCCACATTTACAACCTTTTTTTATTTTAAACAGTCTTCTTGTGTGTCTAATGGGAATTTAGACTTTCCCCTCCTGCACATGCACTGGCCGACCCTACCAGCTCCGGCTCTTGCAGCAGGCATGCTCTGTAGCCTGGCTATTTCAACGAGGCAGGCGGCCTCTGCAAGCTCTAGCTCCTGGCAGGCCACCCAGCTTCTGCAGGCAGCCCCGCCTGCCTCTGTGCAGACACCTCCGAGCCCCCCACCTCCCAGGCAGGTTGGTGACAAGGCAGCCTCTGTGCCGACACCTCCAGTGCCCCTACCACCTCCTAAAAGTGGGTCCTCCTGCCTTCATGCCGTGTGGCTCACAGCCCTCCCAGCAGACTGCCCCCACCAGCTCTGCCTCCCAGCAGGTTGACAGGCTGCCCCCCCCCCAGCCTGAATCCTGGCATCCCCCACAGCTCCTGCCCCCCCCTCCAGCCCACAGCCCAGCCCCCCCGTGGCTCCCCTCCCTCTCGCCAGACCACATCTTGGTCCCTCCCCGCAGGTGGCCGACCAGTTCCCGGTCCCCCCGGAAGCCCAGCCCCCTCACCATCTCCTGCTACCTTGGCAAGCCGCCCCTGCCATCTCCACGTCCCCCCTCCCTCCTGGCTCCCACCCCAGTCTCCTCCCCTTCTGCTTTTCTCCAGTAACCATCTCCCTTCCCAAGTTAAGATGAAGGTATTTTCTGTACTTTATTTTCATATTGAATGTTTGTTTACAGTTAATAAATGTTTGTAAAAGCATATATTGTTGTATTTACTTTTTCTCCACTTCCAAAGTCAATTTTGGCATTTTTAGGGCATGAAATGGGGTTCCAGGAACAGAACCCCCATTTTTATCATTGTGCCTATGGGAAAAGAGGGTTTGACTTATATTACAACGGCTCGACTTACAACAGTTCCAGGAACCAATTTGATTGTAGGTGTGGGGGTCGCCTGTATGTCAATGGAGTTAGATAGGCACAGAATGAATAAAACTGGTGATTCTGGCCAATTGTAATCACTGTTTGCTCAGTCTCTCTCTTATAGTCTCATTATACTTTTTCACCTTGAAGTGCATCAATTACTAGGGAAACACTGAAACGATGACTTGTGGGTGGTTGGGCTTGGGAACACCCACAAGTGCAGTATAGAGTCAGCTTATATTTGATGGTTAGAATTTGCTGCATATAATAGCTGGGGAAATAAAATACAACTGTTGACTACCTCCGAGGGCAAGAGATTATAATACTGTCAAGGCAGAAATAATTCATGAGACTCTGACAGTTTTCAGGCATCTCTTTCTTACATTGTATTTCCTCCATCTGTTTGTTGTATCCAGCTGTTACCTCCATCTTATATTTAGTTTGTAAATTCTTCCAGGCAGGGTGAATGTGCCAACTGCCAACACAATAGGGCCCCGATGCTTGGCTGATATCACGATAGAGACTATAAAAAAGTGGTGAACAATATTGCACAACAGAGAAGACACCATATTACTGAATGCAAATTTTTGTATTTTTTTCATTTGTCGCAAGTCAGGCTATTGCAACGTCTTATCACTTTTTAAAGATTAAATACCATTAAAGAGATTTTCTGATTTTTATTCAAATTAGTTAATTGATATAGGGTTTATTCCTCCATCCCCATTCACTTGCTGTATGCAGGTTATCTTTTACTACTTTGTTTTTAGCATTGGGCAGTGTATGCTTTCAATTACTGCCTTACATAAAGAAGGCTAAAAGAATTGTAAACGTTACAGCACAGTTTACATAGATGAGACACTTCTTTGAGAACTCCAGCTTATTTCTCAAATTCAGAGCCAAACTACCCATTCTCATTATTTTTTTAACTCTTCCCCAAACACAATCAAATCCTTTTTAAAAACATGTCCTTTTTAATGTTTTTAAAAGAACATTATGCCTTTTATTCTAGCCAGGTGTTAGATGTTGCTCATTCTTTGTCTATAAAACAAAAGAGGCCCATTTGAATTCAGTGAATTTACTTAGTCACTAGTGCTAGAGTGTTGACTGCTAAGTTGACTTGTCACCTTTTGTTCCCATTTAAGTACCTTTTAAGCGCCAATGAATTGACTAGTCAGTGAGTTAAGTGTATCTGCAGTGGCTGTTAATCCCTTCTGCAGATTCCCTGTCCAGATATGGCTACTAAAAAAAGCTATTAGATTTTCTAATGACTGCCACTTTGTCTCTATTATTCTATTATTTTATATTTACATTGCTGCATCTATTTCTAGAAGGTGCTTTTTTTAAAATGATGCCATTGCATTATAGTGGGGAAAAAAGCAAAAATATCAGATCTAGTAGATATGAGTTTGTGCTTCCAAGATACTTAGGCAGGGTTGAGCAATAATTTTTGCCCATGGGCCACTTAAAAAATTGTTGAAGTAGCCCCGGGGCACCCCAGAAGGGGCAGGGCCTATACAGAAAGGGGTGGGGCCCTTCTCTGCCCAGTACATACCTGCAATCACTCTAGTTTTGAATGGAGTGGCACCCTCCCATGGGCACCCCGTTTTTGGTCAGATGTGAGTTTGTATTTCTTTGAATTCTTATAGCAGGGTGCCTTCCACCTCTCCCGAGTACCCCTCAGAGGATGGTTCTTTTGGAAGGTCTTTGGTGACTCAGCCCTCCAGCCAAGTCACACACACTGTCCCCCCTTCTAGTTCTTTTTCACAACCCTGGTATGGGGCAATCACATTGAGTCTTTCACCCCAGAGGCACTGAATTCTTCAACAGACCAACAGGGGCCCATTTTGGAACCCTCAGTTGGTGTCTTTTCAGCAGCACTCCTTGGATTTAGTCTTCAACCAGACAAGCATGGCTCATCAAGCTACTCTTGCCCAATCTGGCTAGGTTTTGGGCTCAGTACTCTGAGTTTAGCCTGCCCACACTGATTTATCCATGGACCTACTACTCTTTCAGCCTGCCAGGCAGCTGGTCTTTGGCAACCTTCCCTGCATTCAGTCCTGCTGCTTTTCCAGGCACCCAGTCCTCCTCCTTCAAGATCTAGGCAGCAACTGACTGTGGTGGCTCTGCTGCTTCATTTTATATGACCCTTCTACCCACTGATTAGTCACTCCAGCAGCCCCTCTGATTGGTTATTTCTCTGTAGCCATTCTAAGCTGCCTGGGGGACTTCTCCTCTGCTGTTTTCTGGGGTGAGGTGAGGCAGGGCCATGAGGCCTTCAGAGAGGGCCTCCAGATTTTGTCCAACACATCACACCTGCATTGACAGAAAACCCTTTTCTGTCCATGTATAAAGTATTTACATTGCAGCAACAAAGCTGCAGTGCTATAGTTGTGGCACTGTAATTGCTGTTGTGTCAACATACCTTTAGGAGCTTTCTACAGCACCGGAAAGGGTTTTTCTATTTATACAGTAAATTTATCCCCCTTTCCCTTCACAAGTTGCTTCCCTCTACCTAGCTGTAGCTAAACTGGGAATTAGGTTGACTTAACTATGGCATCCAGGGAATTAAAATTTTTACAGACACGAGCAATGGATTTAAGTTGACCTAATTGTAAGTATAATTCTTAGGTAAGAATAACTAATTTATACTGAGGCATTAAGTGATGGGATGAATGAACTCTGTATGGCGCTTCACAACAAAGGGGTTAAAATCCTGTGCTATCCAACTAAGTGTGCTTGTATCTGGTGCTGAAATTACAAAGGGAGAAAAATCTACCTTAGCTTCTAGCTGTCTGTGATCTGACAGCTAGTTTAGTTGGACAGCAGCAGTTCTTGAGGGGAATGTTAATGAGACCATCGGGCATCATGCACCTGATTCCCTGAATGAGCAAAGAAGCAGCACAGGACAAGGGCTCTGATAGCTTGAGAATGAAGACACAGAAATTGCTCTTGAGCTGGGTGAGAGCAAGACTTTTATTTTTTTTAAAAAGAATGACTAGCAAGGACAAACTGCACTGCATTTTAGAAATTGTTGACTGCAGCTTGCTTTTCTTGCTTTTGAAATTGTTGGCTGGGAGGTGGGGAATCTTACCTTCTGACTTGAGAAATCTTGCAACAGAAAATTTTACACGTTTTATCTACCAAATCCTGGTCATATGATTAACCATGCCACTGCAATGTGTGACGTGAAACCCTTCATTACCTTTGTCCTTTGTAAGTGCACTTGTTGCATCAACAGTCTGTCAACAGTCACTTCTTTAAAAAAAAATTCCCAGTCAAACAAAAAAAATCCCAAAACATTTTTGATCAAGCCATGAAGAAACACGGCACAAACAAGAATGGGTTAAACATGGCAAGCCACAGGTTTTTTTAAAATAAAATAATCCCAAATAGTGTGGCGGGAAGATGAAACTGACTGTTTTTCCTCCTTCCATTCCTATAATTGGGGGGGGAGGGGAGGAAAGGGGGAGGAGAGCAGCTGCCCCAAGGCCAAGCAATTTAAAAGGGCCCAGGGCTTCCAGCCACAACCACTGTTATAGAACAGCAGCAGTGGTCAGACCCCTGGGTCCTTTAAAACTCTGCAGGAGCCCTAGTTGTTGCAGGCTGGACAGCACTGAAGGGTTGATGGGAGAAGGTTAGCCCTTAGCCCTGCCTCTTCTGCTTGAGCTGCCTTCTTCCTTGTCCATGGGTCCCACAATTCTTTGGGCAGAGTTGCCTATAACCATGAGACAGTCCCAAATATCCAGTTAGACCCAAATATCTAAGCAATAGGGAGGGAAGATAACACTCAGTATATGGCTATGCCACAAGCACTACAGCAGCGCAGCTGTAGTGGCACCACTGAAATGTGGATGCTTGATCTAGCTAGGGAGGAGTTTTTGAGGGGAGTTAGTAAATCCAGCCTCTCAAAAGGCAGTATCTGGATCACTACAATAATTCTCTGTCAACTTTTCATTGTCTACACTGGGGCTTAAATTGGTTTACCTACATTCCTCATGATAGATCCTGCACTTCTATTAAACCATTTTTAGCACTGGATGGGACTTCTTCCAGTCTCTCCTTATGCAATGAATGAAAATGGCTACAAGACTGAGGGTATGTCTAGATTACATGGCTCCGTCGACGGAGCCATTTAGATTAGGTTAGTAGACATAGGAAAATGAAGCGGCGATTTAAATAATCACCTCTTCATTTACATGAAAATGGCTGCCGCACTGTGCCGATCACCTGTTTGGTGGCACAGCGCAGTAGTCTGGATGTTCCGCGGTCAACAAGGAAGCCCTTGTCAACCGCCCCGATAACCCTCATTCCACGAGGCATAACGGGGAGGTCGACAAGGGCTTCCCTTGTCAACCGCGGAGCGTCCAGACTGCTGCTCTGTGCCGCCAAACAGCTGATTGGCCCAGTGCGGCAGCCATTTTGATGTAAATGAAGCGGCGATTATTTAAATCACCACTTCATTTTCCTATGTCTAGAAACCTAATCTACATGGCTCCGTCGACGGATCCATGTAGTCTAGACATACCCTGACTAAGCTGGTAGGCGATTTAAGATGATCTTGCCTCAAATCAGTCTGGGTTGGTGCTCATCCCTTAGAGGTCCCATGCTCAGATTTACCCCTGAAGTTGATTATCCACTTAGTCAGCATCTATACCCTGGACAATGAATCATAGAATGATAGAATACCAGGACTGGAAGGGACCTCGAGAGGTCATCGAGTCCAGTCCCCTGCACTCATGGCAGGACCAAATACTGTCTAGACCATCCCTGTTAGACATTTATCTAACCTACTCTTAAATATCTCCAGAGATGGAGATTCTACAATCTCCCTGGGCAATTTATTCCAGTGTCTGACCACCCTGACAGTTAGGAACTTTTTCCTAATGTCCAACGTAAACCTCCCTTGCTGCAGTATAAGCCCATTTGCTTCTTGTTCTATCCTCAGAGGCCAAGATGAACAAGTTTTCTCCCTCCTCCTTATGACATCCTTTTAGATATCTAAAAACTGCTATCATGTCCCCCCTCAATCTTCTCTTTTCTAAACTAAACAAACCCAATTCCTTCAGTCTTTCCTCCGAGGTCATGTTCTCTAGACCTTTAATCATTTTCGTTGCTCTTCTCTGGATGCTCTCCAATTTCTCCACATCTTTCTTGAAATGCGGT
>CM057845.1:229631676-229642993 GCA_030068395.1 Apalone spinifera | reverse complement strand
TGTTTCCTGCTGATCTGGCTAAAACTCCTCCCCATTGAGTGTGTCGGGGGGGGGAGGGGGGGGACAGAGGGGAGAAGCATTATGACATCATTATGTTAGAATGCTCCAGTCACATGACTGGTGAGGAGGCTCCCCAGCACATCAGTGCATAACACAGAAACTGAATTCAGTATTTCACAAACAAAAACAAAAACAAAAACAAAAACAAAAAAATCCACAACAATCAGGGTAAATGGGTCAAAAGTAAAAGCAAATACTCTTCCAGGAAGTTATTTTCTTTAGAGCAACAGCTTTCAAAGGAGAGTCCAGAAGAATTGTCTCACCAAGTGAGAGGGTCATTTTCCAAACACTTCATTCAATTAGTCATTAATCTGACCTGCTTCCTACAATATGTGATGATAGGAAAAAGTGAAAACAACTGTATACTAATTATACAAATGAATCTCGGATGAAACAATCACAATTCATATAGTAATCAAGAGTTTTAAATTACCAGTAACTGTGGCTGTATGATTAAAATTCACCCAATACAAAACTAGGAAAAATTTGGTTTCACAGGCTTAAAACACAAACTAGTCTCAAATATTTGCTAATCTCTTTGGTATTCTAAATTATTTAATGAATGGCCCTTGGGAACACATGTTGGTATCTGTATTACTCATGAGTTGTTTGTTGCTGGCATTTAAGCTTCAAAACTGATATTTGACCAGATCATGCAGATTGTTTTATAACCTTCAGGAATTTGTGAATACCAAATGGCTTAAACATAGCTTATTTAAACTGAAGCACCACTATTTTTTTCACCATTTCTTTCCTTGCTAATGGAATAGTTCTGCTTTCAACCTTTATGAAAGTAAAGAATTAGTTTACTACTACCTGTAACATAAGTCATCGACTTACATCTAAATACAGAAATGTTGATTCCATGTTATGTTCAGAAATGCCAGAATATAGGAATGGGAGAATTTATTTAACTGAATATTCTGTTGAACTGAATGCAGCCATAGATACCCCACACCATACACAGTGGTCTCATAGTACAAATGTTGACAATATCACTATGGGAAATACCTTTCCTATTATGGCAGTTTTGAAATGACAGTTATTTTCACTGCTTCCCAGGAATCTTAATGAGAGCATGACTCTTCAGTCCTCTGTGAAATATATGTTTGGGGCAACATTTGTTTTTAATGTTTACAGTATGTCACAGGTGAGCATTTTAAGATATATGCTAACATTGCAAGTATGTCAATGGTGGAAATACTTCTCTCTGCACAATACATGGAAAGAGACAAGTGCATGAGACAGGAAAGAAAGATATTTAATATTATTACCAGCCATTCCTACATTTTGATTAACTTATTCAGTCCTACTGATCCCTTTTCTTCTTTTTAGTATTTAATCAGGCAAAGCACTGGGAAATCTATTCAATGAGAGCTTCACCAGCTAAAGAGTAGGCTCTGATTGCAGATTTCTAGAGTAATGTATCCAAAAAAGGATGTTATGGCAACTATCATTTTTATCTCATTGATTGAGGACAGTTCTTGAGGTCAAAATCATACATCTGAAACTGGTTCATTTAAGTCCCTAATGAGCTGTGTGAGATGAAGACTTTACTCATGTGTTATAATATATGCACATAATGTACAATGGAAAAGAAGAGATCTCAAAAGTAAAACATCTGAGAAATTACACAATTGCTGAAGGACATACAGATCTTCCTAAAAGGCATCAACTATAATGTCATATTTTGAATTGTGTCATCACATTAATTACATGAGGAAAATGCACGACAAGGAATTATTAGAAATGTGACAATATGGTATCTGGAGTGTGTTATGTGGCTTGTGGTTCTAAAGTACTTCCTTCACCTGAGAAGTGTGATACATTGAAACACTTGTCGTGAAGTCTGTGTTTATTTTTTGTACTGTCAATAACAATTGGATGAGACTCTGTAGAAATGCATACACGAGACCATCTCTGCTTTAAAAAGTTTATAGTTTACTTTAAGGCATCAGGTGGAGAAACATACAGTGTAGAAAACAGGGAAGATGTGGATGGAAGGGATTGTAGCCAAATGTCTCAGGTTAGTTAGGTGCACAATTGAGTGTCATATGTACATTTTACTTAACAAGCCAACTCTCTCAGTGTGATGTCAACATGTATTAACAAATGTTGCGATTATCCAAACATATACACTTTATAGGCCTGCAGTTAAGCAGCTTACAAATTAAATAACTGTATACACTTTTGTTTGCTTCAAGTACATTGGTCGTGTTTTGCAGAAATCTGTTCCTACATATTAGTTTCTAAGGATTCTGAAAACCAAGTATTGATATTGACGTGATCCACATTTTGAACAGTATTAATCAGAAAAAAAACCCACCCACATATTTGCCCTATTGGCTTTACAGTTTAACTTACATAGAACTTACTGTGGTACCTTATTTCAGACAACCAGGCCTATGTAGGGGGAAATAATTTATAAACTAATCATAGTTAAGAAGTATTGCAACAATTTAACTTCACTGTAAAAGCTGAAAATAGGAAACATTTTTAAAGACAGAGAGATCATACATTTATTTTCTTTTGTCCTTTATTTATGCCCTGGAATGTCTGCTGGGAAATCCAATGCACTACTTCAAAATGAGTGATGATTTCATTCTCATCACCCAAACCATAGGCCAAAAATTAATTTTGTTTAGTAGACAGCAATCCCCCGAGTCCACTTGCCTTCTCTTCCCCTGTCTTCTCCCTTGCCCCAGTTTACAAGCAAGTAGTGATTTCTTCAATTTTAATAAAAACAGTGATAAAAATTTGGCATTACTCCAAATCAGAACAGATTTAGTGGCATGTCAGCCCCCTTTTGTCCATGATTAAAGTGATTTCTTATGCTCTAAAGGCAGTGCATTACTCTTTCTTTCCTTTTCCTCCTCTCACGTTTTCTTTTCTTTGTCTTGCAGTCTTTCATAAAGATATTTTTCAGTGTCAGTCCCTCTCTTCCAATCTTTATTGAGAATATGGAAGAAAAATAATTATTCTCATCTATTTTTTTGTTTGCTTCATCAAAATGTGGTTCAAATAGATAGCTGTAATATATATCTTTTACTCCATCAGGAATGCCAGTAATAGAGAGAATTAGAAATCCATTGTACATTAAGGCTCATTTAGACTACGCTGAAGTTCCGAAAGAGGATATGCAAATTCTGCGGGAATTTTCATATTTTCTTCTGATCTCTCTTCTGAAAGCCGACCTTTCGAAAGTGAAAGTAGTCGGGATGCATTTTTTTCAGTAACCCCCGTTTTTCGAAAAGCCGCTGTTCCACAAAAAATGAGGTTTATGCGGCTTTTTTTAAAAAGTGGGGGTTGCTGAAAAAAATGTGTCCCATGGAATTTGCATATCCTCTTTCGGAATTTTGGCATAGTCTAGACATAGTCTAAATACATTCAATATTTCATTGACAATAACAGTTTCCCCTAGGCCTCATATTCTTTTTCAAATTTATACTCTTGGTCTGTTGACCTTCTGTGTGGAACAATTTGGTGGTGTAATTCAAAAGAGGAGGTTTGGGCAAGGACTTTATAATCAGGATTTGTATTAAATTCCAGTACTTTTTGTATTGGATGCATCCTGATGCCCTAATTTAGGCAAACTCCCATTGAAGTCAATTTCGCCTTCATCATACTTAAAAACTTGAAAAGATTTATTAGATCATCAGGTTCATTTTTGTGCATGGACAGTATGTAGTTCCCAGGACAGATCCTACCACGTTTTTCATGTTGAGTAATAACTTGCGCTCTCATTTATTTCAATGGGACTACTCAAGGAATAGGTTACTAAACAACATGAGTAAGGAGGAAAGTCTTTGACCCTTGAGTAACATACCAACTATCATATGATAGATATATTTATTTTCTATTGACTTTCTGTTGCTGCCTAATCATTCCATAACTTCTAGGAGTAATCTCAGGATTTAGCTACCTGACAGGCCACCTGTCATCTTATTTTCCGTCAGAGTAATAAGAGTTGCTTGTGAATCTCTTGATGCTAGTTCCTAGTGTTGAACATTCCAGGGCTTATTGTGAAGCCCGTGTATGCTAGGACCCTGGACTCTGGAATTTACTTCCCTTGTGGTTTACCACAACTCACCACATAAAATGGATATGTTTAGTATTGGGTTACATTATTTTTGGTGGGAAGATATTGGATCACAAATCATATAGTAAGGGTTGTGGAGGACTGTTTGGAGGGCTGTGGCTGGGCCCAAGCAGGGAAGGAGCACCACTCAGCCCCAAACAGCTCCCAGATCTGCTTCAATCCTAGTCCCAGCTCTGCCCCCAGCCTCAATCTCCAGCCACAGCTCTGCTCCAAGCCCCACTTTTGGCCTCTGGGCATGGCTCCACACTCGGTTCTGGCCCTGATACTGGTTGCAGATGTGCTCCAGCTGCAACCCCAGCCTTGCCTCCCTTACTTCTTTTTACACTGCGGAGGACAGGGATAAGTGGGGAGAGTGACCACAAAAAGTCATATGTCAGTTGGGGACCATGGCTCTAGTGGGTAGTTTAGTATTTGTATGCTTTTCCATATCTTGGATTACAGATAAAAGATGCAAAGGCAATAGGTATGATGAAGAGTTCATAAATCAACTATAATTTCTATTTAAGTGATATTAAATGTGAAGAAATTTAGTTGGATTATACTGTTAGCCATAGATTAATGTATTTTCTCCTTTACAAACAATATTTAATTGGAATGTAAAAATCTGCAATACTAACATGTTAAATTGTTACTCTGAAAGATAATTGCAAAATAAGCAGAACTAATTAAATATACTCTGTTTAGTTTACATTATATCATTCAAATTTACATTTTTAATTCAACTTTTGTCAGCATTTAATAATTGGCATTGAGCAGAATTAATTGTATTTTAGGCTTTACCTTATTTGATTCCAGGGGTTTTTTAAATGATGAAATATGCGAGAATAAGACATCCTTCAGTGTGGGTCCATCCATCCCCTAATATTCACCAAGCCACATATGCTCAGTTGGTATTCCCAGATAAATAAAGAGAGAGGATACATTTTTATCTTACACAGTTCAAGCTCCATTTTAGGAATATGGTAAGTTTACTTTTTTATGAGGCATAGGGTTTTTCTAAATTATGAGTTAGGGCACACAAGCTAGAATGTAAATTCTAGGATGCCCTAGTTCATGTTAACATAATACCATCTGGGGACTACATTAATGTGCAGTAAAAAACTTCAAATGTGTGCCAGCGGGATTCCCATGGGCCAGTTAATGAGCAACATGTTGGTGTAGATGAAAACATCTATGCCCCATTGGTGTGGACTAATGCACCATATAGGAAAGACTATTGATTGTTTCTTGTTTTTAAAAAACATCCAAGTATAGCACATAATCACATATATATATTGTTTTCGTGATTAGGGTCTGAGACAAGTAGTAAGGAGACCTGGATTCTGTATTGATATCTGCCACTTAATTGCTAAGAATTCTTGGGTGATTTGCTAACTCATCCTTTCCTGGAGGTGCCTCTTTGTAATATGAGGATATTAACACTTACCTCCTCAACCTGTTTTTAGAACACTTTAAAATATCTGCATGGAGGTATTGCTTAATTGGAACATATTCATATGATCTATTTATTATTTAATAGCCTACCAATTTAAGACCTGGCAATAGTCAGGTCTCAACACAGTATTGTACCCTTGTTCCAATACTTGTGCTAATTTTGATTTAAAATTTGCAATTTTTTTATTATAGTGTCTCTAATTATGTGGTCACATGCAATTCATTTCCACCAGACCCCTTGCTCATTTAGTGCTCATGACAGGGGGGATCACTCAATAGTTATCCTGTTCTTTTCGTTCCCCCGTTTGGCATCAGCCATTGTCAGAAGACAGGATACTGGGCTAGACAAATTGTTGTCCTGACCCAGTATGGCCATTCTTATGTTCTTGTCTTAGTGCACATCTATTCAATACTTTGTTTTACTTTATTACTCAATGTACGCTAATTAAACCCTGAAAACAGAAATTTTCTTATGGAAATCCAAGAGATTTTGTTTATGGGGACAGGTGGGTAGCTATGGGGGCTAGAGCAGGGGTGTGCAACCCAAGGTGGTTGTGGCTGTCGGTCCAGCTACCATTTTGTTTTCCTGGCTACGTATTTGACGTGTGCACAGCAGGGATGGGGAGAGTGGCAGGGGTGCTGTAAAGAGGCTGTAATAAAGTGCCCCAGACGGTGGGGTTGTGGGGTTTTTTTTCCTCAACTGGCCCTGGGGGGGTTACAAATTAAAAAAGGTTGAGCACCACCACTGGCTAGAGCATTGCTGACACTATTTTCACATGAGGAGATGGGAGAAGAGGAAGCAGAAGGAATCCTGATACACTCTGCCCTCCTCTTCCCCTTTTGTGAAAAATTGGTCCGTCTGCTTTCTGCACCCCTCTCCCCATCCCAGAGATATCACACTTCCAATGGGGAAGAGGAGCTGAAGCATCCTTGCTCCCCAACCCTCGAGAGAAGGACCCCACAGCAGTAGTCCCCTCAGGGTTGGGCAGGGGGTGAAGTAGATGTGAATTGAGGGGCACATGTGGTGCTGCTGACTAATGCACTGAAATGGGAGTGAAGAGTGATGAATGGGAAAATGAAGGAGTATGTGTGTGGGAGGCCACAGAAGCAATCATTTAGATTGAATTTGGTGTTACTGATGAAACTGGAAGCTCCACATGATGTGGCAGTATTCTATACAAATCTTCATGAACTGATCTTAGGGGAGCCTGTCAGCAAGAGCTCCTGTAGTGGGGGGACCAAAAGTGCCTTACTCTGTAAGTCAGACAGTTACTGACAAATACTGAAATGGTCCCAGAGACCCAGCGAAAGGGTAGAGAGAGTTTAAATATCAAAAGAAAGACAAAAACTCACAATATAAATTAAAATAAAGGTAACCTCATGACTTTAGGGCCAGTTAATTAATTTGCTGTGATCCTGCCTCTTGCTTTTTGAATTTTGAGATAGGCAATATTGCTGATCTTCCTTTTTTCCTCTCCACTGGCTCCCAGTCTCCTCCCTCCTTCCCTCAGCTTTTCATTTGATCCCAGTCTCCTCCCCCATACTCATTACCAGTCTCTTCATGCTCCAATATTCACACTATTCCTAGTTTCTCTCCTCCCCCCAAACCAAAATCCTTCTCCAAATTTACTGACCTTGCTTTTATGCATTCTTGTCCCCAGTGACTTTTGTCTCCTCTGTATTGTAGTCAGACTACTTTTTCCTCCTTGCTGCATAGGAGCCAGCAGGAGGATCATGGGGAAGCACAAAGAACACAGTCTCCCTGCTCTCATTTCTGACTCTCATTTCTGATACCAAGTCTCTCCTCCCCTGCTCCCTGTAGTTACCAATAGCAGCCAGGAGCAATAATTGCAGGGAAAGTCCTCTGCCTTTTATGTTCAAAAGTTTCAGAGAAGTAGTTGTTTTAATCTGTAACTGAAATAACTTAAAAAACAATAAACGGTCCTGCAACTGGATTTGCTCCAATCCCACTGACAGAGACAAACACCTACAGGATCTATATCAAGCATTCTTAAAACTGAAATACCCATGTGGAGAAGTGAAAAAACAGGTTGACAGAGCTAGGTGAGTACTCAGACACCATCTTCTTCAAGATAGGCCGAACAAATAAAACAACAGGACACCACTTGTCACCATTTACAGTCCCCTCTGGTACATTATCAATAATCTACAACCTATCCTGGAAAATGACCCCTCACTCTCACAGGCCTTTGGGGACAGGCCAATCCTTGTGTACAGACAACCCCCTAACCTCAAACAAATTCTTTCCAGCAACCACGCAGACCACCTCCATCATACTCTTCCAGAAACTCACCCCTGTAATCAACTCGGGTGCCACCTCTGTCCACACATGAATACTATTGACATCAACACAGGACCTAACCACATAAACCACCACATCAGAGGCTCATTCAACTAGCTAACTGCACATCTACCATTATGATCTATGCCATCAAGTGCCAGCTATGCCCCTCTGCCATGTATATTGGCCAAATTGGATAGTCTCTGCCACAAAGGATTAAGGGACACAAATCAGATATTTGAAAAGGTAACACACAGAAACCTGTTGAGGAACATTTTACCTAACTGGGCACTCATTAATGGATCTCAAAGTTACCATATTATTATAAGCCAATTTAAAAAATCAGCTTGAAAGGAAGCTGCAGAACTTAATTTCATTTACAGGTTTGATATCTGTAATAGAGGTTTAAACAAAGACCTGAACTGGATTACCTGCTACATTACATATCCTAATGACATAAAAAGCGAAGCACTAGGTACTTAAGAGTACTTAGAACCCACTCTATCTGCTTAATTTAGAATGGACACTCTGACAATTTTTACCCCATTTTTCCCCTTCTCTTTCCCTCTCCCTCCCCTTTCTTTCTTTGCTATTTATTTTGCAACCTGGACCCCCTAACTCCATTCATCTGAAGAAGTGGGTTGTGCCCATGAAAGCTCATGATCCCGTCTACATTTTTTGTTAGTCTCTAAGGTGCTGCAGGATTATTCATTGTTTTTCAAATCTTCTCAGCCTTGGCAGCCATGGGATGGAGCATAAGCTGCACAAATGGATTTTTCAGTAAATTGAGATGCCCTGCTTTTAACAAAGCTCTACTGAAAAAAGAGGGTGTCAAATTTCAAGTCCCCTGAGAGAGTATCAAATAGTATCATGAGCAAAACCCTCTTCCATTTTTCTTCCTGTAAGCTCATCTGAAGAAGTTGGTTTTGCCCACAAAAGTTCATGATAATATATATATTTCATCTCGAAGGTGCCACAGGAGTACTTGTTTTTAAAGTTACAGACTAAAACAGCTACCCTTCTGAGATTTGTAAAAGCTGTAATTTATTCAAATCACAGTTGTATAATGAGGCTGTATTGGATGATATTAAGTATAGGTGTATATATATCTATAGCTCTACCTTTAGATATGTCTCCATTTTGGGTTTGTGGTGTTATTCTCCTGCTTGTGTACACATACTCAAGCCAGCAGTCATGGCAGCATGGACAGTGACAATAGAGTAGATAAGCCGATACAAGTGCAAATCTCCCCCAAACCAGTTGGTGTAAGCTTTAGCACCACTCAGCCATGCCTCCATGTAGACTATAATTAACTCCCACGTTATCAGATATTATCTGCCTATTAACACTAAGTCTCCAGATATAATCAAATCCTAGAAAGATCACTGATAGTAGTATTATTGTAAGATTACTTTTAACAGAACACATATTAAGACAACTTCAAATCATGTACCGATGTTACAAATTGGGGTTATTGTGGCCTTAGATTTCTTGACACTCATGAAGATTTATACTGCTAGTTAGTTATTTTATCTGAGATAGAGAGAATATTTAATAGCATTCCCTTTGATTAATAAGAAGAAATACTTCAACAAATGTGCTTCCCTTACATATATTTCAGTCATTTGATATTCCGTTTATACACTTATAATAGTGTCAGAATAGTAGAACATGAAGTCTCTTTTATATCTTTTATTTGGAAGAGTTTTGTAAAATCACCACCTCTAGTCACACTTTGTGAGAGGTATTACAAGACAATTGGAAGGCTACTTTTAATGAATGCTCTACTTTCTAGCTCCTTTGAACTTACTTTTAACATGGGAACCCACATACAAATGAGCACTAGAAAAATCTTGCCTGACTTTAAAGAATTGTTGTATCTAAATTTAGGGCTAGGTATGTGATTCTCAGCTTGTGTATATGTTCTCACTAGCTACCCTCTTGTATAAACCCATCTGAACTCTCTTGGTCCATGGCCAGAGTGTAAGAACATAAGAACGGCAATACTGGGTCAGACCAAAGATCCATCTGGCCCAGTATCTTGTCTGCAGACAGTAGCCAATACGTGATACTCCAGAGGGAGGAATCACAACTGGTAATCCTCATGTGCTCCCTCCCCTGACACCAACCTCCAGAGAAACAGAGGCTGGGGATACCATTCCTAGCCATCCTGGCTAATAGCCATTGATGGACCTAACCTCAATGAATCTATCTAGCTCTTTTTTGAACTCTGTTAAAGTTCTAGCCTTCACTGCATTCTCTGGCAAGGAGTTCCACAGGTTGACTGAGAGAAGAAAAACTTTCTTTTGTTTGTTTTAAACCTGCTGCCTGTTAATTTAATTTGGTGACCCCTAGTTCTTTTATTGTGGGAATAAGGAAATAACTTTTCCTTATTCACTTTTTCTATACAAGTCATGATTTTATACACATCTATCATATCCCTCCTTAGTCTCATCTTTTCTAAGTTGAGAACTCCAAGTCTTTTTAATCTCTCTTCATATGGGACCAGTTCCAAACCACAAACAATTTGTGTTGCCCTTTCCTGAACCTTTTCCAATATATCTTTTTTGAGATGAAGCGACCACATCTTTACGCAGTATTCAAGATGGGGACATACCATGGTTTTATATAGAGGCAATAAGATATTTTCTGTCTTATTCTCTATCCCTTTTTAAATTACTCCTAACATTCTATTTGCTTTTTTGACTGCTGCTGCATATTGAGTGGATGTTTTCAGAGAACTATCCGCAATGATGCCAAGATCTTTCTCGTGAGTAGTTGTAGCCAAATTAGTCCCCATCATATTGTATAAATAGTTGGGATTATGTTTTTCCAATGTGCATTACTTTATATTTATCAAAATTAAATTTCATTTGCCATTTTGTTGCCCAATCGCTTAGTTTGGTGAGATCTTTTTGAGCTCTTCACAGTCTGCTTTGGTCTTAACTATCTCGAGCAGTTTGGTATTATCTGCAGATATTATTTAGATCAGTTATAAATAAGTTGAACAGGATAGGTCCCAGAACAAACCCTTGTGGGACCCCACTAGTTATCTCTCTCCACTCAGAAAACTTACCATTTAATCCTACCCTTTGTTTCCTGTCTTTTAACCAGTTATCAAATCCACAAAAGGACCTTCCCTTTTATCCCATGGCAACTTACTTTACTTAAGAGCCTTTGGTGAGGGACATTGTCAAAGGCTTTCTGGAAATCTAAATATACTATATCCACTGGATCCCCTTTGTCCACGTGTTTGTTGACCCCCTCAACGAACTCTAACAGATTAGTATGGCAACATTTCCCTTTACAGAAACCATGTTGGACTTTCCCCCAACAAATTATATTCTGACAATTTTATACTTTACTACAGTTTCAACTAATTTGCCCGGTACTGATGTTAGACTTACCAGTCTATAATTGCC
>CM057845.1:229603761-229631576 GCA_030068395.1 Apalone spinifera | reverse complement strand
GCCCGGTACTGATGTTAGACTTACCAGTCTATAATTGCCAGGATCACCTCTAGAACCCTTTTAAAATATTGGAATCGTGTTAGCTATCTTCCGATTATTAGGTACGGAAGCCCATTTAAAGGATAGTTTACAAGCCACAGTTAATAGTTCGGCAATTTCCCATTTGAAGTCTTTCAGAACTCTTGGGTGAATGCCATCTGGTCCCAGTGACTTGTTACTGATAAGTTTGTTAATTTGTTCCCAAACCCCCTCTAATGACACCTCAATTTGGGACAATTCCTCAGATTTGTGACCTAAAAAGAATAGCTCAGGTTTGGGAATCTCTCCGATATCCTCAACTGTGAAGACTGAAGCAAAGGATTCATTTAGCTTCTCTGCTATGACTTTATATCTTTGAGTGCTCTTTTAGTATTTTGATCGTCCAAGGGGGCCACTGGTTTTTTAGCTGGCTTCCTGCTTCTGAAGTACTTAAAAACATTTTACTATTACTTTTTGAGTTTTTGGCTAGCTGTTCTTCAAACTCCTTTTTGGTGTTTCTTATTAAATTTTTGCACTCAATTTGACAAAGTTTATTCTCCTTTCTATTATCCTCACTAGGATTTGACTTCCACTCTTTGAAAGATATCTTTTTATCTGTCACTGCTTCTTTTACCTGGTTGGTAAGCCACGGTGGCACTTTTTTGGTTCTCTTACTGTGTTTTTTAATTTGAGGTGTACATTTAATTTGGGCCTCCATTATGGTGTCTTTGAAAAGTTTCCATGCAGCTTGCAGAGATTTTACTTTTGTTGCTATACTTTTTAATTTCTGTTTAACTAACCTCCTCATTTTTGTGTAGTTCCCCTTTCTGAAATTAAATGCCACAGTGTTGGGCTGCTGAGATGTTTTTCCCACCACAGGGTTATTAAATTTTATTATATTATGGTCACCATTTCCAAGCGGTCCAGTTTACCTCTTGAACTAGATCCTGTGCTCCACTTAGAACTAAATCAAGAATAGCCTCTCCCTTGTGAGTTCCAGAACCAGCTGCTCCAAGTAGACATGGAGGTGATGTGTACCCAGTCAACATGGGGATAGTTGAAATCCCCCACTATTATTGAGTTTTGTATTTTTATAGCCTCTCTAATCTCTGGTATCATTTCATAATCACTGTCACTGTCCTGATCAGTGCTATATTCTTATTATTGGATCATGGAATTACTATCCATAGAGATTCTATGGAACATCAGCTTGTGTCTAGGCTGCATCACAGCTGTGCTTGCTACTTGAGCTACGTTATTATTGTGCATGCTCGCACAAAAGAGAACTAGTGTAAACATGTGTACACAAGCCCAGTTGACTTCATGCCAGACCTGAGAAAGGACAAATCTGTAGAGCCAAATGTCATCTAGATTTCTGGGTTGCAACCAAATTGAAATGCAACTTCTCCATGAGCTCACATTGTCACAGTATAAATATTATGTTTTTGAAAATAATATAAACCTCTAACACAGAGATACAGAATATCATTTTAATATACCCAACATAATACGTTCTGTTTAATGTACATGAAGATAATTTTTAGTTCATTTTTCCTCAGATGTTTCTATCAGAATTTTAATTTCATTATTTTACTCTTCCGTGTTTCTTTTTAAAAAATGGTGTGTTTTCATCTGGCATAATCTCTATCAGTTTGTCTTTAGTCTGCTGTTTTCCTCTGTCCTCTGGTTTTATTGAGGAATCCAAAAATACAATATAAGCTTTTATATACATACATAAAATCTACTGCAATAGAAAACAACTAATTTTTGTAGAGAGACCTTTATCCAAAATATCACTCTTTATTGAGAAAAGGAAGCTAAATTGATACTACTATAGGGTTCTATGATTCTCATAGAAACACAATTTTCAGAGAAAAAGAAAAAAGATCAATTTTAGACACGTAATTGAGGCAGATTTTTTTAATCAAACTAATTATAATTAAGAAGAAAGAAGGGATAGAGTATTGGGATGAACAGAATTTTAATCATATGCCAAAAGGGGGTAAATCCTGCTGCTACCCTAACAAGTATTTTCATTGGTCCAGAGGGGCAGTAGGCTATGATTTTGAGGACATCCCCTACTATGCCGTGGAACCCAGTTCTACAGAAAGATGCCAGTATACAGGGTGTTGGATGTCAGTATACAGGGGGCGAACAAGGTTGTGGTTGGAGCTGGAAGATCCTTCTTTCCACAGATGCTGAAAAAAATTAGCAGATACTTAACACTTACTAATAGCCAGCTCTCCCCATTGTGTCCTGTCCACCAATAGCCCTGATGGTCAACTTCTCCCTCTCCCTCCCAGTACCTCCTGCTTACCATGATCCACTATTTCATGGCATTCAGGAAGCAATAGGAAGGAGGTGGAGGAGCAGAAACAGGGCATGCATGAAGGAGGGGGCAGGGCCAGGAGAGAGAAGAGATGGGCTAGGATGGAAGCCTGGGGAAGGGGACCGGAAGAAGGCAGCATCTGGGCGTCTCTCCATTTTTGCAGAAGGACTGTGCTAGAGTTATCAAAGCTCTCTGAGGATATGTCTATATGTGCAGAACTGAAGTGGTGCAGCTGTACTGGTTCAGCTGTGTCGCCACAGAGCATCTGGCAAAGATGCTCTCCTGACATCTAAAAAAACCCACCACTTCTGCAAGTGGCATAAGCTATGTTGGCAGAAGACACTCTCCCACTCACATAATGCTGTGCACACAAATGTTTAGATCAGTGTAATTTATGTCACTTGGTGAATGGAATATTTCAACCCCTAAGTGACATGAGTTTTGTCAGCATAGAATGGAGTCTGACTCTATATAGTACCCTGCAAATCCATGTATATCCACTTTACATCTGTGGGTATTTGCATTCACAGAAATGGATGTGGATATCCATGTGTCATTTTTGCAGATACAGGTGCAGATGTAGATACAGATTTTGTATCTGCTTTATATCTGCAGTTATATACATCCATGGATAGGGATGAGGATAGCCATAGCTCATTTTTGCAGGTACGGATACAGATGCAAGTACAAATTTTGTATCCATGCTGGGCTCCATAGATATAGCCTTTTTCCTGAAAATAATAATCCCATCTTCCCCTTCACTTGCAGATTTCCCCAGTGCTCAGATGAGGGATTTGCTGTGGATCTGCTCCAAAGTGTCATATTTGCAACGATATATCCAGTATTGTATGTATGTAGCCATTTTGGTAACAGAATATCATAGAGATAAGGTGGGTAAGAAACTATTTTTATTGGACCAATTTCTGTTGGTGAGACAGACAAGCTTTCAAGTGTCTTTATTCCACATCTGGGAAAGATCCTCAGGGTGTCACAGCTAAATATAGGGTTGAACAGATAATTTAGCTGAAGTAGTTAGCATGTGTTCTAAGGGACCATTCAAGATGAATGGTGCATTAATACAACTGTAGTCTTAGGAAAAATAAGGGGGTAAATGGGTCACAGATAGTTGTAATATGTCTTAAATCAAATAATTTTATTAAGGCCAAGATTTTTAGTATCTAACAAAGTCATGAAGTTAAGCTGTGGGTCTGTCTTTTGAAAGTATTGTGCAGGTGTCTTTGGAGGCTGAGGACTGTTAGGTCAGACATAGAGTGATTGCTTTGTGAAAAGTGTTTGTTTTTGGTTTTTTATCATATTCCTCTATGAGTTCATCTAATTGTTTGGTTTCACCCACAGGGTTCTTATTGGTGCATTTAGTGCATTGGATGAGGTAGACCACAAAGGCATGTGTAGGATCCATGGATCTTGAAAGGTTTGTTAAGGGGGATGATGTTCATTGCAGCAGTGGAGATATGTCTACACGGTTTTGCAACTGTTGTTCTGGCAGGATCTGGTGCCAGTTTGAATTGGTGTGTCCTGGTCCTTCTCATAATCTTGGAAGAGCTGGGGGCGGTTTGAAGGCCAGAAGTAGACAGATTTCAGGAAACACCTCTTTCAGGATGGGCTCCCCATTGAATATGGTTGTATGTAGTTGTTCGATACCACCTCATATGATTTCCAGTATGGGTGGTTGGACACACTTTGCATACCTTTGCCAGGCCTGAAGAAGAGTTCTGTGTAGCCTGAAAGCTTGTGTCTTTCACTAACTGAGGTTGGTCAAATAAAAGACATGATTTCACCCAAAATGTCTCAGATTTGCAGAGAGACAGTTGATAAATGGAAGAAATGATGCAGCTTGCAGGGATTTTACCTTTGGCACTGTGCTTTTTAATTTTTGTTTAACTAACTTCTTCATTTTTGTGTCGTTATATTTTTTAAATGAAATGCCACAGCACTGGACTGCTCTGGTGTTTTTCCTATACTGGGATATTACATTTAATTATATTATGGTCACTATTTCCAAGCAGTCCAGATGTAGTCATCTCTTGGACCAGATCCTGCGCTCCATTTAAGACTAAATCAAGAATTGTCTTTCCCTTTTTAGGTTCTAGAACCAGCTGCTCCAAGAAGCAGTTATTTAAGATCTCAAGAAACTTTTTCTCTGCATCCCGTCCTGAAGTGACATGTATCCAGTCAATATGGGACAGTTGAAATCCTCCAATATTATTGTTGGTTTAAAAAAAAATTATGGCCTCTCTACTCTCCCTTAGAATTTCACAGTCACTATCACTGTCTTGATCAGGTGATCGGTAATATATCCCTACTGCTATATTGCTATATTGATATTATTAGAGCATGGATTTACTATCTATAAAGATTCTATGGGACAGCTTTATTAATTTAGGATTTTTACTTCATTTGATTTTATGCTTTCTTTCACCTATGTTATCAATCTTCCACCAGCACAACTTGTTATGTCCTTCTGCTATATTTTTATCACTGATTATCCTCATGTATTATCCTCATTCCACCAAAATTTGTATCCACATCCTCATCTGTATCTGCAAAAATGAGCCACGGATATCCACATTGACATCTGCATATGTGGATACCTGCAGATATCAAGCAGATATCTGCAAATCTGCAGTGTTCTAGATAGAAGTTATAGAAAATAGAAGTAGAAACAGATTTAGTCACAGTGTTGAAATTTCTGGTCAGATTTGTGAGACATAGAGGACGTTTTACTTGAAAGGAGAACTTGGAATGTTCAGGAACTGGAAAATGAAGAAGCAAAGATAAGCAGGTAAGTAGATAGGAGACAGAGGAATGAGTCAGTTATTTCATGGAGGGGTTGAATTGGCAGTATAGTCAGAAAAGAAATCTAGATGACATTTGGCTCTACAGATCTGCCCTTTCTCAGGGTTGGCAGGATGCCAACTAAGCCAGAATGAAATGCAGACTCAATTGTCAGGCTCCTAAAAGCATAAATTACTGCCAGTTTTTGAAGAGACACAATGCAGCTTTAATGAAGCCGTATAGCTCTATTTGTACATCTTCCGATTTTGATGCAGATTCAGAAAAATATTTTATTTTAAAACACCGAGGGGAAATAAAGGACACTTTGTTTAAAAAATGGATACATATCTCACTCATGAATAGAGTCAGTGTAAAACCTCATACAGATTTGTTATTCGTTAGAAATTTACCATATTAAATATTCTGTGATCATGGATAAAAGGAGCCCAGTGCGATGAAAATATTTGAGTTTCTGCCTTATCCGTTTTCGTACTTTCAGTGTTCTACGATGTATTCTGTGTATATATCTCTCGACCATCTGATGGTTTTGGACACCAAATTCTGCATCAGCTGAGTGTACCATCGATTGCCTCCACATGCTCTCTATTATTAGCTATGTTTATTTTATTATCAAAGATTGATAAAACAAAAGACAGCAGAGCACAAGATAATAAACAATGGTTATTTCAGTTGCAATTTCTTTTGCTTATGTTTCTGTGGAGAGCTTTCAATAGAAATTACACCTTGGAGTGTAAGTCTACCCTATTGAGTTGTTATGCTTATAAGAACCACATGGGATCTTTATAGGGGAAAAAGCCAATATACTGCATTTAATCAGAATACAATAGAAACACAGCTAGCATATGCTTGCATAGAGAGACACACACACACACACATCACATACATGTCCTGTCAGTTGATGTTTATAGTTACCAATCTGTTGCTTGCATTAGCCTGGTGGCCAGGTAGGCTAAGTGTGAGGAGAGGAATCAGGTTCTTTAGTTCTGGACCAATGCTCTAGTGGCAGGACAACCCCCAAAATTATGGCAAAGCAGCTCCTTTTTAAAGACGTTTTCTTTCACTGAGATCGGTAAGTTTTGCACCATCATGCTGTAATCAATCACCATTTCACAAGTGCTTGTTTTTTTAACAAGTTGTTCTTTTCATATCACAGCTATTTTGTCCCAATTGCCTTATCTTTTAGAGTTGTCATTCTGCCCTTCATCTGCCTCTCAATAGGGATGTAGAGCAATCTACTGGTGCTTTTACATCTGACCCTAGTTCTTTCCTAGAACATCTAGTCCAGTGATGGCTTTCACACTTATATCCTAACACACACATTCCTCATCCACACAAAACAGTAGATTTCTTTGTTGCACAAAAACAATATGAATCATTTGAATAGGAATGAGGAATAAGAGGGCTTTTGAAAGAGGGTTTTTTTTCTGACATTTGGCCCTATGTAGACAGGCCAAATATTGGAAAATCTTCCGGAAAAAGAATTGGAAGAAGATCTGCAAATACAAGTGCAATTTGTATTTGCAGAGAAGTGCAAGTACAAAGAAGTTGCATACCTTCTTTGACTCCCCGCCCCCCCACAGTGTAGCCGTACCCAAAGACTTATAGTGTAGACACACTCTTTGCTATTTCAGAATAATATCTGTTATTCTGAAATAATGTTGCTGTGTAGACTTACCCAGTGAGTCCTATCACAGTATAGAATCAGTAACTAAAACAATTTATAGATGGGCAAAGAATTTTAATTTATGGATTCATGAATCCTAATTGGTTTATCATGAACAAAAGTATATAAATGGACAGAGGTAAGTGATCTAAGCTAAGTTTTATTAAACTAAAGGAAGTTTCTTAAGAGAAGCTATTCAAAGTACAGACCTCAGACATGTATTATCAGACATAACACAATAAGTATTATGAACTATAAATTCAAATTAAATCTCACTATTACCTTCTTTACCAAGTTAGTTTATATCTCTTTTCCTGGAATGTGCAGTTTAAACAATCTGGAGTTTCACAGGAGAAGCTGTACCTTATTCTTTGCTACATAGACACTGACTTCCCCTCTGGCCAAGGGATGCTTGAGGCCCTGCTCTGTCCCAGCCTTGCCAATTCCACCCCTTCCTCCAAACCCTGATACTCAACCTGCCTCTTCCCACCACTGCCACATCTCATCCACCAGCATGCCCCATCCCCAATACTTTCCTGTTCTCCTGGAGCTTCCTGAATTCCATGAATCAACTGTTCATGGCATACTGGAAACCCTATGAGGAAGAGGGAGGAGTAGGTCAGCAAGGCAAGGAAGAGAGATGTGGAGGGAAGGAGCAGGTGTGAGCTTGGTGCCAGCGGCTTCTGAGCAGCTGCTAATTTTTCTCCATGGGTACTCCAGCCCCACAGGGTTGGTGCCTGTGCCTTGAAATCTCTTATCTCACCATGATGCTGAGGTCTTAGTGATGTCATCATGTTACAGAAACAGTGCTGAATCAGAAGATCGCTATTTCCAGATAGTGTGCTGTGGTTTCTTTGTTCCATTTAGCTGATTTGTTACTGTTCTTTGCTTACATGTAGAGATGAGATGAACAGGATAAACTGAAATGAGAGTGCTGCTACTTGCTTGCTTGCTTAATTCAGAGAGATTTATTCATACAGTTTAAGGCCAGAAGGGAATATTAATTCATCTAATCTGACCTCTTGTATACCACAAGCCATTTACATGTCTCCTAACTATCCTTATATTGATGCCAATAAATAGTATTTAAATACTCTGACACCAAATAGTGTCAAGTCTGCTTGCTGATCATCATCTTTGCAGTTTTCTTATCTCCAAACCAACATCCTTCAGTTTTTTTCCTCTGGAGAAACAAACAGCTTCAGTGATGTCAAATTTATACTTGACCTTATGAGATTACAAATTGTCAAGCTGTTTGTTAGACTGGGCCTGCATTTCTAATTGGTGTAAAAATCAAGGCCCTATGTCTGTCAGTCTTTTAAAAAATCAGCTAAACATAAAGCCCTAAAATAGTCTTGAGAATCCAAGGCCCTTAAGCCAGCCTAAATATATGAGAAATAGTGGCAAAATGGATCACAAGCAGATTAGACAAACCCAAATAAAAATGTAAATGGATATGGCCAAAGCATTGTTAGAAGCTTCATACTCTTAGGCTATGTTTATACTGCATCCTGAAATAGCTATCCTGCATCTTAACAGCAAGCCCATTGTTTTAAAATATAACGGGCTCACTATTCCAACATCCCTGTAAACCTCATTCCATGAGGAGTAATAGCTTTGGAATAGCAGGTTATTTTCAAATATGGTGCTGTGTAGGCAGCACCAAATTACAAAATAAGCTATTTCAACATAACATCTAAATAAGAACACAATTTGCGTAGCTCAAATTGTCTATCTTATTTTGACCTACGGTGCAGTGTTAATGCACCCTTATAGATTTAAATATTTTACTAAAGAAAAATGTGGTTTGCCTCCCCAATCTATTTATTCTTTCCTCCTCCCATAATTTCATGGAAGGAGGAAGGCACAACTCTTTCAAGCATTTGGCCAGACTGAAATATCTGCTGCTGTTGCCCAGAGCTAGATTAAGACATGCTAAGGCCCTAAACAAACTATGTCAAGTTCAAGAGGCCCCACAGAACTGCAAAAAATGAATATTATTCTAACAGAAAGGACAGTGAAAATAGAAATATTAATGTTTTATATTTGCATATATACTGATGCATAGGTGAGAATGCAACTAAAGACTAATGAGTTTTTTTGATTTTAGATAATTTGAGGCCCTAAACTGTATTTTACTTAGCTTGTGCATAATCCAGCCCTTCCACTGGCTCAAAAGCTTCATGGACTTCTACTGATAGTATCTTCAGCCACTGAATATGCAATCTGCTAATGCATATGCTGCAGTGTTGTAATTGCTTGTGGGTTAGAACACACTTAGAACATGTTTAAAGTTGGAATATTTCTTTTTTAAACGTAGTTCTTTTTCTGGGAACTCTTTAGGTTTAGTTGGAGTTTAAATTTTGTTGCAAATGAATTGAAACATTCATATTCCCTATATAAATATCTATAAAAGCTCTGCAATATCTACTTTAGCACATAATTCTTATAGAGAGTTTTTAAAAGTTAAATAGTCATTAAAAAAGTTACTGTCCTCTCTTCAAACCAATATTTGACGAAGTGACTCTTCTCTTTCTGAATTTGGTAAGGAGTTGCTAAAGGATTGCTAGATAATTTTTAATTTTCCAATTAACATCAATATTTTATACTCAAATGACTTCTTTTCTTACCAACCAAGGCATCAACTAACCCTGTTATATTTCAGAATAAAATATTATACCATTCATACAGAAATAGCATCAGGAAGTTATTCTTTGTAGGCCTGCATTTAGCTTTAAAATATTTGCAAATAGACACCATCAGAAGAATCTGAAGAACAACAAATTTTCACCATTCAGTGAAATATTGAATAAGAAATGTCAAATGTCTTCTGCAAATTTAAGGTTTCTCTTTGAAAACTAGGAAATATGAAAAGATGCCTACTCTGACATAGTATATAATCCTGTGTCACACTGGGATGCCTTCTGTTGGATTCATCTAAGTATTAATTCTGCCAGCCTATTCTTGTAGTTCCTTGGTCATTCCTATGACTTTCCAGCCCCTCTCTTGCTCCTCAGGGAATGGAGCATCTATGTGGCTTAGCCTTCCAGCCAAGTCACAATAGTCCTCCCCTTTCAGGCTTCTGTCTAACACTTGTATGTCTTCCTAGGCCATCCTTAAGTCCACTGCTGAGCCTCTCTCTCAGTGGCTTCTAGCCCAGGGGCCCTGTTTCTAGCAGCTAAGGTCTATATTAGCATACAGTCTCCTACCACTCCTCTGGAATGCTTCCCACCTTGCCTTTCCCAAGAATATATTTTCCACCCTTGTAGCTAAATCTCTTGATTCCCAGATCTGATGAACAAACCTCTTCTTTTGGGTCTAAATTAGGGGTGTGAAAGGGTTAACTGGTTACCTGGGAAGCATCATCCTTACTTAGGGGTGATGCTTAACTGGTGATCAGTTAACTGGCAGTCTAACAGGGCTAGAGCAGCTCCCTGCCAGATGCGGCCAAGGAGTTGCTCCAGCCTGGCCAGGCCCGCTGCATGGTTAAGTTTAACCAGTGAAGTTTAACAGATTAACTGTGATCCCATGATGCGGCAGGACTGGCTGGGCTGGAGCAGCCCCCGCCCTTGACACAGAGGGGCAGCTCCAGCCTGGCCAGGCCCACTGAGCCATGGGGTAGGAAGGAGTGGCTGCTCCAGCCTGGCAGGGTCCCCTGCTCACAGGATCCCAGTTAGCTGGTTAAACTTATCATTTAACTGGTTAACTTTTTAAATGGGAGTTTTCATCCCTATTGCAAATCCCTTTCTCTCTCTTTTCCCAGGGAGACTGACTACAGCCCTATTCTCTACAACATCATTTCTGCAGCCAGCTCCCTGCACAGGTGAGCTTCCCTTGTTTAGGACCCTATCTCAGCCTAAATGTCCCCCAGTTTGCACCGTAACAGGTTAATTGTCTCATGTGATCCAGGTTAACTCATCTGTGAGTGCAGGGAGCACATCCCTCACTCCAGTAATAGATCATTACTCTTGGAATTTGAATAGAGAGCATATTTACATTTTTTCACACTATGTTGTTAAAAGTAAGTAGGTGCTTTGCTGAATTGGGGCCCCAGTTTCTCTCTCACACTTTTCTGATGTTCAACATACTAAAAATGAAATGTCTCTTTAAAATAATGACCCTGGCTTTACAAAAAATTGAACCATAAAACCTCTTCAACTTTAATAACAAGAAAAAAATCCAGGAATACCAGTAGTTTGTCTGGATAGCATTGTATTAAATCAGGTTTGTATATACAGTATATCCTTTTACTCTGTCTCCATTATCAAAAAAAAATCTATTTTCAGTGGTAATACAAATTGAAGTCATTTGCAGAAATATTTTAAAATCAGAGTTTTCCTTCTGGAGATATATATTAAAATGCTATAAATTATGGATAATTAGTATTATCAACTTGTAGATAAATGTTGTTCTTCGGGGTTTAAATTAATCTTGTGAATAATTATAGTAGATATTGTATCGTATATGTCTAACAGTCTCTTTAAGTATTCAAGATTAATAAAGTGGAGAAGACATTGATCAGGGATGGTATTTTGATTTACATACATTAATTAATGCCAGAAGTTACACAGAATGTATAGCAGACCTGACAAGTGTCATTGCCAGTGTAATGGAACAAAGCAAAAAAAAAAAAAAAAAAAAAAAAAAAAAAAAAAAAAAAAAAAAAAAAAAAAGATCCAGATGCATGTCAAGCTCACCACTTGCATAATAAAGTGATCCATGCAATTTTAAATCAGTGTGATTCATAATCGTAGTTGTTATATATTTGGGAAAATATATGGAAAGTACATAAAATAAATGAAATACCAATATATGTGCATTTTCTTTTTGTCTTTGTGTCTATCTGTCTGTCTGTCTCTCTCTCTCTCTCTTTTTAAAGGCCACTATAAATTTGTCTATTATAACTACAATTCAGTTAGTAATTCATGGACAATAATATATTCAACAATTCTCTATTTGGTTGTGACTTTTTTCTTCTGCCAATAATTTACTCTTTTCTCATACAGATTTATTTCAGTAATATTTATCTAGTACTTCTTCTTTGCAGTTTTTGGTCTGTCATTTTTCACATGCAAGCAGCTTCAAGTTTCAAAAATCTGAGCAGTGTTGCTTCACCGATTCCCAATTACTGTGGAGCTACATTTCCCACCACTGCCATTTTCAGAGATTTATATGACCCTCGTGCTTTTGCTACACCTCTTGGCTATGTCTATACTGCACTATCTTGCACAAGAAAAGATGCAAATGAGGCGTAGCGGTGAATATCGCCGTGCTTCATTTGCATACTTAATGAGTCACCATTTTTACGCAAGGGGCTTTTGCATATTTGCAGTTTGCAATTTGCGTATCTTTTTCCGAAACACCCCTCCCCCCCGGGAGTGTAGACATAGCCTAATCACCCTCCTTCCTACCTTTTCTCTCTACTTCTTTCCTTTTCCATACTCTGCATCCCTGTGCGTGCTCATTCTCAGCTTCTATTTCAAAGTTCTGTTTATCTCTTTGCCAGTTTCCTTTTAATCTCCTTTCCACATCCCAAACCATTTTCTCTCTTTTCTGTATAAAATTCCATTCTAAGTTTTCTCTTCCCAGCAGTCCATCATTATTTTTTGGCAAAATACTTTACACTCCGTCATTTTTTCTGATAACCAGACATTTATTTTTAAAAAGCTAATCAGAATTTCCCAGATCTCACCAAGATACATGTAACACACCTCCTGAGACGCCAGACTACTCACTGATTTGGAAAATCATCCCTTAAAAATAATGGTATGGCAGGGATCACCAGATGGTGCTATACCCCATAATCTTCCTTGAGCATGTTTTGATTCTTGGGAAAGCATGCTGTGTTTTCAAGGTTTGTGTGTTTAGGTAGCTTTGGGAGAGAACAAGTTGTGAGAGCAATAGAATTATTCAACCATAAAAATGTAGGACTGGAAGGACTCTCTAAAAGTCATCAAGTGAAGCTCCCTGTGATTTAGGTAAGAGCTAAGAAAACCTAGATCAGCCCTCCGATGTTTGTTTATCCTATTCTTAAATACCTTCAATAATGAGGATTCTAAACTACCCTTGCAAGTTCATTTGAGAACTTAACTACCTTCATTAGGAAAAAAATTACAATTTTATCTACAGCAAATGTTGATCTGTGTTAGTTATTTCTTGTCTTCACTTCAATAAACATAGAGAACAGTTTATTACCACCCCCTTTAGAACAACCCTTAATATATTTGCAGACTTATCAGATACTACATTCATTCTTCTTTTCTGAAAACTAAACATGCCCAAGTTTGTCTGCTTAAAAAAAAAAAACCTTTCCTCATAGGTCAGATTTTCTAAGCCTTTCATTTTTGTTGCTCTCTTCCAGATTCTCAATTTTATCTACCTCTTTCATAAAATGTGGCACCCAGCACTGGACATAGAACTCCAGCTGAGGTCAAACCAGTGAGGAATAAAGGGGAACAACTACCTCATGTGTATTACATATGACACTCCTTTTAATAAACCACAAAATACGAACCCTTTTTGCAGTTTTATCACATTGTTGTCTCCCTCAACACTTTTCAGTATTACTTTCATCTATCCATTATTCCTCATTTTGTACCAGTGCATTTGATTTTTCTTTCCTAAGCGATTTTCTTTACACTTGTTTTATTTAATTGATCTGACATAAGCAAGATGTCATTCTCCAATATGTCACAATGATTTTGATTTCTAGTCCTATCCTCCAGATGGTTGCAACCCTTCCCAGATTCATTTCATTGATAGTCTTTATAAGTGTACTCTTCACTTCAATATAAAAGTCATTAATCAAAACATTGAATAATACAAAACCTAGGATAGACCTCTGCAGCATCCCATTAGAAATGTGCTCCCAGGTTGACAGCAAATCATTGATAACTATAGTCTTTTAATCAGTAGTGCATCTACCTTCTAGTAATTTATTCTAGACCTCATTTCTCTACTTTGTCATATGGGACTGTCTCAGAAGTGTTAATAAAATCAAGGTATATCACATCTACTGCTTCCTCCCTATCTACTAGGCAGGTAACCCTATCAAAGAGAGTAAGGGAGATTGTTCTCTGCCATTGGGAGCTCGATGCCTGTGGAAGCTCAGGTCAACAAAGCATCTGTTAGTGTCAGCTCACCAGCAACTAACCTTGATGAACTGTGTGTGACAGGCACACCCGAGGTTCCCCGTCTCTGCACTAGATGCATGCCGATCACTTCACTGCCTCTTTATCTCCTCATTGACAACCTCTCTGCCTGCCCAGCAAAACACCGTCTCTCTCCACAGCCCTCATTTACACAGAAGGGTAGGCATTGGCATGGGCCCCAATGGTTGATGAGATGGGGAGGATTCAGAAGCAGTGACATGAAGTTGGTGGGAATATGTTTTGAAGAGGAACAAAACTTGAGGTTGTAGATGTGGCAGGCATGGGGCCAGAGTTTGCAGTCCATTCCCCAGTGCTGGAGGCCAAGAATGAAGGGAGTTCTGGGATCCTTTCCCTGATCCAGTGCGATGGAGAGAAGATGAGCCTTTGAACTTCTCTTGGTCTCCCTTGGAGCACCATTGGGAGGAATTATTGGGCAATGGAGTGTATTTTTCAGGGTGAGAGTGCGCAGATGACTCCACTTCAGCTCCAAGGGTATGTCTACACTATAGAGGAAGATCAAAGCTGCTGCTGTCGATCTTCCAGGGTTCAAATTAGTGGGCTAGTTAAGCTAGCTAATTCAATGTGAGAGGGGCACCCTGGTTGATGCCGATAACCCTGCTTTCACAAGGAGTAAGGGAAGTTGAAGGAAGTGTGTTCTTCCTTTGACTTTCTGCTGTGTAAATAGAGCCAAAAGCTGAGTGAAGCTACTTCGACTTCAACTACGCAATTAATGTATTTTAATTCGACTTTGTTCTGTAGTGTAGCCATACCCCAAGTGTGTAACTGGAGGGTAGCTTGCCTAAATTTCTCCCCTTATGGTTTTGGTCAGTCAGAGCTTCTGAATTTCTAGAGAAAGGTCCCTTTGATGAGATCTTATTTAAAGAGAATGTGCAGAAAGTCTATGAGTGTCCTGCTTAAATGCATGTGTTATTACTGTATCTGTAACAATGGCTATGTATACATGACTATTTGTATCTCAAATATATTTTTTCTTGGGTGACACCCACAAGATAATTTACATTTGATCTCACCAGCCCATTGTGAATGGACTATTCAAGCTTGATGGGTTATTAAGAAGAATCAACTCTCCAGATAACACTTCTTAAGGATGCCTCAGCAACGAATAAATGGAGACCCCTTTGATTCAGTAAAACATGTAAGGACATACTACAGACATGGGATCATAGACTCCAACTTTGTCAGTAACTTTCTATACAAAAGGACTGTGGGCTTTTTGTTTGGGACTGTAAATTTCCATACATGTCAGAGATAAGAAACCTGAGACTTCTCTATTCTTTATTGCTGCACCAATTCTCTGGTCTGTAGATTTACAACTAAAGTTGAACTATGGACTGACGACTTTCCAATACAATGGAAGTTACTACAGGTTGAACTTCCCTTGTCCAGCACCCTTGGAACCACAGAGTTTGCCAGACAAGGGGAAGTCAAGGCTCCCTACCCAGGTGGAGGGCTCTGCTCCCAGCTGGGGCTATGCTCCCTGCTGCTTGCTGCTGACTCCAGCCCTGCGCCCTGGCAGGCTTAGCTGGGGCTGCGTACCCCACCGCTCTGGCCCTGGACAGGGGCTGGCCCCACTGCCTTGACCCCTTGCTGAGGCTGCAATCCCCACAGTGCTGGCCCAGGCTATGTGCCCAGCTGCTGGCTCCGCTGATTCCAGACCTGGCTGGGGCTGCACTCTCCCCTACCATGCCAGCTCCAACCGAGGTTGTGTTTCACACCGTGCCAGCCCCAGCTGGAACTGCACTCCCCACCTTGCAAGCTTTGGCGAGATGCACTCCTGGCCACTGGCCCCACTGCTTCCAGCCCTGGCTGGGGATGTGCTTCTTACAGCCAGCCCTGGCCAGGGTGTGCTCCCCACCATGCCAGCCTCGCTGGGGATGCACTCCCCACTGCTAGGCCAGCTCAGTCTGCACTTCTGGAACTGGGCAGCTGGGGGCTCTCTGGTCTAGCAAGATCCATGGTCCTGCCAGACCACAGATGTTGCTGGACCAGAGAGTCCAGGATTTAGAGGTTTTTAGACTTTTCCATCACGTCTACAAAACTGATCTAAGGACTTTACAATCATTTGTATGCATACAATCTTTTAACCATTTATAATTTTATTTTCTTTTGTTAATAATTTCTCAGTTAGGTTACTAAGGAGTGTAGGACAGCATGATAGTTGGGTAAGATCTGAAAAACAAACAAAAAAAATGACCTTAGGTTAATTGTCTGTGTTGCATAAAAAAGCCTCCGCCTGAGCTCATTAGATTTATTACATGGATTTTCTAAAGCTACACCAAACTATAACGTCTAAGGTTTTAAACTGCAACTTATTGTGATCCTCTTCAATCTTTGCAATCTGTGTAACTCTCAAACTTACTGTAAACTGCAGCTTTGTAATCTTTGTAACATGCAGCCACCTTGCTTGTAACTTTCCCTAAGCTGCATTCTCCCCTTAGTGAATGGAGAGAGAGTGTGAGTGTGAGTGTGTTTGAAGAAGGCTTGGAACAATGGACCACATGGCAATGAGTCATCACAGTGTGGGCATGCTCTCTGCTGGATAAAGGGAAGTCTGGGCATGCTCCCTGATGACAAGTTGAATGAGTCACAGGAGCCATTCAGACACTATATAAAGAAAAGGAGCACATATGAGACTCTCTCCTTTTCCTTCCCCTGCTCCTGAGAAGCTCCCCTCCAGTGTCTCTCTCTCTCTCCTGACCAGCTTCCCCAGCCATGATGAGCAGACAGACCCTCCAGGATCCACATGCCTTGGCTCCTTCTGCAACCCATATGTCTGTGTAAGTGTGTGATTGCCCGAGGGCAGGAATGAATGGGTGTGAATGAGTGAATTAATGGAGGGGTGTGTGCTTGCTTGCTTGTCTGTATGTGTGTGTGTGAGAGAGAGTTCTGTCTTCTTTAGTTTAAACCTTTGGTGGCTCCTTTCTCCTCTTTAGTTTTACCTAGTGGAAATAAACCCATACTAGTGTGACCCTGGGTGGTCTCCAGTGAGAATATTTTTGGAGTAACAGTCTGATCCTGTGGTAGAACCTCTCATTCAGTGACCAGTTGACTGGATGGGAGGCAAGAGCTGGAATGCCTAAAAGGGGAGAGTGTTTGGATTTTTTTTAACCAATGTGGTGCAGCTGACACTCCTTTGTTTCTGGCTTGGTCGATCTAATTATAGAAAAAGCCACCAGTTTCAGGGGCTTGCCTGCCCTGTTTTTTGCACTCTGCCCTGAGAGTGGCATAGCAGACACTTGGTCAAACCTATGGTATGCTGGCCCCACAGTAGCACTGCCACAGCACAGCCTTAAGGGGGATGGCTGGCAAAGTTATTGTTTGCAATAACAATAGGCAGAACCTGCAGCCTATACCCTCCCAAGCTTCCACATCCCTTACACTGCTCCAACACTGCTCCCTAGTCATGCCTGTTGCTTTGACCTCCCATATCCCCTATGCAGTAAATAAATACATTTTGAAATGTTTTGTACTGTTCCTGTTAAAATGGACTGTGTATTAGGAACCTCTTGACCAAATAACCCAGTTACCTACTTTCCTGTGATCACATTAGTTTTTATTGTTTAGCACATGAGTCATTAATATATTAACAGCTTACTGGAATATTTCTTAATCCCTGTACTAATGAATGGTAATTTCCTTCACAATACATCTGAAGTAAAAGAGATTCTGCATGCAAATTTTAAAGCACTTTAAAATATTGCTCTTACATAAGAAATTTTGGTCAAGGGACAAAACTTCTAAAAGGAATCTCTGTAGGCAGAAAGCAAGGAACATTCAAAACACACATTCGTAGAGCTTCCATGGGCTGGGCTCAAACTGGCAGTGTACAAGTGTAGCTCATTAGATAGAGCACATATCTTGAACCACTAAGTTACTGTTTTAACTGACTGCTTCCAAACCCTTTGGCTTGCAACACACTCCTCTTCCTGCTGTCTATGCACATTGCACTCTTTTTTGGCTCACTGATGTACAGTTACAAACATACACCCAACAACTCTTCAAATTGCCTCCCCAAAAGACAGAGCCACACGCTACCTCAGATTGCTCCCACATGAGCAAAATGAGGTTCAGGAGGATCAAACAGATTGAGAGTATGAGTCCCAGTTGTGTTTTAAAGAGGGGGGGTAGGAAAGCATTGTTAAAACCACATAATTTTTAGGGGGACTGTATCTTAAATGCATTATGCAAATGACCCCAAATGTAGAACAATAACTTACCCTACACCCCTTAAGATACAGCATATGGTATTTCAAGGCCATCCAAGTTAGTTTGTGCATTTTAAAGCACTCAGCATAGTTAACTTTTACAAGATGGCTCTCAACCTTAACTGTATAAGAGCAGCTGGTTCAAAATACACTCAGGCTATGTCTACACTACGGAGTTTTTCTAGGATACTGGAGGTATCCCGGAAAAATTCCGCCGCATCCTGGGATTACGTCTGCTCTTCCAAAATTTTTTGGGAAGAGCAGACATGCTCTTTCGGAAGCCGTGTAAACCTCAAGTGTAGCCAGGCCAAATTTCGGAAAAGCCTCTTTCAAAAAAAGAATCAAAAAAATGTATGCAAATTGCGGAGCACAATTTTTCCAAAAAAGGAGTGTAGTGTAGGCTTCTTGAGCAAGAACAGGCATTCTTGTGCAAAAACTTGCAGAGCGTCTACACTGCACACATATTCTTGCGCAAGTAAATTTACAGTAAAGTGTCAGAACAGAAGGCTTCTTGCACAAGAGTTATTCCTCTCCCCATGAGGAATAAGCCCTCTTGCGCAAGAGCTCTTGTGCAAGAATGCAGTGTGGATGGGCAACAGGGGTTTCTTGCACAAGAAACTCCTATGGCTAAAATGGCCATCAGAGGCTTTCTTGCGCAAGAGAGCATCCACACTGACATGGACGCTCTTGCGCAAAAGCACACGGCAGTGTGGACGCGCTCTTGTGCAAGACCTTTTGCGCAAGAACTCTTGTGCAAAACAGATCTTGTGCAAGAAGCCTGTAGTGTAGACATAGCCTCATTGTTTTATCAGACCCTGCATTGCTAACTTCTCTGGGGGCTAAAGTCAAATTATATACTGCAGGCTAAAGTCAAATTAAGCTATGCAACTTCAGCTACATTAATTCTGTAGCTGAATTTGAAGTAGCTTAACTCGGCTTTTGGCACTGTCAACACAGCAGGAAGTCGAAGGAAGAACACTCTCCTTTCAACTTCCCTTACTCCTCATGAAATGAGGGTTACAGAAGTCAGAGTAAGAAACCTGTTATTTTGAAATTATGTTGACATTATTTCAAAATAATGGGCTTGCTGTGTTTGTTGTGTAGACATGCACTCTGTTATTTTGAAATGAGTTATTTTGAAATAAGTGTGCAATGTAGACACATACTCTGATTTTTCTTTATTTGTTTAACTTCAGCTTCTAGCCAATGGACCTTGCTATCCCTTATTGTGCTAGATTAAAGAAATCCCTGCAGATACTTCCTCCTGCAGATACTTGTAGACCATGATCAATCAACTCTTAACCTTTTCTTGGATAACTGAGTAGGCTGAGTTTCTGAAGTGTCTCAATCTAAGGCATGCTTTTTAGAACCAAAATCATTCTTGCAGGTATCTTTTGAACCCTTTCCAATTTTTCAACATTCTTTTTGAAGTGTAGATGGCAGACCTGGTATAGTATTCTGTAGTGGTCTCACCAATGCTGTGATGATACTCTCTGCTCCTACTTTATATTCCTCTGCTTATACATATGAGAATCATGTTTGCCCTCTTTGCTATTGTATATCAAGTCCTTTTTATTGTGACTGCGATCTAGGACACAATCCTCTATTTTTTGAATGTGACCTATATTCATTACTCCTATATTTATGACCTTGCATTTGTCAGTATTAAAATGCCTGTTGTAGTGAGCCCAGAGACCCAGGTGGTTCTGTGAAAATGATCTTTGCCCTTCATTACTGTTACTACTTTACCAATTTTTGTCATAAGCAAATGTTACCAGCAATAATTTTATTGCCAGTGAGTGCTTGTCTTCACATGGAGTCAGCATCGAGTGAAACGTAAATTACATAATTTAAATTTTTTGCAGTAGGGTAATGTTATCCCCAGAGATATGTGCTTTAAATATAAAAAAGTTCTGTCAATTGGGTTCTTTAGTATTTGAAATTACAGTATTTGTGAATATCAGTTCACAATTTTTTGTTATACATGCAAAAAATAACGTGGATGTTTGATTAAATTGCTGTGCAGAGACTCACCATTTAAAGTTTTATTTTTAATCAGGTATTCAAAAGTAAAATTCTAAGGAGAGAATAATATAAAGGAAATCCAAGAAGGTAATTAATTTTGATAAGGAATAATATACAGTGCATTTTGGAATGTTTGAGATGTCTGAATGTACTAAAATACTTTACATTTTAAGTAATAAAAAATCTTTATCATGACATTGAGTTATCTAGCTGGGAACGATATTGAGTGTATGCTTATAGAAAATGGGATGGAGTACCTCAGTTTGCATACAGAAGAATGTGGGGTTAGCCTTTCATAGTTTTGAAGGTTTTTATGCTAATATCTCTTAAACTCTTGAGTTTGGATCCAATATCCTTTCGATCAGATCTTCAACTCAGTTAATTTAGCATAGCCTGATTTTAAATCATTTAACATAAGCTCCCATTTTAGAACACGCCATCATTTAGGTGGAGCTATATCACTAGAATTATACCAGCAGAGGATCTGGTTTTTTGCCTCAAGTGATTGTTGGCATTTTTCCTGGAACTTTGACAGACTGTATAATATCGTTTTCTTTTCACATAGCAAGGAGCTCCTGGTTGCTGTTTTTGGAAGGTCATCTCTTTCTAATTCTTCCTCACTGTTTTTGAACATAATTTTCATCTTGATGCTAATGGTCCTTGATGTTGAATCACCTTGTAATGATTGGCCATATCTTTTGTTACAAGGGAGCCAAGCAGTGTAATAAAATCCAGTGATGTGGACATTGTTGTAAGCTAAAAGCCTAAAGTTAGAGAACTGCAACCCACAGAGAAATGGTAGACATTATAAATGATGTTGTGTTGGATAATACTAGATTAATTACATTATCTAAGCACTGATGGAAAAGAAGTGTGTGCTGTTAATTAAATCACACCTCACCATATTTATTCACAGCACTTCCTCCTGTGCAATAGATAGAGGAGCTCATTCAGAGATAATGCCTTAGAGCTACCCCCTACATTGTTGTCCCAATGCATTAGTTTCTAATATCTTGAGCTCAAATGTTCTTTGAAGGCACAGCCTGCAAAGGGCTCCTGTTGCTTTACCACAGAGGAGCACTGAGAAGCTTTCCCCTCAGGGAGGTTGTCACAGATTTGCCTGAACCAGTTGTTATCTTGGGAAGGGAGCTCAGCTAACCTGCAGTAGTTTAAACACTGCCTAACTCCAGTGTCTGAGCCCTACACTTCCCTAAACAAATAAAAAGTCTGATCAAGTCAGGTTACTTGGTCTGAGGCAAAGGGAGAATCCTCCCATCCCTCTTCATGTTTCACCCAGAACTGTCATTTGATAGAATCAGCCAGCCTTTTTTATCTGGCCTACTGAGCTGTGATTGGCCTCTGCCTGCTCCCACCCCTTAATTAGGGCAAAGTTTCATAGGTTCCAGCAGCAGGTGACCCTAGAAGCTTTTCTAGGCAATCTTTGGAGGACCAGACTCACAGCATTTCACTTCTTAAAAGGCTGCTTCCTAAGGGTGTCTCTGCCAAAGCAGCTGACAGGAGACAGCAAATGTCTGATATAGGGTACCCCCTGACAGAGTCAGTAGGCTTCCTAGAAATCTTCTGCACACTTGTGAGGTAGGCTTGCTACTGTAGTTTTTCTGAAGTAAAACATACTCTTCCCTCATGTACCAATGCTTAGTTATGGGCAGAAGCAGAGAAAGTGGTGCCTTGACTTTGCCTCCTTTCTCATCCCTCTGGTTTGTCTATTGCTTTGTATTTTCATTGGCCTTTTTGTGGGCCATCTTAAGAGTAGGAAGACTTTCCTTTCCCTGCTTCCATAGCCTTGAAAGGCCCATACACACTAGGGCTACGTCTAGACTGGCATGATTTTCCGCAGATGCTTTTAACGGAAAAGTTTTTCCGTTAAAAGTATTTGCGGAAAAGAGCGTCTAGATTGGCACGGATGCTTTTGCGCAAAAGCACTTTTTGCGGAAAAGCGTCTGTGCCAGTCTAGACGCACTTTTGCGCAAGAAAGCCCTGATTGCCGTTTTAGCCGTTGGGGCTTTTTTGCGCAAAACAAATCTCAGCTGTCTACACTGGCCCTTTTGCGCAAAAGGGACTTTTGCCCGAACGGGAGCAGCATAGTATTTCCGCAAAAAGCACTGATTTCATACAGTAGGAAGTCAGTGTTTTTGCGGAAATTCAAGTGGCCAGTGTAGACAGCTGGCAAGTTTTTGCACAAAAGCGGCTGATTTTGCGGAAAAACTTGCCAATCTAGACACAGCCCTTCTCTTGTTAAATAAGTATCCCAGTTTTTGTTCTGCTTTGTTTTTTTATATTATGTATTTTAAAACTTCCCTATGCATCTCTGCCAGTGCACATTAGTCATGCTATGATCTGGTTAGACATGCTTAATTTTGATTAATTATATAAACCAGAGGGTTTTTTTATTGTGGACACATATGTATTACACATTATTATTAGGTATTTTATACAACCTTTTATTTTTATTTAAAGTTCATTTTAGTGATGTTACTTTAAACCATTGTGGTTCAACTGAGTTTATCTCTGACAAGTGTGTTAACTATGGAGTTCATAAGAACACATGAAGGTCCAATATATTTGGTCAATTTTATTAAAGTTACCAGCAAAGTTATGAATATTGCAGTTTATACAAATCCTAGATATACCCATTCACCAGTTATAGCAATATTCATGCATCTGACGAAGTGGGTCTTTGCCCACGAAAGCTTATGCTCCAATAAATGTTAGTCTATAAAGTGCCACAGGACTCCTCGTCGCTTTTGCAGATTCAGACTAACATGCCCACCCCTCTGATACTTGACAGCAATATTCACATTCTCCTAGATCAGTGGTCCCCAAACTTTTCATAATGGTGGCCCTCCCCTCCCCCTGTCTTCCCACCAGGGATCCAGGGCTGGGGAATAGGGCTGTAGCTCCAAGAGGAGGGGGACACAGCTGTGTTAGGGCAGGTGTAAGGGGGCTGAGGCTGGGGCTGGGAGTGGAACTGCGGTCACAAGGCTAGGAGCAGAGCCAGGGGAGTCAGGGCCAGAAGACAGGGCATCAGCTGTGGTTGTGGCCAGAACCAGGAGCGAAGCTGGAGGGTAGACTGAGTGGTGCTCCTACCCTGCCCCTCTTGGGGGCTGGCTTGGTCCCTGCTGCACCTCCCAAATGTTCCAACTCACCCCCCCCCCACCCCAGGGGGGATGCACCAGACAGTTTGGCAACCTCTGTCCTAGACGTTGTTTGTGTCTGGTGGCTCTCTCATTGCTTGGCCATTAGTAAACAAATGTTCCTGTTAGAGTTTTCCTGTAGGAAGCTCAATTTTCCCATTCAGGACACCCTCTTCTTATAATGTGATTTTTGCCTACATTTACTTTCTGTTAGGACCACCAACAGGGATTTGTATGTGGGGAAAAGGGGCAACTGCCCCTGGACCCAGCAATTCAAAAAGGCATTTTTTAATCACCGCTGTTGCCCTGGGCCCTTTAAATCACTGCTGGAGCCACAGGCAGCACACTCCAGGCAGCACTAAGGGCTTTCAGGTGTGCAGCACCATCTGAGTGGCTCTGAGTGCTGATTGCCCCCAGCCCATCCTTTCACCAGAAACCCTGACCCTTCCAAGAGCATGGAGCCAGCCCTCCCATATTTAGTCCAGGAGCCTGGCAATTCTGTCAGCTCCCCTGAACTCTCTGCATGTACATGAAAGTGTCAACCCACTTTCTCTTAATGATCTGGTGTCCCCAAGAAACTTGAGGTACTGTTTTCCAAGTGTTATGTACACTTCCTTTTACTCTCATTAGAACTGATGCACAACCTGTATCATGTGGTTAAGGCACATGTTAGAGAGAATTGTGTCTTCAGAGCATTTCTGTGATCTAAAATTAATCTTCTGGTTAATTTTTTTTTCAGTTTCACCCCTTGGTACATCTTTTTTTCATAATCTTATGGCATCCAGTTATTCTTCAATCACTTACTTAGTCATGTTCATCAGCATTTCTTATGTAAGGCCTAAAATGTTGAAGAAAGATTTTACATGCCTCAGTCTTTACGCAGAGCCATCCAGAGAGCATGGCAAATTGGGCCAACCACTCCAAGCACCATGCTTTGGAAGGGTTAGGATTGGCGGGTGCGGTTGGTTTTGAAGTGACAGACCAGTCCTGGGAGTCACAGATTGGTCACTTCTGTTCAGGCCTTGTACCCCTCTAGGTACAGCCCTGCCTATGGGTCCTGCATTTAAGCCCTTCTCACTCCGATATCTAATGCATATTTATCCCTTATCACTACTAATCAATCTTTTACTTTCATAATCCTAAAATTTAACTCTGTTTAGCATATAGTGATTATATGACAAGACACGTTAGTTAATCAAAACATCACTTAATAAATGTATAATAAAATGAAATCATTGGCTGTACTTATCATGGAGACAGAGGGATAGATATAGCCACTGCAAGTGTGCTACTCTCATTAATTCTGTTGGGTATTATGCATAAATGTTGAATGGATAGCATGCACTATAACTTCATTTTTTTCAGTATAAGCTCAGGAGAATGTGTCCTCTCACTCAGATTTCCCTCCTGATCTCTGATTCTCAGCTGGTATAAATCAGCTTAAGTCCACTCCCCACAGTAGAATTACACTAACTTGATGAAGATCTGGCCCATAATCTTATTCATGATTATTATATATGGTACTGAATCATCCAGGGCTAAATTGTGCTCTCATTTACTAAAGTACCCACGATTACCAGTGATATTTTATTTTTTGAAAGAAAAATTAAGCCCTTATTAATGGATCTGACCCTGAGAGGAGATAAGGAGGGTCAGATCCATTATTTAAAAAAAATAAAAACATTAAAAAGATTTCTTGAAAAAAGATTAATTATGTGCAAGAAGATTACTTGACATTCAGGGACTCTGCTTTGGGCAATACAAGAATTCAATCTTGTTTTCTTTGTAAAAGGTCTGTCTGGAACAATTTTTAAACACTGAAAAGGCTGTATGTTTTAAACAGGGGATTCTAAATCAAGTGGAAAAGTTTTTTCTGCAGATAGAGAACTACAGATTATTAATTGGATTTGAATATTTTTAGAGAAACAATCCAGGACTGTTATTCAGCAGTCAGATTAGATTCAGTTTTTCATGTTTACATACATATACTAGTCAGCCTCATTTGCACAACTTGCTTTTCTGATAACAAGGGCCTAAGTGTCAAAAAAGAAAGACAATTAAAATGAGAGAACAATTTTAAATGTGTTTGACTGGTTAGCTTTGAAGCTGATGGGTTACTTCAACAGATTAAAAATAAAGTGATTAGGTTTTTTCCCCCCTCTACAACATTATTTTTGGAATAGAAAGAAACCTGTTTGATGTGAAATGCCTCTAAATTGGAAAGGTTGACCCAGGAAGTAAGATAAAATTAATTGTGCCATTGAATTTAATCAAATAGGTTTACTGCAGATAGTAATATTCCTTAGAACACTCCCTGTGAAATGAAACTAGATAAATAGCACAAGTGTTATAAAGCTATTATTCAGATTGATAACACATACTTTAGTAGATAATGGATGTCATATGTTTTAAAAGTAAGTGTGTGTGTATGTATATATATATATGTATATATATATATGTATATATGTATATATATATATTCAAGAACTTGCAATTTATTTGAAAATTACTCAGGTTATATTTACAACAATGCATTTCACACAGGGCACACAATTTAAAGCAATAACAATTGCAAATTTTCATATAAAATATTTTTACAATAGCAATAAAGCTTCATGCACCACAACAATCCAACGTGATCTCCTTTCCTTTTATATTATTAAGTGGAATCAGAATACCTTAATCAAAGTATGGGGCAAACTGGCTTTATTTTCAAAGTCTCTTGTCTGTGTACATGGCATACTGGCCCTGATCCTCTAAGGTGTTTAACTAGCTAACTGCCATTGATTTAAAAGGATACTAGGAATCTTCAGTACCTTTGGAAGATCTGGGCCACTGATGTTAAGAGACGGACTGCCTTTGATTCAGTGATTTTGGATAAGTCTGCTTTTTTTTTTCTTAAGCCCCTGTGTTAGTAGGATGTTGTGCACATCACATTTTCTTTGGGGGGCAGAGGGTGGAGGGAGGGGGACACCAAAAGGAGGAACAGATTAAAGAGAGATTAGGGGAAAGAAGCAATGGAAGATACAGGGAGAAAGTTGAAAAGGACAAAGAGGAAGCAACAGTGGGTACCTCTTCAGAAAACACCAAGGTGTTCGGATACTTTGGGAAAGAAAACAGAATCAGACTTGTAAATATATTAGATTTCTCACTCCCCTTAGCTCTGATACACACACATGCTTCTCCCAAGGCATTTAAGATATAGTATAAGCCATTCAGAAAGTATATTTGATTTGGGGAAGTGGCTTTGTCTCTGTCTGATTGTTCTGGCAACATCTGGAAAGTAACAGTTTTTCTTATTACTTTTGGACCTGTTCCACTTGCCACATTGATATTTTAAAAATCTTTTTGCCTAATGTCTATTTCTGTGTTACCGTCATCATGCTTTAAGAATATGCCTCATTGAATCCACATCTGTGCAAAGTCAATCCAAGGCAGAATTCAGAAACTAGACTAAAATTTAATTTGGTTGAAGCTCATCATCCCTCTGGGGCTATGTCTAGACTACGGGGTTTTTCCGGATACCAGAGGTATCCCAGAAAAACTCTGCCCCGTTCAGGGAAGGCGTCTGCTCTTCTGCTTTTTTTGTGGAAGAGCAGACTTGCTCTTTTGAAAGCCCTGTCTTCCTCCTCTCATGAAGAAGGGCTCTTCCAAAAGATGGGGGCTTTCCAAAATTTGGCCAGGTGTACACGGGCCAAATTTTGGAAAAGCCTCTTCCGAAAAAACTATCAGAAAAAAAGTATGCAAATTGCAAAGCACAATTTGCGTATCTTTTTCTGATAAAGCCCCTTAGTGTACACATAGCCTGGGACTGGCCTGTACAGAAAATACACATTTTAAGAGGCCAGTTTTCAAACTTGGGTGACTAAAATTAGGTATATGTGTGTTTAAACACCTATATGCTGCTTTAGGCACTTAGACACATACTTTGGTGCCTAAATACAGTTCATGCAATGACCTAGATTTCCAAAATTTAAGATTAACTTTCAAAGACTAAACTCTACCATTCAAGACACTGATGTTTGTAAGGCTTCATTCTGTAGGGTTTTCCAGAGCAGGCCCTCTGTGATTTCACACATACTGATTATTTTGATAAAGCCTATTTTTTTCCATCATTAGATACAAATATTCTTCACAATCTAGTATCCTTTAAGTCCTCAAGACAAGATCCATAGACTGAAATCTAGAAATATCCACTGTGATCATAAATTAAGTAAAGAGTAGTCTGGCTTATTGAGACACTTATATCATTTACTAATTTTGCATATTGTGTAAACTGTGCTGTTTCATGCACTATCTGTGTTAGTAAAGCCCTTTCTAAAATGAATGAATTGGTCAGAAAAGTTTTGGATTAATCCAACTACAGTAAAACTCCAGTTGTCCGGCATCCAGTGGTCCGGCACTCCCAATAGTCTGGCACCAACTGGAACC
>CM057845.1:229587687-229603661 GCA_030068395.1 Apalone spinifera | reverse complement strand
AGCATCCGTGCCAATCTAGACACTCTTTTCCGCAAATGCTTTTAATGGAAAAACATTTCCGTTAAAAACATTTGCGGAAAATCATGCCAGTCTAGACGTAGCCTATTGCTTTAAAAGTAATGTTTTGAATCTGAGTGTCTAGACAATGACTCAAGGGAGAAGCCAAAAACCCTCACTGACATGGCTCCCAACTGAGGAGAAAGCCCCCACATTCGCCTTAGACACCAGAAGCCCAGCATAGTAGAGTTTTTGTGCCTCGGCCCCGGGGTGGAGTGCCAGTGAGGGCTTCCCAGTGCTGGAGGGTCCCTGAGTTTCAGGGACTGGATCCAGACAACCCACGGGCTGCATCCAGTACTTGGGCCTGAGGTTCCCCATCGCTGTAATACAGTATACCATTTTCTATTTCCTGTACTGTTCTTGTTACTATGCTGCTGCTAATGACTTCTGAACACTGTACATAGAATTCCAGGAATAGTTAAGGAATAGAACATCAATTTATGACTCTTCTTATTCATGACACTTTTGTCTTTAGTTGATCTTTTAAATTTTTCCCTTGGTTTGACTAAAAATCAGCTGCTATATCAGTATGTGAATACGTGGGATCTAATTAATTTTGTTCTTTCTTTTCAAAGGAGTTTATACCAGAGATGACAAATCTATTCAAATTTTATTTATTACTCACTGAAATCCATGGGTAAAAATCTTTGAAATATCTGTGTGATTTATTAGTGAAAGTCTTTATGGTTTTGAGAGTTAGGATCCTAAGTGCCTAGAAGTATCTCTATATCTTTTTTAGAAAGCACCTTCCCTTCCTCTGATTCATATTCACATTCTATTAATGTGGTAATTTCCACAATTGTTACCTGAAAAAGTATCAGTATTAGAAGAGTATTTATATGCTTTTAACTTCTTATAACAAAAGGTTTCATATGACTAGTCAGTTCTCTGCTGACTGCAGCAGTACGCAACAAACCATTAAGAACAACATTTAAAAACTTACTACTGCACTGTTAGTCTGTTGTGTTTTAATATATGACTTAGTGGTTCTTGTGTGACTATAAGGGGGGAAACACCCTCTTCCTAGACCCTTGAGTGCATCGGGGGTGGGGGGACTGGCACCGTCTCCTTGGACCCTTTTGGAAACTATACGTTTCTCAATTTCTTTTTTCAAAAATTGACAATCATGTAGCACGTCTTTATGACCTTCCACACCATGCTATCTGACTGCCTTAGGTGTTGTCAGGCTACATTCATGAACGTCTCTGAAGGGCAGTGTCCCATTTTACATACATTAATCAGAGGCACAGACAGAGTTAGTGATTTTGCCAAAGTCATTCAAGAAGTCTGTAACCCAGCTGAGAATTGACACCAGCTCTGCTGATACCCAGTCCTCAACTACAAAACCAGCCTTCCTTTCAGATAGTCCTTTCATTCACAAACAGGAGACCAGACCAGTTCTGTTAGATTAGAACATCTTTAAACCAGATTTAAAACAGAACTACCCGTATCATTCTGTTTCTATATACTGATTTGTCCTAGCAACAACAGATCAATGTTGAATAAGGAGATAATTTAAAATGAAAAGTTATAAAACTTGTAAAAAAATATAAAACTTGTAAAAAAAAAAGAACTGGTTAGCAGTTTATTTTGTTTACTTAAGAATACATGTAATTATGATATAGTAAGAAACAGCATAGTAAGAAACTGTCAGAAATGGTCTTAGAATGTACAGTGCTGTTTTGTGTTTTTTAGATCTATTTTGTGATTTCATACATTTTCTATAAACAACTAGATGAATTATATTGTGTATATTATGTTATGATAACTGTATGTACAATATATAACAGTTCAGTATGTAAACAAGTTTCAAAGTTATTTTAGGCACTAAATCATATCATTGTGTACTGAATCCTTTATTCAATCTAGGTATGTCCAATATATTAGAATATAGCATATTAGTCCTAATAGTTACAAGAGGAAATGTAACACTTTTATTACATTTTTGTGATGACTATTATATTCAACAAGTCACATGTTAAAGAATTAGAAATTGGAAATAATGAAGAACATGCACATAAATGTATTGGTTTGCAAAGAGAAGAGTCATTTTGGATTTTTAAAAATCATATTTTTCCACTGAACTATTTATATACAAATCATTATAGAAGAGTTATGTTTGTTAAACATGAAGATGCCAAAAGCCTTATTAATAATAAAAATATTCAGCGACAAAATTGCCTACAAGCGACTATGGCCCATGGGAATTGAAACAGAATGCTGGTGTTTTCTGATGAAGGAATTTATAGAATACTATACATATATTTACTTTTCATTTTCTTCAGAATTATACTATTTCTACTGTATGTACAAAACATATTTTCTTTATCTGCCCCTTGGCTAGAGAATGAAAAATGTGCATGCCTGGAAACTAGTTCACCCTCTCCCCTCCACTATTCAATTAAAGATTAAACATGCATTTTATAGAGGTAGTGTGATGTTCAGTCAAACTTACTCTGCAGTAATAGTAAGCTCTGTTATATTTGTCTCGCTTGCTTTTGTTTGATTATGTATACATTTATTTTTAGATTTTAGCAGGAATATATATTAGAAATAAATGCACATGCACATGGGAAAAGGAAGGCTTCATTCTTCTCCTTTTCAAATCAATGTAAAAATTCCCATTAGCTTCAATGGGAGCAGCATAATGTTTCCTAAGTGCCTGATTCTGCCACCTTTGGTCATGATGATCCATGCTTTAGTTCAAGTCGTCCTATTGAAATGAAAGAAACTGCTAGCTAAGTTTGGAACCACTCTGTGTGAGTAGTAGAAATCTGGCACTAAATAATTATATCTAGTCAGTACAGGAAATACGGTATTTTTTTTCCTACTTGATCTGAATGCTTTCTGAAATCCCAACGAACTGTACCTTTCTCAACAGATGTTACAGGGAGTTATGTACATATGTTTTGCATGCAAATTTTTGCAGTTTGTTACTGGTGTAGTAGACTGACAGTCCTTTTTTCCCTTATTCACATGAGTGAGATTTTCAGAATAAAGCTGAGTCTGTTGCAGAGGTAATGTGTTTGTCCACTAGAGAGAAAATGGCATATGTACCAATTATAACTCCATTTCTCTGGAGATTCTGTGGAGTTATATCTGTGGCAGCTGTGCAGATCGCTAGAATGATGGCTGTCATTAGCACCGGGGGAGAGGAGCATGTGTATATAAGAAAAGAAAACCTAATATAACACAGAACTTGTTCAACATTTATTCTCTGAGATGCTTAGTTTATATACATACTATATTTTGGAATATTATGCTGAGAAATACTCCTGCTAGTGCATGAGAGGAGTTAAAAACCCAGTCAAGGCTTGCAGCTGACCCAGAGAAAAGTGGGAAAAGTGGATCCAATTATTGCTGGACCAACACCCATGTTTCCTAGCCTCCATGGAAAGAAACTAGAAAATGATACCTGGAAACTGGAGCAAACAGTAAAGATCTGACTCGTAACATATACATGTGTGAATGCAATAACACTGCCACTCTCCTACCGTTATTGAATGTAATCCTATTCAAGATTAATGACCCAAATTGTACTTCAGGTTCTGAATTCCACCAGCCAAACACCAGGAAGTGATGGAGACGCTGTGTGAAAATAAACACATAAACTATACTTTATATAGAGTGAGTTCTTACTCAATAGTGTTTTTAAAGTTCTAATGGATTGGAGGAGGGAGGAGAACAACACTTTAGGAGGTATTTATTCCAGGAAGAGAGAATTTTCTACTTGCTGTTTTTACTTAATATTTGTCATTGAGTGTATTGATGAAGGTATTTAATTTTGCATAGTTTTAAACCTCCATTTTTTTCAGATTACAGTAGATCACAAAATAATCACTGCATATTTTTAATTAAAATTATTATTTGTGTGCTTTGTGTAAGAGGTGCTTTACTTTCTGTAACATACAGTGGTCACTAATAAAAAATAAACATTTAACAATTGGTACCATATTGTGTGCTAAATTTCATGTCAATTTACATTTCAGGCAATACTATTTATTCTATTGAGATTGTACCATGTGCAAGTCAGACAACACTTTTTCCCTATGGTATATGAGGGACTAATCATAATCCCTACATCTGCATGGGATTATTTCTTCTTTCTCTGAAAAGAAGGAGGTGGGAGGGATCAGACACTTCCATGGCAATGTTATCCTTTTCCCCAGGTTCTCTGGAGAGTGCTCTGCAGATTTTTGGATCAGGGAAAGGTACAATGTGTATTTCTCCCTCCCTAAAACCCTGAGGAGATCAGGATACAGAGATCATGTCAGCCTAAGGCTATATCAACTTTTTGTACCTTTTCCTGCCTTGCCTCCTGTCATGGCTCCTTCCCCACGGCATTTATCCCCATGGCACGATAAATGCAGAAGTGGGGGCTAGCAAAAATACCCCAAAGCCTTATCTACCAGGCTTTGGTATAAAACTTCCCCCCAAAATCTTAACAACCTAGATTTTGGGAATAAAATTTCTGCTGCCACCACCCAAGTATTGATACAAAAATCAGGGGAAAGATCACTTGGGAAATCTCACCCCTAAAGTACAAACCAGGACACAACCATTAACCAATACCAGGTTATTAAAAAGGAAAGAGAAAGAACTTCTATTATCATCACAATATTCCTTTTGCGAGCATAATGACTAGCTGGAAAAGTAACAAAATATTATACTCATGGAGGAGAAATTTACCATGGGCCAGGAACTTAGTTACAAAGGAGAACAAAACCCATTTTTAAATGCACAGACATCAGATCCCATTTCCAAAACCATAAAACAATAAAACCTAATGGATTTATCTAAACTGTATACTACTTACAGACTGTGAAGAGTATTTTCTTAGAGAGAGACATTCTGTCCTCTTCAATAGCTGGAGAGAAAACTGCCCAGGACAAAGGAGGGAAAAACCCAAAAATTCCTTTGTCCCAGTTTGAAATTCCTACTTACATTTCTATTGGCTGCCTGCCACCTGGTTTAGGTACGGGACATATTTAACCCCATAGTCCCCAGGATGCTGGCTAACCCTCATGATCATGACACACACCCCAAATCGCAGATGGTGCTGGACAGCTTCTTGCCACACTGGCTGTGATTTCTTCCTGGAGGTCTGAGATAAAACATAGTAAATAAGTACATGCACACCTTCATGTTGAAAGGGAATCGCAGGATTAGGTGTCAGCTGTCTGTATGATTCCATTTTAGGTAACCATGCTGTTCAGGGGGAACTATTGGAAACCCAGATCCATCATAGAGACATAGGGTCTATGCCTGGGAGGATCTGGATTCCAGCCATGTTGGTCCCAGGAGAACTGAAGGGTTTAGGATAGGGCAGAGGATCTCATTTCCATGAGGAGAATCCTTTAACCTACATCTGCATTTTCTCCCAGGAAGGGATGGCCTCACCTTGAAAGACCACAATTATCATCTATTTTATGTATGGAAAAATATTACAGAATCTCAGACACCATCAAGGCGTAACTCACATGTTAACTTTTTAAATGGGACTACTGTGTTCTTACTTTATATATGGGGAAACGTAGCCAGCATGCAAATTTAACTAATGGGTTAAGTTTTTACTGTGAAGGGATGTGTTGTGAAATCTGAAAAGTAAACATATGATACTAAGCAATTGGGACGCTATTGTAGACCATAGTAGACACTCTGAAGCTTCATTAGCATTATTTCCAGGAGGAAATGTTCTTGTATGAGACAAAAAACTTACCAAAATGATTATAAAAAAGACTGGAGAAAAAAGTCTTATTTTTTAGAAACAAAAACCAAAAACTGAAACAACTCTCCACCATTATTATGTTTCACATTCAAAACTTACTTTATATCACAAGTAACATTTCTGAATGGTGACAAAGTTTTTTAAATTTAAAAAGAAAAGCTAGGTATGTCACAGTATAGAGATATGTTTTATTTCTCAGAATCAATGTTTCTAATTAGAGAATAAGGTGCTATTCATTTTAAGCAGTGATCTTCAAAGTAGACCGCTGGCCTGCTTTGGAAAAGCCACTAGTGGGCCCGTACCACTTTGTTTACCTAAAGGGTCCGTATCCACAGAGCCTTGTGGCTCTCATTGGCTCTGGTTTGCTGTTTCCCACCAACAAGAGCTGCAGGATGGCAAAATTAGAAATATATTTTTTTCCCTTGTCAGTGGTAAGTACAGAGAACTCTTGTTAACACTGAAAGCAATTATTAGGTGTACTTTGAATTCACAGAACTGTATTGGATATCCACATAATTAGTAGAAATTAGGTGGAAAAAATCTGTGTGCCAGTTTGAATTTTTTTTCTTTTAAGTTTTTAGAAAAACAAAAACAAAAAAAAGCATATTCAGTCTTCTTGATCAAAAGTAATGTTACAATATATAGACATTAGTTTTGATTATCTATTTCTCCCTTTAATAAATGTCTATACAACACATTCATCCATTAACATCTTGAGTCTGGAGTATGTTGCCACCATAGTATATCATTGCAAAATAATGTACATTGCAGCCAAATTTTCCAAAAGAGGAGCCTAAATTTAGGTTGCTAAAAAAGTCCCTGATTTTTCAAAAGTGCTATGAACTCAGTAGCTTCCATTGACTTTTATGAGAGGTGCACACAACTTTTCAAAAATCAGGTCATCTTCTTAGGCTCGTAAGTCCATATTTAGGCTCCTAACTTCAGGTTCCTCTTTTTGCCAATCTTGGCCTATGAGAGTTTAAAGCCTTCCTCTGAAGTTTTGGCAATGAGCTATCAGAAACTGAAAGAATACTGGATAAAATAGATCAATGTTTTCTTCCAAAATGATAGTTGTATTAGGAGTGAGACTGAACTGCAAAAGTATGATCTCATTCCAAACTCCCTCAAAGTTCATGAGTAATTAGAAGTTTTTTGCTGTGGACCCATCTGTAATTCCTGTTTGCCTATTTAACATGCAGTGTTATAGGAGAGGGAAAGTCCATGGAACAGGTATCTGTTTTTCTATTTTTAAAATGTTATACATTAAATTCATAAAAGAAATGTTATCATTTGGCAAACTGATGCCATATCAAACAGCTTACCTGCTATAACTTTATACAAAGCTGTCATTACATATTCGTATACTACCATAGTTCAGGCATTTTTAGATGAAAGATAATAGTGTGACCTCAGTCCAGTAATAATACTGCTTTAGGCAAAAACTTGGTTACAATTATGTTAATTATTAGTTGAATGCTTGTTATGATACAAACTCTCTGCTCTTATTTATTGATGTCACTATAGTGCCTAGGAGCTCCAGGTATTCACCAGGTATTTGGTGTTGTAAAGAACCAAAACACCTTACAGTCAAAGTCAAGAGACAACATTTGCAGACCGGCAGATGGAGAAGTAAAAGATAACAATGAGGGTACGTCTACACTACACTGCTATTTTGAAATAAGCTATTCCGGAATAGTTATTCCGAAATAGCTTATTTCGTAATAGCACATCTACATTGCAGGGAAGCCTCAAAATTAGTCTGAGGCAGGCTTCCCTAATGTAGACATGCTATCTCGATTTAGAGCCCCAGGAGGCACCAGGGAGGAATAATTTAGAATGGCCCTGGTGAGGGGCTATTTCAAAATTTCAGCAGTGGAACATTTTCAAATGTCTTATTTAGAAATAGCTATTTCGGAATAGGCATTATTCCTCAAAGAATGAGGTTTACAGATTTCGGAATAAGCCGTCTGTTATTTCAAAATTATTTCAAAATAATGGAATGGCTGTGTAGGCGCTCACATTGTATTTTGAAATAACGCTAGTTATTGGTACAGTGTAGATGCACACTGAGATAATATTAGTTAGCATGACATGATCTGATCCCAATGTAACCCACACACCTACTGTGGTTTACTGCCCCATGTAGTGGCACTTAGACTCCTTACAAACAGAGATAAGAACAAGGGAGCTCTACATCCTAACCTGAGAGCTAGTTGGCTTTATAGCTCAAGCTGTAGAGGCTCCAGAGCTCCCATCTCCAAATCCACCTGGTGGCAGTTACTCAGGGTTTGAGGGTGTTTATGGGGACTTCTCCCAAGCTTGAGGAGCAGCATAGGAGAACACATGAAGCTGCTTGTTTGAAATGTTAAAAAAGGGACAATGGAGCTGACATCCTGGTTTTTTACATTCCTGCTGATCATGAGGATCATAGAATTATAAGGCAAATAACAAACCTTAACATTTTAATTGCAAGTCCAAACACATTGTGTTATCAGTTACCATTGGATGATATTTGTGAGCTCTTTGATATCATTCGATTTAATTAATTAGTTGTCTTAATATAATCCTCAGCAGACAAGTATTGAAATCACACCTGGCAATCTTGTTGAGTAGGGACAACTAAGGGCATCAAATGATCAGTTAGCCAGAACTTATGCTTTCTCATTCCTAAAGGAAATCCCTTGGGGACAAAACAGAAACATTTAGGGGGAACAGTGAAAAAGCTTGTTCAGCTGCTGTTCATATTGTACCTTTCCTGTTGATAAATAGGGGATTTCGGTATCCAAGGCTGCAAGTCTATTCATTTTCAAAAATTAAAATCACCTAAAAAGGGGAAAAAAGATTCCATCTAGACAGTTGACATACATTTTGCTTAGATCTTCTCACTATAAAGTGAAATTAATTTGTCCAAAGTATGACAATCTATCTTGAGTATGATTAAGATTCGGTTTTAATACATAACTGAAAAGTTGGAGACATTTATATTTTTATACATAATTGTATTTTTCAGATATTCATTTTTCTTTATCTTTTACAAGGGATCAAGTAACTTCAAAAGAGATCTCTTCTAACCACATTTAAGATAAGCCCTGTATAAAGGCAGACTTCTGAAAACAGCAGAGCTGTCTGGAAACCTTTAGAAGTAAAGCTGTGTGGCTTAGTTTCTGGTATGAGAGGGACATGTACCTTCAATCAATAAGAACATCTATATTTGACTGGAAGGAGGACTCATTTGATTTGGTCAAGGCAGTTGTTGCTGAATTTAGATTCATTTTTTAATATAAAATGAAAGCGATCACAAAGATACAAATGCTTTGAAATAGCCATTTTATCTAAACTGAAAATTTAGGGGGGAGGGATAGCTCAGTGGTTTGAGCATTGGCCTGCTAAACCCAGGGTTGTGAGTTCAATCTTTCTGGAGGCCATTTAGGGATTTGGGGCAAAAGTTTGTCATGGGTGGTACTTGGTCCTGCTGTGAAGGCAGGGGACTGGACTAGATGACCTTCAAGGTCCCTTCCAGTTCTAGGAGATAGGCAATCTCCATTATATAAAGTGAAAATAAGCAGAGTCCTTCTCAACTATTAGTTCCAGAGCATTATTTGGGGGCAGGGGAGGAAACCCCACACAGTACTTTTAGCAATCTGGCATTCAAACCTATGCGTTTATTTTAACTTTCTCTTGCAATGACTGGGGCACTGAAAGCTCTTCTCTATTCTACATTATTTCAATTCACCTTATGCAGGAGATGAAAACTTAGGGAGGCAGGACTGTGAAAGCATGAGTTTGCATGATTCAGCTTTTCTTGGTTTTTTTTTCTGTTTGTTCTTTTTCTTATTGTAGATTTTGATCGGTTCCTTTTGGGAATTGGTGAATGATTAATTTTTAGTTTACTTCTGATACCATGCATATACAGTACCATGGGAGATAGGCCTGACACACAGAACCTGGCTACAGATCCTTTTTCACATATAAATGATGATATTTTATGGAAATTGGGAGATATAATGTACAAATACTGGAAATACACAGATGCTACCCAGGTCTACATCTCTTTTAGTTATGAAGCAATAGTACTTGAATTTAGATCAGACCAGCATCTTCATGAAAACTAAGCAAAATTAAAATGAAGGTGGTAGAAATAGGGAAACCTGAAACAGATATGGAGCACAATGGTCTATTCATTTTTTTCTTAAAGAGATATCTGAATTATATCTGTTATATTTGTTTGTGTTCTTTGGTGAAATGTTAGGCAAAACAGAAGCATCCAAAGGAAAGATGGGAAAAGAATGAAAGTCATATACAAAAAGCAGCCTGAAGTTGCAGGTAATAGTTATAGAAGTCTGAGGATTGTTTTAACATAGCATAGGGAGGACAGCTTGAACAGAACAGTAGTAGAACAAAGGCAGTGCAAACATAAGAACATAAGAATGTCCATACTGGGTCAGATCAACAATCCATCCAGCCCAGTATCCTGACTGCTGACAATGGCCAATACCAGATGCCCCAGAGGGAGGGAACACAATAGGTAATCCTCATATGATCCCTCCCCTGTCCCAAAGGGTGGGAAAAATGGTAAGTTTTCAGAGTGGAGAGAGGTAACTAGTGGCGTTCCCCAAGGGTCTGTCCTGGGACCAATCTTATTCAATTTATTTATTAATGATCTAGAGAAAGGGGTAAACAGTGAGGTGGCAAGATTTACAGATGATACCAAACTGCTCAAGATAGTTAAGACCAAAGCAGACTGTGAAGAGCTTCAAAAAGATCTCACCAACCTAACTGATTGAGCAACAAAATGGCAAATGAAACTTAATGTTGATAAACGTGAAGTAGTGCATATTGGAAAAAATAATCCCAACTATATATACAATATGATGAGGACTAATTTGGCTACAACTACTCAAGGCAGAGATCGTGGGGTCATTGTGGATAGTTCTCTGAAAACATCCAGTCAGTGTGCCGCAGCAATCAAAAAAGCAAATAGAACGTTAGGACTCATTAAAAAAAGAAAATATCTTATTGCCTCTATATAAAACCATGGTACGCCCACATCTTGAATACTGTGTACAGATGTGGTTGCCTAATCTCAAAAAAGATATATTGGCATTGGAAAAGGTTCAGAAAAGGGCAACAAATGGGTCCCATATGAAGAGAGATTAAAGAGACTTGGACTTTTTATCTTAGAAAAGAGGAGACTAAGGGGGGATATGATAGAGGTCTATAAAATCATGACTGGTGAAAAAGTGAATAAGGAAAAGTTATTTACTTATTCCCACAATATAAGAACTAGCGGTCACAAAATGAAATTAATAGAGAGCAGGTTTAAAACAAACAAAAGGAAGTTTTTCTTCACTCAGAACACAGTCAACCTGTGAAACTCCTTGCCAGAGGATGCGGTGAAGGCTAGAACTGGAAGGGTATGTCTACACTTGCTCCCTAGTTCGAACTAGGGATGCAAATGTAGGCGACCGAAATTGCTAATGAAGCAGGGATTTAAATATCCCGCGCTTCATTAGCATGATCTTGCTGGAGCGTTACTCCGCTCAACAGCTGTTTTGAAAGTGAAAGTGTGCTCCGGGATGCGTTAGTCGAACCAAACCCCTTGGTTCAAACTAACGTTACTCCTCATTTTTTGAAGTCCCTAATCTACATCCCTCTGTTGGCAGAGGGGTGTAGTGTAGATGCACCCCTAATTTGAGCTCTTCACCTCAGACTTTGGACCTGTATGTACGCAAATACTTCATTGCTGAAAATGGATTAGTGTTTCATTGCTGAAAATGAATTATCTACTAATGTTCAAGCACCAGTTATTCATCCCACTGGGGATATTTGATTATGTAGTGATGTAGACCTCATAAACAGTTGTGTTGGTAGATTTAAGGATATCTCTGGTGCTAGTAGACTGTTTTAAAATGCCTTATGGTCTTTTTTGAGGCTTTTTTTCTCTTAATTTGTTTTCTTCGACTTACCTTGTTTGCTTCTGTTGAACATAGAGAAAAATCCTGTGCATATTCTCAAAATCTGTATATAGATTTTTATATAGAAAAAACATTTAAGCCTATAGAATGCTTCTTTAAAAATACATATCTTGCCTGTACTCCTTTATTCTATTACTAATGCCAAATGGGTATTTATCTTCATAAGCAAAATTATTCAGTCTTTCTTCCGTAGAAGTAATTGTGTATATTTAAAGTGTGGGTCCATAAACTAGACATAGTTCTTTTGAGAATATGTCCCAAAGAATGTTTTTAACAAAGATATTTCAGTTGTAAAGTCTTCTGTTGCTTTGCTATTGCTCTTAGGGTATGTCTAGAGCAGGACTCATAAGGGATCTGTCGAAAAAGGCTTTTTTTCTCGACAGATCCCCCCCTAGACTGCCACTTTTTGCGACAAAGTGCTGAGTCAGCAAAACGTGGCAGCCATGTTTATGCAAATTAGGCACTGGATATTTAAATCCCTGCCTCATTTGCAGTGTCAACCTGCCTAATCTGCATCCCTCTGCCGTCAGAGGGAGGCAATCTAGACATACCCTTAGGCTTCAGCACAAAGTTGAGAAGTTTCTCTTTGCTGTAACAGGAACATACCAGGGATGAATCTTTTGACATATTAGCCTCTAGCATGTGATGAAGTTGCCTGAAGGAAATCCTAAAATCATATGAAAGTGCCAGCATTGTTGGTAAATTATTTATTTTAAAAATGTTCGGCTTGAATCAGAAAATGTATAACAGTGGTTATAATGCATCATAAACTTACACTAGTTTCACTAGCTCGCCTCTAAAAGAGCTGATATTCTCCAGTAATTGGAGAGCTTTGAAGAGCTGTGCTAACTGCAAAAATAGCAGACTTGAAAAATAAAGTGGGAGAGAAACTTGCTAATCTTTAAATACATTGTTTATTTTTAGAACATGTATATTTTTAGACAAACACCATTCACGAGAAGTTCATCTTATTACAGTGAATCCCAAATAATAGAAAAATACCAGGAATATTATATTAAGTCACTATTTTTGTCTCTTCATCTCAATGTGTAAACTATAATTTCAGATCATGGAAATAAAGATTATAATATTCTTATAGTTTATACATTCTACAACAAAAAAATCTACATGCGTGTAAATTTGATGTTAGAACTTTCAGTATTGTTAACATAACCTTCTTTACCAGCATACAAGGAATTTATTGTGTTAGTTTATGAGCTATAGGAAGATAGATTAAAGAAGGAAGACTTGAAACAGTTGTTTCAATGAAATATCAATTACATTGTGCCCCCTCCTACAATCATGTCTGCATAACAGTTGCTAAGTCTGATAATAATAATTATGGAGAAATCTATGTGCTGTGATAGCATTCAAATTCTTACTAATATTACCTCACCTTGCAATATTTCCATAAACCTTAATTATCAGATTTTTCAGCTAATATTCTTGCCATTTTTTTCTAAACTGTGTATCATTTATTGTAGCAGCTTTGGCTATAGGTTAAAAAACTTTGTGGTCTAGGAATTTCCTAGATGTTTTATACCTGGATAAAAGGATAAATGAACAATGTAAATTAGGTTCCTGCAGGACTTAGGTAGTCTCAATAGACATCTGCACTGTTGGACTGAAAGCAGATAAAATATTTGGCCCGATCTAATCAATGTAGCTGTGTTAATTTATACCTATCTTAGGGCTTGTCTATATTATGGAGAAGATTGACCCTCCAGAGGTCGAACTTCTAGCATTTGATTTACCAGCTCTAGTGTAGACCGCCAAATCTAATGCTGAGGGCAGCCTCCGCTGACGTTGTGTACTCCTTGTTCTGTGTGGAGTAGAGGATGCTCCTGTCGGCCTCCCACAGTGTAGACACTGCAGCTGTTTAGCTTTACATAACCTAAATCCAGCTACACATTTTGTGTAGCTGGATGGTGTATCTTAAGCCTACTTGCCTGGTCTAGCTTAGACCAAGGCTTGGGGTCTGTCTGCTTGTGCTGAGGAGTTTTAACATTCCTTGAATTCCAGCCTACCGCACTGCTCCAAGACATGGAAAGATTATGGAGTAGGTAATATAGATTTCATTTTGTTTGGGAGAAAATGGGTAATATCAGACAAGATTGTGCTTTAGTTTTCCAATTTCTGTTTTTTGGATTGTATATTTTTAGGACAAGTCTTTTTGTAACAGTGATGGGCAAAACCGAACCTGGGACCTCAGAACGTGAGCCTCTACAGCGGGGGGGAGAGGGAGGACTTCAGGCTTGGGGGCCAGATGTGTCTCCTGGCTTTCCTGGATCTGGCCCCTGAGGCTCAGTTTCCCCCCCCCCCCCCCGCTCCCCGCAGCATGGGGAGCCTGTGCTGGTGCTCCAGCCCCTCTCCTCCCCTCCCCTCTCCCCCACTGCCCCACAAAATCTACTAGCCTACTCTGTAGGCTGGTGTAGTGTACTGTGACCAGAGGTAGAGGTAGGAACACAGGGCAGTTATCCTGTGTGCCAAATTCCAGGGGCACCACATCAGGATCTGTGGGTGGCAACATATTGCTTGGCTGCTCAGGTTTTTATTTTTGCTTGGAATCTGCAGGATGGGAGATTTCTGCCCTGAGCAGTAAAAAACTTAGGGCCGGCCATGGCTGAGAAGGCCATGGCAGTCCCATCCAGCACATTCAAGGAAGGGCTAATCACAGTCTAACCTTAAACTAGCTAAAATGATAAATTGAACATGCAGCCTTCTTCTAGACTAGATACTCAGAAGTGCCATGGTATATAGTCTTTAAGCAAACCCGCCACAGCATTTCTCAAAAAGCAAACAAGGGTTTCAGGATCATGCATGCCTTTGGCCTGTAGACATAGCACGTGATTGTAGAAAGCTTCCAGATTCAAAGCTATAGCTATTCCCTCTTTTTATATATATATGTCAGAGTGTGTATATGTGTGGAAACTTTTAAATAGATGTTAACACAAGACACATAAAGAAGCAAGTGTAAGAGGAGATGAAAACACCCCAAACCTTGTCATTGAAGTCAATGCTTGAGTGAGACTTCTAGATCAGACCTTAATCTAATAGGTCTGGAATCATCCAAGATTCTTATGTGGTACATTGCAGTTAGTTTATTTGCTCTGGCGCACTGTACCGCACAAAAGAAAACATGAGTTTTGGAGTCATTTGAAGTCAGGTTTCAAAGAAGCCAAACAGAAACTGTACAGTAAAGGAACATTTACCCAGTAGGGCTAAATTGGAAATAAGCTACGCAACTTGAGATGTGCTACTTGCATAGCTTAAGTCAAAATAGCTTATTTCAAAATTGGGCACGCCTACACAGCACTTATTTCAAAATAGAGCATTCATCCTCCAACTTCCCTTACTTCTCATGCAATGAGCTTTACAGAAGTCAGAGTAAAAAACCCACTATTTTGAATTTATTTTGAAATAATGGGCTTGCTGTATAGACATGCAATACATTATTTCAAAATAACATCCATTATTCCAAAATAATGCTGCTATGCAGACATATCCTAACGGAGCAAAAAATATAAAAATAAACCCATAAGAATAACAGCGATGTGTTAAAATAATGACCAATCATTATTTATTCCTTTGGAATTTGTTGTAATAACATTAATCCTCAGGTACTCTTTTGGGATCAGTTTGGATGAAATACTTTAAGGGATTTCAGTATTAACTAGACCATTATTTTAAAATGTTTCATTGCTACACTAGTTTTGGTGCTTCACATACTGCAGATGAGGTCATTGTAAAATAGCCAAAAGCATATTGTCTATGAGCACATGAAAATAGGATAAAGGGATTGGTGATTGTTCTGCATCTGTTTTACACTAATTACGAAGTTCATATGGCATCTGTTACAGTTAGAACATAAGAACGGCCATACTGGGTCAGACCAAAGATCCATCTAGCCCAGTATCTTGTCTGCTGACAGTGGACAATACCTGATACTCCAGAGGGATGGATCACAACTGGTAATCCTCATGTGCTCCCTCCCCTGTCACCTACCTCCAGAGAAACAGAGGCTAGGGACACCATTCCTACCCATGCTGGCTAATAGCCATTGATGGACCTAACTTCCGTGAATCTATCTAACACTTTTTTGAACCCTGTTAAAGTTCTAGCCTTCATCGTATCCTATGGCAAGGAGTTCCGACTGTGCCCCGAGTGAAGAAAAACTTCCTTTTGTTTGTTTTAAACCTGCTGCCTATTAATTT
>CM057845.1:229573624-229583901 GCA_030068395.1 Apalone spinifera | reverse complement strand
CTCTCTTTTGAAAAAGCCCTGTTTGCATTCAAGAATGCCTTTTTTTGAAAGAGCACCTTCCAAAAAATGTGTTATTCCTCGTAAAACGAGGTTTACCACAGTCAAAAAAACCACCATGTTCTTTCGATTTAATTTCGAAAGAACACAGTGGCAGTCTAGATGCAGGGGAAGTTTTTTTGAAAAAAGGCCACTTTTTTCGAAAAAACCCTGTAGTCTAGACACACCCTCACAGGCTGGCTGTGTGCTACAACCACTGGATTATAGGGAACTGAGTTATTATGCTTCCTGGGTCTTTGTATGGCACATCTCTAGACAGGCCCTAGCTGTTTTGACTCCAGGAAAGAACAAGAATAGTAGAATAATAGCTAGCAAGTTGTGAAATCTCCTTCATTAGAGTTTTCAAAAAGAGTCTAGACAGCTGTCTGTCTTGAATGGTTTAGTCACAACAAATCCTGTCTCTTCACAGAGGGTTAGACTAGATGACCTGTGCAGTTTCTTCTGCCCCAAGTTTGTTTTTTTGGTTTTGAGGATCTAAATTTTGGATTTTGCCATCTAACCTGAGAGTGGAGCATCTGTTTAGCCCAAGGAACCCATGTCCTATTGATTTACAGTGGAACTTGTGTTCTTAGGTCATTTAAGCAATTTTGAACATTGCATCCCAAGGGTGGCCTCCTTAAAAGATAAGGCCTTTTCTACTGCTGAAAGAATAGTATAAATATGGATTTTTTATAAGGAGTTTACAGTTATTTTAATAAAGAACAGAAATATTGTTCAGGAAAGGAGATAGAATGTATTGTTTGCTGGACATTTCACTCTGCTCATTTTGCTGAATTTCTTTACAACTGTAGCACAGCACTGTAAATGCTGCCAACTTAGTCTTCATGAAGAAATGGAGCTGTAAATCATGTTATGTTTTGTATCATCTTTGCATGTTATTAAACAATGCCTCATCCAATAGCTTATATGTACATCCTTTTACTGAGAAATCCATCAATCTTAAATTACTGCTGGCGAATAGGGCAGTCTGTTCCTTCCTTCCTTGTCTGGTTATAGGCTTGGGGGGCCTGATCCTTGCTTTAAGATTTTTTTTTTCATAAATGTAGAGATTGTCAACATGGGAAGGAGAGCCATAAGAACTAAAGGTGTGAATTTAAACTGCATTTGTTAAAGGGCAATAAGCATCCAAGGGAAACTAATTTTTAATCAGTAACACCAAATGACAAATACTGCTGTGCAACATGATGGTTGGCGTGTGTTGAATTCACAGAATGAGTTCAAATAGTTGATGCTGTAATTTTACCTTTTCCCCTGAGTACTAGCTCTACTTCGTATTTTAATTTCTGTTAACCGAGAGACATCTAAGTGTCTTTTGTTTTGTTTATATATAGACACACAATATTTCTGAAGCTAACCTCCCAAAATATTGGATGGCTGCCAAGAATTTTGAATTTCACCTAAAATTAATCTAGCTATGATTGGGGAAGCAATTATTGATGAAAATAGTAGCTGGAAAATTCTAAAAAGTACTATTTACTAAACCATCTCCTTTTCAATAGTTGGTCTTGAATTCACAACAATGGGATTATATGTATTCCTTTCAGTAAAAATGAAATTTTACTTCAATTAAAATTAAAAGCTATTAAACTAAACAGTATTCCAAATCATTTTTGTGACAAAATATTAATGAAAATATCACTATGCATATAAACCAGTATAACACTGACTATCAATATGTCTTCCTCATTCCAGTCAATACCTAGGAACAGCAAAAGGCCTACAGTGTGTGATGGCCTTTCACAACAGGCATTCTCACTTGGTGGTGAGGAAAATGACTACAGTCTGTACGAAACTATTTTAGCATTACCCTGAGCTTAATAGAGCAGTGTTTCATTGCCTGTTAACAAGCTGCGCTTATTGCCAGAAAGTGTTTAAGCTGATAAATGTTGTCAAATCTCCTTTGATGCAAAAGATTTTTTGGTGTTTAGAGTGTGAGTGTTAGCTTTAATGATGTCAAAACATATGTTTTACTTAACACACTGATCATTCCATTCACCCAATAAACAAAAATATCTCAGCTAATTAGCAACAAGAATTTCACCATGCTTATGCTAAATTTAATCACGAAGGTTTACAATTAATTCATATTAGGATTTCAAACTTACTAAAAAGTGGAACACATGTATCCCTTCTGGGTGCTATTCTACAGTCCAGATATATAATTTAAATCCTGCTTTTTATAATGACAACAAGCAGATAAATATTATGGAGAGAAAATAGTTTCTCCGTTGCTAAAGTTTCAAAAAAGGACAGAATACTGTATTATTGTTAACAGAAATTCCTGGTCATGTGTGATGAACCAGAGGTTCGAAGATTGTCTAGGGGTGGTTTTTTGTGGCAAGGGACCGGGGCTGCGAAGGAGGAAAGCCCGAGACTTAAATGCACTTAACCAATTACAAATTTTATTAACTACAATTTCATTATATTAAATCACTGTCTCTGATTCGTCTTAGACAGCGCAACATGCAAAAAAAAAAAAAAAAAGAATATAACAAATAAAACCAATACAGCAATCATAAAAAATCTTCCCGAAGCCCATCCTTCTATGGTTATCTTTGAACAGCTGATGGAGTTAGTCATTAATCTACATATACTTCCTTCCTTGTGATATGACGTATACCTCAAGGCATTGTGGTCAGTGCCTGATGCAGACATGACTGGCACACATGAAAGCTAGCTATGTTTTTGCTTCCCTGCTCCAGGTGCTTGTTAACTGATGTATATGACAGCTCATTTCTCTTATTCCTATCTTGTCCTGTTTTTTTAGTGCTCATTAACTTAGTGTGTGGGACAGCTTGTATCCATACTCTTATCTTTTTGGCCCAGGTGCTTGCCAAGTTAAGTTCCGTTTACTGAGGCTTGAAGGCCCCTGGCCCGGGTGCTTGCCAACTTAAGTTCTGTTTACTGAGAACAGTGCTGAGCACCCAAGGGACTTCAAGCTCTGTTTCTGGATCCGCCTCAGCGGCCTATGTTTTCCTTGTGAGGGGCTTTAGTGTGGCAGTATGGGCAAGACACGCAAGGCCATGGTCAAAAGGACCTGCTACGTGACAACATGCAAATAAGTCATGGCAAAACTTTTGAGAACCCTGTTTAAGCAGAGATTTCCAATGATGATGTCAAGGGAAAAGAAGAGTATCGTCAATCCAGTGATTTAAAAGGCTTGCAAAAGAATGTCTTAGAGCAAGTGGAGCTAAATTGTATGAACCATTCAAAGTTGTTAACAAGAAAAAAAAGTAAACATGGTAGTTTCCTTAGAGTACATGCCAATTCCACAGCTCCAACAGCTAAGTGTTTTGTGGGAGCAATTCTTGATGCTAGTAGAGATGCTTTCTCCTGCAAAGTACCCTCAAAACTCTTCTAAATGGCCAAGTGTGCTCCCAATAATAGTTTGCTGATAACTAGTGATTCCACCCCTTCACTGCTTCTGGTGGGACAGAAGTGAGGTTAGAGGATGGTGCATTACAGAGGTCCCAGAATGCCTTATTTGTCCTGGCATTTTCTTATATAAACAAGAAGCAATGGGCTTAAACTGCAACAAGGGAGGTTTAGGTTAGACTTTAGGAAAAAGTTCCTAACTGTCAGGGTAATCAAACACTGGAATAAATTGCCCAGGGAGGCTGTGGAATCTCCATCTCTGGAGATATTTAAGAGTAGGTTAGATAAATGTCTATAAGGGATGGTCTAGAGTTTAGACAGTATTTGGTCCTGCCATGAGGGCAGGGGACTGGACTCGATGACCTCTCGAGGTCCCTTCCAGTCCTAGTATTCTATGATTCTATGATTCTTGGGGAAAAAAAATTCAGTCTCTTTGACTTGATTTGGATGAAACAACAACTATTAACCTTGCAGAATAAGAGCTTTTATTTTCATGCACTGGGGAAAACCAGAAGAAACAAAACTGAATTAAGGCTTTTTTTCTTCTTTAATCTGTTCACCTTCTAATTTAAGGTAAATTTCAGTCACCATGCAACATATGGTTAATGTGTGTGTGTGTGGAGTGAAATAACAAAAAGAAAATTGGTTTCCTTTGTGCTTTGGGAAGAGGCTGAAAGCTAGCATGCTGTAGTGATTTTAAAAGAAAGATAGTTGAATACCATTCACACCGCATCTGTATGTCTCACTGTCATATTCTAGACTAAAAGTCTCAGAGAGGTGGCCGTGTTAGTCTGTAACTTTAAAGAAAACAATGAGTAATCCTGTAGTACCTTAGAATCTAACTAACTATATGTGCATATACAATACAATATGTAGTATCATGAGATCATGAACTTTCGTGGGCAAAACCCACTTCCTCAGATGAGTGGAGAAAAAGAGCAGAGAAAAAAGGGGGAACCTCCAAATTTATAACAAGAAAAGAAAGGAAAGGAGGAGAAAAAAACCCCTGTCAATAGTAGTGCTGGCACTAATGAGGTTAATAGAGTTGTATTGAATATAATGGTTCATCCAGTTCATGTCTTTGTCCAAGCTATGAGAGATAGTGTCAGATAGTGCATCTGGAAGTCAGTTCCACAGTATCTCTCTGTAGTCGGTTCCTGAAATTCACTGCAGAACTGGTCTTCCCCAGCATTGCCCAGGTCCTTCATGGCAGGGGACTGGGGGGGAGGGGGGGAGGGGAGTGCAGGACGTACAGCAGGGCCTTAGGGACATGGGGAGGGGAGTACAAGAGGCTGAGGGCCAGGATGTAAGGACTGTAGGGGAGTCCGATCCGGCATGGACTTTTTCTCTCTCTAGTGTCCCCCACCCTCAACTGCCACAGGACTTTTTTCTTTCCCTAGCCCCATACTCCAGCCTCCAGGGGCCCTTTTTCTTGACCCAGCCCTGCTCACCCACAAGGGGTCATCTTTCTTCCCCTCTTCCCTGCCCTACTGGCTGACCCGGCGCTGCAGCCAAAGGCTGGGAGGTGGGAAAGGGAGAGGCTGAATCTCTTCCTAATGCAGAACACAGCTGCCTGCTCACTTTGTGGAGATCTTTGTAGAAAGTATATACCACATGAGGTCCAATAGTTCCAGTCTTCCAAGTCGGTTTTCATATAGAAAGCCCATAATTGATTCATTCATATATACTTTAGGGGCTACCTATGTGCTTGTATTATAGCATAGCAATTGAGATCAGCTGAGATGGAAGAGCTAAGCTAACAAATTCCAGTCTTGGAGGGGGGGAAGGGTTGCTGATGATGTAAGGTGTTTCAGTGAAGGGTCCTTGACTCCGGAACTTGATATTCCTGTTTGGTCCAGTGAAGCCAGGCAGGCCCACCAACAATGGGGTTCAAAGAGGGTAACTGCCCATGGGCATAGCAATTCAAAAGTGTCACTACTGCGGCAGCAGTCACAGCCCCAAGCCTTTAAATTGCCATTGGAGCCCAGGCAGTGTTCTCTAGGCTGTGCCAAATGCTGGCTGGGAGGGTGTGGCTGACTCACCTCTATCCTTTATGCCTAAGGCCCTGCCCCTTACCAGTACACAGTTGACCCCACCCACACCTTGCCCAGGGCCCCAACGATTTAGTCAGCCCCCTTAGAGCCAAGACTGGTCCTGCAGTGTGACCTGAACGTTAATCTATTCAGAGGATTTTTTTTCAGAAATTGTACAATAGGTATCAATAATTATGTTGAAGGAGATAGAATTGGGAATTTAGACTGATATAGCTTTTGGCCACCTCTGAACCTTGTTTGGAATTCTAAATGGATTTCCACTTGTGTCTTGATCTTCGATTTTTTTTTAATAAATTCAATTATATAAAATCCCAAGGAAAGAACCCTGGGGGTTAAAATTAGTGTTGGCAGCTGTACAGGAGCAGGACAGTGTGAAAACCTGATATACTATAGCAAGAGGGTCAGTGTTATTAGTCCTCCTAGCTGCATACACCAATCTTCAGAAGTTTTTCAAGTTTGAGATATTTGCTCCAGCAGGCACGCGGAAGGAGGCCAAAACCTCAATACCATCTTCCCTGCTGGGCAGAAACCACAGGCGATATGTGTTTGGGGACACATAGGATTGTATCTCCTGAATTTTTGCACCAGTTTTCTAGCTGTATTTGGTCATATATACACCGGGATTCCTTCCTGCTCACAGCTACTAGAGCCAGCAAGCTGGGAGCTGCACTTGTGAGGAGATTCAGTGGCAAAGAGGTGGCATTGAAAGGAGAGTCACTGCTTTCGCTGCTGCCTCTCCATGTGGCATTCATACCTAGGGAGTTGCAGAGAGAGCTGCTGAGGTTGTAAGAGCATGTGTGTGCTAAGGGAGCAAGATTCATATTTTTTAGGGGACTGAACCTTTACATTGTGCTCCCCACTCTTAGCAGGCACTGGTCACCTCTGGTAGAAGTCCCTAGCCCCATTACCCCACTGCAGGGTAGAATCTCTGTGCTCTTTCTCCTGTCCCCACACACTCTGGTAGGCAGAGAATGGGGAGGGGGCTCTGCAAGACTCACTTTTATCTCTAAAAGACCCATGTGTCTCACTCACATGCCACAGTTTGGTAACCCCAGTATTACAGTGACATTTTTGGCTGTTTTTGTGTTACCATGAATGTTATGTCTGCTTCTGATAACCATTTTAAATAAAATAACTCAGAAAACCTGTTAGACGTAATGTTCCATGACTAGAGAGCATTTAAAAGGAACAGAGAACATGTCCTCTTCTATTCCTGTCTTCTTTTTTTTTTTCAGCTCAAGTACTTCTGTTTCAAAATATGATGAGCAATCTCATTGGAAGATTCAAGGTCTTAAGAGAAACTGGTAGATTTATAAGCAATTACACTTGCTCGGAATAGTTTTTAGTATGGGGGTCAGAGTTTCACTGATGATCACAGGATTTTCCAGTGAGAGATTACACTTTTATTGTGTCATCCAGTGAAGAACAAATGCGTATTATTACTGAAGAGATTTTCACATGGGGTTTGTCTTTGAGTTTTTCTGTGGAGCACATATGCTCTTAAATCCTCTAGAGCTTTTCTCTCCTCATCCCATTATAGTAATATATCAGAGCCCTTTCAGAACAGCAGGTGTGCTTTATTCTACTGTTTTTTATTGTTGCTCATAAAATTAGTATCAGACCAGTTTGGTGTAAATAAATTTCACGTGAACTATCTCAACAGTTATGGAAGTAAAATAAAACAGCTTGCCAGGCTAATGCGAAGAAAAGCATATTAATTGTTAGATTTGCTGGAAGTCTGTTGGATGCCCACAGCACAGGAATACTCCCGGCAGAGCAGTTCAAAATATCCCATTGGGCAGATTCCAGAGGAATTTGTAAACGAGTGGAGGGGGAGAAGTCTATGCCTTTTAAGAAATCCTGAATTAATCTCCTTATTAAAGGCTACTGTGCTTGTTGATTAAGAAATCCTTGTTGGATGACTTTCTGTTACATGCAGATGAAACTCCATGATCACTTTAAAGCAAATTGCTGCAGTTTTAAAGTACTTTGTGGTCAATATGTGGCTTAAGTTGTTTTGTACATTAATATTTAAACACGGTAGTGGGTTTTAGAGGTGTGTGCATAAACTCTCCTTTGCTTTGGGAGCAGTTGGTTGAAACTACAATATATGTTTGTTACCATTTCAATTATCTAATCTGTTATTGGAGAAGTAATATAGCAATGTGACTAAGGGGAAAATACGTATGCAATTTTAATGTTATCCTGGGCAGCAATGAGATATGGTACGACAAGAATTTATTTTGAAATTAATTTATAGAAACTGGATTTAATTTTCTTTTTGTATCCATTTCCTCATTTTTCCTGTTTCTAGGGGGCTGCCTTTGATTCCTAAGTATCTCTCAAAATGCTAGTGCTAGCGGTTAAGTTTTAAATCCAATTTGAGGGAAGCTTTTGCCATGGGGAGTTTGAATTAGAGCCCGTAAAACTGTTCAGTCTGCAGTAACACAATAAAAAGATGAAATCCTGTGATCTTAAAAACTTAGCAATTTATGAAAGCCTGTAAAACAGCCTCTGTAATTGAATGATGTATTTCTGCTAGATACTTCTATTTGGATGAAGCATTTCTAATTGCCTCTCCTCATCTGAATACCTGAAGGAGATGCATCTGATATGGGATGTCTGTTGGCCACAACTGGCACTACACTTTGTTTAAATATATGCACTGAGTTTTAAACTTAGTTTAGGATTTAGCTTAAACTGAGCCACAAATAATAAGATTGGTTGTTGCCTTTTTCACTTGCTCCACTTTGTAGCAATTCTTTGCTTCATGCTGGGTCTTGAAAATCTATACTATATAATCTAAAACAGGTCGTAACTTTTCATGTCCTTGCACTTTAGAATTTGTCTTAAGCATTAATGAACTTTATATTTAATAATCTCATCATCAAATATTTGAGCTACATTCAGTACTTCATATTTCAGATTAGAAGTATGATGCTAGGACATAACTAGGATTCTGTTCTCTATTAAATCTTTTTTTATTAAGTTGTTTTTATTTTTACTTCACTATTTCTTATAGTGAAGACTTATAGACTTATAAGAATTATAGCTGAATATTTCATATTGTTTAGTTGATCAGCTACAGTGCTACTTCTAAAGATACTAGTGAGGTAATGTTCATGGGTACTTGTGAAAAAGAATGCATAATAATACCAAATGATTGCTAACCTTTTCAACAAATACACAAAATTGTTATGCACAAACCTAGGTTAGAGCCTTATTAAAACTGCAGAGTCAGCTCTGAAAATTAAGAATTGACAGAATAATTAAGGTTGCCTATTAGGATTGCCAGATACTTTCACAAAAAATACTGAACATGGTGGGGGAAAAAATTAGTTGAGCCAAAAAAATCCCTGCACAAAAAAAAAAAAAGTCACCATGCCTTTAAATACCCACGCTCTCCCCACCAGACACGGCAGGGGAAGAATATCCCAAGCGGCTTTCCGTCCAGGAAAAAACAGAATATACTGGACATTTTACAATAAAAGACACCAGGCAACCCTATTGCCTATGCAACCTTAATTCAGATGGACAAGGAAAATTAATTATGATATAGACTATAATTATATTATCATATACTCAGAAGAGGAGTCATGTTAGCCTGTATCTGCAAACACAACAAGAAATCCTGTGGCATCTTAAAGGCCAACAGATTTATTTGGGCATAAGCTTTTGTGGGTAAAACCCACTTTGTCAGATGCATGCAGTGGAAATCTGAGATGTAAGGAGTATATGATGGACAGGATGGTGTTTTCAGGCAGATTACAGATGTACTTTAGTTTCCTCAGGATGTCAGTGGTGTCATGAGTGGGGTCTGAGGAGAAAGTCCACATAGCCGGACAGCCCTGCTGGAAGAGTGGAAATGTCTGAGATGATGAGGTGTCCAGTTTTTACAGGTTTATGGATCTTGGGTAGCAGATAGACTACCCGTGGTTGGGACTCTAGGAATGTGTTTGTGTAGATTTGGTCCTGTGCTATTGCAGGGAGTTATCTGAGCAGATAGCAAAGTTTCTTTTGGTATTCCTCAGTGGGATCAGAGGAAAGTGACCTGTAGAATGTAGTGTTGGAGAGTTGCCAGGCAGTCTCCTGTTCATAATCTGCTCTATTCATGATGACTACAGCACCCCTTTTGCCAGCCTCTTTGAATATGGTTATATTGTTTGGAGTTACAGAATTTAAAAAGAAATCACTTGAAAAACAGAGAGCTGGAAGCAGCTGCAAGTTTCCATTTATTCTACAACACAGGACTAACTAGAACCAGCCCAAAGTGGCTGGGCTGACTCCTAGGGTATGTCTAGATTACATGGCTCCATCGATGGAGCCATGTAAACTAGTTTACCCGACATAGTCAATGATGTGGGGTTTAAATAATCCCTGCTTCATTAAAATAAAAATGGCCATCGCACTGTGCCGACAACACTGCTCTACAAATTTTTAGAAGTCGTCTGCTTCAGAGATAAAATGTGCTATTTATTACGTATTTTGATGTGCTGAATTCAAATATGACAATTAAAACAACTGATTGGCTACTGTTTCCAAGATATTTAAGTTTTTACATTTTACGTCTATGTATATTGTGTAGATAGTAGAGTTTTAATCATAAATTGTAAACCTAGGTCTTTTCATGTGTTTATGGTTGCTTTACATGATAATATTTCACCTGTCCTGATTATGTAACACTTTAAAAATCAACAAAAGGATTATATAAATAAAATTTATTATGAAACAAAAGGTAAAAAACTATTATGTATATATAAGTACATAGTTTAGTCCTATTCAGTGTCTACT
>CM057845.1:229551671-229567421 GCA_030068395.1 Apalone spinifera | reverse complement strand
TTGCATCCCTTTTCCGGAAAAGGGTGCCTGTGTAGACGTAGCCATGATGTATAGTCCCAAGTGGGATTTCACACTGCACTTCCTTCATCACTCCAGAAACTAGAGAGCATTTTGTTGTGTGTTATCATCAGTGAAGTGAAATTTATTTTCTTGAGTTATATGGTTTCCTTCCTGAACTCAGAAAAAATTTGCATGAATTTTAGGTTTTGGTATATAAACTGTAAATCCCAATTCTAAACCTATGGGAAATACTGTATGAGGGAAGTTAATGTAGCATGAAGTCCTTTGTTTTAAAAGTGAGGATCAGATTTTTCTCTAAATTCTTGCTTAAGATTGTAGTTAATGTGTATTTACCAAGTTGTGAATCTTAAGCACCAGTAAAAAATGCTGATTTGAAACATCTGGCTGTTAGCAGGTATTATTGCATGCCAAGAATCAATGAGTACACTAGTTAGATGTATCAGAGGAGAAAAGTTCGTTGAACGCATCTTCATATTACATATCTGCACTATTCCTTTTTGTATTAGTTCTGTCTTAGAATCTGAACTTTATGTGTGAGTGTCTTGGTAACACAAAGACAATCAGAATTGCTGACATTATATCTTATATAAGACTATGAAGTTTCTTCATAAGAAAGTAAGGTTTAATTTTTCCCTGAACAAGGTTTTGCTTTTGTTCTTCCCTGCTAAGCAGATAGTAACATAATAACTTCCTGTAATCCAGAAGTCAAACAAGGTTCTTTCTTCCTTATGCATCAATTGCAGTAAAGATTTTGAAATTAGAGCTTGATGAACTGGCTTGAGCCAGTATAAAATCCAGCTAATTTTTCCAAAGCTAAATAGCTTGCTCAATGCTGATCACAGCAGATAAACAAGTATCCTTCTCAAGTCCCACTGTGTTGTATTTTATTTTGTAACTTTTCTAACCATAACTTCACTTTCAGACTGTGTCTATATTACATTTTGTTACTGAAACAGTTACAAGAATTTCTCATTCATTTTTATTTTGTAGCTAATAAGTGGGACCACTCAATCCATTAGCCCTATTTTCTGTCTTTATCTTGTTCCTGCATGCAGGAGGGGGAATCTGAAGATAACACAGTAGAGCAGCCGTGGCCAACCTGCGGCTCGTGAGCTGCATGCAGCTCTTGCCCCCCAAAACTGCAGCTTGCGAAGCCACTCCTGTGCCCCCCCCATGACCCATTCTGGCTCCCCCTCCCCTGGTCCCCGGTTTCCCTGTGCTTACTGGGGTTTTAAAAAATGGCGCCCATCTTAAAGGGTCAGCCTCCTTTTTTAAAAAAAATATATATTTTTTGTTTTTGCTTGAAAATTCTGTTCGGGGGGGGGGGCTTTTTTGTTTGTTTTGGTTTTTTTGTTTGACAATTCTGGTGTGGCTCTTCGCATTTTTTCCACCACTGTTTTGGCTCTCTTTGTTAAATGGGTTAGCCACCCTGCAGTAGAGCTTCCTGAAGCAGAAAAGTGTGGACTGGATGTGCAGGAGGTAGCTTGTCCCAAAGAGGAAAAATATTAGTTACATTTTCATATGACATACAATTGAATATTTTTAACTAGATTATCATTTACATGTTGGTTGTGATTCAGAAAACAAAAACAAATGGAAAAAATTTAATCAAACTTAATAAGAAACACTTTGCCCTCTGCAAAATTCTAATACCACTTGGGTTATATTGAAGATTCTCTGAACCTGAGAAGCTTGGTGGGGGGAAAAGTGACTGAGCCATCTGGAAAGAGGTTGGAAACAATATACTTTACAGGATTATATATATGCAGGAATTAACACCTACTGACAGAGGAAAGGGGAAAGAAAGCATACTAATCCTTAAAGTTGTTTTGTATCCACATATTCCCAAACCCCCCATCAGCTGGTTGAGTCCTCAAGTTCTACATTTTAGTAACCCAATTAGTCATAGTGAGAAACTCCTGGCTTGGTACTTTTCACTTTAAGATCCAATAAGTAGATGGACAAGCATAGTTCAGTAGAAACTCCAAGTAAAAAACACCAGAGTTCTGAACTGACTAGTCAACCACATACCTCATTTGGAACCAGGCAGTAGCAGAGATACACCTAATCCAAATATAGTAAGTATTGTGTTAAACATAAACTACTAAAACAAACATAAACTACTAAAACAATGGCAAGAAAGAAAACTGTGTAATAGTTTTCTTTAAATTAAAATACTTCAAATTTAAAGTAAAAGTTTTCTTTTAAATTAAAATACTTCAGATTTAAAGTCAGATGGTTAAAATCAGCATTTTATTTCTGCCTAGTAGAGTTTCAAAGCTCTATTATGTCAATGTTTAGTTGTAACCTCTTGAAAGAACAACCATAATGTTTTGTTCAGAACTACAAACAACGTCCATTCCCCAGGCATTCTGAACTCTGATTCTATTGTACTTAAAGGGACACTTTAAATGTCTGACTATGGCTATGTCTAGACTACAATGGTCTATCGTAAAAAGCTCCGCAAAATGCAGTCCGCAATTTGCGTACCTTTTTCCGATAGTTTTTTGGAAGAGGCTTTTCCGAAATTTGGCCCATCTACACTGGACCAAATTTCAGAAAAACCTCCTCTTTCGGAAGAGCCCTTCTTCCTCAGAGGAGGAAAACAGGGTTTCTGAGAGAGCACATCTGGTCTTCTGCAAAAATAAGTGGAAGAGCAGATGCGTTTGCTAAATGTGCAGAGTTTTTCCGGGATACTTCTGGTATTCCAGAAAAACCCTGTAGTGTAGACATAGCCTACCTGTATCAGCATTCATAGATTTTATATAGTACATCTTTTCAAAGAGGTTTTACTTTGGTTCTTCCTGTTATTTCCCCTTCCCCACCCCTCCCAAACAGACCCACCCACCAAGTATTTGAGGGTGTTAAATATTGCTTACAGAAGCTGAAAATATCTATTTCAGGGTCTACTTTACCTCTTCTTTTACTTGCGCCAACTTTGAGATATGTAGCTCAGGAGAAGAAATGACATTTTTGGGAAATGTGAAGAAAGCTGAGTGGTCCCTGTTCCGTGTTCAAACACTTTCTTTTCTAGTGTAAAGGATACATAAAAGTTAATTGAATTGAAGCTAACATCTTAGTTTTCTCCATTCTCACTTTTTTTCTCCTGGGGCTTCATATGAATGCATAATCACACACATAGATGGTGCAAAAGAGTATTTTTATTCACAAGAGATGGTGGATTGTGGTTGTATTTCAAAGGATATCACTGGTATCCCACAAATTCTGTTAAAATCTTCCTGTTTGTTGCTGAAATAATTCAGTTCTCACAATATATCCTCCATATTTTTGTAATATCACATGCACTGTGTAAATTGCAATGTTGCTTTTCCAACTAGAAAAGGAAAATAGAGATACAAAAGAAAACCCATGAGCAGGTGTGTTTCCACACAGTGTACAGAGACAAAAATTCACCAGCTACGTCTACATTGCGCATTCTTGCACAAGAAGATATACAAATGAGGCGCGGTGATGAATATTGCCGTGCCTCATTTGCATACCTAATGAGCCACCATTTTTGTGCAAGGGGCTTTTGCTCAAGAAGGAACAGTCTATACTACTTCTTCTTGTGCAAAAATCCCCTCCTGTGCAAGAGCCATTCTGCTGCTTATTTTCAGGCAAAACAGCTCTTGCACAAGAGGTTTTTTTTGCGCAAAATCGTGGCTTATTAGGTATGCAAATGAGTCGTGGCAATATTCATTGCGGGGCCTCATTTGCATATCTTCTTGCACAAGAGTGCACAATGTAGACGTAGCCACCCTGTTCCTGAGGTTTCGCTTTGATAACTAAGAAATTATCAGCAAGTTTGGGGGTTTTTTGCATTACCGTAGTGCTCGAGAGCCCCAGTCAGGGAGCAAGGCCATTGTACTAACAGAACAAAAAATTAGCCACTGCCTCTCAGGCTATGTAATCTAAGAGAAGAGTCAACAGAGAGGATACAGACAGGAGAGTATAGAGAGGGTATTGGTGGTTATGGTAGGAATGTTTTTGCCATTACAAAAAACTTGACACTGTTGTCAGTATCGTGGTGAAGGAGGGATTTTAAAGAGGGATTTGAAGGAGGTTAATGAGGTAGCTTTTCAGTTGTTTTATGGAGCACTTCCCCTCCTCCCCCCAAGCATAATGGTCAGAATGAGGAAAACATGAAAGAGCTTTTTTAAAATTTAACAAGTGGGCAGTGGAGGGTGGCATCACTGGGATTTAAAAAAAGTTCATGCTTTCAGAACTACTTACAAAATGTTGGGACATTTAGATGTTTCTCAGTTATGAAACCTCCCTAAGTCTCACGTGAAATTTCATGCAATAAAAATAAATATTCATGCTGCTCTATTTCTTATATAACACAAATAATTCTGCCAAAATATATCCATATAAATGTGGCTTTAACTTTATTTTCCAGTTCGATGAACTCTTTTAAAACAAAATTTTGTGAGTTAGTGTGAGGTTTTTTTTTAAAGAATCCATTCTATTTGTACTCAAAGCTAAATTAATTAGTTTTTCAAATACAGACCTCCAGTCACTAAAGTGTAAATGCTCTTATTGGTACTGTCAAAGGGAGACTCACTGCCACAGCACCTCCTACTGGTAGCCCTGGGAATTAGCTTTCGTTTAGTGGATGCCTCCCTCTGGCTGGTGTCTCCCCGTGCCCTCACTTCACTCTCCAGTCTGGACCTGCATCACTCTTGGACCGTGGTGTCCTCTTGAGGAAACTTCCCTCTGGCAGTACACACTCCATTGTCTCTAAACCAACTTCCAGGGGTGGGAGGTGTTTATGAGTCTCTGTACTCCAGAGTCCTCCCCTCCCAGGGAACACACAGTTCCCCTATACCTTCCTTGCATCAGTGACCCACTGCCAGTCTTCATTTAGCCCCTGCTTCAGAGACAGACTGCAGTCTGTAATGGCCACTCATCATTGGCAAGGGGGTCTGCACCTTCTGTCTTTACCTACTCTGCCTGGCTGTCTGCTGCCTTCCTGCACTCGGGTGGTGCCTCAGGCCCTGCAGCCTGGGAGCTTGCCTGGCCAGAGCTTCCCCTGCTCTGCCGGCCTGCCTTGCTTGCTTGCCCAGCATTGTTTTACCTCCAAGAAGCCTCCTGCTTCCCAGGCAACCAGATCCCTCCTGTCTTCCAGCTCAAGCCCAAGTAAGTCCTCCCCTCTACTCCAGGACCCCTTATTTATATAGTCCCCAGCTGGGCCCTAATTAGCAATAACTGCCTCAGATGAGGCTTTGCTCTTGGCCCTCCCTCAGGGCTGGGTTTTGCCCTTAAAGGGCCAGTGCAGGGCAGATACCCTGTCACGGGTACAAATAATTTTGTTTTTACCCCTCCTACTCTCTCATCTCCCCCAAAAGTTGCACCACATTTTAATAAATGGAGTCTATTATAATCATATTATTTAAATCCTGTTGTTAGCTATCTTAATATAAGACAACAAGAGGTGCTGAAAGAGAGAGGCCTACAAAGGAGAATGTACAGTGAAAACTTAATATAACATTTGGTCAAGTACAACATGTCAGCTATAATTGCATGAATTATGTTCCCCTTAAAATATCCAGTAACCTCGTTTACAGACATAGGAACACAAGAATAATGTGAAGTTTTTCAGCCTTCCAAATTTAACAAGGGGAAAAGGCTCCCTTAGGCAAGATCATTGTTTCTCCTCTTTTCAACATCTTCTTTATTATTTTTTCAAATATTCATTTTTAATAAAATGCATGTGCATTTGAGTCCCTTATGAAAAGGAACAAAGTGGTCGATAGAGTATCTCAACCTAATTTAAGAATAAGATCACGGTAAATTCTCTCACTTTTGCTGCCACTCATATTTTTAAAATAAAAGGAAAATGTAATGCAGCTTCTGGCAATACTGAAGTCCAATAAGGCAGAAGTGGTATTTCTATTTGTGGAAACTGTTACTGCTTCCCTTAAAGAGGGGAAGCTGCTGGTTTTCCATAAGGAACAGCTTCTCTTTGCTCAGTAAGCCATCACTTATGTTGATGATCCTGCCAGTCATCGCTGAGTGTCATCAGCATTTGATTAATCATGGTGGGACAGCTTTAATTCCTAACTGCATGAGATCATCTTGACCTTTGTCAAGCTGGATTCAGAACTAGATACAGAGACAGAACTGATGATACTGGTGGATGATCTCTTGGCAAAGACAGCATTCAGGTGTCAATTGTGATATTTAACCCATCACCTGTTTTGGAGAGAGTTGATTATGATGTGTACTTGAAGCCACATACCAGCAATATTATGTATTTGGCTTCTTCCCATTGTTTCAAATGGGGAAGTACATGAGAAGAGCCTTCTTCTGAAACATAAATTTCACCCTGGAATCAATGGGTGTTCTCTTTGACTTTGATCAATTTATTTGATCAATTAAATTTCACCCTGGAATCAATGGGAGTTCTGTTTGACTTTGATCAATTTATGACCCCATATACTATTCAGATCACCGGCTTGTTGCAGAGAAATGGTGTGTTGTAGTTGTTAAAGCATTTCTCTCAACCTGCCAAAGCCCAAAATGCCAGTTTCAATGAAAGGGAGAGACAGATTAATTTGTTCAGGAAACAAAATGCTGTGGGATTTTTTACTCTAACCTCAATTTCATGATTGTTTATTTCTAATGTAAATAATTTTCAAAGATGAAAATAAGGGGGGTGCAAATTTATGAGCAATGCAAATGATTTAGGGACTGAAATGGTATACATGCTTTGAAATGAGAGACACTTTAGTAGTATAGTAAAAAGACAGGTGTGTGATTTCTAATGTTTGTAGTCATGGAACAGAACAACAGATTATATTGCTGAGACGACATATTGCCAATAGCAGAAACAAAAGTCAGTGTGACTGTCTAATGTGGCATTCAATGCAAAGTATTTTATAAAGCTGTTGCAAGCAAAGAAAACACAGCATGAATTATTTGAAGTACCTCTTGCAAATAGTTATATTTACAAGTCAACTGGAGTTCAAGCTCACATATTATAATATTTCTAAATTTATTCTCATGTGATGTTGAGTATCTTCTTAATTTCACTGTTTTATCTTCAATCGCTTTCTGCAAATCAATAACATATTCAGTTGCCTTTTCTCCCCAGAGTATTATGGATGCATAAATAACTGTTTGCTACTACCATTTTGGCAGATCTAATTTAAGGCAGATATAAGTTAATAGAGTTACAGAAGGGTAGCCGTGTTAGTCTGTAATTGGAAAAACTTTTAAATCAACAAATAGTCTTGCAACACCTTAGAGACTAACAAAAATGTAGATGGTATCATGAGCTTTGGTGGGCACAGCCTACTTCTTCAGATGAATGGAGTTTAAGGAGTCAAGTTTTCAAATAAATAGCATGGAGAGGGAATGGGAGAGAAGGGGAAGAAAAAGAAGAACAAAGAGGAGAAATAAATTGTCAATTAGAGTGTCCATACTAAGGGTATGTCTACACTTGCCCCCTAGTTTGAACTAGGGAGGCAAATGAAGCATACCGAAGTTGCAAATCAAGCGCGGGATTTAAATATCCCGCGCTTGATTAACATAATCGCGGCTGGTCGCCATTTTAAAATGCCAGTCATTTAATGTGTAGACACGTGTAGTTTGATCGGAAACCCTTCCCTCGAATTAACTGTTACTCCTCATGCAATGAGGCATTGCTACCACTTGATGGCATAGATCACATTTGTGGATGTGCAGTTCTACGAGCCTCTGATGTGGTGATTTATGTGGTTAGGCTCTGTGATCATGTTGTCTGTATAGATGTGTGCACAGAGTTGGCATCAAGGTTGATTGCAGGAGTGGGTTCCTGGATGAGTATGATGGAGGTGTGCAGCGTGGTTATCGGAAAGAATTTGTTTGAGTTTAGAGGGTTGTCTGTAGGCAAGGATTGGTCTGTCCCATGAGGCTTCTGAGAGTGAGAGGTCATTTTCCAGGATAAGTTGTAGATAGTTGATAATGCGTTGGAGGGATTTAAGTTGGGGGCTGTAGGTCATGACACCAAAGAGCCATGAACCAGTACAAATTATCTTCATTATTTGTTTCTTTTATGTTCATGTTTAGAGCATTCACTTGAGAAACTTAGTCGTGCTGTACCTTGAGATTATAGATGTGATATAAGCACATCCAGAATTGAAAATCATTAACTGTGGATATGCAAAACATTCATAGTAGTCCTACTGAAACTTCTGATGGAACATAGAGTCCCATTAGAACTATAGTTTTATGCTTTAATGGTATGTCTACACTAGCCCCCTAGTTCGAACTAGGGAGGCTAATGTAGGCATTCGAAGTTGGAAATGAAGCCCGGGATTTAAATATCCCGGGCTTTATTTGCATCTTCCCGTCCGGGTGCCATTTTTAAATCCCCATAGTCCGAATTAACTGCCCGTGGCTACACGCGGCAGTCAAACGTTAATTCGAACTAAGTCCTTAGTTCAAGTTAACTGCTACACCTCGTGGAATGACATACTCTAAGTCTTTCAAATGCTCATCTGAGTGATTTGAGAAATATAAATAAAACTGGTGAAGGGTCAAACTCTGTAACTCAACTCAGTTAAAAAGTTCTATATTTACAATGCATTTGGCCTGCGGTTTGTTTTTGGATATATTGGATGCTTATTTTCCAGTTCTTTAGGAATATTGGTTTTATCACATGGTCCCAGTGAACATAAATCTCCTCTTAGTTGTGTGGCTAAGGTTCCAGAATATTTTAAGTATTTTTCTTCTTGTTTTGTTTTTTTGTTACATTGTGATTTACCCATCTGGATTTATTAGATTTCATTCCATCCTTTTGCACTGGTCAATCCAAGCTGCAGAAATCAAGATGAGAAGAGTTCTATTCCACTTCTGCAGGATTTGGTTCTGTGCTGTAGCTCAGTAATAGGACTTGAAGACAGGACATCTTTTGCTCCATTCCTAGATCTAGCATATATTTCTGATGTTTCTTTATCCATATATGCCTCTGTTTTTCTGTCTGTAAAATAAGGAAAATAATTCTTCTTTCCATCATAAGGAATGCAATTAAGTAATAATTGCAAAATTCTTTGAGGCCCAACATAAAAAGCAAGATATTAGTATGGAAACATTCATTTTTTGGCTGATGTATTCATGGCCTGGAAGAGGGGATTAGCACATTTGGAATGTGGGTTTAAAACCTTGCAATGCCTTCTTTTCCTGTGCTTTTCCTGTTCCTGGGGCTGTTGAGATCACTTCTGGGACATTTGTAAACATGTATTTTACATTTGTCTCTAGTAATGTCGTGTGCTGATTTGACTGTACATACTTAGAAACACTACAAAATGTGTTGCATTATAATACATCACACCAATGGTGTGAATATATTGTGAGATAGACCGTGCTCCCAATAAGTTATTAGTGAAAACTTGGCTTTGCATCAGCACTCAAAATTAGTATCTCATTTGCTAGTCAGATCTTGTAAAAATCTCCTCCACCCACCTTTGTTCTTGGTAAAAGCATCCATTCGGGAAAAACTGGTGTTATCAACTTCCTAATTGCACAAAATCAAATACCCCTGACTCACACCATCCATGAGGTCCCATTGCTTTCTGAGGACACAGTACATTCTTATGTTCTTATTAATATCAGCGCCAATAGGACTATGTCTACACTACAGATTTTTTTTGGAAAAACAGCTGTTTTTCTGAAAAAACTTCACTTATGTCAACACTGCAATCACATTCTTGTGGAAAAAAATCATAAGAGCAGAGGGGTTTTCTGACATTGGTAAACTCTTTCTACAAGGAAGAAGCCTTTTTCTGAAAGAGCTCTTTTGAAAAAAGACATGTGTGGACGGGGAAGAGTAAGTTCTTTCAGAAGAAAAGGAAAGAGGAAAAAAGCACACATGCCCTAGGGGCCACTCTGTCCATTGTAATCACAGCTTAAATGTGGTATAGCATCTATCCGGTGTGGACACTATCTTTTGAAATAGCAGATTGCTTTTTCGATGCTCTTTGGCAGGGTGGACGCTTTCTTTTGGAAGAAGTTTTTTCAGACGATCTCTTCCGGAAAAGCTTCTTCTGAAAGAAGCCTGCAGTCTAGACGTAGCCTGGGAGCGCCCTCTCAGTTTGAAAATCCTGAAAGATTGATTGAGGCAGTTTCGATCTTCTCTGTAGTATAGACAAGCTTTTTGTCAGTAACTTTTATTTGGTTGTGCCTGTCTCTGTGATGTGGACAACTGAACACTAGACACTGTGGCTCAGTTATATTAGAATGCAAAAATCACTGACAGGATTTAACTAAATAATAGCTCCATTAACTAGTATAAGAAACCTGAGGCTAGTAACCACACATTCAGCATTTTCTTTTTCACAGAATGAATGAAAACCTAGAGTCCAAGACTGTTTTCATGAGCTGTGCTAGCATGAAGAACTCTATCAAAAATGTAGTTTAAGTGATGTGCCTGCTGTAATAAACCAACACAGTCATTATCCATTTTCAAGTGAAAATGACGTTCTTCTTCGACCTGGTGGCATACATTTTATTTAGAATGACAGGTTTCATGTTCAATGTCGGTCTTCCTAATTAGGAGGGCTTGAAGATGCTGGCCTTGGGGTTGTTCAAGCAGAAAAGGTATTCACAAGCATAGACATATTTTATCTCCAATAGAACTATGCTTTGGTTGTCTAACTGCAGAGAAGTACCCCTTTTAGCTCCAAGCAAATGCTGCGAGTAGCATTTGTATTCGAGACAATAGGCTACCATCATAGTGAATTCCTGTCTACTATGCAAGGTGCATCTTTTGATCTTTCAGAAAGAGCTGGAAAATTGGATGACATTTGCAAAAGCCTTTCAGCAGAGAAATGTCAATAATGTAATTGTGTTGAGACCAGCACCTGGAATTGGCTTGTTGAAGGGGAGTGGGAGGTGATTATAGGTACAGAGGAGAAATGTGTATCTGTTGATTACATAGAACAGAGAAAAATTATACACAACATTAGATTGTGTCACAAAGGCTCACTTGATATAATAAGCAAACATGGACATACAGATGTGCAATTTTGCACACTTTTTTACATGTGGAATCCAGAACTTTTTCTAGAAACTTGGCCCTCAGTACACCACAAAGTGTGTGAACCATAAAGGAATGAAATGTGCTTAGAATATTGTGCCAGTGTAGTTGAATAATACATAAACGAAAGATAATTTCTCAGTAAACCTCTATCCGCCTTTGTGGATCTTTAAAATTCTTCAGTGTTTGAAGTGTCTCTCTGTGGGTCACTTCCATCTACATAATGCTTCTACAAATAATCAAAGATAATTACCAGTGATTAAAAATGATTGTTCTTCTGTTAATTGTCTTCATTGTTAATCCACTAGTTTAAAAGAATTAGGGTTATTTTTAATTGGTTTATCCATATTTATGAAAAAAGTTGTCTCTCAATACATGTCTTAATCTACTTCTAAACACTTTCCTCTTGGAAAAAAACATTTTAATACAGCATTATTGAAATGTTAGGTTTTCAACATTCTATAAAATAGGTTCATTAAATACAAAGGCTAATGTTGTCCACAGTGCCACATTAAAAAATCTGAATAGTAAATCTTAGAGTGGTTTGATTTTAGTATAGAAGAGGAGAATGCAAAAAGAAAGCAACAGGGGGAAAAGAGTGATATGAATGTTTAAACATTGTAACTTAATAATTATAAAGGTCAAGCATATGTGCATCTGGGCCAGGTGCCTGAAGGAGATCAGGATAGACCAATAACCTCAATGCACTGGCTCTCAAAGTAATTTGTGGCAGTCTTGCTGAGTCATAATACCACATTAAGCTCTTTGAGTTCACTTTTTGCTTGGCATGCTCATTTGGTTTCTATAGTGGCTGTATGGTAGAGTAGAATAATAATTGTTTAGAATCCTGAGAACTACTTCCAGGTGACCCCTCTCCCATACATTCACATGTTGGATGACCACAATTATACAGGGAGGAGTTCCTGACCTAGTAGAAAAGCCTGAGTGAACAAATGTGGTCATGTTAATATGACAGATCACTTCTGGACCTGAATTGTATGTTTAATTCTACTGGGCTCCCTACACGTACTGGACCCCTCTTCCCTCAAGTACTATAAGAGCTCATCATCATCATCAACAACAAACATGCGGTCAACGCTCGTTGGTGTCCGATGCCTCCCTCACTATTTCCTTCCATCTTTCCCTGTCCAGTGCGGAGTGGCTTAGTTTCTGTAGACTTGATCCACACCAATCTACTATATCATCTACCCACTCTCTGTGGGGTCTGCCTCTCCTATTAGGACCATCCATTATGCTGAATACCAGGGTCTTAACTTTTCACTCATTGTTCATTCTGCAGATATGCCCCAATAGCTGTAACTTCCATTGTATAACCTTCTGCAGCAGGTTCTCTTTCAGCTGTATGTTCCTATATAATTCCTCGTTGCTAATCTTCTGCATCCATCCTATTCTCAGGATCTTTCTATAACAACTCCTCTCAAACAGTCTCAAATGTCTTTCTCTTCAAATCTTTCATTATCACCCATGTCTCATATCCGTACATGGTAAATCCGTATGCTGCTAAATACACACATTTTCAATACTCTCAGCTTCGTTCCTAAGCTAATTGCTTTACTTTTCCAGATCTTATCCATAGCCTTCAAACTCGCTCTTGCTTGTGCTATTCTAGTTGCTATTTCTTTCTCACAGTCTTGATCATATGGCACATTGATCCCCAAATATGTGAACTTCTCTACGTTCTCTAGTTCGATCCCATCTACATTGATCTTCCTTCCTATTTCCTTATCTGCAAATACCATTGTCTTTGTTTTATTTATATTCATAATCAGTCCATACCGCTTGCCTTCCTCATTTAGCACCTGCACCGTTCTCACTAGCTTCTCTTCATCTTCCTCAATGATAACTATATCCTCCACAAACCTTAAGTTGTTCATTCTCATCTTGTGCACCAATATCCCTTCTACCTCTTCCTTGATCTTGTCCATCACTCTCTCTAGGGGTATGTCTAGACTACATGCCTCTGTTGCCAGAGGCATGTAAATTAGACTACCCGACATAGTCAATGAAGCAGGGATTTAAATATCCCCCGCTTCATTAAAATAAAAATGGCCACCACACTGTGCCGGCTCAGCTGATCGTGAAATGAGGTTTTTCCTTATGCCTCATGAAATGAGGTTTACAGGAGCGGTCGACAAAGGCATTCCCTGTCAACCAATCCCCGTCTTGACTGCCATGCTGTGCCGACAATCAGCTGAGCCGGCACAACGTGGCGGCCATTTTTATTTTAATGAAACAAGGGATATTTAAATCCCCGCTTCATTGCTATGTCGGGTAGTCTAATTTACATGCCTCTGGTGACAGAGGCATGTAATCTAGACGTACCCTAGGTGCGTAATGAAGATACTCGGCAATATTGGATCTCTTTGTCTCGTACTTCTACTTGTTCTAAATCAACTTCCCAACTCTCTGCACATTCTCACTGCTGCCTCCGTATTATCATTTATATCGTTCAACAACCATATCAGTCTGCTATCCATTCCATATGACTCCGACACCGCCCAAGTCACTTTCTGATTATACTGTCAAATGCCTTCTGAAAATTGATGAAGCAACTGTAGATGTTCTTGTTCTTTCGCCGAGCTTTCTCCGCTATCAATCTTAGTGCCAATATCTTCGGTATGGTACTTCTGTCTTTCCTGAATCCCACTTTCTCATCTGCTACATGTTCTTTTATCTGCTATTGCAATCTCTCTGTCAGTATCATCATCAGCACCTTGCTAGATGACTCATTAAGGCAATCTTTCTGTAGTTCTTGCACTCCAATGCATTTCCTTTCTTGTGTATTGTCACTAGCTCAGATCTTGTCTATTCCTTAGGTGCCTTTCCTTCTTTCCACGCTATATTACATAGTCGGTGTATTTCCTGAATCATACTTTCTCTGCCATATTTGAGCATCTCTCCCATGATCTTATCATTTTCTGGGCTCTTGTTATTCTTTAGTCATTTCACTGCCCTTTCTACTTCCTCCTTCAAAATATCAGTCTCGCTCTCAATGCTCGGCGGTGATATCTCTTTCAATTTTGTCATATTTCCCTTTCCTTAAAAAAGCATTCATATGCCATTTCAGAGGTGGAAAGACATCATATCTCTGTCTCAGTTTCCACTTCTTTAAAACTAAGATGTTAATGCCTACCTACCAGCAAAGTCATCAGGGTTAGGTAAGGGACTCTGAGGATGCAAAACACTGGATAAATATTATGTCTATCACATTTATTTGTAAGATAAATACCTAATAATAATAAAAAAACCAAGTATACTTATATATATGTTGTAAAACACCAGTTGAATAGAAAGAGGTGGCAAATCTGTTGATCCTGGGAATCATGAGGAGGAGTAGGGAACATAAGCACTAGAGGTTAAAGGAAGTGGGTGCATGATGGTGTGCAGCTCTGGCCTCTTCATCCCCTTTCATCTCCCCTGAGCACACCCCATCCCCGTTCTTTTTCCACCATTCCAGAATGTTTCCTGAATGCTACAAATCATCTGTTTGCAGTGTTCCAGAAGTGTTGGGAGGATAGGGACAGTAGTAGGACATCAACGCCAATGACATGCAAGAGGCTGGGAGGAGGTTGGTGCCAGTAGGTGCATTGCACTCAATAATGTTTCCCCATGGGTTCTCCAACACCGAAGCAACCATAGAGTTAGCACCTATGGTAAGGAAGTTGTTAACACTGTGTTTGGCTACTAAATATGCCCACAGTTAAAGAAGGGTGTGGATAAATTGGATAGGGTTCAGAGAAGAGCTACCAGAATGGTTAAAAAATTTATGTACAGAAAACACGAGTTTTTTATTTTCCAAGAGCTCAGTCTATTTAGCACAATAAAGAGAAGGTGAAGGAGTGACTTGATTAGCAATAAGTACCTGCATGGAAAACAAAAATTAGATAACAGGATTCTTGAATCTAGCAGAAAAAAGTGTAACATGATCTAAAGTCTCAAAGCTAGACAAATTTAGGCTAGAAATATGGTATAGCTTTTAACAGCAAATGTAATTAACCACTAGAACAATTTACTGAGGGTTGTGGTGGATTCTGAATCACAGGCAATTTTTAAATCAAGATGGATTTTTTTTAAGATACATTCTAGTTTAAACAAGAATTAATATGGGGGAAGTCTGATGGTATTTATTAGTCAAAAAAATCAATCCTAATGATCACACTGGTTCTTTCTGGCTTTATAATCTCTGAATTTTATTCAGGATTTCCAGCAAAATGACTGATTCTTTTTCTCATTTAAATTAAACACCATTGATCCTAATTTTGTAATTCAGTCTTTTCTAAAATTTTAGTTTTATGATCAAGGAACAGTGATTTCAAACCATTTAAATGTGATGATTGTTACCAGCAGTGTTGGATTTACGCACAAGCTAAATAAACTACAGTTTAGGGCCTCTACATACAAAAAATTACTAGTTTTTAGTTGCATCCTCTCTATATACCAGTATATATGCAAATATAAAACTTTATTATTTCAATTTTCATTGTCCTTTTTGGAAGAATAATACACTTTTTTTGGTAATGCTATGTGGCCTCTTAAACTTGATATAGTTTAGGGCTTCAGCGGGTCTTAATCTGACACTGGTTACCGGAATGACCAAGATGTTAGCAGATGAGACTGTTGCTGGCTGTTCCCTTTGGGTGGCACTGTTGCTGAAATGCTGGCTGTTCCCTCTGGGCAGCCCATGCTGC
>CM057845.1:229515030-229551571 GCA_030068395.1 Apalone spinifera | reverse complement strand
GCTGGGGGGGGGGGGGAGGCAGTAGGAAGAGGAGGAGAGAGAGAGAGAGAGAGACCGGAGGCTCAGGAGGGAAGACCGACACGGAGGAGAGACCTGAAAATCCCGTCTTATGATGGGCTTATTGGCTAGTATATAATGAAAAAGAGAACACTGCATGCTTCAGTGAAGTTAAACTTACTTTGTAGAAAATATCACAAAGCTAATTTATTTCAGTTTACTAGTGCTTCAGAAACACTCCCCCTGCCTTGGCTGCAGCCTGCCGGAAGTGTGTACACGCTCTTAATTATGGGGCCCTACAAACAAAAGGGAAAATTGTAGCTGTTATTAGTTGTTTTCAAAAGAAGTAATTTTATAGTAAGGCTGAACAGAAAACTGTTTTCATGTCCTGTGAGAATTTTTGACACTTCAAAACATTTCATATCTCAAACTCTGCTGAAAAATTTGATATCAGAACTTTCAACTGACAAAACCAAAAATATTCAGTTCTGGTCATTTAGATGTTGACATTTTTTTTCTTTTTTTAAAATGTGAATAGGGCTGTCAAGCGATTAAAAATTAATCACAATTAAACTATAATAGAATAGCATGTATTTTGGATGTCTTCTATATTTTCATACATATTGATTTCAGTAACAACACAGAATACAAAGTATACAGTCCTGACTTTCTCTTTATTTGATTACAAATATCTGCCTGTAAAAATGATAAACAAAAGATATACAGGTAGGACCTCCTTGGTCCAGCACCCTCGGGAACTGACCAATCCTAGATAAGGGGTTTTGCCAGACCAGGGAGAAGTCATTAAAGCTGGGTCCCCATGAGCAACAACTCCTGCTTGACCGCCCTCCCCTGCTACTGTCTCTGTGGAAGGCAGCAGAAGGGGAGAGGGAGGCAGATGGCTCCACGGGAGCCGGCATGTGCAAGGAGCCGGTTTTCCATGCACACCGGCTCCCACCTCCCCACTGCTGCCACAGAGACATCAGGAGGGGTGTGTGTAACTGTGAGGCTTAGCCTATGAGCTCAGGCTTATCCACTAACCTTGTACATGAGTACACATTAATATCCCTAGTGTGCATCTGTCTGTCTGTTTGCTGCCATGGAGCAGCACTTCTCACCTGGTGCCAAGCTGCTGCCGAGAGGGCTGAGACTGTCCTTTCTCCCTGACATAGCCTAGATACTGAACTGCTCATCCCCAACCAGATGAGCAATCTCCAGAGCAATGATTTAAATGAAAAAAAACCCAAAAATTAATTAATTAAGGACCTGAGCAACACCATGTAAATCTTCTAGTATTTAATGTATTTCAATTGGTGTACTACATAATTCATTTTTTAATTAATTGTGTGAGTTAACTGTGATTAAGCAACAGTCCTAAAATTAATTTTAAATTTTGAAAATAAAATTATAATAGAAAAACTGAAGCTTTGCAGTTAGAAAATTTTGAATTTCTTTTGTAACATTTTTTTCAAGTCAGGAAATATATCAGTGGCAACAGTGGCATTTTTCAGCGAAAGTTTTGTGAAATTTTTTTTACCAGCTCTAGTTTTTTTTAGCCTATTCCCTTGATAAAATAGCATTGAACATGTAAACTGAATTACTCGGCGTGAATTGACCACTAATTGCTTCTCAGCATTACATTCAGTTTCTTCTACATCATCCCTAGGGTTTTCTTTGGGGTCTGAAAAATCATAGGTCTAAGGCCCTTAATTATGGAAGCACTGTAGATCAGCTATAGCTGTGTGACAAGCTCCCTCCTTAGAGAAGGTAAGCTAGCTCCTACCATGAGCAGCCTTTGTATATAGTGCAGGTAGTGCAGAAAGAAGTAGTAATGCTACAGCAGGTATAGCCAACCTGAACGTGAGAAGGGTCCACAGTTTACTAATGTACATTGCCAAAGAGCTGCAGTAATTTGTTAGCAGTCCCCATCCGGTGCCTCCTGTCCCATCTCTAGCATCTTTTGCCCACCAGCTGCCCCACCAATCAGTGCTTCCTTTTCCTTTTCCATGCCTCCTGCCCACTGCAATCAGATGTTTCATGGCACTCAGGAGGCTCTGTGGGGGAGGGAAGGAGCAAGGGCGCAATATGTTTGGAGAGGGAGGTGGAGCCAGTTGAGCACTAGAAATTTGGCACCAGTAGCTGTAACCCTGGAGTCGGTGCCTGAGCAAGGAGCTGCATAGTAACTTCAGAAGAGCCACAGGTGGCTTCAGAACTACAGGCTGGACATTCCTGTGCTATAGTGAAATCACAGAGTGTTACTTGGTGGGCTTTTTTAGGGGAGAAAGAGTTATAGGAAAAGGTAAGTGACCCCTGGGGAGATTAAATATCTTGCCCAATGCCATAAAGTAAGTCAGTAACTAGAGTAGAAACCACAAATCTCAAATTCTAGCCTTGTGCAGACTCTGTTATAAAAGCAGATCTCAGTCCAAGCTTTCTGTAACCTCAAGGTGTTTTGCAAAGAAGTTGCAATGGATTTGCAGCCCAAATCATAGTAAAAATATTTTACAAATAATTATTTTGATTCAAGAGAAGCCAAAACATGGGCATCCCTCAGAGCTGTGCAGGTGGGAGTACAGAATTGACTGTCATATGCATGCCATGTGTGCATTGGGTTCTCTATGATCACGCAGTGGAGAATAAGCTGCATATATTTGAGGAATTGTAATAAAGGTCCTTATTGTATCTTTTGGTCAGTTACAGTAGAATATAAACAATCTGAACAATCACTCAGAATATCCCATAGAGTATACCTCTGGCCTTTCCTATTGATAAGCAAGGTGCAAAACCAAACCTTAGTTAAGCAAACTGTTCAAATAATTACACATACTATTTTTCATAGGGGTCTTTTAATTTTGATTGATTAACAAATGAAAAAGGATGTGAGAATTGAATTTAACTTTATAAAGTTTTATTAAGTATTCTCAACAACATCTACGAACATAGGATGTAAGAAGGCAAAAATTAGTACTCGACTATGATTTTGCTAAAATAAACCAGAAAGTTGATTGATATAACCATTCAGGTTTTCAGAATCAAAACAACACAACCATAGCTTATGTTCAATCACTGCCTTGGGAAGGTTACTTTGTAACAGATTCAATATTACAGGGCCTCACTTGTGCCAACTGGCTGTCAACTCCAATGTTCTGGATACAATAGAAGAAAACCAATCAAAACTAAAGCATAAGATAACGTGGTCCATTATAAGTCAGTTCACCAAGGTCTCCTTCCCAATGGAAATATAGTAATAAACTCTTTTAACCTACTTCACCACAAATTATATTTACAAAAGGAACTGGTTAACATTCCTATCTAAAATAAACTCCTATTTTTATGATTGACTGTATATAGACATATAATGACATCAAATGGGAGAGGCTCTTGAACTGCACTCAAGCTACAGTTATATTGACCAGTTTCCTATTCCTAGTTCATTAGCAAAATCATAGTCCAGTACTATTGATATCTTCTTATATTCTATGATACTTCTAGTTGTTGTTAAAGAGAGTTAATAAAACTCTGTAAAGTTTAATTAAACTGTCAAATCTTTTTTAGGTAAGCAATCAAAACTCAAAGAAACCATAAAGGTAATACAGGTAAGCCATTTGCTTAACTAACATTTGTTTTATATCCATTCGTACAGGGATGGGAACGAGCCCTAATTCTTGTGTTAGCCACCAATTCTTCCTGGCTTATCTCTACAAATTTAAACAAACACTGTGGCCTCTTCTTTCCCCACTCCTCCAGCCTTACTGGTGACATTTCAAATATCAACTGAAGCTTTGTTTTATGTAGCTTGCCCCGACTGACAGTTTTTGAAATATAAACTTTCCTGTAAAATGAAAATGTCATCAGTCTTTTTTATATTAAATTTATTAAAAATATCTTGGGGAGATTATTTCAAACAACCCATTTATTGCATTGACTTATGTATTGGCATCACTTGACAGACACTTAGAGAGATTGCCATTATTATATTTTAGCAATATCAACAGACATTTCTTTAGCCCTTCTGGTAGGTACTTTTAAATTGTTGAGATGGGGTATGTTGTAGCAGTCAATGTTCCAGACAGTTCCTATCTCACTGAACTGAGAAATGCTTTTTTATTTGTTTTTATTAAAATGCCAGAATTCCCACATCCTTTGTGATCTTAGAAAAATGACAGCTATTTGAATTAGATATTTGTGACAAAAATACCCAATGAAGAATATTTTGGTATAGCAAAAATATTTTGTAAGCAATCTGCTCCTTGGGGAACTCTGGGTCCTATTTACTAACCTGCATGATATAAACAGTTAGCTAGTAATGTTCCACAACTGAATTGTTCTCTAACAAATACTGGCTACGTGCATGTTGCTGTCAACATTTTTACTCAACAAAATACATTTTTTGTTTTTCTCTGAGGAAAGCAAAAGTTTAACACAACTTGATAGCTTGACCTCTTTCTGACTAATTGGAAAACATATTTAAGAAATACTGTTGCATGCATTGAGCTAGGGAGAAGAAGTAGACTACAAATGAATATGAATTATACTAAATTGATTTAAACTGCCAGACATATTTACTCTAAATTGTGAGTTCATCTTTAATAGTTACTTAATGAGATAGTCAATTTTGTGTGTATCTGCAAAGGTCCCATACAAGTTCCCCATGTTTTTTAGGTGTGTCTTTATTTTTAAATAAAGAAAAAATGCTGACACTCTCACAGTTCCTTTGCTAAGTGCTTTTGTTTTAGGCAGTGTTCTCTAATAAGAATAGCCTCAAGCTGAAGCTGTTTATCCAAATATCCATATTCCTGATCTTTTGGTGGAATGGATACGAAGGCTCCAATCTGCATTTTTTTTCTTTCCAGAATCAAATCCAATCTGGAGTTGAGTTCTGTTACAATTACTTGAGTTGCATATTGCCATTCTCTGCCAATGGTTCCACTGAAATCAATGAGACTGTTTGATATGGTGCTAATCAATGTAAAGTAGGGTTACATAATCTAGCCCACAGAGAGGACTTAAAAAAACCCCAAGGCACTGTCTTTTTCAGCTGATATCTAGCAATAAGATCGTATTTTCTTTGCATGGTTAAAACCCTTTCATTGGCTGTAGTTATAGCATGAGTTCATCATAAGATGGTAAAATTAAGTATTACCCACTCAGAAAAAGGCACCCCAGAAAGTATATCTTCCTGGGAGCATAATATTTCAAAATATAAAAGATCATTCATGAGAATGCCTCAAGAGCCCTTCCTCTTTCTTATCTGTGTGTTTGTATCTCATTTCTCATGGTGTTCAGTGCCTAGTGATGGATGTGTTTAGCTGTTTTGGGCGCTATTGAATTTACTTTTCAAGAGTTTTCCAACCCTGCATGAACGTCTCTCCACGATGACTCCAAGATCTCTTTCCTGATTAGTTGTAGCTAAATTAGCCCCCATCATATTATACGTATATAGTTGGGGTTATTTTTTCCAATGTGCATTAGTTTACATTTATCCACATTAATCCCTACTCAACATTAATATAATTCAGCCTCTGGTCCAAGGCACATCTGCTCTTGTCCTGCAGGCCTCGCTAAAGGGAGCACAGCAGAACGATATAGAATAGAATTCTTCTGAAAGGTCTGAGCCACTAATTCTTTATCCCCTTCTTATCTGAGCTCTTTATGTTATGTGCTGCCCAGAATTTAAAGAAAGGGAGGCTTTCACTGAGCTTTATGTGGATAAATTCCTACAGAATTTAACTTGGGGGTGGTGCCATGTTGACTGAAATCTGTAGAATTTGTCCTCAGCTTCTCAGTGTAACCTGCCAGATAGCCCCCCCCCCCCCATACACACACTGGAGTGTAGCTGACTGGACACGACACCCCTGTTTCCACCCCCTCTTCCCTTGGTTCTAGCTCTCTCAGCTACAATTTAAGTAGGCTTCCTGTTACGTTGAAAGTAGCTTCCTTTTTTGTTAAAGCTGATAAGGCCAGACGTTTGCTTAGACATCACACTGCTTAATTATATTCATGCTTATGAATATGTATGCAACCTCTGGAATGAGTGAGGAAGTGTGAATGAGAAACACCCAATCATAAGGCAGTTCAGCATATGTAACCTTTTAAAGCAAGGAAGGACCCTGCAAAGTACATACATTAATGTGACAGGTGGCCAGGTGTCTCTCTTGGAGAAGATGTAACAGCATGCCAAGCCCAGTAATGGACCAAAAGCAGTAGAGCTCTCCCATGGGCCTAAAGGGACACCAGGGAACTCCCCATCACCTCCCTAACAAATCTCCAGGGGGCTGTCATCTGCCAGTTCCAGCCACCTGTGAAATCAAAATGAACTTTCACCACCTGCAGGCTGCCTCCAAATTGCCAGTGTGAATGTGATGTGTGTTTGAGTACCACTGCACTCTTAAGAATCTGTACTAATAAACAAGCTTCAGTACTGCTCCAGTTCACCCTTTGTCTGGGCTTTATTCTTTGGTTGATTCCAAGGACTGATAACATTCAAAATTTAGAAATTTTATTCTCTGGGCTGTTCAGTGCATCTTCTAACTAATCTCTTTCTTGGAGGTACTCATTTAGCAAAAACACAGAGAATTTTCTGTGGACATTTGCTTCTCCTGTGACATTTTCCTCCATTAAGAAGGGAGGATCGAGGTACTGAATTTATATCACCTCCTGTGCTTTTCAAGTTGAACAAGGCACATTTTTCCTTGACAAATCTTATTTATAGCTGTAGACGGGAAAGACAATTCCTATAATGCAAATAGAAAAATTAAAAATAATAAAGAATGTGTCCATACAGCAGTCTCTGAAACATTCATGAAATGATTATAAAAATAAGGAACAAACAGGGAGCTTTTATTTCCTCCTCATACATACATTAGGTAAGCTGTTTTCACTCAGACTAGTGAAAGTGAGAAATAACTGCACTTTCATCTGAAGATTATATTTAGCAAAGAATGGTGGGAAGTCTGTTCTGGATTGAAAAGTCAGAGGAAGGAAACTAGTAGATTAAAACCAAATGAAGTAGAAATCCATCTTGGGATATAGGAATTGATCAAACACTGACTATCAAAAGCACAAAGTTGGAATTGCTTTCCATAAGCAGATTCACATTCACAAACATATCAAAATAAACACATCAGTATCCGCAGAAAAGAGCACACATGCTTTCTTAAATTGTATGTCAGATTTGTGCACAAAAATTATAATTCAATATGGTGAATTAAGATGGATTTTTTCTCAAAAAATACAGATTGGATTTTAGGTTAGCCAGTCACCCCTGGTCTTCTCTCATTCAGATCTGGACTGCAATTAACTGCTGTTGAGCTTTTGAGCTCCTTTTATAGGTTTTTCTTCCCCCTGATTGGTGGGTTCCTCCACAGCTGCTCTAGCCTTCTGGAGGACTTGTCTATTGTCTCTTCTGTAGTGGGGTGTGGCAAGGCCACAAGCCTCCAGCAGGTGGCTTCAGTGCCTGGTCCACCCCATCACAGTGCCTAGAGCCGCATTTTCTGAGCTAACACTTAACACTAAGCTTTTGTCACTCACATTTTAGATATGATTTCTTGATTCTAAGGGTGGCTGTATTTCTCATTATCAAAACAATATTCAGCTGTGATACATTTGCATATTACATGCTGGTGAGGGAAGGACAGAATACTTCTTTAGAGAGACAAAATAAATAAGGTAACATCTTTTATTGGAACAACTTGTGTAGGTGAAAGACGAGCTTTTGAACTACTCAACCTGAGAAAGAATTCTGTGTAGCTCAAAAGCTTGTCTCTTTCACCAACACATACTAAAGATATTCCCTGACCCTCTTTGTCTCTCTCATGCCTTTGGACCAACATGTTCTAACAAAACTGGAGAATACATTTGGGGGTTTTGTTTTCACGTTGATCTTGAACCTCATGTATATTTTCCCCCTTTTAATTCAAACTCCTGTGCTCTCTCCAAACTGAATAATGTTTAGAGTTCATCTTCCATTACACTAATATCTGGGTAGAGATGCATGTACAGAAAGGCAGGATGTTAATTAGGAGAAGCATTCCTGAAGGACGCCAGACTATTATTTGTGCTTAGATGCGTGACTAGACAGATGGGTGACTATAAACGAAGTATCTTCCTATTCACTCCAACTCTCCAACACATAAACTATAGTGGCCTTCCTTAGATGTTCTGTCATGGGAGTGCACATGATTAACTACAGAATATTAGTTACCCTACTAGCTGTTACTCTTCTATAAAATACAATAATAGTATACACATCAAACAAACGCTGGCATCAAGTGTTCAGTGTGTCATATCCCACCCATCTTGTAAAAGACAAGAATTTTATTTTTCAACAAGGTAGATTTGGAGGCAGGCTACTGTTTCCATCATTTTTGTTTATTTAAATGCAAGAAACCAGAAGAATATAAGAGTGGCTTTGTTGGGTCAGACAAATGATCCATCTAGCCCATGACCCTATCTTCCTATCTTCACTGATGCCAGATATTTCAAAGGGAATGAACAAAACAGGCTAACTATTGAGTGATCTATCCCCTGTCATTAAACTATAGCATTTGGTAATCAGAGGCTTATAGTTGCATCCCTTACCATCTTGGCTGATAGCCATTAAGGGACCTATCCTCCATGAACTTCTCTAATTCTTTTCTGAATGTGGTTGCACGTTTGGCCTTACAACATCCTCTGGCAAAGAATTCTACAGACTGATTGTGCAGTGTGAATAAGCCCTTCCTTAGGTTTGTTTTAAACCGGCTACCTATTAATTTCACTGAGTTAACTATGGTACTTGTCTAACGTGAAGGGGGTAAATAACACTTCCTTTTCCATTTTCTCCAATCTAGTCATGTTTTGTAGATCTTTAGCATATTTCCCCTTAGTCATCTCTCCCAAGATGAACAGGCCCATTCATTTTAATCCCTCCTCAAAGGAAGATGATCCATATCCCTAATCATTTATGTTGCCCATAACGGTATTTCCTCTAATTCTAATATATCTTTCTGAGGGCACGACTACACAGCAAGTCTAAAGCCAAAATAAGCTATGCAACTTCAGCTACGTTAATTGAGTAGCTTAAGTCAAAATAGCTTATTTCAGCTTTTGGCACTGTCTACACAGCAGGAAGTCCAAGAAAGAGCACTCTTCCTCTGACTTCCCGTACTCCTCATAAAATGAGGGTTACAGGAGTCAGAATAAGAAGTTCTCCAGCTCAAAATTATTTTGACATTATGTTGAAATAACTGCTTGCTGTGTAGACATGGACTATGTTATTTTGGAATAAAGTCAGTTATTCCAAAATAGCACTGCTGTGTAGACATGGGCTGATAGGGGGTGACCAGAGCTGCATGCAGTATTCGAGGTAAGGACATGTCATGGATTTACATAGTGCCATTATGATGTTTGCAGTCTTATTTGCTCTCTTTTTCCTAATGGTTCCTAATATTTTTAGCCTTTTTATGCCTGCCATTGTACAGAGTGGGTGTTTTCAGAGAACTATCCATGATTATTTCAAAGAGCTCTTTCTTGAGGGGGAACAGCTAATTTAGACACCATCACTTTGGATCTATATTGTTGGGATTATGCTTTCCAATGTGCATCTGGGAGGCTCTATGGACTAACTTCCCAAGATCTCACCCCTTCCTCTTACAGGAGCACGGAGCCAGCCTCCCCACACCTTGCCCCAAGTCCCAGGGTGGCAGAAGGCCCCTGTGGTATCCAGTGGCTCATCAGTTATTTGGTATGCGTACTGCTTCTGATGTACTTAAAAATGCTATTTAATTTTTGTGTCTTTTGATAGTTGCTCTTCAAATTCTCTTTTGGCCTGCCTCATTATACTTTTACACTTGACTTGCTAGAGTTTATGTTCCTTTCTACACCAATATACAATCTCATTGACAGATCAATCACTTTCAAGTCTTTGCCTCTAGATATAATAACTTTACAGTAGAGACTGTTTGATGTTGTGGCTAAACTCCAGTCAGAATCTAAGTCAAAAACGGAATCTTAACTAATATCCTTCATATGCTAGTGGAAGGGGGGAGAAATGTGTCCTGCTGTTAAATTTAATACTTTAAACACAGTGGTTGTGTCTAGACTGGCCAGTTTTTGCACAAAAGCAGTTGCTTTTGCAGAAAAACTTGCCAGCTGTCTACATTGGCTGCTTGAATTTGCGCAAGAGCACTGACTTTGTAATGTACAAAATCAGTGCTTCTTGCGCAAATGCTATGCAAAAAGTGCTTTTGAGCAAAAGCGTCCGTGCCAATCTAGACACTCTTTTCCACAAATACTTTTAACGGAAAAACTTTTCCATTAAAAGCATTTGCAGAAAATCATGCCAGTCTAGACACAGCCAGCTAGTGTTTCCAGTTGGAAGGCTTACTCTGAAAATCATTTTAAGTTACATCAACAGGTATCCAGGTATATTATTTATTATAATGATGAAACTTGCACGATCAATTGTTTTAAATGAACAATTGATTATTTTGATGGTATATCTTAATCTGAAGTGTGCTTAAAAAAAAAGAAAAAAAAAAAAGGTCTGACCTCTGGCAAGGATCATTGGCAGACTATACAACAGTCTGTTTTATCCTGACGTGTTTTCATCATAGCTGTTAAATTCAAAGTAATGGTTTGAACCTGATGGCTTCTGAGCAGATCTTTTAGGACTAGATTCAAATCATTAGGCAATGATACAATTTTAGCAATATAAAGGCCCAGGTGTCTTGTCTTCAAGCTCTTGATGACACATCCTTTAACTATATATCTTGAAGCCATATTTTATGTCTTTACTTGACCTAACACACCATTTATGATGTCAGAAGGATGGTAGGGGAAGAATTAGAGAAACTAAAATGCTGCTTTCCAAATTGTTTCAAACAAAGAATTCTATGGCTTTCATTCTGTTGCTGTCCCTCTGGTTCATACCAGAAAGTAAAAGGGAATGTGTCAGCATATGTGCAACTTCATACCTTGTGGTAGAGGTGGAGAATGTAGGGAAAGAAAAGGACATCTGAGCACTAAAACTGCTCAAGGAATAGAGCTGGTTTCCATGATTTTTGAAGGTATATTCCATTGTAAATTAATCTGTTATATGTAAGGTTCCAATTATGTTCCGGACTACATAATAGCTTCCTGAAGAAAATTATCTTTTATTTGGTTTCTTTGCCTGATTTCAGAATAAACCTTCCTCTTTACAACTCAATCTTGTACTTTTTTGTTAGAATATGTGTATTATTTTAGCTTGTGTATACCTTTGTTTGTAAATTATTGATGTTAAGTTACTGAATTAATTGGTATTAAAAGATTTCCATATGTAATCCCAATGAGCAAAACACATACTGTAAAAGGAAAAGCAAATTCTTTACCCTTTTGCGAAGGGGTAGAAATTCACCATAGTTCACATGGCACTTATCTGAGCATAATTGTTGTATTGTTTTGTGATTTGTTTCCTGATCCTGAATACTACCTATTTAGTGAAATGGCAACTCAAAAGGAGTCTGTATATGTTGTGACCTTGTAATGTCAAATTTCTTACAAGTTCCAATATAATTCATTATGGGACATGATAGATTCATGGTTGCATCACTGCTTTGCTGTTGTTGATTAAAGTTTCACACATCATTTATCCTCTGCAAATGTTCTTTTTAAAATCCCTAGAATAGTTGCTCCTTACTCTGTTTCGTGTCTGTTACTGTTGCCTTACAAGTGCATATATTGGTGATTCCCTTTTTGTTGTTGTTGTTGATGGCAGCTTCTCCCTGTTTTGTAAGGGATCAATATGTAACCATGACCTCTTGGGTCACAATTGAGTACACCAAATTCAGGCCACACCATTGAAAAATAGGGCAAATACTCTATAAAATGCTAGTGGTTATTCCCCCATTAGATATACTAAATCAGTCACAAAACTAAACTTCTGTCATACCTCACTGTCTAAGAAGTCATAAGAGCAATTTCCTGCGACATTCTAATCTTTGTATCATCACCAAAAACAGTGTGTTAAGAGATGAGTGGTTCTTTACAGCCAATCTCATCAAATAAAAGGTTCTTCTGATCCCAAAGGACCAGCCATACACCCAGGTCAATATAAAGCTTACACCTTACCCCCAAATCATGCTGATTTAGTTTCTAGTATTTAAAATCTAAAGGATTATTTATGAAAAGAAAGAAAGAAAGGTGAGAGTTAAAGTTGATTAAAGGAATCAAATACATACAATAATTGCAAAGTTCTTGATTGAGACTTATAATAACGATGGAATAAACTGCTGCACTAATTCAAGTCCCTAGTTGCTTCCAAATCATTGTAAGAGCCTCAGTCCCTTTGTTAGAATGCACCCTTTACTATAGTTCCTTAGTCCAGTGGTTGAAAAGGAAAGAGGCTGGAGCAGGAAAGAAGCAAAAGAAGATGTTTCCAGGGCCTTTTATAGTTTCTGCCATATGGAGGGAATCACATTTTCTATTGTGGAAAATTTCAAGTGAAGATGGTCTACAAATTCACATGTCTACATATAATTTTGCTTAGGCACAGCAGAAGCCATTATCCACATCTGGTTTGAACGTTCATAGGGAAGTCCACTAGGCGGAGATGGGCATCTTCCATGGTCCATTGTGAGCTAAGTGTTTCTTAATGGGTCATTCAACTTAAATAGTCCTTTCACAATGTGCTGTCTAAATTCTTCATCCGTCTTACCATTGGGGTCAAGCATTTGAAATACAGCTGCATTGCTAATATTCATAACTTCAAACACACACATGATCAATGCATACAAATGGCTTTATTATATTCAACAAATAATAAACATCCCATAGACCTCTTACATACCGTATTTTGTACAAGTTTTGTTGCAAATATAGAAAAGTAGTTGCAACAATGATCTATATGGTCATATTTTAATCAGATAACATACAGCATGCTTCTGTATCTGTGTTTTCTCCATACTCTCACTCTGCCTCTTCTGTGAATTTATCCCTTCTTTCTTTCTCTTCTCGACTTTTGTGTGTTCGTGGTGTTGATTTTTATTTTTATTTTTCTCCCAGCTCTCTCATTCTACTTTCAACTTTCTCCTCTGGTTTCTAAAGTTCCTCTTTTCTCTGCTAATCCCCATTTGCTTTTCTCTTTCTCTCCTTCATTTCAATGCAACTTTCCCCTCTTTCCCAAGTGGCTTTCCTTCTCTTTCACCTCTGCCTTCCAGAGAAGTGAAATAATTCTGGAAGGGGAAGGATGGATTTTGTTGCCCATTTATTGGTTTCCTACAGCATCTTCTTCCATACCTTTGAAACTTCACCTGGAAATCATTTACTTACCAGTACAGAGTATGGTACCCATGTGTAACAAGTTTTCTGCATGAATATATGGGCTGCTAGTTTGAGCACTAGTTGCAATTTCTGGGTGCCTTTAAAATGTAGCTCAATCTATGTAATTATATAATAACCATATCTATAATATCAGAGGACCTTACATATAATTAAGAATTCAGCTTTCTGGGCCATGGGAAAGAGTATGCAGGCAGGGAAATGGAAGAAAGACTATGTGATGAAATTCAACCAGTTCCTCAGGAGGATCCAAAATGCCTCACAGTAAGCTGTTTTGTAGTTTTTCAAAGAACTGTGTATTGGGGGTCAACTATAGTATATAGCTTCATTAACATTTTCAAAAGAGAACTCTGTATTTTCAATGGAACCTCATGAGCTTGGAATTGGACATGTTTTTGAGTGTTTAGAAAATGTTAGTTTTTCTTCATACGGAGGTACCATTACTAATGCACTTCAGCGGCATTCTTTTCCTGTAAGTGTTTCGCAGCTGATGGCAGTAACAATAGGATTTGGATTCAATCCTATATTTTGTTAACAGGAAAAATTAATTCTCCTCTGGTTAAAATAGCATTAATGACACTTGTTTAATTTTGCTGGGGCATTTATCTTTTTATTATCATTGAGGTCATTATTTACAACCCAAGATTTTCCTGTGATCTGAGCTTATTGCAATGTAATCTGTGTGCTTTGTGAAATGATTTGTCAATCAATCAGCCTCTTTAATTACTACTTGTCCCTTCTCAGGTTGGTAATGAAGCCATCTTGGCCCCCATAAATTAAAAATAGTACAGTGCTAATGCAATACCAGACCTAATTAATTATTCATAAATTCTTTATTTGTGATTATTCTTGATTCTGATGTAAATGACATTTAAAGTCTGAGCTCTATTTTTGGAAAACTTAATGGCAAAGAAAAAACTGCCATTTAACCCGAGGTGGATTTAATCTTCTGAGTCTAAAGGGAGAAAATAAAAGGAGTCAAGCCACTCACACTCCTTTTCTTTAGTCCTATGGCCCAATACATGGAGAAAAAAGGTTAATAATTTGCCTCCTAGATGTGTCTTCTTTAAAAGTTAATTTGTTTCCTAGACACCTCTTTAAGCATTGGAATTGCTTGTGGCTTTTCTATCATGGCGACCTTTTGCTAAAGAGGTACAGATTAGAATTCCAAGAGGCTAAAAGCTGGATACTGAAAAGCATAGAGGAGAAATAGCCACCAGTAACAAAGATATTACACTTTCTATGGACTGCTGACTTGTAGACTAAATTCTTATTAATCTTTGGATAGGTCATCTGGAAGAGGAGGGTTGATATTGAGTCTTTTTTTGCCCTCCCTTTTTTTTCCACTTCCTAATAGTGCAGCCATGTAAACTTCCCACTATTTTATTACAAACATATAGATAAGGGACAATTACTGGCACTCCTCCCCAACCCGTTCAGAAGAATAAACTAGCATTCTGGGTGCTGCAGGGTTAGCCTGGTTGGTGGTCTGGCTGGAGTTCTACAACATAGAGGCTGTAAGTACTACTTACTTTGAAAAACAGCAGTAAGTGTTATTGCAAAGTTTGTCCCTTCAACCTATGTCCTTGAGCTATTCTACTAGTAGAATGGCTTGAGGATGCTCCATTCAGGTGCTCTAATCTTCAGTCTTCTACTACTCCCTCCCAGTGCATAAGCCAGAATCTCACCACATAAGTTTAAAATGGCATCTGAGTCAGTTTCAGCCTGTTAAGTGGTGTACCATACCAGTGCTTCCCTAATGGCCAGGTTAGTTTCTGCAGAATTGCCTTCTATAGAATGATTCTCAAGTTCCAGGACCATTCAGATCCCAATGCACAGATAGCATAGGGAGTTTCCTGCAGAAAAGTTTAGTTGGTATGTGCAGGAGAGGTTAGGTGGGATGGGGGTGGTAGTTAGGGAAGGAAGTTAATATTTTTTCCAGATCTAATTAAAGAAGAATTTTGGAGCAGCGGGGGAGAGGGGGAGAACTAGATAGAATGTAACTTTCAGCATGCTGTGTCATTCCTTTCCCCTTCTAATCTGGCCAAGGAACACATGTCGTAAACATAAGGGGATGGGGTTCACATTGAGGATTTAGGCGCAATATCAGGACAAAATCTAGGGAGCAGGGGTTAAAGAAGGAACTGAATATGTTTTTTCCAGTTGAAATTAAAGAAGAAATTAGGAGGGCAGCATTCTCTGGAAGCTGTGTGCTTGTGCAGCTGCTCAGGAGAGATTCAAATGCCATCCAGATGATTAGCAGAGTGCCCACAGCTCTCTGGTGGTGGTGCACATTCAAATGTGACTTGGTGTGCATAAAATGTATTCTGAACATGGATGGAAATGATTAGAGAGCACATTGCAGGAGGGTTTCACGATGTATGCATACTCCATCCTGTATGGGTGGGTAGGAGGGGAGTGTCGGAAGTACAGTTAACTCCATGGGATGGCCTTGGAGCCCCACTGCCCCCATAGTCTAAGGCAGGGCTACTCAACTTTGGAACCCCTGGGGGACACAATGTTATTCACAGCACATGTTGAGGGCCACAACTTAAGTGTGGTTGCATTAACATGCAAATATATATGCAAATATATGCAAATAGCTTTTTTTACACTGATGGGCATGAATACAAAGATTAAGGCAAGACTACACCACACGCAGGCCCCAGGTCAGTTCTGCTGATATTAATAAAATGCAATATTTACCCAATGAGCAATGACAGTCCAGGAATTTAAACTACTAAAATGCATATCAACAGAAGACCATTATATTGACTACTTTTTAGTTTTGGCTTCACAGTTTTAACAAATCAAGCAAAAACTGCCAATACAAGTGGGAGCCCCGTCCTGGATTCTCAGCAGGGCTGACATCCCCACACAGGAATCCGTTGCTCCGTGCGGGACGGAGGCAGGGGTGCCTGGCTGTGACCCCGGACCCAAACATGTACAGTGTGAGCCAGTCAGCACCTCTCAGGCTCTGCCCACAAAGCTAAACAGCCAGCACTTCTCACGATCCACCAGCGCTCTCAGCACCTCTTCCCCGGGGACTAGAAACCCCGACACCCTATACCTGTCTGCTTCAGCCAGCTCATCTACTTGCATCTTTCAATGTTCACCCCGTCTGGGAGATGCCTTTCTGTTGTGGAGCGTGTTCCCAGTGGAGGCCATGTTCAAAGGATCCCACCCATGGGCTGCATGTTGAGTAACCCTGGTCTAAGGCCTAAAGTAATGGCACTTGCTCTGGTGGACTATGGCCTAGAAGTCAGAGTCAGTATAGCAGACCTTTTCCACTTGTCATATGGCTTAGTAACCAGTCAGTAAGAACCTCCAATGAAGAGGCTTGTGGCCCAGGAAGGGAGATCCTGACTAAGGGCCCTGGCAGTGGCAGGGTAGACCATCACTTTGGCTCTGCAGGGAATCTCACTAAAACATGCTGAGCTCACCCGGGTGGCAGGTACTACATGCTCACCTGCCCTGGGTCACTTCCTGCCATAGTCAATGGCGTGGCAGCCCACGAAGCCTCAAGATCTCCAGGTTTCTCAGTGGGCTGCTCCCAGTTGCTCCATTGGCTATGGAAGCTTACTCTGGTCCTCAGCTCCTGCAAGGAGGGTATGTAGCTGGTTCTCAGCAGGAGTTCCCACCACACATCCTTCCTCTCTGGCATCTCTCCCCAACTGAGGTGAGCTGCATCCTTTTATACTGACCTACCACTTTGAGCATGTTCAGTATTGCTGGAGGGGTGGGACTTCCATCCATGATGTGGTGATAATCCCTTCTGACCCAGTGCAGGGTATGCTCGCCCTGCCACAAGGAGATAGAATGTAACTAGCAGGTCACAGAACCTTATTTCTGCCCCGCCAAATATCCATGAAATCTTTTATAATAGTGAAACAAAATACAGGACTATGTAGCACTTTAAAGACTAACAAGATGGTTTAATAGGTGATGAGCTTTCGTGGGCCAGACCCACTTCCTCTGAGGGAGTGGGTCTGGCCCACGAAAGCTCATCACCTATTAAACCATCTTGTTAGTCTTTAAAATGCCACATAGTCCTGTATTTTGTTTCAGCTACACCAGACTAACACGGCTACATTTCTATCACTATTTTATAATAGTGAGCGGTCAAGATCACAATTTTATATCTGATGTAAAAGACTTCACCTCTAGCAACATAGTACATCGGACTGGGATGCTGGGTTCAGTAGTGACTCAAAAGGACTTCATCTATCATCTGAGGCCAAGTGTACACTGGCAAGTTACTGCACAATAAATCAGCTCCCAGCACTGTAACACTTAAGGTATCCACACTGGCAAGGTACTTAGTGCGCACTAACTCTGCAGTTACTGAGTTCTAGATAAACTACCTCAACATGAGGCATAGAGTTTACTGCACTCTGGATATAGGTCTGGGGGGCCAGTGTGGGCATTTGAATTGTTGTTTGTATTCTGACTGGCCTCCAGAAATGGCCCATAATCCCCCAAGCCCCTCTGTTCTTTGGAATTTATCTGTTTGCCCTGCAGGCATGTGCATGTCCTCTTTTAGAGCTCTGTTTCAGACAGCCTGCATGCTGTGCTGATTTGATCCAGAACACAGAGCAAACCAGTCAGATGGAATGCTTGTACTGTTGACCACAGAGATAGGCATCTGTATATGTGAGAGAAACAGAGAGAAAGAGAGAGAGAGAGAGATTGCAGTGCAAAGAGCTGGAGAGGGAGGCAGGGGGCACCTGAGATGTCAGGGTTTCCCCCAACCCTAGCTCAGGAGTTGTTTCCTGCCATTGTCTGAACTTACAAGACAGCATTCTGACATCCCCCAAAACACATTGTCTGTCCCCCACCCCGCATACACTCACACACATACACATGCTCCCTATCATGCTCTTCCCCCTTCTCCTGAACTTCTTTTGAGAAGCAGTTATCAATGTAGCAAGCTGGCCATGGAGCAATGGACTTGGGAAAACCTCAACATATGACGCTGACTGCCCCATGCAGCATTGCAAATCCTTCCCCAAGCATCTTGTGCCCACTTGCGCAGTGGGAGATCTACACAAGGCATTGCTTTCTGTGGCACTGCAAGAGCTGCTAATGTGAATATGCTCTACCATCACAAGAAGCACAGTGTGGACATACAGCAGCGATTTCCCTGCAGTGCTCTGTGAGCAACACTGTAACTACCTGCACTTTTATATCTGTCAGTGTAGACATACCCATAGTCAACATCATGTTCTCTCCCTTTCTTAAAATATTGATATATGCACATACAGCTTGTCAGAAATGTCCTCATTGCTAATGACTGGATGCTTAATTGTACTCTATTGTCATATCACTAAAATAATATGTATTAAAATAATTGTCTGCCGTGGCCTCATTAAACACCATGTGAGAAGAAAATTTTGTCAAAAATTTAGATGAATGTCTTCTATTATTTGAACAAAGCGACAGACTACAGCTGGATGATGATGTAGTTCTAATTTCACATAAAAATTTCCAAACATTAGTAACTAAACAATTAACGATATTCACTGTAGATTCAGAAAGAATGTCCCAATATGCCATTTCTAGGAGTTCAGATCATTAAAAAACATTGCAGTGGACAGCATTTTTAAAGCTCATTGGGAAAAGATGCATATAAATGCCAGTTTAAATTATGAATCTGATCAACATCCACTAATGAAATGTGGACTAGTCAAAACATTACGCAATCAGTATTTGATGTGTCTCTCTCTTACAATGTTCAGAAATAAAAATATTCTGTTTTTCTTCTACAATGATCACTTTCTGAAGTTTTTGAGCAATAAAAAAATCAATACAAATAGCAGAGAGCAAAAAATAGAAAAAATGGATTGCCGATTGTGCACCAGTTCAATTAAAGACATTGTTTTCACAGTTCCGAATGCTTAGATAGGATAGAGGGAAAGGAGGAAGAATTAAATTTGATACACTCTAGGATCTTTGACTTTAGTTTTGCTTTCAGAAAGTACAATTGTTAGTAAAAAATCAATTTGAGTAAACATACAAAAAGTGTGTGTGCACATCCTGTCTAATTAGACAATAACAATTTTTATACAAAATATATGTGATACTGAATGTGTTTTTACACACTTTATTATTGCAATTTATGCTGAAGAGGTTGTAGTAAAATCAGTGGTTCTGGGTATATGTGGTACCCCATAGTGGAATAATTTTAGAAATGAATACCAATTCACTGCTGAAATATTCTTGAATCTCAAACTCATCTCTGGCTTTGTGCATTGTCTGCGTATCTTTAGTAATGTTTCTTGTTGCCTTCTTCCCCCTTTTGTAACAGCTGCCAAAGTGAAATACTACGAGGTGATCAGGACCCACAGATGAATGAGGACAGATACAAGGATGGATTTAAGTGGAGGATGACAACTTTTTTAGCTTAGTGCTTCTCCCCAGCAATATGTATTCCTTTTCCCTTTACCAAGCATTTACATGGGTCCAATACAGATGTCATAGGACTCCCATTATATAACCCATGACACAAACCATATCCCTAGCATTCGGTGCACTCAGTTAAAACTTCTCACCTTTTCATCTGTGAAAGGGGGAGAGAGGGTACCCAAAGAAGGGACCATGTTCTAAGAGTTCAACTCTCCATTTCTCATAGGCCCCAGATTCACCTCAAAATCCTAGGTCTCTTCTACTACTGGAAGCTAGCCCTTTTGGTGTTTTATCTGTACTGGACACCAGCCACAAGTAGCAATGAGTTAATATCCAATCCTATTCCTATTTAACTTGAAACCATGAAGAAGATGGAAAACCAAAACCAAAACCATGAAGCCTCTGTCAACTCGGCCCAAATAGCAGTATAAATTTCTTCCTGACCCAGAAAACCAACAATTGATCCACAGGATCTTTAAAAAACCCCCATGATTAATAGATTACAACTGCAGGGAAGAAGAGTAGGAGCCTCTTGCTTCATTTTAGCTGCCCCCAAAGACTTTGTCCAAGGGTTTTAAAAAGGCTGCAAAGAGAAGACAGGTGGGTGAAAGCATTAATCCATATTTTCTGTTTGGCCAATAGGGGATTGAGAACCTGAGAAGGAGGGGGTGAACCTTGCATTCCTCTGTCATGCATTTTCCTTTACCCCCCGTTTCCCCTCTGATGCTATCCTCCATCCAGAGGTCCAATCCAGTTTTCTACCCATTGAATTGGGTGTGTGGCAATAGAAACATCCTATCCATTGGCTCAATCCAAAAATCACTGAGTACTTTGGGAGATTAATAATTTTGAAGTTCCCATCGTGGAAGGCCCTTTAGGTCCACATGAGAAAGTTGTACTGGCTTAACTAAATATTTAATTTTAAACCAATTAGGTAAAAGTAGGGCAAACTCTTTTGTGGGCACTCTTTTTATTTCAGTTTTTAAACCAAGCTTATTTTGATTTGACATACGTTGATTTCTAAACAGCTTCTGCTACACTGAAATAAGTGTTCAGACACTGCTTATACTAAATGGCTACATCTAGACTGGCAAGTTTTTGTGCAAAAGCAGATGCTTTTGCGCAAAAACTTGCCCGCTGCCTACACTGGCTGCTTGAATTTGCACAAGAGCACTAACTTTGTAATGTACAAAATCAGTTCTTCTTGCTCAAATACAATGATGCTCCCTGACAGATGGCTAAAATGGTGATCAGGGCTTTCTTGTGCAAAACCGCATCTAGATTGGCAGGACGCTTTTCCGCAAAAAGTGCTTTTGCGCAAAAGTGTCCGTGCCAATCTAGAGGCTCTTTTCCGCAAATGCTTTTAATGGAAAAACGTTTCAGTTAAAAGCATTTGCGGAAAATCATGCCAGTCTAGACGCAGCCAATTGGTTTAAACTGATGCAAGGACACTGTAGTACTTTTAAAAATATTCAGAGACTGTATAGCCATCTTGCCTTGATTCTTCTGAAGAGCCAGACTCTCCTGTTAGTTGCATCTGGAAGCCCTTACTTCTTTTAAAGGTGCTTATATGTAACTCAGGGCAGGGAAGAGCAGAGTTTGGTCTGAATTTAATAGCTGATCTTTAATAGCTGAATTTAATAGCAGACAGAAGTGCAGATATCAAGGTAGTATCTGGGCTACTTAGAGCTTAATATGTATTCAGTAGTATTCTGTGTGCCTAAAAGCAGCTCAGGAAAAGAGGGACCAATAGAATTGTCATTCCCCTGGGCAAGTTGGGTGGGGCCTTGGGCAGGGCCCTAGATGGAAGGTGTGGGGTTGGCGCAGCCTTCCCTCAGTGCTACCCAGACCGCACCACTGTCCCCCACCCCAGTGTTAAGTGCCTCCCAGACCATGCCACTTGGGTCTCTACTGCTGCCACACAGGTCCTGGGGCAGTTGCCCCCATTATCTCCCTTGTTGACAGGCCTGCCAGGAAAGACATGTCTGATTTCTAGAATGTGCATAGATGTCCAGGTACAAGACTGCCCACATTTTAACAAGCTGTTATCTGATAATCTGTATGCATCTTAAATTTCTGGAGTCCTAAAAAGGAGATATTTGATAGAAAGGCAATGATATGTTGAATAAGATTTCTAGTTAGCTAGAGGAAAAAGAAACCATTGATGCTACATAGAAACAAGAGATTTTGTTGTTCCTCCTGCTTCTTAGCATATGCGCAATGTACCTATTGGGACACGTGACCAAGATTCATCTCAGAATTTGGTCTGCGGCATCCTGCTTAGGCTTTGTCTACACTACACAATAGCTGGCCAGTGTAAACACCATCTCTCTGTGCTTTTGCAGGCAACACCCCACCCCCATCCTGACCAGGGTTTGCTTTGTCAACAGGAGAGCATTCCTGCTAACAAAACATTGTTTACATGAGCACTTGCCAAGTCAAAGGTTTTATCATTTGGTGAGAGGGACATATTTTAAGCACCTGTGAATGACATAAGCTTTGTCACTCCATTGTCAGTGTAGGCAAAGCCTATGGGTATGTCTACACTACCAAGTTTTGTCAGTGAAGCTAATGTTGGCATGAGGAAGTTGCCCAAAAATAGTCACCAAAGAGTGTTTACACTTGCTCCCTCTGTCATCAGATTGTGTCCACATTTTTAGTTCTCCTGTTGGTAGCAGGAGCAGTGCACTGTGAGCATATATCCCATAATGCCTAGTGATGCCATCTGTCACTAGGGCTACATCTAGACTGCATGCCTCTGCTGAGAGAGAGCTGCAAATCAAGCACTTCGGAAGTGCCAATGAGCCCGGGATTTAAATATCCCGGGCTTCATTTGCATACTCATGTTCCGACACTGTGCCCATCAGGCTCGGTGTCGAAAATGAAAGTAAAGTGTAGCCGCAGCTCTGCCGACAGTGGGGAGCTTTTTCGGCAGCTCCTGTACTCCTGTACTTTTTCGGCAGCTCCTGTACTCCTGCACAGGAGCTGCCAAAAAAGCTCCCCGCTGTCGGCAAAGCCACAGCTACACTTTACTTTCACTTTCGACACCAAGCCTGATGGGCACAGCGTCTGAAGGTGAGTATGCAAATGAAGCCCGGGATATTTAAATCCCGGGCTCATTGGCATTTCCGAAGTACTTGATTTGCCTCCCTCTGTCGACAGAGGGATGCAGTCTAGACACAGCCAAGGTGTTGTGGGACTATGGAAAAGAGGCATTTTTGGAACATGCAAAATGACCTTTCAGGTACTGCTTTGTTCTGGGGCTTCCAGTGTCTTTTTGCACCTTTTTTTTTTCCAAATGCCATTCTCTGCTGTGAATTCCAGCATTTGCAGTGAGAAATAATAGATCCTGCACTTCTCTTACATGTTCTGTCAACTGTGGTTAGGACTTCACACATGGCAGCGGAGACCATCTTGAGGTTACTGACAAAGGAAGAAGATTTGGAGGAGCCTGACAGTTCCAGAGCAGCTATACGGGGGGAGGAGGAGAGACTGTCATTTCAGGACTAGGGAAACCAGCACTGAGTGGTGGGATCACATCATCATGCAGGTGTGGGATGAAGACCAGTGGCTACAAAACTTTAGGATGCATAAATAATAATGGAGGTTGCCTATCCCCTAGAACTGGAAGGGACCTTGAAGGTCATCTAGTCCACTCCCCTGCCTTCACAGCAGGACCAAGTACCACCCCTGACAAATTTTTTGCCCCAAATAGTCTCCACAAGGATTGAACTCACAACTGTGGGTTTTGTAGGCCAATGCGCAAACCACTGAGCTATCCCTCCCCTCAAGCAATTGTCCTGGAGCTGTGTGCTGAGTGGGCCCCTGAACTGCAGTGCAAGGACACCAGAATGAAAGGTGAGAGGCATGTGACAGTTGCTGTGTGGAAGCTGGCAATTCCCAATTGCTAGCGGTCAGTTGCAAATCAGTTTGGAGAAGGCTGCCATTGGAATTGTACTGTGGCAAGTGCACAGGGCAATAAATCACATTCTGTTATGAAGTACCATGATTCTGTGAAATGTGCAATGCATAGTGGCTGGCTTTGCGGACATAGGATATCCCAGCAGTGAAAGAGGACAATACGTGGCACACACATTTCAATTTTAGCACCAGCTCACCTTGCCCCCAATTATATCTACTGGAAGGGATACTTCTCGATGGAGCTGCATGCTTTTGTGGGTCGCTGTAGGTATTTCACAGATATCAACTTTGTGTGTTCTGGAAAGGTGCATGACGCATGCATTTTCAGAAATGCTGGCCTGTGCAGGAAGCTGCAGGTGAGAACTTTCTTTTCAGACCACAAGATAACAGCGGGGTATGCGGAAATGCCAGCAGTGATCTGTGGATCCCCATCTTACACCTTGTAAACCTGGCTCATGAAATTGTGTGGGGGGCACCTGGACAGCAGTAATGAACATTTTAGCAAGAGGCTGAGCAAGTGTCGCATGGTGGTCACATGTACTTTTGGGAGATTGAAGGCAAGAGGACCTCTCTGAGGACAATACTTCCCTGGTTATTGTGGCTTATTGCACTTTTCATAATTTGTGCAATAGCCACGTAGCTTGCATCTCACGTCCTGCTTCCTGGTTCTTTGAAAGCAGTTGCTCAGACTGACTATGTCCATCTGCCGTGGGGAACAGTTCCTGGCTACACACAAGGGATGGGGGCAGGTGGCTGGTCACCTGGTTGCAGGGCAGCAAAGTTCAAACCGCTGACCAGAGCAGCTGTTTGGGAATTGAGGTCCACTTCCTGGAGACAAAACATCTCCAAGTGACTATCCCTCATGTGTGTCGACAACACAGGGAGGAGAAATGACAAAACTCCCTTGTGGAGCTGGAATTTTTTGTTGACAAAAATGAACATTTTTTTGAAGGAGCTGACAGCTTCGTGGGGTCCCTGGGCAAGGTGTATGTGTATATGTGGGGACAGATCTGTGCTACGAGAAGGGGCAGCACCTCAGGTGAAAGTGTTGGGACTGTGGCAGTCAGCCCTCAGTGCTGCCTGGATCAAGCCACACCCCCAAGCCCTTAATGACACCTGGAGCAAGCTGCATGGTGCTCCAGAGACTTTTTAAAGGGCCTGGGCTCTAGGTGCCACCACTGCCTCAGTAGCAGCAGCATTGGCCAGAAACTCTGGCCCTTTTGAATCACCAGACTCCTGGTCAGTTTTCCCCTCTGCCTCCCGTCCCCTGTCAGCAGTCCAGGGTTTTTTTGTGACAAATGTCGCTTTGTAGTGTGAATGTGCACACACACAGTTTTGTCAATAAAAGGCACTTTTCCTCAACACACCATGCCAGTGTAGACAAGGCTTAAGAATAAACAGCTAGGGACCTATTTTGTAATTTCACTTCTCAACTACTACACAAATTACCAAAAACCCATCTCTATAGCATTATCGCAGCTTATGCTCCGGGGGATGATATACGTGGAATAGTGAAGTATTGCTGTGCTAAGTGTAAGTTATTTAGTTGTTGATATTTTCACAGGTCAAGCAAAAGAAAAGTGTCAAGCAAAAGAAAAGTGAAGAAGCAATACAGCTTTATTTAAATGAGGAGGTGGGTCCTCCTTGTAAGTCAGTCAAAGCAATAATCCTTTTATTTTACACTGCAATTTGAGGGCAAACTTTGTGAATAACTGTGGAAGCCATTAGGAGCTGTCATGAAGAATTTATTTGCCTTTAAATGGAAAGCAGAAGCATTCTAGCAGGAGCAAAGCTACTTCAACATGGATAATTCTTTTTTTTTTTTTTTGGTAGATTTTTAAACCTATGTTTATTGTTTCCGAGCATGTCTCCCTAGACTGCTCTAACACTAGTGCTGATGATGTTGCCTTTGCTGCTCTTGTCAGGAATAAAATTTATGGAAGAAGTGTGGCCCAGGAGAGACAATCTTGTCTTGTTTTAGGGACTATACTAATAGCCCACAGTGTGGGTCAATTGAAACTTACAGAAAACATGGTAAAAAAAACCCCACACATCTATAAAGGCTAAACGCTGTGGAAACTTTTTTTTCTGCTTGCAAGAGAAACATAATACTTTATAAATAAGTGCAGCATCAGAACAGAGGCCCATGTTGCAGTTGTCATGACTTGCAATCCAAAGTTGGTCTGCTCACTCATCTGAAAAGAACAACAGTGTTATTGAAATAGTACTGTTTTATATTGAATCAAAATTATGTAAACAAAGTTTTTAGCTAAATGAATTGTTTATTGTCATTCATTTAGAAAACTCTTCATAGAACTAAATTTATATTAAAAATAGTTTTCTCTTTGTCTACCCTAGAGCTGTGTAATTAAAACATGCATTCTGAATACTTTTTGTGTCATCTACTCTGATCCAAATTGAAGAATACTACTCCAAGTGCACCATTTATTTGGATGCAGCTGAACAACCAAATATTTTTGTCCTTTTTTAAATGGAAAATGTTGATAGTCTAGTTCCACAAGACACAGGCTTGGCTTCCTTTTATAAACATATTAAGCATTTCTCTAAGCCCTTTGACCATTGATTTTCCTCATTTTAATTAATAGATTTCCTAAATTGCAGACACCCTCAGCTGATGGATTTTAAACTATGTATTGGAGCTATTAGCAGAGGTTTTCCTGTGCTAGAATTGATAGTTCAGGGTAAAAGACACTGCCCTGTGCAGTAATAATGCTAATTCAATGAAGTCATAGTTTTGACTTTACTGTGATGTCCAAAACTCTAACTCAACCCTATAGGGATCTAATCTCTCTAGAGTACAAGTTTTTGCCTCTGGGCTTGCTAGGGTTGCAGACTGTCTAATCATACAGTCTCAAGCATCCTTGCTCTGCCTTTTCTCTGAGACCCCACCCCCACTCACTCCATCTCTCTTTCCTCCTTCTCCCACACCACTCACGTTCACTGGAATGTGCAAGAGGTTTGGGTGTAGTCTCTGGACTGGGGCAAAGGGGTTCAGAATATTGGAGGGAGCTCTTGTCTGACCCTGGGGCAGGGGATTGGGTTCAGGAGGGAGTGCAAGGTGAAGGCTCTGGGAGGGCATGTGGCTGCAGGAGGGGAGTGGGGCAGAGGATTGGGGTGTGGGAGGAGGTGAATATCTTACTGCATCTGAAGGGAACAGCTTACTGTTACTGCACCTTTGTCAGCATAGACTGCCAGCCTATTTTTGTGCCTACTTGGACAATGGGGTGCAGGAGAAAGTTAGGGGTAAGGCAAGGAATTTCCTACCCAAAAGTGGTATCCTTGCAATAACTGCCCTTCTTCACCCCGTTCCGTCACACAAACCACAGTGTGAAATAGGTAGCCCATGAAGAAAGACAGAGTTGTCTTATGCTTCCTCACTCCTTCGTGCAGGTACACAGCAGCAGAACTAACATCCAAACTGTAGTGTTTTAGATGCTGCTTGTAATTACTAGAACTGGGAGCACTGGCTGTTGGGAGTCTGGAAGCACAGGAAGGAGGGGGGAGGAGATGAGCCAGAACTGAGTGAGAGCTACAGAGGGGAGCAGCAGCAGCTTTGTAAAGAGGTTTGACTTTTGGTAAATAAAGGCCTATTGAAGTTTGTTAGTACCTTGCTTGAATGATACAACACAAACCCTGAGAAAACAGCACACTGAGGACACATTCCCACATTTTTTTAATTGCCAGATTTTTAACAGGATTGATGACTCTTGTATGTCCTGCAGGCATACAGATGTCACTTTTTGGATGTACATCATAGGTTTGTACAGTGTTCAGTGGTAAAAGCACTCGTTAGAAAGGTGAACAGAGTCTACATTTCAGGCATATTGCCATCATAACATCTCTGGCATACACAGTGCACATTTTTAATATTCACTGACAATGTGTTTTGAAGCAGATAGAAGTTTTAAACTTGCCTATAGGAGAATGCACAAGGTCTGGCTGAAACTTAACTTCTTGAGGCTATTAGGCCAGTAAGCAATACTTTCCCTCTCCCCCTATTTTTCTTCATGATTCAAGCAATGCTGCGTTGTTTTGAGGATATATTGATGCTGTGAGCATTTTGCTTCATCTGAGAGCATTCTTAGACCATGATACAGTGGCAGAGTAATTGGGTAAAAATGAAAAGGTGCAATACTGAAAGAGTGGATAAGTAAAAGTGGCATCAGTAGTCTCCACATTCGGTATTGTCACTGATTTGATCTTTTGAATTTACTGACTTTACAGGTAAAACGTTATCTCCTGATTGCCAGCCCCACAAAGTCAGCCAGAGCTGGGATGTTCAAGCAGAACTCTTTCAACCTCAGCAGTAAGGCTATGTCTATACTGCAAGTCTCTTGCAGAAGAACAAATGCAAATAGAGCACTCATTTGCATATGTAGCACTGTAATTTCATTTCCTCTTCCTTTCCCTTTTGCGCAAGAGGTTTTTGCACAAAAAAGCGCTGTGTAGACAAAAAACCCCTTTTTGTGCAAAAAACCCCTTTTGCCAACAGTCATTCTTCCTCATTAGGCTTGGAGTATAGACATAGCCTAAGGGAAGTTCTGCTTTGTGTGTTCAACTTTGCTATCTTCCCATTATGCTCTCTGACTCCTGTGCAAACTGACTTAAAGTCAGTGTACTTCTCTAGGTGTTACTGAAGGACATAATTGGAAGATGCTGGAGCCACACAGGTGAACCTGAGTGCATAGTATTGCCTGTAGACCATGTTATATTTGACATACAGTCTTTTAGGTGTGAGATTAAACAGAGGCCTTGATCACATGTTAGTAAAAAATCTTTAGATTAGAGGGAACAGAGATTTTCCTACTTAATCTGAAGTATTAGGTGTGTTATCAATATTTGCAGATCAGCAGCTAACCAAACTGTTTTATTCTAATTCTGGTTAGAGCAACTACATTCTAGCTTTTTTCTGCAACTGGCAAATTACTTACACTTTTGGTAAATGTTGTTTTTTTTCACCCCACTCTCCACCATCTTCAAGGAAGAGCACCCCTCTATGTATGTCAGTTATTTATTAAACAACCTAAGCATTCCGGGCAATGAGTTGCAAACCCTAGGAGCCACTGCACTAAAGATAGGATCAGCTGTCTGTGCTGAGTGGCATGGTAGAATCCAAGAGGAAGGGTGGTATTGGAGTACAAATCCCTGTCAAGATAAACCTCAAAAATACTTCTAATATAGCTATCTGCCTGCCTATCTGTGTCACTGTTCCATTCAACCTATTTATCTTTCTTACCAATAGTTTATACAGAGCTTTGGTACTTTGAGAAGGCTTAGGATGAAAGGCTTTATATAAACATAACATCTTTATTCTTTGCCATTATTACCTTGTTCCTTTTTAAATTAAGGGAATTAAATGAATTTTTTTAAACATGAAGGTATTTAAACAGCTCCTCCATTGCAACAATAGAGATATTAATATCCCCACCCTGCCATTCACTCATCTTTTTTGTATGTGGGTCTGAAGTTGTCTGTTTTATATGGCTGCAACTCCTATTGACTTGAAATGAAACCTTCCACATCTTAGAAAGTAAAATATGGCCCATGGTTAGAGGGCATTGAAATGCAGGGGAGGCTCAGTCTCCCCTTATGCAGAGACTCTCTGCCCACTCTCTGTCCCATGGTCCTATCTTTGCTCCCTCTGTCCCCTAAAGACAGTGAGGGCTGAGCTCCAGACAGTGGCCAACCCAGGCATCAAGTGGTCTGCAGTGACTTTATCCAGCCTCTGTGACTGTGGAGGACCAACCAGGGCTCCTCTGGCTCGGAGGGGAGAAGGGAGTACTTGGAGCTCAAGCAAGTGTGGGAGCAGACCTTGGTCAGCAGGGCATAGTCAGGGGCAACCTTCCCTTAAGTGGGGTTCACTTGCTGCCCATGATTTGGTCCATGATAAATCTATCCAGATTAATGGTTGTCTCGACTCAGTTTCTTTAGTCACTTTCAGGTCAATAAATCCACTTTGAAATGTGTATATTTTTTTTCTTATTGTTTTATTTAAATAAGACAATTAAATAAATTTTGTCTTATTTATTTAAGATGGTTAGAATGTGTATACAGGTTGGACCTCCCTGGGTTGGCACCCTTAAGGCCTGACCCCATTCTGAATAAGAGAATTTGCGAGACCAAGGGAGGTCCCATGCCACCAGACTTCTGCGACACTGCCCCTCCCTCTGGCTGTCTCCACTCCAGCCCACTGCCCCAAGTTGCAAGGCTTGGGCTTTGGCATGCTGACGCCAACCTGCTGGGACTCTTTGGGGATGGAGCTCCAAAGGCACCACAGCCCCACTTCTGCCCTGTCCAGCTGGCACTCCCCGGCTGCCCCGCTGCTACCCCACCTAGAAGGGTGGTTTCACCAGTCCCAATGGTGGGGCTTCTTGTTGCTCGACTCCCAACTGTCTTGCAATCCTGGTGGCTGGGTCTCTCTAGTCCAGCAACATCTCTGGTCTTGCAAGACCATGCATGGATGATTCCAGACCAGAAAGTCCCAGATTTATGAGATTCTACTTGTATTTCCAATATTACTTTTCATTGGACTATTTTCTAAATTTTACACATCCATTGCATCATCACAATAGTAAACAGCTTTCTTAGATGTGTTATATATGTAGAAGTGGTAATTTGTACCCTCTAGTCATATATTGAAAAGATTTCTTGCTCAGAACTAAATAATTTGTTTGAAAGTTTCAGAGGGATAGCCAAGTTAATCTGTAGGAAAAACTTAAAAAACAACAAATAGTCTAGTAGCATTTTAAAGACTAACAAAACATGTAGATGGTATCATGAGCTTTCGTGGGCGCACCCATAAAAACTCATGATACTATCAACATGTTTTGTTAGTCTTTAAAGTGCTACTAGACTATTTGTTGTTGTTTATATTTTGTTTGAGTCAGACTGATCTCATATGTGATCTACTTTCTTTGGCTTGTTTCCTTCTGTTCAAAAATTATCCTTCTATTTCTTTGCATAAGTCCAGAAGATTAGAAATAACGGCCAATGCCTAAATTCTAGTTAGTCTTCCATCTAAACTCCCTGAAATGGAAGTTGATAGCCTATGTTTGATTAGTGTGTATCCTTCTGTGACCTTTGAGTTTTTAATTAAACTCAGTCAGAAACTTTCATATAATTGGTTTTTTTTCTTTTTTTTTTTGGTCTTTTCAATGGCCATATCATCTGTCTTTACTGGTCTGGTTGTAGAGATGCAATCAACTGACTTTCATAAGAGAATGATGCAAGTTATTACTGAAACAGAAGATAGAAGATAGAGAAAGTACTCGAGAAAGATGTCATTTGTAATTTTCTCTGAGGTATAGAAGAAATAAAAGGTCAGATTCTGATCACTCTCATCTTAGCTTTACACAGATGCAACTCCATTGGAGCTGCTTCCTGATTTACATACATAGAAATGAGTGCCTCATTCATTCAAGGCCCTCTTCAAGAGAGGAGAAGGACTAAAATATCAAAATACTGTTTCAAAGAAAGATGAGTTTAGTGCTTGAAGAAATGTTCTTGAATGACCTAAATACTTGGAAAGAAAATTTCTGTGAAAATGGATGAGAGGGTGACTTGTTCCCTGTGATTGAAATGGATTCACAGCTCCTATGCCAGAGCATGTGCTCCCAAATGAGCCCAAATTAAGAGATGAGGTTCTCAATGAATTCCGACTGGGGCAACATACATCCACACATCAAACATGGTTTTAACTTTAAAGGCACTACAGATTCAATCCTGAATATCCTGTATAGCCTGTTCCAATTCTAGCATCCACAATTCAAGAACAATGTGGAAATATTGGAGAGGAGGACTGCAAAAATGATCTACTGACTGAAAAAATAAGCATTACATTATCTAAAGAGCTCAACCTATTCAGCTTATCAAAGAGAAGGTGCAGAGGTGAGTTGATCACTGTGTATGTGTGCTTGCACACAAATAGATTTCTGATAATCAATCTGTAGTCATAATTTGATGACAAAGGTTTAACAAGATCCAATGGCCAGCAGCTGAATTTGGACAACTTTGAGGTACAATTCAGATTCCCAGTAGGGATGAATAATAATTGGAATAGCTTTCAGAGGAGGTGGTGGACTCCCCATTGCTTGGCATCTTTAAAACAAGATTAGACATTTCTAAAAGATGTGCTTTAATTCAGATTATTGGAGAAACTCTATGGCCTGTGTATGTGGGATGGTCAAAGTAGTCCCTTCTGGCTACAGAATCTATGAATCTTCCTATTCATCCTCTTACTTCCTGAACTACAGGAAGTACAGGTCTGCATTTCCATCAATATGCTCATAACATTGGCAACTGTGTGTTAAAACTGTGACTAAAATTAAATGTCAGACTCCATTTAGAGTTTGGATACTAGCCAGGATAGAAGAGTGTTGTGTGATACGGAGAATCTGCTTTCTAGATCCCTAACTGGTGTGCCTTGTTCACATGTGCAGGCTTCTAGTTTGCCTGCTAGGATCCTCTCCCTGCTATTTTAGAGGCATCTGGCATTCATGGAATCACTCTCTCTCTCTCCTGATCTGTGCCTATCACACACACTTACTTAGTCCTAAGGTTTGAAATGCTTTGCCTTAACGAATCATTACACTCAAAATAGCAGTATCTGAGTAAAATGTAACAGTGTCTGAGTATATGAAAACAGCGAGGTTGCAGGGGACTTATGACCTTGCAGTCCCACATTTGAAAGAGTATCTTTTGCTGGGACCTGTGTTCCCTTGACAGTGATTAAAATGTGCCATAAATCCAACAAATGTATGCTTGGTGTAATTCCCCTGACTTTAATTGAGTCACACAAGGGATGAATCTGGACACTTGCAGCAATACCTTGTGATTTTAATACTTATATGCATTCAGTCTGGGGCACATATTTAATCTAGAAAATCAGTTTGATAGCTGTCCCACAAAGATCATTCATGTCTTGTCACAATTTATTGCTTGGTATATTACTTAGTTAAGAGACTAACTTTAAAAGCTTAACATTCTATAACTCTCTAATTTCATTTTTCTTCCAGAGAATGTGATGTTTAATCAACGTAACGTATAGGGTTTTTTAATTGAGCTTCATACTGAATAAGTAAAAATAAAGTGGCAGTTTTTTAGGACCTACACAAAAATCAATATTCTTCATGTCCCCAAAGATGAGGAATTAGTTTCATTACATACCATGGAGATTTTTCATTCCCATTGTGATTGCCAGAACTTGTTTTAGTAGACCATAATGTAGTCACCAGTTTGTTGTGAGTGGACCCAGTTGCTGGGTCCTAAGTGATCCAAATCAACTTACTCTGGGTAAAGTCCAGTAATTGTTTATAGCTTTGGATCTATATGGTGTGCTGCCTCGCTCTGTCCTTTTGTCTGATGCCCTACCTTGGAACATGGGGTGCTACTACCGTATGACCTAAAACATATATTTAAGACTGTGTGAGCCCCTCTCCCAGTTGCTTACAGTGTTGCCTAAGATGTCTACACTCTGGGATTCTAATTTAATCCTTTTGGAAACAATGTGGCAGGAAAGCAAAGAACATAGGTTTGGCAAACGTGTGGTGTAAGCACAGTGATTTTTATTCTTTCAGCATTTAAATTACCAGGTTTGTTTTTTTTTAAATGACAGAGTAATGAGACATTTTTCACATTCTCAGCTCATCCCTTCTGTCAATCAGCAGTTTGGGCTAGTCAGAGTCCCTCCTTCTTTCTGTCTCCTACAAATCCTTCAGTTGTGTGTTCCTGGACATGGTCCCCCTCCGCTCCTCCAATGTGCATGGAGCAGAGCCCTGTTTTAAAGTGCCATCTATCCTCTGTGCCAGTTGCTCAACTTAGGTGTAATAAAGGAGGTTTCTGGGGTCACTACTGAGACTGTATTCCGGGTGTATTGCTTAGAGGACTGGGGTCCTCCACTATAAGGCACACTCAACCAGTCACAAAGAGCACTTCCATTTACCACCCTGGCTAGCAAGAAGTCATATGAGCAGTTCCCTTCAAACACTCCAGTTCTCTTGTGATGCATCACCTACATCACTCCTTACCAAATCAAAACAGGTTCTTCAGACCAAATCAAAACATGTTATTCTGATCCCAAGGACCAGCCACATTCCCAGGTCAATTTATAACACAGATCTTACCCATAAAAGCCTGCTGTTAGCCAATTCTTTTAAAGAAAGAAAGAGGTAGGTAGGTTACGCTAGACTACAAGAGTTTTTCTGGGATGTCAGCGGTATCCCAGAAAAACTCTTCCAAGGACTCATTTGCTCTTCTGCTTTTTATTCCGGAAGAGCAAACGTGCTCTTTCAGAAGCCCCCTTATTCCTTGTTTCACGAGGAATAAGGGGGCTTCTAAAAGAGGGGTATTTTTGTAACATTTGGCCCAGTCTAGACAGACCAAATGTCAGAAAAGCATTTTCTGACAAAAGGATCAAAAAAAGCAGCAGTGTAGCCATACCCAAAGTTAAATTTGTTAAAGGAATTAAATTGTATGCACCAGTTGCAAAGTTCTTGGTGCAGGCTTGCTGAGGTGAAATAATCTCCTATCTTCATCAAGTCTCTGAACTACACCCTTTGTTAGTCCTTTCAAACTGGGCAAAGATCCTCCAGAGGTGACAAGCTGGATTGAAGACAAATGGAGGAACCCCCTGGCCCTCTATATGCCCTTGGCCTTCTGGAGGGACTCCTGTTATTCCCACTGGCTGCATCTAGATTGGCATGATTTTTCGGAAATGCTTTTAACGGAAAAGTTTTCCGTTAAAAGCATTTTCAGAACAGAGCGTCTAGATTGGCACGGATGCTTTTCCGCAAAAAAGCCCCGATCGCCATTTTCGCGATCGGGGCTTTTTTGCGGAAAACAAATCTGAGCTGTCTACACTGGCTCTTTTGCGCAAAAGCGACTTTTGCCCGAACGGGAGCAGAATAGTATTTCCGCAAGAAGCACTGATTTCTTACAGTAGGAAGTCAGTGCTTTTGCGGAAATTCAAGCGGCCAGTGTAGACAGCTGGCAAGTTTTTCTGGAAAAGCAGCTGATTTTCTGGAAAAACTGGCCAGTCTAGACACAGCCACTGTGTAAAAGAATGTCCCAAGATGGAGTTTGTCACATGAGAAAGTCACTTGTCCATGCATAACTCAGTCTTTTTCAGGAAGATGCCATGGCCTACATTCCAGACTGAAGGTTTGCAGGAAAGTCCATTCAGTGTAGTTGAGTGCCTCCCATGTTTCATTGTTTATAGTATGTTCCTTGATGGGCCAATGAATGTAAATAATCATTCCCAGACATGCTGATTAGCTACTCTGTGGGTGTTATACCAGAGGCTAGAATTTTTAAATACACACACAGGGCTAATGTTCATATTTCCAAGTGCAAAAACAATACATGCATAGTATCAACAATACATAAGAATCTAATATCAACAGAATTAGCTATAGTTATCATAGATTACTTGCTTGGCACACTTTGTACAAAATGTGGTGCAAACGTATACCAGTGGTTGTAGCAGTGATTTGTATGTTCATATTCCATTCCAATAATAACACCACACATCAGCAGTTTGGGCTAGTCAGAGTCTCTCCTGCTCTCGCTCTTCTATAGGTCCTTCAGTTGTGTGTGTCTAGCTATGCTCCCCGCCTCATTTGCATGGAGTACAGCCCCAGGATGATCTCTCTCCTCTGTGCCATGTGCTTAGCTTGGGAGGCATCCAATCATCCTTGCTCTCTGCCTCCATCCTGCATGCAGGCCCCAATGAATGAAGTCCATTGTTTCATGGGGTTGGGTTGGTAACTGGTGACTCTTGGTTACAGTCTGGGAGTGACAAGTATCATTCTTGGGTAGGCCAACCAGCTGTAGTGCAGTACAAGAAGTTGCCTTCTGTCCAGGTTTGTGCAGTCAGCATCCAATATTTTCACACACAGCACAAGACAATGTTCATAATTTGACTTAGACAAATCCCACCTTGTCAGAGTACTTGCATGGCTGCAGTGTTAATTTAGCATAACTATCAGTCAATCAGGTGATAGTACCTGCAAATTGGGATCCAGGATCCAGCCATTGGGAAAACACTGCTGTGCTTTGTGTTTTTAAAGAGAGACAAAACTGCCCCCAGCAAAGATGATAGTCTATTGTTTATAAAGTTTCAGGCTTTTCCAGTACACTGATATTCAATGTGTGAACACAGTTTATTTTGTATGCCAGATTTAATTGGCATTTTAGACCTTGGACTTCTCAGTGAATGAACAGTCTCTGCCATTCTGACAGCTCATTTGATAGCAGTGATTGTTAACTCTCGTGGCAACCTGAGTGCGGTTTGAATGGTGAAATGCATTTTGTGCTGTATATCCTGCTGATTTCCTCAGTCCCCATTAAACATAACAAGCCACCTTTCTAAAGGTTGCATTGATTCTTGACCACAGAGCTTGGCTCTGTATGAAGCTAGCCTCTTCTCCAGAAAGGTCATATTGCCTCAGAAATCAGTTTAAAGAAAATATATACTTTTCTGCAGGCAAGAGTTGAGGTGTCACATTCCAGGACGCAGTCTAGAGCAGACCTGCTGCTGTCATTCGCAAACAACCTGACAATTTGTGGGTCAGACTTTGAATGCCTGTATAGCTCTAGCCAGCCAGCATGCTCTAGGCACACTCTGGTTTCCACCAGTCTTGGTTAACACTTGCAGGATAACTCCAAAATATTCCCTGTCCTGAATTTTCCCCAAAATGTATGTTCTGCACTGTGCAGTCCTTTCCTAGAACTGATCTGGTATTAGTGATCCATTGTGCTTATAAGGGGTCAATATTCAGTAGTTTGTTTTTTTATTTGGAGTTATGCAAACAGTTCAGTTTAAGCACAACAGTGGATACATTTTGATTAAAGAATAAAACATATTCAGCTAAAAAGAGAGAGATTTTAAATCAGTACGGCT
>CM057845.1:229469209-229492624 GCA_030068395.1 Apalone spinifera | reverse complement strand
CAATGGAAGGAGGGAAGAGACCGTTTTTCATGCATTGAGAAGCATTGCCAATGCATGAAAAACAGTCACCTACCAGCAGCTTCAGCAGCAGAATGAAGGCCCATAAGGCAACCATGAAATCTGATTAGCTGACACTTGTCAACATGTGCCAGTGAATAATGGAGTGCACACTGACAAAGTGAGTTGTGAAGCACACCCCATGTTGGTGGCATACGTTCCTTGGCCAGTTTAGAATCCGTTGAACAGAGGTCAAAGATAGCATGGAAAGTGAACTCTCCAAATGGGTCAGCAAGCAGGAAACCGTTTCAAATGTCTTTAGTGAGCTACTCTTTGTGCCATAGGGTTGATTTGGTTGAGACCACAATGGGCACCTCAAAGTAAGACATGCCTTGGAGTCAGTGATGATATTCATATGCAGTGGAGGACCTGGACTGGTGTATAGAGCCTCCAGCCAGACTGGAAAAACTTTGGTAAATATATGGAAGGAGCTATGTTGCTCAGTACAGATAGCCATGGAACAAGAATGGGGAGAGAGAACTGGTAATGAGCACAGTTGAGTTCAGTTGATAATATATTGATTAGCATTGAGGTGAGCACTACCATATGGGCAAGTCTGCTTACATGTCACTTTAGTTCATCTGTGAGACTATCGTTCACTGCTGAGATGATTATTCGCTACTTATTTTCTGACCCAGTTCTAGGTAGTTTGGACTTTTCTTGTCCTTATGTAGAACCTTTACTGGACATATTAGCAGGTTTTTGTCAATGTCACTTGATGCTGACAATTGTGATATGCTTTTTACTTTTGTATGGGGCCCAGTCATGAAAGACTCTCAGCATTCTGGCCTGATCGCACAAAATGCTTAAGCAGGAACTTCAATGTTTGTGCATGGACAGTCCCAATACATCCTTGTGAACAATACACAAACAGGCTGTAAATAGGCGACATGCATCTGACGAAGTGGGTCTTTGCCCACGAAAGCTTATGCTCCAACACTTTGGTTAGTCTATAAGGTGCCACAGGACTCCTCGCTGCTTTTGCAGATTCAGACTAACACGGCTACCCCTCTGATACTTGAGGCTGTAAATAGTGAACTCTGGGTGATAAACAGTGTGTATATAGAAAACTTTTTATTTGGGGTGGGACTGGTGGTGGTAATAGAGTATGCTTAGCTTAGACTATCTTATATATATTCTAAGATAATATACATCATAGTGTAATTCAGTTTTTGCAATTCACTGCTGCAGGAGTTCATTGAATCAAATGCTATGGCTGGAGTTTTAAATGGAGTGGATAATTTATGGTGAATAATATAAGAAATTATACAATTTTAGGTGTCTAAGAATGGTCATACTGGATCAGGCCAAAGGTCCATGTAGTCCACTATCCTGTCTTCTGACAGTGGCTAATGCCAGGTGCCCAAGAGGGAATGAACAGAACAGATAATCATAAAATGACCCATCCCTTGTCAACCATTCCCAGCCTCTGGCAAACGGAGGCTAAGGTCAGCATTTCTGCCCATCCTGACTAAAACTGCACAATGGACCATTCCTTCATCAACTCATCTATTTCTTCTCTGAACCCTGTTAATAGTCTTGGCATTCACAACATTCTCTTTCAAGACATTCCATAGGCAGACTGTTCATTATATGGAAAAAATACTTCGTGCTGTTTGTTTTAAACCTGTTCTCCGTTAACTTCGCTTGGTGGCCCCTAGTCCTTGTGTTATGCAAAAGAAGTACATAAAACACTTCCTTATCTACTTTCTCCACCCCAGTCACGTTTTATAGATCTCTATCATAGTCCCCTTAGTCATCTCTTTTCTAAGATGAAAAGTCCCAGTCTTATTATTCTCTAATCATATGGCAGCCATTCCATATTTCATTTTTGTTAACCTTTTCTGAACCTTTTTTCCAATTCTAATTTATCTTTTTTACGATGAGGCAATCACATCTGCACACAGTATTTGAGGTATGGGTATACAAGGAATTTATATAGAAGTAATGTGACATTTTCTTCTGCTAGCCCTTTCTTAATGATTCCCAACATTCCATTGGTTTTTCCGACTGCTGCTGCCCATTGACTAGATATTTTCAGATAACTATTCAAAATGACTTAAAGATCTTTCTTGAGTGGTAACAGCTAATTTAAATTCCGTGATTTGATAGATATAGTTGGGATTGTTTTCCACTGTGCATTACTTTGTATTAATCATTATTGAATTTCATTTGACGTTTTGTTGTCTAGTCACCCAGTTTTGTGAAGTGTGTGTGGTGTGTGTTTTTTAAGCTCTTCACAGTCTGCTTGGGACTTAACTATCTTGAGTAGCTTGGTTTCATCTGCAAATTTTGCCACCTCACTGTTTACCCCCTTTTCCATATCACTTATGAATATTTTGAATGGGACTGGCCCCAGAACAGAGCCCTGAGAAACACCACTATTCAGTTATCTCCATTCTGAGAATGGACAGTTTATTTCTGTGCTTTGTTTTTTGTCTTTTAACTGGTTATCTTTCTAGTTTGAGAGGACTAACTCTCTTATCCCATGACAGCTTACTTCGCTTTAATAGCCTTTGGTAAGGCACCTATTCAAAGGCTTTCAAATGTAAGTATAATATATCCACTGGATCACCCTTGCCCACGTACTTGTTGACCCTCTCAAGAATTCTAGTTAGACTGGTGAGGCAAAACCATGTTGATGCTCTACTACATTTTCAGCCAGTTTTCCAGTTTCTGAAGTTAGGCTTACCAGCCTATAATTGCCAGGATCACCTCTGGAGCCCTTTTTCAAAAAAATTAACATCAAAATAGCTATGTCCCCCAGTCGTCTGGTACAGAAGCTGATTTAAATGATAGGTTACAAATCAGAGTTCTGCAATTTCATATTTGAATTCCTTCAGAACATTTCGGTGAATACCCTCTGATCCTAGTGACTTATTACTACAGTTGAACCTCTTTAGTCTGGCGCACTCTTGTCTGGCAACACCCATGGTCTGGCATGATTTTAGTTAGCTGAATGTCTGCTTATTATGGGTGTGGCCAAGTTTCCTATGGTTCCATAAAGTTTGTTTACAACCACCAGTCCTGGCTTTGTGTTCTGTGCTGTTGTTTAGCTGTAATTTACCCCTAAATGTCTTCAAAGAGCCCAGTAAGTAGTAGAAGTGTTGATAATGCTGCTACACAATATTGATATCCTGTAGAACAGGCAAATTCTCTAGTTTGGCACCAGTCAGGCCTCGAGGATGCCAAACTAGAGAGGTTCAACTTATATTTAGTTTAGAGGAAGTTTTGCAACAAATTGATAATGACACCTCAGTATAGAGAAGTTCCTCTGAATTGTCATCTAAAAAGAATAGCTCAGGTTTGGGAATCCTCTTCATAGCCTCAGCTGTGAAGACTGATGTAAATAATTCAGTTAGCATCTCTGAATGGCTTTGAGTCTCCTTTAGCATCTCGATTGTCCACCGTCTGTTTAGCAGACTTCCTGCAACTGATGCACTTCAGAAATATGCTATTACTTTTTGACTCTTTTGCTAGATGTTCTTCAAATTCTTTTTTCAGCTTTCCTATTACATATTTACACTTTCTTTGCCTGAGTTTGTGTTCCTTTCTATTGCCCTCTAGGATTTAACTTCCACTTTTCAGATAATGCTTTGTGTCTCTTACTGATTCTTTTTTTCTTTGTTGTTTAGCCACAGTGACTTTTATTTGTTTCTCTTACTATAATTCTTTTTTTTTCTTTTTCTTTTTTTGTGGGGGGAGGGTATACATTTAAGTTGTACCTCTATTATGTCTTTAAAAAGTTTCTGTGCAGCTTGCAAAGATTTCACTTTTGGCACTGTACATATTAATTTCTGTCAAACTAACCTCAATTCTGCATGGTTCCCCTTTCTGAAACTATCTTAGCACAGGGATATTAAATTTAATTATTGTAGTTACTATTACCAACCAGTTCAGCTATATTCACCTCTTGGACCAGATCCTGTGTTCTGCTTAGGCCTAAATCAAGTATTTCCTCTCCTCTTATGGGTTCTAGGATCAACTGCAGTTATTTAAGGTGTCAATAAATTTTATCTCTGCATTCCATCTTGAGGTGACATGTACCCAGTCAGTGTAGGGCTAGTTGAAAGCCCCTGTTGTTAGTGAGGTTGGGGTTTTTTGTTTTGTTTTGTTTTTTTAATTTTTATAGCTTCTCCAATTTCCCTGAACACTTCCGTCACTATGGCTGGTCAGATGGTTGGTAGTATATCCCTACTGCTATATCTTTTTTTTTTCTTTTTTTTAGAGATTCTGTTGTATAGTTTGGTTCATTTGCAATTTTTACTTCATTTTATTCTACACTTTATGTAAAAGAAAGTGCCACTCCCCTTCATACAGTGCCACACCACTGCCAGCATGACTTGTTCTATCTTTTCAATATATTCTGTACCCTGGTATTACAGTACTATGTCTCACTGATTATCCTCATTCCACTAAGTTTCTGTGGTGCTTATTCTATTCATATCCTCATTTCCTCATTTAATATCACTCTTTCACCTATCTTACTATTTAAATTTCTAGTATTTGTATAATAAGCACTGTAAAAACTTGTCCCTCCTTAGCTGTTGTCATTATATGATGGAATTGACAGAATTTTTTCAGTTGACTGTTTCTCATTAGCTCCTACCTGTACTTTATCAGCTTCCATCTTCTCCTCCTTATTAGTATGTAGAGAATCTTCATTAATAAATTATCTCTTAAGGAATGTCTTTGTCCAAATCAATGTTTCTCTGCACCTGTTGGTTTTCCCCCAGCCCTTAATCTTAAAAACTTCTCTACAACCTTTTTAATTTTTAAGTGTTTGCAATTTGGTTCTACTTTGGTTTAGATGGAGCCCATCCTTCCTGTATAGCCTTCCCTTTTCCCAGAAGGTTCTCCAGTTCCTAATAAAAACCTCTTCTCCTACACTATTATTTGATTCACCAATTGAGATCCTGTAGTTCTGCCTGTCTGTCTATAACTGCACACAGAACTGTAAGCATTTCACAGAATGATATCTTGGAGGTTGTGGACTTCAGCGCCTTACATAGCATCATAAATTTGGTCTCCAACTTCTATCCATTTCCCTATGTCACTGGTACCTACATGTACCACAGCCATCAGCTACTCCCCAGCACTACACATAAGACTATTTAGATGTGTTAAGAGATCCACAATCTTCACATCAGGAAAGTAATTTCACCATGCTGTTCTCCCAGCCATTGCAAATACCGCTATCTATGTTTATAATGATCAAATCCCCCATTAATTTGCTGTTGCTCCTTAGAGGATAAGGTCATAATTCAGAATGATCTTGACAAACTGGAGAAATCGTCTGAGGTAAATAGGATGAAGTTTAATAAGGACAAATGCAAAAGTACTCCATTTAAATAACAATCAGTTTCAAACATACAGAATGGGAAGCAACTGTCTAAGAAGGAGTAATGCAGAAAGGGATTAAGGAGTCATAGCGGATCACAAGGCAAATATGACTCAGAAAAGATGATTGTGGGATGCATTAACAGGAGTGTTGTGAGTAAGATACGATAAGTCATTCTTCTGCTTTACTCAGCACTGATTAGGCCTCAGTTGGAGTATTGTGTCCAGTTGTGGGCACCACATTTCAAGAAAGATGTGGAAAAATTGGAGGATGTCCAGAGAACAACAAAAATGATTGAAGGTCTAGAAAACATGACCTATAAAGTAAGAATGAAAGAATTAGACTTGTTTAGTTTAGAAAAGAGAAGGCTGAGAGGGAACATAATAGCAGTTTTCAAGTATCTAAAAGGGTATTACAAAGAGGAAGCATTAAAAATGATAGGACAAGGAGCAAGGGGCTTAAATTGAAGTAAGGGTAGATTTGGTTGGACACTAGGGAAAAACTTCCTGATGGTCAGAGTGGTTCAACACTGGAATAAATTGCCTAGGGTGATTGAGGAATCTCCATCACCGGAGATACTTAAGAGCAGATTGGATAGATCATCCCTGATAGATATCTAGGTGGTTCTTGGTCCTGCTGTGAGGGCAGGGGACCGGACTTGATGACCTCTTGAGGTCCCTTCCAGTCCTAGTATTCTATGATGACTAATATTTGTCTTTCTAGTAACTGGAGTTCCCTCTTCAGGAGAGGGCTCAGCAGTGTAAGCCAATGCCACAATAATAATCTGAAAGGAGGGTCCCAACTATGGGATTGTTTTCCTCTGTTCCAGTTGGATGTTCTCCTTCCCACCTGAGACTTCTATACTTCTCAAAAGCACAGAGGTTGACAGCTTTGTGATGGGACCATTCTACTGTATCTTGGAAAACCTTGTTTATGTACCTCTCTCTTAGCTCCTCCAGTTCAGGCACTCTGTTCTCCAAAGCCTGTACACAGATTTTGAGGGCTAGGAGCTGCTTGGCACTGAATGTGCCCACATGCCACCTGCCCATAGGATGATCATACATGATGCCCTGGATGCAATAAGCTGGATAGCCCCAACTTTGGTAACACAATCTTATATTTGAGGCACAAGACTATTGTGTAAATATCCAAGACTAACTTGCAGCACAAATATTCCTGAATTTATTTTTACTACCAAAGGTTTTAGCTTCTGATAATGGGATGCTACTCTTGTTAGAGTACTAGTCTGATTTGCTATGGCAAATTCCATGATTTGTAAATTCCCATTAGCAATTAGCAAAAGCAGAATAAATAACCCTGCACAGATTTCTTTAAGTCAGTAGCCTTTAAAATAGAGAAACCTCCTGCTTCTCTTTCTCTGCTATATATCTGCTGAGGCCTGATGCTTGTGTTTGGTTCCCATTAAAAATATGTATGTCACTTCTGCTCCCACTGCGAACAGCTGATGAGTGAGAGATGCTGCTGTGCAGTAGCACAGTTTCAACACTACTATTACTTAGGCCTGGGGGGAGTACCAAACTGAGCCAAACCACCAGGGTTCTGATTCTGATCTTGTACCAGTGTAAATAAAGAGTGTGAGTACAGTCAGTGAAATTACACTAAACTAAATTGGTACTAATGAGATCAGATTCAGGCTCCAGATTGCGTGCTCTCACTCTACTTACCTATGTTCCTGATAATACCACACGTAGTCATGTCTCTGAATTTCCTAAGATAATTTTTGAGTGCTTATTTATACCAGCAAAAATGGGGGAGGGAGGAGATGCAACAAAGAGGTTAAATATCTAGGAGGGGGGTTGTGTCAGAATTTAAGTGACAAATTTTTGTTTCAATGTTTAAATGATCACTCTGATTTTAATATTAGACACTAGCAGAAATACCCGCGGAGAATATAGTAAAAGGTGCGATGAATGAACTATGTCAATTACATTAACATAGCATATTTTATTGGAAATACTTTTCTCTTATATATTACTTTAAGAAATTAACATAGCTAGTGATGTGCTTACAAAATGACAAATCCCATAGAGTCTCTTTTCTTAATCCCCAAAAATCAGGAAGGCCCATCTTCCCTTAAGGACTCTATGCAAACCAATGCCTGCAGCCTCCTTGCCAGAAGCCCTGAGAAATGGAGGGGATGTCTCCTGGGCTCTGCAGCAGCAGCAAATCATTGCTTTCCAAGTAGCCACTCTCCGAGCGCTTTCAGTGCACGCTCCATGGGGCAACCTGGATGGACTTCCTAGCGGCAGCTGGACTGCTTGCATTGCTCAGACAAAGGGAAACACCTTCAGACCAGGTGCAATGACAGATATCTAGAAGATCAGAACATGCAGCACCTGAACGTACCTGTTCTAATGAGAATAGGCTGTTCTGAGTATACCGTGTCCATCTCCAGTTCCATGGTGCTCAAAACCTTGTCCTCCTACCCACCTCCTCTTTGTACCGTGAGCTGAATCCTGCAAAGTGCATAGTGCCCGTGGCACTTGCTGATAACGCACACAGCCCTGCCAGGAGAATGCATGCAGCCCAAAGGAGGGCAAGTGGTGGGATGGTTCATTTGGGTGTGGGGGAGGGAAGCAACTTTAGTTTCCAGAAGGGGTTCAGTCGGAGCCTGGCTGCGTGAAGATGTTGAGAGGCTGTGATAGCTGGAGGCTTGTCCCAGCCACAATTAGCAGGGCTAGACCCCAGCCAGCATCAGCCACATTTGGGTCTGTCCTGGAGACCTGCTGGTGCCCCAGAATAGGGAAGGTTGCTGATTCTCTGCCCCACTGCAGCCTCTCCCACATGGGCTTTCCCTTGATGGTGCTGCAGGTGCCCACATGCTTTATCCTCTAGGATCTTGTAGTTGCAGTTCATGTGACATGCTTAACAGCAAATGCCTAGATCAGGCACTAATAAAAGCTAATTATCAGTGGGCCCAATTGGGGTCCCGGGGGAACTGATTTCAAGATATAAACCAATCCAGTTATTTAAGTTAGGAAATCAGTAGTATCCAAGCCAAATTTGGTGTTTCTAGCTCTTATTGTTTTGGAGATCTTTCGGGACAAACTTTCAGAAATATTTATAAGATTTTATTATTTGTGTGCATTTAAAATATTTTAGTAGTAGAGCAAAGTATAAAACAATATTTGAGAAGTTGGAGTGTGACAAATGTGGCAGTATAATGATCCTTTTTTGTGTGTAGTTTTGTCTTTTGTCATTTTGTAATAACAGTCCCATACCCTCAATCACACTGGACTTCATAGACAATGCTATGTGATAGTCTTCTGTTTGAATGTTTCTTTAAATGAATGAACACACTTCACATTGTAAAGAAATTCTTGCCATGGTACTGAAATTATGCCAGAGTCTATAACAACTAAAACTATCCACAAAGAAAATACAACTATAAAGAAAATTTGCATTTTAATTAAAAATGATCTAAACACTCACTCTTGTTTTTAGCTTCCAGCACTGGAAAAGAGAGCTCAGTGGGAGTTCAGTTCTCATGCACCAGTTACCGTTTGTTAAATAAAAATGAGTATTCTGTCTTCTTTCGAGTTTTTTTTTGTAATGATCCAGTAATTTATAAGAATGAACTTTTCCACAGTTGGAAAGAGGAATGGTCTATCCGTCTGAGCACAAGAATTCCTGAGTTCAATTTTTACTTCTGGTACTCATTTATTATGTGGGCATGGATCAGTTTCCTTCATCACACATAGATGATTGGTGGATTAACTGGCTAATATTTGTAAGACTGAGTGAAATAGAAAAGTTCAAGAGTATGTAAGCATTTTGTGGGGATTTTCTTGCCATGAAGAGATCCTCAATCATCTTTTTGGAATAAATCTCCAGACTGATTTGAATGACTCTGGACTAATTTTGGGCAGCCTTATGTAGGTTTTCATCTTACAAAAGGTAGCAAAGTTAAGCAGTTGTATCACTATTTGCAAGATCAGGGTTTTAGGGACCTATGCTGCTCTATGGTCTTATCTTTCCTTCCAAAAAGAAGTGTATTCATACCGTGAGGTAAAATCCCAGTTTGTAGTTAGCAGGGCATTTAACATCCTAATTTGTGTGTAGATGACAAACTGCCTTGTTCTCAGTGGACTTTACCTTGAGCTAAGAACACTTTTCTGTTGTGAAAACTAGGCTCCAGTGGGTTACTCCTAATACAGAATTAGGACAACTATTCATCCTTCCATTGAAACAGATATCCCTCAAGGAAAATGGCTGGGGATTTAGCCAATAAACCAATGAATCTAGAGTGTCACCTTGCAATGACACTTACTTATATAATGATATTGTCTAGTGGTCAGGTCCTGGGTGTAATAACCTGTTGACATATTTTCCAGTGACCAGAACATCCAACAAATCCCTGAAGCATGTGTTTGTAGCTCCTGGTGTCTCTTATTCTTAGATTGGGTGGTGGTGATACATTATCTCTGTCAACATACGAACTGTCCACAGCTTCTGGATGTTCCAAGAAACTGGATGAAATCCTTTTCCCCAGTGAAGACAGTGGCCAAAACTTTCACAGTCTATTCTCTATGTGCTTGCTGTTCTTTCTGAAGAACTCACTTTCTAAGGTAGCTTTGCTGTATGCTCTTGGTGCAAATGATAGAACTGTGGCTTGAAATGTGTTGCCAGCCACCTTCTGTAAGAAATTTTGTACCTGATACTACTTGCTATGGATGTGACTGTTTGGAATTTTTGTGACTCGCTTCTCTTCTGACACCATGTAATAAGTGTGCTACACAGGAGTACTAGCAAGAGAACTGTTTTATTTTTGCCTTCTTCCACATGGTATGGGTTAAGGTTACAAAATTTTGTGTGCCTGTCATATATCAATCATGAGTATACTTTGTTCACTTGTTAGTACATATGAAATGTATATCTGGGCCCTCAGGACAGAGTACTGTAATTATCCAGCTATGCACATAACCCAAATTTATATTATTGCCATTCTACAGAATTTTTAAAATAAAAAGCAAAACCACATTTTCCAATTATTATAGGGAATAAAAGTTAATTTTAATTAATCACAGGTATGCCTCTGTGGATTCAATTGTGTTTTGGGTAGTTGCAGAAGCTATAATATTAATCTGGCCAATAACATCACAATGTGCTTGCTTACCTATTAAAAAGCATAATGAGATCAGAGACCAAGAATATTAGTGATTAGTGCCCAAAAAGAAAAAACTGAATAAAATTCATACCATGGGAATAACCTAATGTGAACAACTACAAGTTGACCAATAAAAAGATAGTCTCAAGCTATATTGATAGGGGGTGTGTCTACATCAGTGTTTCTTAAACTATGTTCTGCGGAACACTAGTGTTCTGTGAACAACTCGCAGGTGTGCTGCGATCTCTGCTTTGTTTTTGTTACTTCTTTGTTTTCGTCGGGGGGGGCGGTGTTTTTTGTTTTGGTCTGACAACATTTTTTTTTTTTTTTAAGAAAACTTTCATAGGTGTTTCTCATTTAAAAAAAATTGTTTGGTGTTCTGTGGTCGCAAAGTTTAAGAAACACTGGTCTACATAGCAGTGTTAATTCAGAATAATGGCCATTTTCCCAAAATAACAATGCAAGCATCTACACAGCAATTCTGTTTTTAAAATAAATTTGAAATAACAGTTGGCTTATTCCAACTTCTGTAAACTTCATTCCATGAGGAATAATGCCTATTCAGAAATAGCTCCTCCCCAAGGCCATTCAGACTAATTGCTCCCTAGTGCCTCCTGGGGCTCTAAATTGAGGTAGCATATCCACATTAGGGGAGCCTGCCTTGGACTAATTTTGAGGCTTCTCTGTAGCATAGATGTGCTATTTCAAAATAAGCTATTCAGAGTATTTCTTCCAAAATAGTTTATTTTGAAATAAGTGCAGTGTAGACATACCTAGACATTGAGTGTAGACATTCAAGAGATGGACTTGAAATACGTAGGAGTTATATTAGTATTCTGTAATATGCTCTTGTGCTCTGAATTCTGGTAATAGTGTAAGAAGACCGTTCATTTTAACTTTTTTGAAGCATGTGTTACTTAAAAGAAAGATTACACAAAATTCAGCCTGTCACCTATTCCATAGACCCGTCACTTCAAGTCTTGACAATTTTACTTTAGACCTTATTAAATGATACATATTTTGTGCATTACTCTTACAATTTATACTAGCCGTTTGTTTCATGCTCTGATCAGTTTTTATGCAAATATGTTCCACCAAAATTGGTATTCTTCTTCTCTCTAACTGCAGTCAGGCTGAAAACAGCAATTCTGAGTCCACAGCAGAACAGTCAGTGGACCTCCATGTTTACACAAGCTGCACGGGCACAGACATGGCTCACCTGACATTTAGGTGGTGCTATACCTGCGCTGGCTGGTGCCCAGCAAGAAGTTACCAGTGCTGCTGAGTTCTCTCTTCCTGCATGGTCAGTGCTTCCACATGCCTGCTTAGTAGGTTTGCCAACTGTCTAATCATGCAAACCAAATACCTTTGTCCTACTGCCTTCCCTACCTTTTCCCTGACGCCAGTCCCTGTCTTGAGCCTTCTCCAAGGCTCCACACCAGCTCATTCCATTTCCTTCCTCCTGTCATTTGCTCTCCTCCACTCTAACCCTGGGGGAGGGAGTGCAGGGTGTAGGCTCTGGGAAGATGTTTGGGTGCAAAAGAGGTCCAGGGGAGTGGAGCATACCTTGGACTGCTCCTAAAAATGACTGATGCACCCCTCAGGCAACAGCTGCTTCATGGAGAAGCGGGGGTCTCTGTGCACTGCTGCTCCCATAGACCACAGTTCCCAGTGAATGGGAGCTGAAGAATTGGCATTCAAGGCAGGGGCAGTACACGGAGAATGCCCAGCTCCTGGGGCCACTGCTACAGGGACGGGCTGGAAGCCTGCCTTATCTTCACCCACTGCCCACAGTTAAAGTATCATAGTTCATACATCTATGAATAAAGTTCTTAGATCAACTTCCTAGTAGAGATGGTAAACTTCAGAGTTGCAAGAAGTTCTTTCAGTATTCGTTCCATAAGTTAGTCATGTCTAGTATCAGGGTGATCCAAACTGGAGCCAGAGCACTTAGTATTGGGACTTAAAACTTCCAAAGACAAAGCTTCAGCAAATCTGAGAAGACAGGATAAGGGCCTAGGCGTTCTTTGTATATATTAAAAATATATATATAGTTATCTGGCAGTCTTTTTACAGCATGCAGTGCTTGGCTGGCTTTGAAGTAAAACCTCCTGTTTCCTATAGATACACAGGTAACTAGTCATGTTCATCAGCATAAGGTGATTAATTATCCATTAAGCAGTTCACAGAGCACTGCAAGCTTCACAGAAACACAAACAATGATATTAGTATGCCCAAGTTCCAGCTAAAAGTTAATATCTAAAAGTTAATATCCTCTTTTGATCTCAGAATCAATTGAATATAGAAACACAAAGGAGCCATATGTTCACATAGTTAACATCTAACAAGATATAAGTAACACATACAATTAGTATCATCTCTAATTCTCTAACAGACTAAAGCTTTGAAATGCAAATCTATATTATCTAGCATAGTTATATTAATTTTTTATAAGGAAAATATCCCTAATTATCATTTATATGCTTTTCTAATATGCCTTTTACAGGCTGAATTTGGGTCCCGTAGCCTCCTAGTTGCTTAATTCTTTCTGGCTCACTGTCACAGAGATTTAATTTTTATTACAATTTTATGTGGGGAAATAGGCTTATTTTCTTTCATTTTGGTAACTACAAAAATAAGAAATTCCAACAGCATGTTATAGCCTTAAAAATCCATAAATCTACCCCTTGGCTACACTCCAGAGGTTGTGATCTTGTCAAGTCTTATAAGCTCAATATGGTGAAGTTAATTTAGGACAATAATTGGGTGACAGCCATCTAAGGATAGGAATTCATGCAATCATTTATATCAGTCGTGGGCAAGATACTGCTTGTGGGCCAAGTAGCCTGCCTGCCAAGATGTTTCATCTGGCCCATGGACTGACCTGCAGTGTCCCCGCCCCAGGCCAATTGAGACCCAGGTGTGGGACAGTCTGTGAAGTCTCCTTCCCCTCCCGCTCCCCGCTGGGGCATGCAGCGCCAGGGTGAACCCCCAGTTTCCTCTGGGCACTGCGCACCCCTGGCAGGATTGTGGCGGGGAGTGGGGGAAGAGACCTCCCATACTCCCCTGCACAGGGGAGCACACAAAATCTCCTCCCCCTTTGCATGTGGTGCCTAGAGGGAACCACCTTTTCCGGCTGAGACCCTGCTTCTTCCACCTAAGGCCCTGCCCATTACCACTATCAACATTGGTGAATTGACACCCCCCCCCACAAAAATTATTGCCCACCCCTGATTTATATAAATCGCAAGGGAGAAGCGTGTTCAGAATTGCAGGAGGTTCTTCAGAAGCTGTAGTTTCTGATGCAGAAAAATGTGTAGTTCTTGGACTTCCTTATGACATCACTGCTCATTGCAGCGTGGCTAAAGGATAACTACTATTTTATTTTTTTTTACTCCTTGAATTAATAGGAATAAAACTCAACTGTCTGACAGAACACTGCCAACTTTTTCCAATCTGTGACTGGCTAAATTCACCAGTAGGTAGCACCAACAGTCCTTCCCCAAGTGCAGCTCATAAAATGGGCTCTGCTGGCCATGGTGGACTGACTCACAATGGACCATATGGGCTCTGCACATTGTTGTTATAGCCCCATGGGTGGGGCTTTTAAAATGGAACCTGTTGCTGGCCCTCCCTCATTCACAGCACAGAATATTGGGCTCTTTCTGATGTGGTGAGGCTCAATATGCACCTCCCCAATTCACTTGGAGGCATATTTAAAATCTCTAACAACTAAATACCATGTAAAAATGTTCCTGGTAGCTGTTTACACCATAGGTATTTTCCAACCAACACTATACAGTAGGTATGTTAAAGTGATCATTAAAGCTTTGCGAATAACAGATTTGTTTTTGTTTGTTTTTGTTTTGTTTCTCTGGTAGTTCCAAAAAAATGAAAGAGGGAAAAATCTTAGTTCAGGCCAAAAAAACCAAACGCTTTCAGAATTTTTGAGACAATTCAAAGGTGGGTAAAATTCCATTTTTGGGGTCAAATGAAACATCTTGGCTATGTCTACACTGCAGGCTTCTTGCGCAAGAACTGTTTTGCACAAGTGTTCTTGCACAAGAGTGTGCCCACACTGCCATGTGCTTTTGCGCAAGAGCATCCTTGGCAGTGTGGATGCGCTCTTGAGCAAGAAAGCTCTGATGGCCATTTTAGCCATAGGGGTTTCTTGCCCAAGAAACCCGTGTTGCCCATCCATGCTGCCTTTTTGCACAAGAGCTCTTGTGCAAGAGGGCTTATTCCACATAGGAAGAGGAATAGCTCTTGCACAAGAAGCCCTCTGTTCTGACACTTTACTGTAAATTTACTTGCTCAAGAACACGCGTGCAGTGTAGACGCTCCACAAGGTTTTGCGCAAGAACAAGTGTTCTTGCGCAAAAAGCCTGCGGTGTAGACATAGCCCTTTAGTTCAATCCATTTAATTTGGGGACATTTTAAAATGTGCTTTTATTTAAAGGGGGGAGAGGGGAGGTGTGAGGAAAAAAATTGCTATCTTTACCAAATGGTAAGTGTCAGCAGGCCCCAGTATGCCAACCTTTTAGGGGATTTGCTTGAGATGCAAGAGACCAGATTTGAATCCCTCCTTTGGTGCTTAGATTTGAATGCAGCTATTCTCCCATCCCACTGCATATGGGTGTCCTAACCAGTACCTTTTTTTGTGATGGTACTGCCCGGTACTCAGTACCAGCACCTCCAGTCAGAGCTCAACAACATTTCCTCTGGAGTACCTGCACGTGTGTGTGTGTCTGTGTGTGGTGTTTTTTTTAAAGCAGCACTGGTCCTAACCCCCTCCCCCAATCTACCAGTGGAACAGCTTCGCCAGAGAAGAGACCCACTCCAGAACTGCCAACAGCCCTGTGACTAGGGCCCTCAACTGGGAATGGGGATATGTTAGTTCAGAGGTCCCCACCCTTTTTATATCAAGGTCACTTTCTGAATTTAACGGTGACCAAGATCTTCCCTGTGCCTTATCAAAGTTCCACCCTTCCCCATGGCTCATTCTCTCTCACCCTCACTCGCTTTTACCAGGCTGCTTTGGGAGGGAATGCAGGAAGGGATATAGATTCTGGCTCTGGGAGGAGGTCAGGACTGGGGTTCAGGGTGCAGGGAAGGGTATGGAGTGAAGGAGGGGTATGGGGTGCTGTCTGTGAGATAGGGGTAAGAGCTGGAGCAGGTGTTTAGGGCACTGGCAGGGGGTCTGATTGCAGGAGGGGATATATGTGCTGGCTTGGGAAGGTGAGGGGGGGAGGGAAGGAGCTGGCTGTAGGAGGCAGATCGGGCTGGGACTTGGGTGCTGGCTACAGGAGGAGGCTGTAGGTTGCCATACAACCTCCTGCTGGGCAACATTTACTGCTGGCAGCTCCCAATTGGTGGTATAGTAAAGTGGGGGCAGGCTTTTCCTGTCCCAGCCCAGTGTTCCACCCAGAAGGGGCCAATGCTCTCCTGTGGCCCTGGGGTGTGGGGTGCACGTGGCTCTGCACTGTCCTTTCTGCCAGCACCCCACCCATCAGCTCCCACTGGACACAGCTCCCCTTTCCCAGCTCATGGGAGCTGTGTGGGGTGGTGCTTGCAAGCAGGAGCAGTACACTGAGACACACACACACACACACACACACGATTCTGGAGCTGCTCTGACTGCTCCCAGGAATGGGCTGGCAGAGTGGGCCCAAGGGAAGGCAAGGATTGAGTGCCAAACATGTTCAACTGGGAGCCTTCCCAGGATGGATCAGGGTTGGTGACCTTAGTTCAAGTCCCTTCCAGAGCCAGGATTCAAACCTGGTCATTCCACAGGCCAGCTGAGTCCTTTAACTACAGGTTGTACCTCTAAAAACTGGCATTCTCTGGTCTGGCAACATATGGCAGTGTGAGGCTTGGGCCAGAACCCTGCAGCAGCCTCCAGGAGCCTGTGGCAGCATTATGCTGGGCCAGAGCCAGGGGCCTGCCTGCAGCAGGGCTGGCATTGGGCTGGAGCCCTGAGGCAGTCCCCCAGGAGCTCAGGGCTGAGGTTGGAGCCCCATGGCAGTATGGGATCAGAATCCTCTGACAGATTCTTGGGGCTCTTTGGTAGTCCCTGTGCTCCTTGGTAGTCCCCTGGAGCACAGGCTCGTGCACCGTGGCAGCCCCCAGGAGCATGGGACTAGAGTTGAGCCTCACTGCAGTGCAGGGCCAGAGCCCTGCAGCAGCTTGCTGGAGCAGCCCTGGGGCCAGAGCTTTTTTTTTGTGGAAGAGCAAACGTGCTCTTTCAGGGAGCCCTGTATACTTCGTTCTACAAGGAATAAGGGCTCTTTAGAAAGAGGAGGCTTTTCTGCCATTTGGCCCTGTCTAAATGGGGCCAAATGGCAGGAAAGTCTCTTTCAGAAAAGCAACTGGAAAAAACTACGCAAATTGCAGAGCACAGTTTGCATAACTTTTTCCGAAAAGAGGCTATAGTGTAGACCTTGCCTGAGGCTGGCCTGATGTGCTTCTGCTTGTCCTGAGGTCTATGCAATCATCTCTTACTGGGTTCTTTGGCTTCGTATTATATGCTGTTCTTACCTTTCTCTCTCTGTTCCCTCTTTCTCCCAGTCTTCAATATACTCAGCATTTTCTCTTCCAGTAGTTCTTATCCTATCCATTAACTCACTGGCAGCTACTTACATTTTTCTCCTGCACACCCCATTGTGGTGCTTTTCAAGACTTACATCCCATTTGGCATGGGATGGCACGGGAAGAGGTGGGCTGCTTTTCATGTCCCGCTTTGGTGCAGGGGTGTGGGAGGAGGAAGTCTTCTCATGTATTCTGGAAGTCTTTCAGTGTATTACTGTGTATTCTCCAATGTTCTCTGTGACAGACAGCGTGACTGACATCTCTACTTTTATAACATTATGGATGATATTCATTCCGATAGACACACGCGTGAAATGTTTGATTAATCTATATTTTTTGTGCAAAAAGCTTCTGCTGATCCATTTCTTCCCACTCCAATGGAAATACTAATAAAGCTCAATTTGATGGTTTCTAAAACAAAATCAGGTAGCTAAAGTTATACTTGAGCTTTACCTTCCTGATTTGAAACATCTTTCTAGGTTGCTGCTTGTGCAGAATGTTGCTACCTATACTCTGGTAGATGCCCAGAAATACCACCACCTCAAAATTAGCAAAGGTAACCAAAAATGTCATAGGGCCTATAGAATACACAGTCCATGAATTTAATGCACTGTGTTTTAATTCTGCCCTTTCTGGAGGCATTGGCAAAGCTCCCATTCACTTCAGTGAAGCTAGGATTTCACTAGATTTCTTTGAGCCTTGGATTTTCTTAGGATGTGGAAACCATCTGCAGAGTTCAACTTAGTACACTTTAGAGTATCTAGCAAAGTCTTGTTTCTCTTTTATTTTTGGTAACAAAACACTTACCCACTTGAATGCATCACGGCTTGAAATCCAATTCAATAAAACAATACCCTTCTTTCCGTTTGTTATCCAAACAGAATGATAAATATAAAAGGTTTAAATATAACCTTGCTGTCATTCTTGGGTTTTGTTAAGTTTTTCTTTGTTTCTTTTTCAATGTTTACTGGCATTTGCATTCAATAGATTTTAAATGTTCCTTGTATTGTGTACAAGCTGAAACAGACAGGGTTTTAGGAAGTTTGCATAAACTTTGATTTAGTGTGATTGCTTGTTTTAAAAAGGTCATATTGCCATGGAAATGCAGATAGCCTCGGCAGCCAACTAATGTTATATAGCAGACCTACTGAACACATTAAACTCACTGTAAAATATACAATTTATATTAGTGGAAACACTAAATAATTTTCATGAGAAATCTGTGATTGAAAATAGGGGTTGGGATTGGAAAACCACCTTAACCATAAGCATCTTTAATAAATAATGTGACAAGATATCCTGATTTTTATAGGGATGGTCCTGATATTTGGAGCGTTCTCTTGTACGGATGTCCATTACTCTGTCCCTATTTTTCACACTTGCTGTCTAATCACCCTATGAATAAATGTCTCTAATCAGTGGTTAGAACTCCAGGCCCTTTAAATCACCGCTGGAGCGCTGTCCACTGCAAGTGGCTTCCGGGGGCAGGAGTGGCAGCATGCTCTGGGCATCTTGGAGGTCTGGCTGCTCCTGCCCCTTCTGGAATCATGGAGCCACCCCCAGACACACAACTTGTCCATATGCTGTCAGTGCTTCTGTCCATATTTCAATTCTACTTTTCTGTTTTGACAGGAAAGGTTTTTAGGAATCCCATAATACTCCTATTATTTAGTAGTTCCCTTCCCTGTCACTTTATAGTTAATCTCTGTTCTTCCTCCTTTTTCCCTAAACCATTGTGTTTAGTGTAAAAACAGAAAATCCCCCTTCCAGAGACTCTAAAGCATAAGATAATAATCAAGGGCATTGGTCAAATGAACACACTCAAACCTTTAGGATATGTCTATTTATCAGGGCGATCTCAGGATACCAGAAGTATCCCCAAATAGCTAACCCATGTCTTTTGAACATGTCCACTATTTTGAGAGAGCACCTACAGCATTTTGAGAGCTATTTCAGCATCCCTGTAACCCTAATTCCACAAGGGATAAAGAATGTCTAAAAATAGCATATTTCAAAATTTGGCACTGTGTAGGTCAGTGTTTCTTAATCTTTTTGAGACCATGGAACACCAAACAATAATATTTTTTTATGCAGAACATCTATGGAAAATTTTCTTAAAAGTGTTGTCACACAAAAAGACAAAAACAAAATAATAAGAAAGAAGAGGTTGTGGCACACCTGCAAAATGTTCATGGAACACCAGTGTTCCACGGAACGTAGTTTAAGAAACATTGGTGTAGATGCACCAAACTTGGAAATAGGCTATTTTGAAATTCAATCAAAAGAAGACACACAATTTGCTGTGTATAGTCTAATATTATTGTCAAGGCCCTATACTGTTTGTTTTGTCCAGATCTTCTTTTTCTTCTCCTTTCTCTGTTCTCTTATATTTAGCTATTATTTTCTGATGCTATCATTAAGACTGTATTTTTTTAAGTGTCACCCCTTCCTTTCTATCCCCCTTAATATTCTGTATTGATGCTATTTTACCTTTAGCTAGGATCCTATCCTAAAAATACTAGGATCCTATTTTTGTCAGTGATTCATATTCTCACTTTAGTGGAATGCAGGGGGAAATACTACATTCAGAAAAAGCAGCTCTTCATGCCTTTGGGGAGGAGAAAAACAGCAGAAAAAAGTATAGATTTCAAGAAAGCAAACTTTAGCAAACTCGGGAGTGGGTAGGTAAGATCCCATGGGGACATGTCTAAGGAAAAACAACTGAAAACAATTGGCAGTTTTTCAAAGAGGCATTATTAAAGGCGCAAGAGTAAATTATTCAACTGCATAGGAAAGATAGGAAATGTGGCAAGAGACCACGCTGGGTTAACCAGGAGGTTTAGGTTGAGCATTAGGAAAAACTTTATAGAGGTACATCTAGACTGTTAAGCTATTTCGGGATACTGACGGTATCCTAAAATAACTACCCCATGTCCAAGGAACGCGTCCATTACTTTGAAGAAATTTTCAAAATGCATGTACTATTTCAGCATCCCTGTAAACCTCATTCCATAAGGAATAAGGGATTTCTTGAAATAGTGTTTTATTTTGAAATTTGGCACAGTGTAGGACATGCCAAATTTTGAAATATTTTGATTTTATTTCAAAATAGGCTGACACACAATTTGTGCTACGCAAATTGCATATATCATTTTGATTTTAGAGTGCAGTCTAGACATACCCTAATTGTCAGGATGGTTAAGCACTGGAATAAATTGCCTAGGGAGGTTGTGGATTTGCCATCACTGGAGATTTTTATGAGCAGCACCAGTCAGGGATGGTCTAGATGAGGGGTGGGCAAATACCCACCTACACGCTGAATCGGATCTGCCAGGGTTAGCCCCCGCTGGCCCCCATACCATTGTCTTTACCTGCACCTCTGGAGGTATGGGGGATCACAGCTCCCATTGGCCACAGATTGCTGTTCCTGGCCAATGGGAACTGTGGTTGCATGAACCAGGTGCTGGTAAATAGATTTAGAAGCACAATCTAAACCAGGTGGTAGTGGCAGCAGCCTACCAGGAGCTAACCTTGGTAAACTGCCACTGTTTTATTTCCCCCACCTGGTTTAGATTGTGCTTCATCCTGCTAGGAGTGCAGGGGATTGGAATTGTAGGGAATAATTTCTGGACACACTGGGTGCAGATGAAAACAAGCAGAGGATTTATTGGTTCACACACCTGGTGGAGTACCCATCAGGAGTTAACCCAGTGAGCCCTCTACCAGCGGTGTGAACCAATAAATCCCTGCTTGTTTTCACCTGCACCCAGTGTGTCCAGAAATTATTCCCTACAGAATTAATGATCTGTCCCTTCCAGTGCTGTGATTTGATTCTTAGTCTTCCAACATGTTTTGACCCATGTTTTGTTTGCATCTGTTGCTGAAAGGTAACTAAACAGGTAGTCCCCAAAAATTGTTTCAGCAAAATACCTTCTAGAGAAAAGTAAAATGTTGCTGGCCATGGGAAGGAAAAGCTATAGCTACCATTTCAGATTGGGAATAGTAATTTGTCCCTTCCATTCTATAATCCAGGTTCTTGAAACTCCCTCAGCAATATGTAGTATACATGGGTGGCAGAAATGGAAGATATTCCACAGGTGCATGTCTGGTCGATTTGACGGTATCCCCATTGGTATGCAAATAGCTACATACAATATATGTAAATTCCTTTCATTGGGAAGAATCTTAAAAGACTTTAGAAATTGTAAATCAGGTGGATAGTGGCCAGTACCCTGCAAAAGAGCAGGACATTGGACAGTTGTGGTGGAGTCTGTCACAGACAATATTTAAATCAAAATTGGATATTTTAGACTATTTAATCGTAATGGTCCCTTCTGGCAGTAGAATCTGTCTATTGGTAGCAGTAGTTGCTCTAAGAAAGCAGAATAGTATGGGCTTTTTTAACCCTTCATAGCGGAACAAAGGTGGAGCATCCCTTCATAGCTTCCATCATAGAGTCCCTTCACATAATTCCCAGCACAGGACATTATTGTACACGGTAACCCTCTTGATCCACAAAGTCTAAGAGCCTTTGGGAAATCCTCAAAGGGAACATCAACTTTACAGTATTTATACTGCCAATACCAGGTATTCAGAAATCTTATGTGAGGCTCAAAAATGAGATTAGTATTGAACAAAGACATATTTTATACTGTCTTTCTATTTTTGAGCCCGTAAAAACTAAACTTTTTTTAAAATGAAAGCTGTAATTCTCAGCAGTCACTGAATCCAGCAGCAGAGGCTTTAAGAGTATTAAATATCACAAAAGACTTATGGTAAAGCCAGGAGAGTTAGCAACACTGCTGAGACTGTATGGTCACTTAAAGTAATTTTACCAGTAAGAACATGCCTGTGGCAGAAGCATCTACAATTCTGTTAACTTAGCCCTCCTAAACAAGAGTAAAAAATAAAATACTATAAAATAAGGAGAAATAGCACTACTTATAGCTGATACTTATTCCACAAGTTTTCTCTAAAATAAATTGTAACTTTCAAATGAATACATTTTGAAAGGTCATATTATCAAATTAGAGTTATTCTGTAATTTCTACCACAGGTAAGAAAAGACACATTGTTTCTCCCCTGCCCCCCAAAATGAGACTATCAGGATGCCAACACTTTCTGAGCTTTTGACAAAAGAGTAGCAGGTAACTGGGATCTAACACTGTCAAGATAAGAAGGAGAGGGAGATAGCTGATGATGTTGGGACTAGTAAATGGAAATCCACAAGAGTCAGATACAAATAGAGGCAATTTTCTCCCCTTTTTTCCCTTCCATCTTTAGAACAATTTTCTTTTTTTCCTCTTTGAACAATACTGAGTTTTTGGAAGAGACATAAAGGATGAAAGGATGGACACCTGGGAGACTGTCATCAGAAAAGGGGTACCAGCCATATTAACTCTGTGGAAGAGAGCTTGCAGATGATTTGAGTGGAGAGGAGGAGGTGACACAACAGTAAAAGGAGCTAGGGCCTTCCATGGTGCATGCACACATATGCATGTGTCTTCACCCACCTCAGATCTCCAGCCAACTCTGATGTAGAATGCAGTAAATATTTAACATTGCAGCCTGGGGCTACGTGTACCCTGCAGACTTTTTGTGCAGGAAGCTTCTTGCACAGAGATCTTCCGCAAGAAATTTTTGTGGAAAAGCACATCCACGCTACAAAAAAGCAATGCACTTTTGCACAAGAGAGTGTCCACAATGCATGGACGCTATTGCGCAAGAAAGCTCTGATTACCATTAACAGAATGGCCATCAGAGCACCTGTACTTTTTCTGATAGGCTCTTTTTGCGCAAGAAACAAAGAGGCTTTCCTTATAGAAAGAGGTATTCATTTACAATTTAGCCAATCTGGGGGATAACATCCCAAGACAAGTGCAAGTATTTAATTTTCTTCACCACCATTTGACTTAACATAATAAGGTTGACTTTCTCTCCAAATAGGATTTTCAATAAATTGGTGACCTAAACAAATTGATCCATTTAAAAAAAAAAAAAAGCAAGCATAAGCAACGTTGAACTATCTAGACTTTGTGAAAAGATCTGTAAAATCTTTAGTCTAATAGTCCAGAAACAAATTTCTTTACCTTCCCTCAAACAGGATGCCAGTTGCAGGAATCTTTTGCTGCTGTCATTTATAAAGAAATTAGTGTGTCCTTTACCAGCTGTTTCTTTGTCAAATGCATTAATGCAGTTAATTAGTATTGACCTTTTCCAATATTCATCATGCCATTGCTTTATCATCCTGAAAGTTTGCTTTAAAGAAGGTACAGCTGGTCCCAAGGGGGGGGGGGGGGGG
>CM057845.1:229450482-229469199 GCA_030068395.1 Apalone spinifera | reverse complement strand
GCGAGGGACAGAGGGAATCTCAGCTGGCTTTTATTTTTATGCTAATGTTAAAAAATAAACAATTTCTGCTGGACAGCCTCAATTAGCAAAATCATTAGAGATACCATATTTATTCCATGTTGTAAACACTATCAGAATTTATTTTGCACTGAGATAGTGATTGGGAGAGTACATGGGAGATCTCAGTGCTGAATTTGCTTTGCAGTCAAGCTTCAGCCTATTTTCTTGCAGGGAAAAAAAGTCTTTATCCAACTGAGCAAAGTAATGACTGCCTTTGAAATAGCATCATATAACCCATTTCAGGATTACAAGCACGGACTGTATTAGGCACCATACAATACCATATATGAACCATGTCTCTCTTTCTCTCTCATCTCTTCAAGCAAATTGGACAAAGATAAACAAGATTATGGTTCCTGCTTGTCTTGGTCTCTGTGTCTCACATCAATATGTTCCGTAAGACCTTGAAGTGATTATGAAGTTAATTTCAGATTACTTAGCAACTGATAGCTTCATGAAACTTTAACTGCTGACCTAACAAGCAGCTGAAGCATGATATACTAATAATACACATAAAGAGAAAAGCTAGTATTCATCACAATTGAGTCTGTCACTTCTGTGTCACCTCAGTTACCCTTTCCAAAACAAAAAGGACCTGTAAGCTCCTGACAGAGCTACTACATTTATAGCAAAAAACCTATACACCCCCAGCAGCCAAAATACTCTTATCTACTATATCGTTTAGAGAATTTGCCTGTTTGATCAAGAACTCCTTCTAAGTGGTAAGAGCTAGGATGTATGCAGCTTCCTCTTAGTCATTTATCATAACTTAAAGCAACATAAGGGTTTTGCTGTGCCAGGAAAATGGGATGGGTCTGCAATGGGATTCATCATCATCAAAAACCATGGGCTAAATAACCTTTGGTGTCCAATGCCTCCCTCACTATTTCCTTCCCTCTTTCCCTGTCCAGTGTGGAGTGGCTTAGTTTCTGTAGACTAGCTCTGCACGGATCTACTACATCATCTACCCATTTTCTGTGAGGAATGCCTCTCCTATTTGGACCATCGCAATGAGATTGTCTCATTTCTGTTTGGTTCTATGAGAAGCAATCACCAAATCAAGTACAGGCCTCAAAATTTACGTAACTGATCAAACGTTGAGAGACCGAACCAAGATAAGCCAGAAAAATAGGATGAACTGGAATTGGACTACTTCTCAAGAAACATTACAGAAAAGAGATAAAATGGAGACATATGAAGTAGTGCTTTGTTGTGGCACACCTAAATGAATGCTTAAGGTTTGAAAAATAGAAGAAAATATTATGGAAACTAAATAGAACACAGGTTGAACTTTTGTAAACTGGAATCTTCTGGTCCGGCAACATTCGGGGACCAGAGTCCCGGTGAAGGCAAGGCAGGAGCTGAGCTCACCAAGAGTTAGGCTGGAGCTGGGCAAGGCAGCAGAGTTGGTGGCAGCACGGGAGAAAACTGGCTGTGTGACTTGGAGGAATCACTTAATTTCTATGTACTTCTACCTGTAAAATAGAGATAATGATACTTTATTTTGACTCTCTTTCCTATTTATATTGTCTTTTTAGAGGAGGGTCTATTATTTAGAAGTGTAGTTTCAGCACTTGCCATAATGAAGCCCTGATCTCATTTGGAAGTTTCTAAATATTATTGTTATACAAATAGGTGTACATGTAAGAATTATTTTGGAGGAGACAATGATGAAATTACAGAAAAATTAGATAACTTAATCCGTAAGAATGCAGACGCTCCAAGATCAGGATTCCAAAGCAGCGTGCTTAGGCTTACCATTGCAGGACCTATCTGTTTCTATTTTTGTTATTGCTACTGTAACCTGCCCAGGCTGTTCAAACTTCTTCATTAACTAAGAAAGGAAAGAGTGGAAGGGACATTGCGGAAATGAAACATTACTTGGTTGACCTATCATCTGAGGTGAACAGTCTGTGAGCATTTACTAACACTTTATGCTTCTCATGGGCAAGAACCAGTGAATTTTTAACCAGTGCCTCTTTCTAGGCCAGATGATTAATATGCCAGTAAAAACTTTATGCACACTTAATCATTCATAACCAAACATATTAGATTCTCAACAGCTAAAAGCTTCAGCATTCATAATTATGTGACCTCAACAGAAAGGAATCAGCTAAATGTGGAAGTGGACAGACTGAAAGCTTAATGAATGTTTAAATCTTCTGTGTTCTTGAAGTGTGGCTTGTTTTCATTGGGGGGAAATAGTAATAGTTTCTTGGTAGTTTTCTTGTGCCAAAAAGGGAGAAACAATTATGACAGAGCTGAATAGAAAACAGAAGATTCTGTGCTGCAAAATACAAATTAAGCCATATATGTAATATTAGTTAATGTGGAAAAAAAAACTATATTGGGGGCCATATCATGTACAAACATCAGTTACTGCCAGTAAACTTCCTGGAGAGAAAAGTACAATGTAGTTTACTCCTTACAATGTTGTATTGAAGAATGCTGCATGTCATCATGTCACCTGCTAAACTCTGATTGCACAAGTACCCATCATAACTCTGTTTTCTTGCTGAAATAGGTTCAGCCAGTTTTGATACAGAACTCAAAGATAATTACACATAACCTAACTAAGCAGATCTGGACATACCAAATTTGCCATTACCCTCAAACAAAAATAATAGTGTCAAACATACAGATTTATTCAGTACCAAAAGGTACACAGGCCATAATCCTATGCATTTCAAACATGCACTGATGATTCAGTTTTTGTCACCAAACCGTCCTGAGTTGAACATGCAGGAAGTGTCCAGTGCTCTGTAAGGCTATCCAGAGGTCCGTGACCTCATCACTATGGTGCCTCCTGCTGATCATACCAAGAATTCACTCTGACCATTGAGTGTGCCGCCACCTGACTGGTCTCTCACCCATCATTGGGTGGTGTCCACCAGGGGATAGCAGCTGCCCTCACTCCTTGCACCTGCTTGAGCAGCCAACTACAGATCCAAAATCTAGCCCCTTGCCTTACAGAGGTCTGTATAGGCCATGCTTCGGTGTGGCTAGGTGTGGTGCAAAAATGAAGGGGGTGGGGGGTGAGACAGGGCCACCCTATACTCTGGGTCCTGGTCGAAGCACCCTATGGCAGCAGCCTTGTCCTACTCTCCTCTTAACTGCCCTCAGTGTTCCCTCAGTCACTTTGCACCTTCTTGGCCCACCTACCAAGCCCAAAGCCTGGGAGGTATCAGGCTAAAGATCCTCTCCAGCTCCCCTGAGCCTGCCCATCTCTGCTCCACCCAAGGTGCTTCTCCTTCACTAGTAGCCAGTCCTGCCCCTCTGCTGGTCAGGACTCAACTGTCCTTTGCTCTGCTGAGCAGCTCTTTGATTGGCTTTCTATAAATCTCTCTTATTGGAGGGGTCTTTGCACTGTCTCCCTCCAGCCTGCTCTTAACCTCTCCCTTGCCGGAGTGGAGCAGCTATCTCCTTACAGGCTGGTATCCTTCTCCTGGTATCCTTTTCCTTGTGGTCATCTTCTTGCAACAGTTAGTAAAAGGAGGTCCATGAGACTCAGCACCTCCTTGTCAGTATGGCTTTCTCCCTCTTGCTCTAGTTCAACTTAATAGCACAATGCCATTGAGAATATCGGAGTACTAACTGATTAATGACTTCTCCTCTCTGCCTTGCTCTTAGATGGAGCACCCTTTGATCTACGTGAAGTCAATTTCATTCTCTTCGTAGCAAATGAACCTTGGGAGATTCTTGTCCTTCTCTCCTCTACAATATCTTTTACCTTCTACAATCATCTAAATTATTCTTGCCGCTGGCTTATCTTTCTCTTGTATCTTTTCCAATCTCCAACACAAAATCCAGATATACCGTGGTTTCCTGGCCATAACTCTAGGCAATTATAGTCATCTGGCACCACGCTCTCAATGCATGACAACAATTTAGTCATCAGTGAACTCTCTTTACTGGTGTATTCTCTACATGTCTCACCCATAATGTACACTGTTTTTGTATGTCAAAACCATAGTATACACTGTTACATAGCAACCCAGGCAGTTGCACACAGTTATTCCTAGTCATCAGACATGAGTTGGGCTTTGGATAACATTTATGAAACTCTCTCTTGAAGCTTTAATCCACTCTTACCTTCAGGTTTATGCAGTCTATATTATAAAGCATCTGCATCACTATTCAGTTTGCTTGACTTGTATTTGAGGGTGAAATCATAAATTGCTAATATAGCTGACCACCAATGAGATGTGGCATCCAGCTTTGCAGTTGTAAGAATGTATGTTAGAGGATTATTATCAGTCACAACTTCAAATTTTAGTCCATACAAATAGTCATGAATTTTTTCTCATACAGTCCATTTCACAGTTAGGATCTCAAGCTAAAGAATGGGATAGTTTGTTTACTTTCACTCAGTCCACAACTGGTGTATGTAATGACTATCTCCTTTCTTGTTCTTGATACATTTTCACTCCTAATCCTGTTAAACTGTCATCTGTATGCATTATATATGGAAACTTCCAGTTGGCAAAACCTAAGATTGGCATAGTTAACAGTTCCTTTATGGTTTCAAAGTCTGACAACAGTCAGTTCATTGATCTATTAGCTCTTGGGAGCTTTTGCTTATACTACATTATCCATTCTTTCCTCCTCCCATGAGAAGTGATGTAAAAGTAACTGCCAAATACTTCTCTACAAATTTAGCCAGCAAATCCCAGGAAAGTCATTACTTCATTCAGGCTTTGTCTAAACTGCAGGGGTTTTGCACAAGAAGCTTTTTGCAGAAGAAATCTTCCACACAAACTTCTTGCTCAAAAGTGCATCCACACCTCAAAAGCACATTACAAAAGCAAGAGAGCAGCCACACTGCATGGACCCTCTTGTGCAAGAAAGTTCTGATGGCCATTCTGTGACTGGCAATCAGAGCACCTGCGCTTTTTCTGATAGGCTCTTTTTGCACAAGAAACCCCTGTTGAGTGTCCACACACACCTTTTTGTGCAAGAACCCTTGCGCAAAAAGGAGTTATGCCTCGTAAAAGGAGGTATACCTACACCGCAAAAAGCCTTCTGGTCTGTCAATTGACTGTAGATTTTCTTGTGCAAAAATGTGCTTGAGGTGTAGATGCTCCGTAGGTTTTTGCACAAAAACCCTATAGCGTAGATATAGCCTCATAGGCCTTCGCCTTTACCAGTAATTTAAAGCAGACAATTTGTCAGTCATGTATATCCTCCCATGAGATGTGTCCCAATTACATAACAGATATTTTTAAAAAATGTCCATTTGGAAACTGACAGCTTCAGTTGTGTGCCATCAAACCTTTCTTAGCCTTGCTTGTTCCTCAAGCAATGCTGTGAATATTAACTAGTCATCCAGGAATGTTATGACTTCCAATGTCCTTCATGACACATTCTATCATCTGAACATCACAAGGATATTGTTCAGTCCTTGTGGCATCATACAGAAACATCAATTTCCCACTGGTTTAGTGGGTCTATCGTCCTTCTCCAACTCAATTAAACAGTACCTTGCTACCAAATTGGAACAGTGAGTCACTTGGATCCAGACAGCAAAGATGGAGCTTCCTTAATCCTTGGTGTATGATTGGCATCTTTTCTGATGATGCCATTGTCATCTATAATCCACCACTATCCTTAAGGCACCGTGATAGAGCAGGGGTGATACAGCAGGTTCAAGAGCTTGATGGAAGCGGAAAGAGGCAGAGAGAGTCAGCAACCTTGGCTAATTGGGGGCAGCTGAGACAGGGCGGCTGCAAAATCAATTAAGGCCCAGGTTAAACCAATTGAGGCTGCCTGGAGGCCTATTTAAGAACCCTCCCTGTGCGTGAGAGGGGAGAGAGTTGGGAAGGAGTTTGGAGAGCTGTGAGAGTTTGGAGAGCTGTGGAGGAGTTTTGGAGAGTGGAGGAGGAATTTGAAGAGAGAAAGGCACCGGAGGAGTCAAGAGAACAGCATCGACCTTGTTAAAAGACTACAGGGAGACAACAAAACTCAAACCAAGGCGAGTAAGCCATATTACTGTGGCTTCTAGACTGTGGGACAGTGGACTGAACAGGGGTCAGGGGCCCAGGAGTGGGACTGACTCTGCCACAGCACCTACAAAACATGGAGAGGAGCTTTTGACTCCTATTTGCTCCTCTGGCTAACAGTTCATAGAGATGCTATCAGAATTCCTTCGAAAACAGCTGGTAAAACTGAAAGGCATAATGTCTGAACAGTGAATAGCCTATGTCCTATATCCAAATCGGGTCTGGAGAAAGCTGCTCCCATGTGTTGGGAGAGTCTCTTCTGATTACAAACAGCATCTTAAGAATTTATAGGGGAAACACCAGAGTCCAAAGACAGAGGATACTGTCATTGCCTTTAATAACTGGCTTGACCCAGTCCACAACTTCGCTATGGGCTCTCATGTATGTCTTGGGTAGCATAGTTGAATGAGATTTTCTATTCTACTGTAATTATAATCCTATTGTAAAAAGCCATGGAAATCTGAGGTTTTTTACCATTAGCACTGTGGGGAAAACTTTCATTTTCTGTATCATAGATACTTTTGAGTAGTTCTTTGTAATATTCTTATTTCAAATAACTTCCTTTATTTCACCCGGCTATAATGCCACTTATGTATCTCCCCTCCCCATAATTATTCGTCTTTGCTGTTCTCATCTGCATGATATTCAGAGCATTATATGCCTCTGCTCAAAAAGTACCTATGTGCAATTTCTGCAGAAATGTGAGCCTGTCACTCAGTCTTCCTTAAATTTTCATTGAACATTGATGCCCACAATAACTAGCACTGAAGCTGGTGAATTCTGATTAAAGCATATCAATGTGAAAACTGTTTCTTGTCTGTTCTACAACATTCTTTGGGGAATCAGGGTGATGCAATGATGAATCTTATCCTGTATCCTGGGGTATTTATTTCATTGGACTCAATTGCCAAATGTTTTTTTGTAAACTTCTTGAGTTATGTAGGTTATCTGGGAACCCGCATCCTATTAAGCATTTGTGTGGCACTTCCTCAAAGAGGAGAGGGGTGTGCACAATTCATCAGTCTTGTAAAAGTGGTGACTACAGGGGTGCCATCTGTCACTACAATGTTAGTACAAAGGAGATTAGTTTCCAGAAGGGGATGACTGTCATTACACACAACTCCAAAATCTCAGAAACCAAATGGAAGTTATAAGAGTGGGGCTAAGCTTTGAGGGGTCAACAATAATTCATCACTGTTGGTCTGTCATTTGAGATGTATTTCTTTTCTAGCTCTGTCAAAACTTCTCTGCAATGGCAGACTTCCCTGCATTGAAATTTCCCTTCAGTGGTGAAGTGACAAACTTTCTACTAACTGCTGGCTTATTCCCTGGAAGACAATTTGGGATCATGTAGTAGATTTTTTTAAATTATTTTAAGCTTTCTCCTGCTACAAATATCTACTTCCTTACTGGATGCTAGTGAATGCCCTCAAACACTTTAATGTGTAGGTTATGTGATGGCAGGGGCAACACCCTCTATAGACTTGACCACATGTTCTTCTACTATTCCTGTCTGAAAAAATGCATGTGGGAGTAGAATGTGTTTAAATGTAAGTTGAGGAGAATGTATACTTCTCTCTGGAAGTATATTAAGCATATTGGCCTGAAAAATATGCAAATGCAGCATTACATGTCTGATTAGTATTAACTGTGCTATCCTTTGGAATCACATCTGCTGTTAGAGTGGTCATCCTTTGAATACCTATCATCAGGAGTACTATGAGAATTTTTTCAATCTATTGTGAAACATATTTCTCTTAACATTCAATTTAACCTATTCATGTTCTTTTCTTAATATCTTGAGCTGGACACTTCTTACTATATTCACAAATTACAATACTCCAGTATTTCTGTTACTAGTTACTGCCCTGTACTCACTCTAAGCATGGGTGAACTCTTCATGTGTAAGAGTAGGGTAAATCCTACTCAACTTAATTGAACCGAGAGAGCTTGCAGAATTCCATGGTCACAATAATATCCAATCTACATGGATAGCTCCAGGAAAATTTGTTAGCAATTAGTCTTCAAATGCAGGATGGCCCTATACCTGTTCAGGTGACAATATTTTGTTTTAAACTTATGTAGCAGACTAATCTCTAATTACACAAGTATCCTCTGTAACTCCATTTTACTGTTTCAGTCCATCTTGCCAGCAGAGCTCCTGTCTATGGATAACAACAGAAGATAAATATGCAAATTTGGATAGTTGTGGATGCCCATTCCCTCTGTTGCTTCAGTTTGGAATAGATACCGTAATGTCTTCAGGGCAGGGCAAATTGACAGGTGTGTAGCGGACAGCAGTGTCTGACATAGAAGAAAGGATGCTAGAGAAGAAATACAGACTTTAAAGTACGCATATAAATTAAACTGCAACTGTTGTTCTAATAAATCCTGTTGATTAGGGTACAACAAGAGGGAAGAATTTGTTACCCCAAAAAATTCCCACTGGAGACCAACCAGGTTTACACTAGCACGGGTTTATTGATAAATTAAAGAAGATTTACCACCAAAGATTTACATTAAAGAGGGAACCAGCTATTTCTCTCTCACACAAACAAACAAGCACACACACACACCTTCATTCATTTGCTCATTCACACACATTCATTCTTGCCCTCAAGCACTTACACAGGCATATAGGTTTGCAGAAGGAGCCAAGGCATGTTGGTTCCGGAGGGTGTGTCTGCTCATCATGGCTGGGGAGTTGGTCAGGAAAGAAACTGGCTGAAGAAAGAGGAGCTTCTCAGGAAGAGGAAAAAGGGGCCTTTTGCCTCGTGCTCTATCCTGTTGTTGCCTCTGTACAGCTCTTGTGACTCATCTTGTGACCTTCATCACCAGAGAGCATGCCCAGACTTCCCTTGATCCAGCAGAGCAGCAGTCTCCTTTGTTTACTCTGCCTTGGTATGCTGATTCATCACTATGTGCCAAGCCTTGCAGTTTCAAACACACCATAGTATCCAATCTCTCACACATTCATATCTCAGGGAAGAATGCAGTTCAGAGCAAGTTACAAGCAAGGTGGCTGAGAGTTACAAAGACTACAAAATTGCAGCTTAAAGTAAGCTTCTGAATTTATAAAGCAAAGTGGCTGAGAGTTACAAAGTTGCAAGGTTGTACAAAGATTACAGAGTTGCAGAGTTTAAAAGGCAATGCAGATAAACCATCAGCAATGAAGTGACTTAGAAGACAATTGCCCCGCCGTCAGCAATGCAGTCAGCAGGAGGTTTTTGTCAGTCTAAGTTATATGTTGGCAGGACCTTGCAGTTCAGAGTATTTCTAGAAAAATCCATGAGTAATAGCATGGGCAGAGGCTTTTATGCAACAAAAGTGAGCAGTGCACCAGTTGTAAAGGGCTCTCATGAATGTATAGACCTATAAGAATTAGCCGAATTTGCTCACTTCTAGGAAGAATGAAATGAGAGCAAACCAGATTGTATTCAGCTCTTGCCTATATTGTACTGCCTATCATTATCCTACTATGGAGCCAGACTAGACCAAAACTCTGTATGACTTTACAGATAAGTGGCCACATCTTGAATTATGCTGTAGGTCAAACAGGAGGTCTCCAGAGAACATCTATACATTCCCTTTGGATAACTCAAAGAACGCCATGTTTTGTTACTGTTTAGAATTTCTTATGTGCATGTACAGATTAAAGCAACACATTTTAAACATAGTCGTGGGGTTCTGAATGCTTGGGGACTTACAACTTTCTCTTGAATGTTCTGTAGGAAGCAAGTGGAAATTGAGGAGTGCCTTGCAATGTTATCCCCAAATGACTAAAGTTGTACTTGGTAGGAAACAATGATCAGATGAGAAGCAATTATTCATAATTCAGCCTCTGATGCAAGTTCAAGAATGTGACCTTCATAATTTATCACATGACGGTCCTGCCTTACTTTGGATGGCACCATGACTTAGAGAAACAACAAAGTTGAGTTCAAGAAAAGTAGCTGATTAAACAAAGATCATTACACCAAACAAGTCAACTAAACTCTGTCATCAACAGTCTTAAGAAGTAAACTCTCTTTCTATAGGGAACACCTTTTCTTTCTGTGAACTGAAACTGAAGTTGTTTGTTCCCAAATAAAAGTGCAGATTGTATGCAATTATCACAAGTAATCCAGACTGTTTTGAACCTATGCAAGAGTCAAATTTTCAAAAGCACTTTACAATGAATAGGAAAAATGAAAATAATTTTGACAAATCTGTTCTGTACTTTTTTCTCCAAAAGTACAACGTCAGAATTTAACAGGAGAAATCATTAAACTTTTGTGTTACAATCATTTTTCAATATTCAATTTAAAATGACTTCAAAAAGTAAAATTAACTTAGAAATAATAATTTTTAGCCAGGCCAATTTGATGTAAATAAGGATAAGAGAATTGGCTGGAAAATTGTCTGGTTTCACGAACAAAAATAAATAGATTCAATTTTTTCCAATATATTATCTTTCATTTAAGCATTTTTAAAAAACTTGTTTGTTTTTAAAAAAAGTCAATGGGGAATGAACCTACTCTCATTACTACTTTGCTTCTTCTCAATGTCTTTACTCCACTTCTTTTTCTTCCAGCAGGGAATTTTAAATTTGGACCAAAAAATTTTGTTTTCACACTTCTGTGGTTTATTTTTTTTTCATGTGGCAAATTTGCTCAGGTCTCTGTAATAAAAATATTCAGGGTTATACTATAGGAAGTTTTTAAAAAATATTTAGACTATGGTGTGAAGTATGAGGGTTTGTACACCTTTTGTAACTCAACTTTTAACCAGTGATGATCAAGAAGAAATATTTGTTTGCTGCATAGTCTATCATAGCATCCTGCAGGTTTTTTTGCCCTGTTTACTGAAGCAGCTGGGATTGGACTCCGTTGGAGACAGGATATAACTAGCTGATCACTGGTCTGATCCAGTAATGTAATTCCTATTTTCCTATTGAAGGTTTGATAGTAATATCTTTTTGCAGACCAATTCTGAGGCTTCCTGATGCAATGCAATCTTCCTTTATCTCTTTTCCTTTCCTCTCAGAAATTGCCTGAGTTTCAAATCTTCTTTCCTTTTCATAGTGTTCATTGATGATACAGCATGCAGCTCACAGGAGTTTGGCTGGAGTCAGATATCATTGCATGTCTCGTCTCCATTGGTTCATCTGCTCAGTGGACTAGTTTCAATCTCTTCTCTGCTTTGTGCATACATAGCCAGTTAACAAATATTAGAGTCATGAATTGTTGTTGAATAATATATAGATCCTTTGTTTAGAGGGCTAAGAATTTTGTGATATTTCACTTTTCAGTCCATGAACTGAGTCACCTCTGCATTATGCCAATGCTGAGGGAAATTGGGTCCTCTACTATTTAAAAATCTGGCCCTAAATAACTTTAAGGTATTTTGTGTAACTGTCTGTGTGGCTTATTCCATCAGCAATAAGTTAAGATGCACCTTCTATTGATCTAAGTTTTCTGAGAAAATTGCATAAGCCTATTACTCAGATAATTCTATATTTATAGACAGACTTTCAAGAGTTCAGGTATCAGCTCCCCTAACAGAAAATAGCCATCTACCACCCAAAGGTTCATATGAGAACAATCCATAAGGATAACACCTCAGAATGTTTTGGGAGATGGTTGATACTGAACACCGTTGGAAAATCTGGCTATGTCAGTGAAGTACACAAGTGGGACATGAGCTCTTCTGAAAAATCCAGCCATTATTTCAGGGTCCTCTGTGGTATAGTCTTATATATTGAGTAAGACTTTCAAAAGTTTCCAGGTCCCATTGACATTCAGTGATAATGGAACTTGGACTCTTAAGTCACTGCAACCACGGTATCCAATGGGGCCTCACTGAGATTGCTAAAACATGGCAAACTGAGAAGGATGGGGTAGACCTGAGGTTCTCAAACTGTGGTCCATGAGGTTATTCCAGGAGGTCTGTAAGTAATGTCCATGGCCACAGACCTATCAATCATCTCCTTCCTCTCCCTCCCAGTGCTTCCTGCACACTCTTCAGCAGTGTGCAGGAGGCACTGAGAGTGACAGGAAGAAGTTGGGATAGAGTACACTTGAAGGAGGGAGGGAAAAGAAAGACCTAGGGGGAGGGGTGTAGGAGTGGAGTGGTTGAGCACTGCTGGGGAAAATTAGAAGCTGGCCTGGGCAGGGAGCGGGAGGTAGAGGGGATGGTCTGTGAAAAAAATTAAACCAAATGAGGATCTCTGAGTTGCTAAAGTTTGAGAACTGCTGGGATAGACTATCTCCAAAACTGGTAATTTATTCAAATATTAAAATTCACCAAGCCAATAACAAAACAGCTTCTAAAATGCTTGACTGGTTACCAAGAAGCCCTAAAATAATTGAGCCCTGGGATTTTACCTGGAAAGCCAATTCCAATATGGTGAAGATTACTTAAAATCTTCTTCACCCTAATTGAAGTTCTACCAATCCAAAGAGATCAAACACATTACCCACAAGGTCAATGACTATTTCAGACTTTACCAAAATGCATGCTTACAGCTGCTTCTTATTAACTAATCTAATAAGTTTTAAAAAGAAAAGAGTGATGATGATGGAAAGTTCATTATACATGCAGATTTGAATAAAGTTCTCAGGATAGTTTCATAAAGCTGTTGAGCTGAGTTGCAAAAAGGTCTTTCAGAATCAGTTCCATAAGTTACAATCCAGTAGGCAGCCTATGTGCAACATCTGTATACGTTTTTCAAAGAAAAAAAGCAAGGTAATTCAGGGTACACATGGAGACTTCAAGAATGTCATTTGAAACTTCCCCTGATAAGGTTCAAACAGACTTGAGACAAAAAAAGGATCAGATCCCAATTTTTGTAAAGCCTTTTGACAACAGGTAAAATAAAGACTAGGTGATGTACATTGTTGCTTTGTTCTGGTGTGTACAAATAGTTGCATTGATTAGCATAAGACCATTAACCATCTGAAGGTTCCTTATGGTATACTACAGACTTCAAAGAAAAGTAAAGACAATAATATAATTTTACCATATTTAATCTATTAGCTAATAATTGGCATTGATCTTTGAATTTTTAGAATATAGTAACAGACTGGAAAAGAAGTTTCCCATCTACAACTGTTAACATCTAACAAGATATAGATACACACAGGCAAATATAATTAGTATTTACTTCTAATTCTCTACAATAGAGGATTGCATTTTAAACAATCTGGCTGGACTCTTAGGCTACATCTACCCTGAACACCTTACAATGGTACAACTGTGGAGGTTCAGCAGTGCCATTGTAAGGTGCACTGTGTGGGCACTCCTCAGAGGGACAAAATAAAGCCACCTATAATGAAGGGGGGTAGCTTCATTGTCAGACTGCAGCTCCTGCTGACAAAGTGTTGTCCACACCAACACTATTTGTCACTAAAGCGTTTGGTGTTCCAGAATGTGGGGGTTTTTTCACACCCCTGACTTTTAATGACAAAAGTGCCAATGTATGCTTAGACCTAGCCAGCTAACTCTTTCTGGGTCAGTGCCTGTTACAGAGGGGCTTGAAGTATTAGCCTTTCTTTCTAAAACATGAAAAATTTAAACAACAAATAGTCTGTTTGTTTAGGTAGTACTGTCCTGAGTGTCTTTGACAATCTTTCTGAAGCCTATCACAATACATTTAGTCTAGTTTTGTATTCTGAAACAGTTAAATAAAATAACGAACAACTGGCATGGGATAGAATCTTGATTCCTTGTTAAATGACCCTCACTTGCATTTCATTTCTCAATAGCTCAACAACAACAAAATGCATACAATTCTTTAATTGGTTCATAGGCTCAGATTTCTCCCAAAGAATACCACAAAACCCAATTAATCCTTGAATATGGGATTTTGCTTTTGTATTTCTCAACTGGCTACCAAATAAGGAGGCATATAGTTCCCTACTGACTAATGGAAGAATCCTCAGCTGTTGTAAATGAAATGTGCCCTGGATTCTCTCCTTTTACTTGGAAATCAGTTTATATGACGAACTTGTGTCAAAGGCTAAGCGCTTTCTCCTTCAATTTGATCTTTGTCAAGACCTTTGAGCACAGGACTTGTTAGGTACATATTTCAATCTAATGAAACTCCTTATGGGGAGAGATGTCCCATTATAATTTTTAAAAAGATGCTGCTGACTCCTTAAAATGAATAGGTTGCATCATCTTGTGTGTGTGTGTGTGTGTGTAAAGCGTTTGGTGTTCCAGAATGTGGGGTGATGCAACATATTAATTCTAAGGAGTCAGCAGTGTCTGTTTAACGTGATAATGGGAGATCATATGTATTAGATTGAAATACATATATATTAATCAGAACTGAATCTCTTTATTTTTGCATTTGTGCATATTACAATATATATTATAAATATTCTTTTCTAAAAATGGATATAGGAATAAAGATGTATGAAATCCTAATCCTGAAGGGATTCTACACTGATGTTACTGGAATTGTTTCCCTGTGCATGAAATCTTTCAGGTTAGTCCAAGAGTAAATACCATGCACCCCTCTCTATACATGCTGGTTTATTTCCAGAAGTTGAATCAGAAAAAAAACAGGACACATATCGGATTGCTTCAGTGAAAATTTTAATCTGGAAAATGTATGAGCTTCAGGGAGAGGATTTACTTCTGCTATATCCAACTCTCTTGTTGGTTTTAGTAATTGTTTTCCAGTCATTCAGGTTATGTCCTGTGGTGTTGGAAAGAGAATGAGTGAAAACATAACCTTTCCCTCCGTGTTTGTGTGAGACTAAAAAGGAGGGAGGGGAAGGAAGAAAGGTAGCTGTCATTGCTGAAGATTATTTAAAAGCTGTAAAAGCTTTCATTTGCCTTCAAGAGTTGTGACATGTGGTTTGAGGATTTATTATCATCCTTGTTGGCTAGGATTCAAAGCATTCTTTAACAAGGAGCTTGTCCCTCACCATACTTGGAGGAATCCTTTCAGAAATTGTGGGGCATGTGGAAAGCAGACAGAATAAAAAGGGTCAGATGACATTTGTTTTTATTTGACATTAATTCAAATTAAAAATATAAATTGCATCATCTTTGACGACAAAACCATCCCTTACCTGTAAATTAAGATTATACTTTTAAAAATATGCACAGAATGTATCCCAGTATGAACAATTTGGAAACATGCAACTTCTGGTTTTGCTCATATACATCCATTGAGTCTGAATTCACACTTTCTAAAGTGATAGGCAATAAATGTAATTATTCCATTCTTTGAAAGCATGATAGGACCTTCTTTCCCCTCTGAAACCCGATCAAAACTTGTGAGGGCAAGAAAATGACCAGTAAGTGACAAGTGACCAAGTATTTGATCAAGTGACTAATGGTAAAGGGAAGGGAACTTTCTGCACATACAAATGTTGTAGAAGTAAAAGTAACTTCAACTGTGCATCTAAGTATGAAGAAAAGGTTAAAGAATATATAAAGGTTACATTTCATTTTCCCAGACATCTCTATATGTAACAATACTATGCCCACTACCTCTTTTCTACCATCCTTCACCCTCCCGAGCTGCTGCACCTATGGGAATTAACTATAAAGCCCATCTTTATGGATGCTGAAAGACACATTGATCTCAAAGTAGGCAAGGTATCAGTGAGACATGGCAAGAAGCATTTTTAATCCCTTTCTAAATTTTGTATTAGTCAGGCTGATTTAGGCTTGGGCTGAATAAATTCCTTCAATTTTAGCAGAGTTGACACAAATGTACTCTCTTCCAGTAAGTAAATACAGTAATATAGAAATGTAATCCTACAATCCTAGTTTAACTTCAGTTTATAAGGTAAGGGGCTTTCAACATTATTTTAAGATAAAATGTCCTTGATTGTCTCCTGGACAGCAAGAATTTATCACAGACTAAGGAAATGAATCTTCATCTATAAACCTACTCTTTTTTTCTGGGATGCTGCCAGGAGGGAAGAAGTAGGCCAGACACATAGCCATCATGGGAATCCTAGAAGTGTTCATTGCTCAGGCTGTAGAAGCAGGGAAGATATAAAGGCAACCAAGGAATGAACTGTCATTGAAAGTCTCTCTACTACACTACCTCTGCTTGTTAGACCTATATGCTGGACAAACAGTCAACATTGCAGTCCACAATGTTGATAGTGAAATAGCAAGGTGCATAGGAGCTGTGACAATAGACCTCTGTTTGGGTGTAACAGAGTCCCAGAAACCAGTTCAGAAGCAACTGAGAAAGCAGTAACTACAAGATGGAGTTGGTTGGGAATGTCTACCCCATTCTCCCACTAGCAAAACATTGAGAGAAACTTATTTTTGGAGGGCGGTGTCAAAAGGTAAAATGTTGGGGTTTCAATTGCTGAAAGCTCATTAACTTTCAATAAATGATGTTTTTGGAGGGACAGTAATTGTCATTGTATCAAATAGCCATTTTCTTTCCAAAAAAGATCAGGACAGAAAAATATTTGACCAGTTCTTCTGGAAGATCTTATTGCTGTCTCTCCAAAGGCAAGCAGACAAGGAGGTCTGTCACCCCTGCAGCCCACAGCCATTCTTGTAAACGGTGTGCATTCACCATACCAACCACAAAGGGTGTGGGATGCTGTTCCTTTATTCCTGTTAGGGCAGGATTGGTTCATATGCCAGGTTTTCTAGTGCTTAATTCTTGTTTTAAGTCACATGTTCTTTCTAGGGGATTTCAACTACTTTCCTTGAGGGGATTCTCCTTCAGCCTTGTCAGGAAAGATTTTGCTGGTCTACAGCCTACATTTTTTTTAAATTTTGATTTGTAAAATGTAGGCATCCCTCATTAATTTTGGGTTATACCTTATTACACTATCATGTAATTTAAAATGACAAACATTACTTGAAAAAGAACTCTGTCCTGAAATTCCTCTCACTGACTGAAGAAAAGCCTGAGAAAATGGGCCTTTCAGTGTTTAATGAAAATCAATGAAGGCTGCCTCATAAGAGCAGCAGGAGAAGCAAATTCCAGCTCCAAGCCCCTTTGCTCCCCATTAAAGCACACTGTTCCACTGCCCAAGTCTTCCAAACTGAAGAGCCCTAGCAAGAGCTTCTAAGGATGGTGAACAGGAAAGATGTGATCTTAGACATTAAAATGTAATGCCTTGAATTGCACCAAGAAAGATATTTCTAACTAGGGCTGTCAGTAGAGGACTTTTTTTTTAAATGATTCATTAAGCAAGTAACCCATCTCATTCTGCATTACCTTAAATTTCAAAGTTTTCTTCAGTAGTAGTTCCACATGGAGCACCTCAGAGCAATCAAATCTGGAAACAACGAAGGGAAGGATAATAGTAGAAAAGGTTTGCCTTAGTGTTCCATCTCACAGAAAGTAGACTACTGACTTACAAGCACCTGAAAACCTGTCTGAGCAATTCCCACAAATGTTTGTTCAGAGGATTGTTTCCTACCAGATCTGAAAAACTTGTGCAAAGAACTACAAGAAAATGAGTATCCTGTGGGATTTCACAGTGCTGAGAGTTTCTCTAGGATGCAAACTTCAACTTGGCTGTTCATCAGCAGGTATTAGCAGTGGGGCTATTGCTCTCATTGCACCAAAGTGTGAGAGAGAGGTGGTGGTGGTGGGGGGGTGTTTTGTGATGGAAAAGCCTTCGCTAAATTGGGGAACTGGGTTTCCTCAGGATGGTTCAACACAAAACTCATGGGAGCAGGCTGCTTGATCACACCATGCGGAACCTGATGTTAGTGGAGTCAAGAGGTAAATGATGATGTAAAGTGGGGGGGGGTGTCATCTGGGGACCATATAAAGGTCCAGCAAAAATTCCTGTAATCAGAATAATCTTCAGAATTATGTTCACGTTTGCCTGATGTTTTGAATTGCAGAACTAAACTGTCACCAGTCTTCTGAACTTAAGATTTCCCCCTTATCAATGCTTATTTTAAGCCTCTTGATACTTCATAGCAGATCTGTCAAACAGAGAATTCCCCCCCCCCAAAAAAAAATTAAAGGGGGAAAACTTACTGAATAGCAAATTGTTAAAGATTTACTTCTGGGTTATACATGATTCACTGATATATTTCTCTTTGACATAAATGCATCTTGTGAATATCATTATATAGCATTTCAAACTCCTCAGTGGGTGACTGTCAACACCTGCTTCTGTTCAGAACACCTGTTTTTTGTGTACAGACTTAGGAAACATCTTAAAATATGCAAGAATATTTCCCTGCAGCTTAAACATTGCATTCCATTAATAGCCATTGTCTTGTCCCATGAAATAAAACCATTTTTAAAAGGAGTAGTTTTATGTGTATCTAGATTTCCAAATCAAGCACTTGTTTCCAAATAGAAATCTTTCCATTCTGATCCCTGAGCTGAGAGAGAGCTCAGTATTGTGGTATTACAGATATGGAAAATAGTTGCTGTTTCTTTTAACAGAAAAGTTCCCATACTACAGTTAAAGATGTCAGTAACTGAAGCACTCCTTTGGGATCTGGAAGAAAGGAACAGCTGTTTTTTTCTAGAAGTAGTTGTAGATATTTTAATGAATAGATTGGTTAAATATTTGGTGCTTCTCGTCAGAGGTACAATAAAGAGCACAAAAATTGGCTGATGTAAGATAGTACATAATATATCTCAGGATGCAGGAAAATAATAGACTACGTCTACACTGGCGCGCTTTTGCGCCAAAGCTATGCAAATGAGGCT
>CM057845.1:229425018-229435674 GCA_030068395.1 Apalone spinifera | reverse complement strand
AGAAGTTTCATCCTTTTCCTCTTCCTTGTCCGACTCAAGTGAGAATGATTCTGGAGCATCAGAACGGGCAGTCCTTCTCCGTGGGGTACTGGGCGTATAGCTGATGGAATGTTTGGATAATGCACAGTCCACTTTTTCTTCTTTGACACACCTTTCCCAACTGGAGGCACAATGCAGAAGTAACAATTGCTGGTATGATCTGTTGGCTCTCTCCAAATCATTGGCACTGCAAAAGGCATAGATTTCCTTTTCTTGTTCAACCACTGGTGAAGATTTGTTGCACAAGTGTTGCAGCATATGTGTGGGGCCCACCTCTTGTCCTGATCTCCAATTTTGCAGCCAAAATAAAGGTGATAGGCTTTCTTAACCATAGTGATTATATTGCTCTTTTGTGATGCAGAAGTCACTTCACCACAAACATAGCAGAAGTTATCTGCATTGTTCACACAAGTACGAAGCATCTCTGCTCATTTTGGCTAAACAGAAATGTGTCCCTTTGCAAAATCAAACACTGACAAATAAGAGAGCACGTATGATTTCTAGAGCTGATACAGGGCAATTTGTTCAGCAGAGTGATGTAAGCTTCGTTATCCCATGACTTCTAGAAATAACATGATGCAATTCATATCATGTATGACGCACTACCAGCTTTAGATTGCATCATTCATTGTTTTGCCTAAAAAGCAAGTACTGTCCAAACCCAGTCATAGATTTATTCATAGATCCAGTCAAAGATGTATTTTAGTCATTTCTGGTTTAAATTGAGATCCCTTCCCTTTATAACTCACGTATCCTCCGCCATTCCCAAGTCAAGGGTCGTATAAACTGACCAAATAGCATATCTTGAAAACCAGAGCCAATCAACAATTTTAAGCATCATTTTCGTTCTCAGTGACCCAGAATTAGTAAAGTTTGACTACATTTATTTCAGAAGCATTTTGGCTGTAGAGCAATGTAATGGGTGGGGTGTAGAAGAGAGTTTGGGATAGAGGACTGGGGTGCAGGAGGGAGTGTGGAGTCTGAGAGGGAGTTTGTGTGAAGGGGGGGGAGTTATGAGCTGGGGCAAGGACTTGGGGTATAGAGTCTAGGATGGTGTATATGTGCAGAAGAGAATTCTGGCCTGTAGGAAGGATGCAGGAGGGGGTGCAGGGTCTGGGAGGAAGTTGTGACCTGGGAGAAGGGGGGAAAGGGGCGCAAAAAGTTTTGGTGGTGACATGGGGCAGGGGAATGAGGTGCAGGGTCAGGGAGTGGTATGTGTACAGGAAAGGATTCTGGCCTTGAGGAGAGGTATAGGAGGGGGTGCAAAATCTGGGAGGGAATTGTGACCTAAAGGAGGTGAGGAGAGGGGATACAGATGGTTTGGGTGGTGGCCCGGGGTAGGTTGTTAGTGGGAAAGTGGTGGTGGGGTGCCAGAGGCAGAGTCTGGCTGGGAGGTGCTTATCCAGGTGGCTTCTAGCCCGCACCTCTGCAGGAACCTGAGATAGGCTGCCTGCCTGTGTCTGGGCAAGCTCCTTCACGTGGCTCTTCTCCCGAACAAGGAAGGAGGGAGAGAGTGAGGAGTGGAGGGGGGAGTGAGGGAGCGAGGAGGCCTCATTCGCTGCTCCTGCCTTCAGCAAAAATTCTCTATTCCTATTGGCCAGAAATTGGCCAATGGGAGTGAGGGATTTTGCTAGGGGGCAAGGACAGCATGTAAAGATTTTTCCTCCCTGCTCAGACTACATAGCAATTAGCAGCCTGCTGTTTAAAGTGTCTGCAGTTGATTTGTAATAGGGGTGCCAGTAAGACCATGGGCTGGATCTGGCAGATTGGCAGGCCAGATCCAGCCCACTAGCTGCCTCTTGCCCACCCATGGTCTAGATACTACTTAGTCTTGGCTTGAGTGCAGTGGATAGACTAGATGACTTGTTGAGGTCTCTTCTAGTCCTACAATTTATGATTCTGTAAGTTTGAGAGGTTATTTTGAATAATTCATGTTTTTGAGGAAGATATCCCTTTATGACCACAAAGAAAGGCAAAAGTCATCAGATTAATTATTAATTACAAAATATTTGCCTTGCTATCATGACAGTGTGAATGATCTCCTCATTCACTCTTACTATTCAGATCAAATTCAGTCCAAAAGTGTGTTAATATTTGAGTTTGGTATTCAGGAATAATGGAAGCAACATTAAGCGCATGTCTACACTGCAAGCTAAAGTCAAATTAAGATACTCAACTTCAGCTATGTTAATTGTACAGTTGAAGTTAAAGTACCTTAACTGGCTTTTAGCACTGTCTACACTGCTGAAAGTTGAAGGAAGAACATTCTCCCTTTGATTTCCCTTCCCCCTCATAAAATGAGGGTCACCGGCATTGACAGGAGCACCCCTCTCAATTTGAATTAGCTGTCTTAATCTCAATGTAGCATTATCACCTTGAGATTGGGGTTTTAAAGTGTACTACTGTCTTCTGACTAACTGGAAACTTAAAACATGATAAAAACCTTCCTTTTGAAAGAATTGGGCCTATGTTTTCAGCTTTCCCTTCCTGCATGTCTGGGAGTTGATAAAATGGAAGAGAGTGTTCTGCTGGGAGCAAGGGGTGATGGCAAGGCCATCATTGGGAAGATGAGATGCTGCTGACCCAAGGAACTCTCAGGCTACGTCTACAGTGCCCTCTCCTGCACAAGAAAATATGCAAATGAGGTGAAGCAGTGAATATCACCGTGCCTCATTTGCATACTTAATGAGCCACCATTTTTGCGCAAGGGGCTTTTGCGCAAAAAGGAGCCATCTACATGGCTTCATTTTGCGCAAAATTGCCCTCTTGCACAAGAGCTGTTCTGCCACTTTTTTCAGGAAGAACGGCTCTTGCGCAAGATGGGGGTTTTGTGCAAAAAGGAACCGTGTAGACAGCTCCTTTTTGCGCAAAAGCCCCTTGCGCAAAATTGGCAGCTCATTAAGTATGCAAATGAGGTGCGGCAATATTTACCACTTTGACTCATTTTCATATTTTCTTGCACAAGAGAGGGCAGTATAGATGTAACCTCGGTAAATAAGTCAGACCTTCAGGCAAAAGCAGGTGAGGGAATTTGGTTAAATGACATGGCACAGCTAGAATACAAAGATCCCATCTGCTCTGTGAGAATGATCATACTGTTTGATAGAGAGTAACCTTTTTCATTACTCATGTTCTGGATTACCTATATCTAGAAAAAATAGCAGCAGATTTGGATGGTGGCCTAAGAGATGAAAAAGAAAGTGTGTGTGTGTGTGTGGTGGGGGAGGAAACAGCTTATGTGCAGCACTTAGGTTTATTGGCTTTTCTTCTTTCCACTTTCAGCTGTGGGGTAGGAGCATAATGAAAACTGCTAGAATTAAAAAAAACACAGGTGGTGACTCACTAAAAGCAAGTGTACAAAAAGCAACATATGCTGCAGTAGTTGTCTTGGTTCTCTTATTTACTCTGTCTTTTGAGGTTATTGAGATCTCTTTCCCCTAAAATATCAGAGTTGTTTTTAAAGGGGAATACATTTTTGAGTCTTCAGCTCAGTGCAACAGCTTCAGAGAATGGTTGCAACATCCTATTCTCAACTCCCCTTTTTCTTTTTATTTAAACAACTTAGCCAAATGTGTACACATACCATTCCCTGCTAATATCTGTTGACAGGACCCCTACATATCTGAGCATTTTAAAGGACTGGTTGGTTGGCCTGCTTTATCTTGAATCCCCTGTTACATCCTGGATAAACTTCATTGAATTAAATAGAATAAAATTTAACTTAATACCTTTTTGGTCACTGTATTAAAAATGGATATTTATGTAATGAGGTGACGTGGAACTTCTTTAGCAGACAGTCAAGTGCAATAAGAACATAAAAATGACCATACTAGGTCAGATCAAAGGTCCATCTAGCCCAGTATCCTGTCTACCGACAGTGGCCAGTGCCAAGTGCCCCGGAGGGGGTGGACCAAAGACAATGATCAAGCAATTTGTCTCCTGCCATCCTTCCCCAAACTTTGACAAACTGAAGCGAGGGGCACCATTCCTTACCCCCTGGCTAATAGCCTTTTATGGACCTAACCTCCATTAATTTATCTAGCTCTTTTTTTAAACTCAGTTATAGTCCTAGCCTTAGCAGCCTTCTCTGGCAAGAAGTTCCACAGGATGACTGTGCACTGTGTGAAGAAGAACTTTCTTTTATTAGTTTTAAACCTGCTACCCATTAATTTCATTTGGTGTCCTCTAGTTCTTCTATTTAGGGAATTAATAAATAACTTTTCTTTATTCACCCTCTCCACACCACTCATGATTTTATAGACCTCTATCCTATCCCCCCTCAGTCTCCTCTTTTCTAAACTGAAAAGTCCCAGTCTGTTTAGCCTCTCCTCATATGGGACCTGTTTCATACCCCCAATCATTTGAGTTGCTCTTTTCTGAACCTTTTCTAATGCCAAAATATCTTTTTTGAGGTGAGGCGATCACATCTGTACGCAGTACAGTAATTACTCACTTAACATGTTTTCGCGATAGCACGATTTTTGGGGGAAACATTTTTTGAACAACACGACCGTCCCTGAAATAACACGGTTTCCCCAGCTGGCTGGTCGCCGGCGGCTGCGTGGGGCTTCCCCCACCTCCCTGCAAAGTGGCAGAGGGTTTGCTGTGCCGTTCCCCGACAACCCCCTCTCGCTGAACGCCTTGGTCCCGCTCCTCCGCCCCCGCTTGCAGGCTGGCGGCTAGGTTTCCCCAGCCGGCCAGTCACCGGCTGCTGCGCAGGGCTTCCCCTGCCTCCCTTCAAAGTGGCAGAGAGTTTGCTGCTTGCCACACTGTTCCCTAGAGACGACTCCTCTCTCACCGAAAGCCTTGTTCCCTCTCTTCTGACCCAGCTTGTAGGCCGGCAGCTGGGTTTTCCCAGCTGGCCGGTCACCAGTGGCTGTGCAGGGCTTCCTCCGCCTCCCTTCAAAGTGGCAGAGGGTTCGCTGCTCCATGCGCATTCCCTGGAGACCCCCTCTCGCTGGACGCCTTACTCCCTCCTGCTCCCAACCCAGCTTGCAGGCCAGTGGCTGCGTTTTCCCATTCCCCACCACTTGAAATGCAACCCCCACCTTTTCCATTATTTTCAATGGGAAAATTAACCCCACATAACACCTTTTCACTTAACACGATCATTTTCTGAAACATATCTATTGTGTTAAATGGGGAATTACTGTATTCAAGAAGTGGGTGTACTATAGTTTTATATAGGGGCACAGATCTCTGAAAGTTATTAGGAACTTCTCACATTGTTCTGAAAAGTCCTATGATGTTGGTTTCCTAGGACGTGGGGAGGGATGAGAGAATGCAAATACCTCCCAAACCTTCCTTTTTCCCAGGCAACCTTTCAAAAATAAGCTCTGAAGAGGGAGACTCATTGTGTACTCATTACCTGTTTCAGGAAATTCCAAATCAAAGACCCCTGAACTGTACAATGTATGGATGAAACATGAGTGTGTTCTTTATGCCCCGAGGCTGTGATGGGATTTGGGATCACACAGGAAGTCCCTTGTATGGGTTGTTGAAGGATTGCTTCTGCCAGAACCCATGTTAGAGTTGGATTGATGGCTGGGAAGCTTATTAGCATTTTGACAGTTCTTTTATTGCTTTTAAATATTTTCTTTTTAGTGTTTTTACCATCAGCATAAAATAGGTTTGCACAGAGAAAACTATGTGGTAACTTAAAATATTGGCAATCACTTGTTATCAGTCTCTGGAGAGGAAGCAAGCTAGTGTGCTTGGACAGCCTGTGTCTGCTGAATATAATACAGTGAATCCAGGGATCTGTGCAGCCTGGAAATACCCTGTCAGAAGGGGAAAAAAGCCAGTTTTCCGCAGAAAGGCAGCAACAAGCAAGCTAGAAGTCTGAGAGTAGGTGTCCTAGCTGGACTACTGATTGGAAATACAGGTGCAGAAGCCTTCTATAAATCCTTTAGAGCATTATTATATCTCATTTCAGTAGCATGAGGTCGTCAGGTGCTCACAAAATCCAAAAATCACATTGCCACTTTTGGTGGCTAAATAAGGAAATATTAATGATTATTTTCAAGGATCATAAGTTTAAACATTTTTGGTTTGAGCATATTATTGCTGTTATACAAATCTCCTGTATATTTGAGAGAGTTTGTGCATCTGTCTGCCTTTGCGTCTGTCTGGCTGTGAGTCCATTTTTTTTCAAGAACTCCTCCTAAATGGTAAGCGCTAGGGCCACCAAATTTGGCATGCAGCTTCCTCTTATCCTAACTTAGAGCAAGGTCAGAATTTGGTTGTGCCAGGACAATGGGATGTGCATGGAATGCAATTGTTTCTCATCAAATGGAAAGGGAGATGTGTGATAGCCAGGATAGTTATACTCACAAATGACCAGAGGGCGCAGCAAGCATGGGAGACAGTTATGCCCCTGAATCACACAGGGGAGCAGCTGCTGGTTAGGCAGCCTGTGCAGGCCTTGTTTGACCCACACTGATCTCAGAGAGAAACCAGTGGGCGCCTCCACCATTGCCCTGAACATCTAACCCCTCCGTTGTGCACCTCACAACTCCTGCACCCTCATCCCGTGCTCTGACTCCTGCTCCCCCTATCCTGAGCTCCTCATAACCCCCCAACCCTGATTCATGCACCCCACACACCTCGAGCTCTAATGGAAGTTGGTCCAATATTTTTGGTATAGTTTGCATAACAAAATCCTTAACTGGTCTTAGGAGGAAAAATAATGCAGCTGTCCTCATACTTCAGTTTTAAGGATTTACCTTTCTCACATTTTGTGGCTTTTGTTACTATTACTTGTATTAATAAGGTCAGTACCCTCCTAGACTAGAGGCTTCAAATGAGTTTGGATCACCATTGTGATAGGGACTTTACATACACGTAGTAAAACACAGCCTGTGACCTGAAGAAGCTTATAGTCAAAATAGACAAAACAGAGACATGGTGAGAGACAGGAAGCTTTATCTCCATTTTACAGATGGGGAGCTGAACTAGAGACAGAAAATGATTTGGTCACATGGGAAGTGTGTGAAAGACCTGGGACTTGAACAGAGATCGCCTGAGACTCAGTTCAGTCTTTTAAGCACAAGACTATCGATTTGGAAGTCTTTGCTTTCTTATTCATTTCATAAGTGGCTGCATTTTCAAGTGTACTCCAGCTAAGTTACTTTGTTCAGTGTCTGAAATTCCCAGTACAGAGGAAGTTATACCCAATTGCTTTGGGGAAAAAAATACCTTATTCTATGACCCTTTATACAAAAAATAAAATTGAGAAGAATCATAGAATACTGGATCTGGAAGGGACTTCTGGGGGTCATCAAGTCCAGTCCCCTGCCCTCACAGCAGGACTAAATGACATCTAGATCATTCATGATAGTAGTCTCCCATTAATCAGTAGAGGTTGATTTATTGTTCATAAACGAGTGGCACCTATTGAGAGTGAAACAGCATCATGCTGATGTCACACAAGTTATTACTGTCATGTAATGGAACTATTGTATGCTTTATTCCAAAAGGAGGAGAATAAATGAAATGCTAGGGAGATGTTAATGACTGACTTTAAATACTCAAAGGACCCCGAAGGGAAGTTACTGCTGAATGAATTTGAAATAGTCAATTCAATGCAAGAGCCACTCCGATCTCACACATAATTTATAGTAATTAGACTTTTAATATATTATAACCAATCCAGAGCCAAGATATACTTAGAATGGGTCAATACATAGTACCCACAAAATTGCATATGTGACATGAATATAATTTATAGTAAACCTAAACATGAACATGTATAGTGTTTCCAAGATGTATAGCTTGATAACTGTGAAGTATTTGCTTATTAAACACTCTTTGCATGTTTGGACTTTTAGGCCTGTTTTTGCTCTATTGCTCCTGATTTTCATCAGTGTAAAAATAGTAATTGGCCACAATTACACTAGTTTTTCTGATCTGGATGATGTCAAGATTATGGATGTTTAGTAAATGTCCCCCTTCCTCCCATGAAAACTTCATATTTTTGGTGAAAACCCAAAATAGATTACTTTAGACACAACTTCGTATCTTTTGGAAGTTCATGCCACCATAGGAATATCTTACTGGTCAGATTACATCTCCTATTGTATACCATGACCTTTCCCCATTGGTGAGGAAAGGCAGTGTATCATAGGACTGGAATGACTTCAGTGAATTATGGGAGATGGAAACTTGAAGGGAATGCTGGCCCAGAGAGGATAATAGAGGCATGATGCACTTGTATAGCAACTCCTATGAAGCTCTGGAGTAGTATATCTAAATCTAATTATTTTGGTTTTCATAACAAAAGGAGGAGGGGGTTTCAAGAATTCTGTTGTTCAACAGAAAAATTAAAATATTCCATGCAAGCCAGGCCCTTAGGCAAGTTGGGGGAGCCCACCTCCATGAACCTGGAAAGGGTGGAGCCTGGGTGGAAGGGGCAGGGCCAGGACAATCCATGTCACCTGAAGCACATCACACCCCACCCCCAGCCCTCAGAGCTGTTCAGAGTATGCCATGCTGGACTCAGGGCAGTGATTTAAAGGGGCTCAGGCTCCACCCGCTACCACTGCCACAGTAGCACAGCTGTAGCTGAGAGCCCCGAGCCCCTTTGAATCAGCAGGAGGGCCCTGGAGCAACTCCCCTTTTTGCTCCCCTCTCCCATTCAGCGGGCCTGGTTGAAAACCATTTTTCCATCATAACACTACTTAGATTAAAAGACTTTGGCCCAGCCTTTGTCATGACCCCATTTCAGTCTTTGCTATTTGCTTTCAGCTGGGAAGGGAAGCAAGCACAATCTTGTTTCTGTTGGAATGAGTGAGACTAAAGTACTCCAACTCGAAGTGAATACTTTCACATATCTTACAAAAACCAAAGGTTAACCAAACAAAAAAGTGCATTCCTTGCAGCTTGATTCAGTCACTAATTTTAGGAATAGACATGCTATTTTGTGACTCTGACTGACTGCAATAGTTTTATAGTAAACATTGCTTGCAATGTAAATTGGAGAGAGCATATTTAGATTTACCATCTAGTAATTTTTTGTCTGTAGCCTACCAAGATGGCTAATTGATTAGGACAATCGTGTTCTCAGTACATGAACTGCTCATGGACTTTGAATGATGTATTTTAAATTTACAGACAAAAACCCAGAGAAAGCTAACTAGTCACAGGGAGCCTTTCTGAACTACAATTCAGAATAATTATAATTGTTTTCACTGGGGTGACCAACTGTTCTGTTTTTGTCACTTTAAATTCTCTGTTCTTTTTGACAACTTTAACTTTATATTTTACTGAAATTATCAAAGCTCTTACTGAAAAGTAAGGCAAACAAACAAAATCAAAATTATAACTAGTACATAATAATAATCCAGATTACCAGTGTAATGGTGTACTTGACCCACATTAGAAGTACAAACAATAGTATATAAGGACACATCTACAGTAGGCAATTATTTTGAAATAACTTAATTTGAAATAATAACTAACAAAATAACTATTTCAAAATAAGTTTATTCCCCAAGGAAAGAAGGAGTACAGATTTTGAAATAAAGGGCTTGTTAGTGTGGATTCTCCACTACTTATTTCAAAATAAGGGGGGTTATTTTGAAATAACTCCCTAGTGTATACCCGGGCTTCAGGAGATCATACTGTAGTCCTAAATAATCTTTAGTATGTTCTGTTCCAGCGGAAGAATAAATAAAATCCCATCCTTTTGGATGACTCAAAAAGAAAGTGAATACAACACTAACACACGCAGAGCAAAAATAATGTTTAGTTACATTCATGTGCTGTATATTACTGACAAAAAGATACTCATAATACTGTTATTAATGTAAGGAATCCAACCCTATCTCTCCCTCTCTGTTCCCACCCAATTCACACACAAAGATATAGGCCCCAATTCATGATTTTTTTCCAGTACCAGAGCATGCCATCATTTGACGAGATTGAACTAAAACATTGTACGTATAATGCAAACATTTTTTTTCTCCTGCTTTCAGTGCATACTATAATACAGTGAAAGTTTTGTTATCCAGCACTCAGGTAGAATGGCAGTTGCCAGTTAACTGAATATGCCAAATAACAAAGCAGCCCTTGCTGGATCTGCTCTGGGAGAGGAGGAAGCCTCCTCCCCAGGAGTAGGGCCTGGCAGCCTAACCAGTCTGTCAAATTCAGACTTTGTCAACTAGCATTGTCCCCAGCCAGTTAAGAGACTTCTGGTGAACAGAGTGCTGGACAACAAAGCTTTTACTATACCAAGTGTAAGAAGGTGTCCAGTTCAAAAGCCCTCATTTACTGTGTTAGTCTACAGGACCATAGCTTCAAATTTCCTTTTAAATATTAGTTTGGTGCAGAAGATTATAAAATCTTAACTTTAAAAATCATCCTGTTCCCTACCTCCCAGGCTGCCATTGGGCATAAGGGCACCAGTTTAGTAGTACTGCATACGGCCCCATCTGAGGGGCTAACAGAATTGCCAGGCTTTGGGGGCTGGCTCCACACTCAGGGTTGCCAGGTGTCTGGTTTTGAACCAGACAGTGTGGTATTTGAGCTTTCTGTCTGGGAAACAAATTGAGAAAATACTGGATGTATAAATGTCCAGTATTTTCTAATTAAATAAGTTTTATTATTATCATGAGTATC
>CM057845.1:229383763-229424918 GCA_030068395.1 Apalone spinifera | reverse complement strand
CCCTCCTGGCCAGCCCCGCTTCCCACCGGTTGGTTCTCCCCACCAGCCAGCCCCGCTCCCCCCAATTCCCTCCCAGCCAGCCCTGCTTACTACCAGTCCCACTTCCCTCCCGGCCGGTCCCCACCCTCATCTGAAATCAAGTGTGTCCAGTATTTTTTTGAAATCTTCTGGTAACCCTATCCACACTCCTGAAAGGGAAATGGCTTGGGTGGGAGGGGCAGGGCAGGGCTGGCCCTTCCACCCCACTAGTCAGCCCTGAGAGCTGCCTGGAATACCTCACATGGTGCTCTGGCAGTGGTTTAAAGGGCCCTGGACTCCAGATGCCACTGTTGCTATGACAGCAGTGGCAGCAGCCGGGTGCTCCAGGACCTTTTGAATTGTCAGGCTCTGGGGCAACAGCCCCCATTGTCCCTCTACCCCATCAGCAGGCTTGAGCCCCATAAATCCTAAGGACAGCTCTGTCTTTAACTCTATGGTTCTGACCTTCTTTCCTATTTATCCAGTATATTTGCTATTCTGTTATTATTCCAAAACAGTAAGTATCAATCTTGTATTTTTCAAGTTAACCACTGAAACTTTAATTTCCTGGTGTTTGTCTTTCACTTAGGGTCTTTTTTTTTTTAAATCATCACAGTGATTAAAACCTCTGTGGTATTTTATGGTTCCAAGATCAAGGTCTCAGTTTGTTGCCTTCTTTGGCTCAATAATTGACTCAGCATGTTTCTTGTTGAGTCTACATGAAGATTGGGAAAAAATAAAGTAGACCTAAAACTAGAAAAGCTAAATCATCATGCAGGGATAGGAAAATAATGTAATGGATCAAAAACTGGATAACACAGAAACAAACAGTAGAAATAAATGGTCAATCACGGCAAAAAATGAATAACAGCATGACTCAGTGTTCCATACTAGATGCAATGTTTAACATATTTATTAATAATTGGAAAAGGAGTAGGAAGAGAGCATTCAGGTAGCAAAATTTGGAGATTATTCCATTATTTAGGTGAGTCAAGTGCAGAGAGAATTGGGAAGAATTTCAGAGGGACCTAACAAAAATGAAGTTAAATGTTGGTAAAAGCGAAGTAATGCACTTTGAAGGAAAACTGAAACTACATATATGCTTTACGTGATTCTAAATTAAATATTAACTCAGGAAAGGGACCTGGCTGTCCTGTTGGTCTTTTAGACATTTTAGGAACTGTAGTGGTTCAGTTTCCTCTTTTCTTCTTTAGGTTTTTAACTCTTTTGCTCAGACTGTCATTGAAGCAAACACATAACCAAGATTCCAAATGGATTGGCCACTTTTATGGATAACTATCCACATAATTCCAACAATTATTGGAAGAGATATTAAATATCCAAATTGCAGGTATAAATCAGTGTTTATTGGGGATTAGGAGGATACAATGTGGGGGACAGGGTATGCATGATTTGCATAAAATGAGGTTGCTTATCCCTGTTTCTGAAGCATATGTTGCTAGCCAATGTCAGGCAGTGTATGAGATTAGTTGGATCACTTGTCTAATGCATTATGGCAATTTCTGTTTCTTCTTTTCCCACAAGGTCTAGTTCAGTACTTCGAGTCTCACTCATAAGATTTAAGAAAACTCTGACTTAATCCATGCTGGCTTGTTAAACATTTTAGAAATAGCACTGATTCAGCTCCAGGAGAAAACTTACTGTGGGAGAGACAACATGGATTAAAGACAGAGATCAATACCTAGTGACTAACAAGTGTGTTCATGCATTTCTGATCCTACTCTTCTTATACAATTAGACTTTTCCCTCTTCTGCTTCCCACAACTAACGTGTTTATATTCTTTTGACACAATGTAAATTCACTACTACTGCCACTGTTGCCAGTTCTTGCAGTTTTGTCAAGTGTAACAAGTAATTTGCACGTTTAAGGGCAAAGGTGCTAGAGGACCCATTAAAAACACATTACGGTCTAGTTGTTCATAAGGGAACAGGTGACTGCCTATGAGTGCCTGATTCTTATAAATGCTGGAAGAGATCAGGGAAGGGAGTTTTTGGAGAATGTTGGGGATAACTTTTTGGTACAAGTACTGAAGGATCTTACTAGGGGCCTTGCACAGCTTGACCTTCTGCTCACAAACAGGGAGGAACTAATAGGGGAAGTAGAGGTGGGTGACAACCTCGGAAGCAGTGATCATGAGATGGCAGATTTCAGGATTCTGACCAAAGGACGAAAAGAGAATAGTAAGATACACACCTTGGATTTCAGAAAAGCATCTTTGACTCCCTCAGAGACCTGATGGGCAGAATCCCCTGGGATGCTAACATGAAGGGGAAAGGAGTCCAGGAGAGCTGGCAGTAACTACTAAGAACAGGTTAGGAACTATTTAGAAAAGCTAAACGTACACAAATCCATGGGTCCAGACTTAACGCATCCGAGGGTATTGAGGGAGTTGGCAAATGTCATTGAGGAGCCTTTGGCCATTATCTTTGAAAAGTTGTGGAGCTCGGGAGAGATCCCGGATGATTAGAACAGGGCAAATGTAATGCCCATCCATAGAGGTGTTTAAGTCTCGGCTTGACAAAGCCCTGCCTGGACTGATTTAGTTGGGATTGGTCCTGCCTAGGGAAGGGGGCTGGACTTGATGACCTTCTGAGGTCTCTTCCAGCTCTATGATTCTATAAGGGAGTTGGCTTCTGTAGGAAGTCCTGGAACTTAGAGGAAGGGCAGGGGAAAAGAAAATGATCTCCCCAGCAAATGGTTTGTGGGAGTATTGGAAATGTATGCCAGAAGCAGGGAGACTTGGGAAAAGAAGATTTAAGTTTCACGCTTTTTTTTCATATCTTGCTGAAGATTTTTGGAACACCCATTATCAATATGAACTGAATGAGCGTTCTCTTCAATGGTAAATTTAGATTTCAAAGTCTGTTATTAGGCAAAGTTAAGAGAGAATAATCCATTGAACAAAGATGTCTATATATTCATAAGGTTTAAACTGGAAGCATTCACAAAGTAAATTTCCTTTTCTCAGGCTATGTCTAGACTACACTGGCCTGTTGGAAAAAGGTACCTTTTTCCAATAGTTTTTTTCGGAAGAGGTTTTTCTGGTTTACACTGGGACAAATTTCAGAAAAGCCTCCTCTTTTGAAGAGCCCTTTATCCTTGTGGAAGGAGGAAGACCAGGCTTCTGAAAGAGCACGTCTGCTCTTCCGCAAAAAAAGTGGAAGAGCAGACATATTCCCTGGACACAGCAGAGTCTTTCTGGGCTAACATTGGTATCCCAGAAAAACCCCATAGTGTAGACATAGCCACATTCTGACATTTATTTCAGTTTTATTCATAAATAGCCATATTCTCAGGAACTAAACATTCCTGAGAAATTAAAATTCACTAAATCGTTGGGTAAAATTTTGAGATGCACTTACATGATTTAGGAGCATGAGTGCCATTGAAAGCCAATGGCATCTTAGACTACTAAGTCATTTACAAACCTTCACAGATTTTGCCCACTTTTAACAGCTAGCAATATTAAAATATTTAGAATTGTCTTTGGAGGTTTTTGTGATATGAAAATAGGCCCTCCAAGACTGAACGGAACTGGTCAGACTCATTAAGGACCTTTTCTTTTTAATTTTGTGACTCCTAGAAGCTAGATAATTTCCATACATCTAAAAACATTTCTGAACCACACAAAGAAATATATCCTTTTGTCCTTCCCTCCACTAGTTAAGTCCTAGAGTGAAGCCTGCCAAAGTCCAGCATGCTGGTTTTTGTTGTTTGGTTGGTTGTGGGGTTTTTGTTTTTGTTTTTGTTTTTTGGTGGATTCCATCTACACTACAGCCGAGAGGCATGATCCCTTGCATGGGTAGGCACTTGAGAGCTACCACACTAAAAACAGCTCTGTGAATGTCGTTGCATAGGTGTCCGCTCTGGTTAGCCACCTGAGCTCAGACCCACGTGGATTTTCCAGTGCTACAACATCCACACTGGTAGTTTTAATTATAGAATCGTAAAATACTAGAACTGGAAGGGACCTCAAGAGGTCATCAAGTCCAGTCCCCTGCCCATACATTAGGACCCAAGCACTGTCTAGATCACCTCTGATAGATGTCCCCCCAACCTACTCTTAAATATTTATGGTGATGGAGATTCCACAACCTCTGTAGGCAATTTATTCCAGTGTTTAACCATTCTGATAGTTAGGGAGTTTTTTCCTAAACCTCCCTTGCTGCAATTTAAGCCCATTGCTTCTTGTTCTATCATCAGAGGCCAAGAAGAACATTTTTTTCTCCCTCCTCTTTGAAATATCCTTTTAGATACTTGAAGACTTCTATCATGTCCCTCTTTGTCTTTTATTTTCTAAACTAAACAAGCCCAATTCTTTTGGTCTTCCCTCATAAGTCATGTTTTCTAAACCATTAATGCATGAGTTTGAGCTGTCTATTCAGGCTGGAGTTGTACCTCAGTCTATTCAGGCTGGAGTTGTACCTCAGTCTATTCAGTCTATTCAGGCTGGAGTTGTACCTCCCAGCTGCAGTGTAGAGACTCTTTTACTACCCCACCACTGTATAAGAGCTTAGGTGCCTATTCCAGAATCTGTGGATTCCGCTGAGTGGTTAAGTTCCTAAAAATGTTGCAATGCCTAAGGCCAGAGCTACAAAGGAATTTAGGCACTGTTATACTGACATTATAACACCTGACTTTTAGGTGCCGAGAACAATATGGTTATCCACAGACCCTGGAGTAGGTGCTTTAGGGTCTTAATACAATGCAGGGGAAGAGATAGGCATCTACAAATGGGATCTACAAAAAACAGCACACTTGACCAGAAAGCCACCTGGAGGAGCTGGAGAAGAAGGCGATGGTGCTCACCTTTATAACTCTTTCTTTATGTTCTCACTGAGGATATTGTAGACCTAGGTTCATTTTCTCTAGCTCATACCTGAGGAGAAGAAAAGAAGGAGACCCCTGTGTAAGTCCCCTCATCTTAGTGCTTAACCATTGAGCTATTAGATATTTTGATGTGAAGCTCCTTCTGTCTTTCCTGTTGAAACTGTTCCATTTTGGATAGTTTCTTAGTCATTGGGCCAAAGAGACAGTGATTGTATCGCCTAGTGGTGAGGCCACTTACCTGGGTGTTAAGAGACCCAGGATACAGTGCCCCCAGCTCCAGTGACTATGTAATTAGTGACTGTTGAATTTCTGGTGGAATAATTAGTTTTCTAGTGGAATAAATGCTGCACAGATCTTGAATAGGATCCAGTATAGCAGGTGACCTCTGGGTGTGCCTACTGAATCAAGTTGCATGGCTGAGAGAGTCAGAGTTACATTGCTCTACTTCTGACTTGTATATTGCACTAGAATTTAGGCAGGGGACAGGTATTCAGATACTCAGAGTGAGGCAACTGTGTGTGTGCGTGTGTGTGCATGTGCATGCCCAAAGACAGAAACTTATCACTTATAGCAATCTAGGGAATTTTTATAATCAAAATATAGGTACTGAGTGTATTTATATGCCTACAGTTTTAGGTGGCAGTCAAAGGAGAGCTGTGTGGATTGCAGTAGAGTCTCTGCTCCCTAGAAACCAAGCTCACATAAAGAGTCTCAAATTGAGACCTAGTAGTTCAAATTATATTCCCCTAGGTTATTATTAGTCTGTATTTGTACAAGTTGAATTTCTTTTATTAGCAGTAGTACTTAGCCATGTTTTTACTCTCTCTCTCTCTCTTGGTCCCTAAGTATTTCTTTCTCTCACTCTCTCTCGGCTTTTATATTTCCCAGTTTAGTATTATCAAATGTTTAATAATTTGGGAGAGGACTTAGATGGCACTTAACTGTGACTCCTGAAGTGCCTCCATTACATACTACTTTTAAGCTTAGTATATTGCCCGAATCAGTACCTTATTATTATTGAATATTAGAGTCCAAGGCTGTAGAAAATGTTGGTTGAGTTGGGGAAAAAGTCATGGAGATCTTTTGGGGAGGCCAGGGTTCAGTGACATAACTCAGAATTGGCTGGGGTTATTAACTTCCTAGAAATCCAGTCTGGAGCAGTTGTAAATGGGAAGAATAGGGCTGCTCAGAGTAGACTATCAATGAGGAAAAGACTGCCAATGAATTGTGGAAAGTTATTTTTTTAATAGATTCTGGTGAGGTTTTTTTTCTCCTGTAGTAGGAACAGACTGTAAAGGTCTGATTTTTAAAGTCTGTTCTGTTTCTCTCTGGCTTCAGGAGAGACTCTACAGGCTTTGTTCCATCAACTTTTGTTTACTGTGCTTGCTTTTTTGTTTCTGCCTGTTGGAGGGCTCAGAAAAAGACAGTACATTTTTCATTCCACAAGTATTTTGGTTTATTTTTCTCAAATATTGTGGATCCAGGAAATAAGGTAGTATAACACTGCTAAAACAGCTACAAAGAAGGATCTTTCAAAAGCTGAAATCAAGTGGACTTTTCACATGCTTAAATTTCAGCATGTGCTGAAGCATTCTGCTGTATTGGAGTCTACCTGAAAAATCTTGTTGGCAAAATGTCATTGGGATAACAGATATGGATACCAAAGCAAATTGAGTTTTGTTTAAGCAAATATTCATGAATGCAATTTTGTGATACATCTCCATATCTAATTATTTAGATAGAAAAATATAAATACCATTAACAATTGATATGAAAACTACTCAATTTCTGAGTATGCTTTACTGCTTCATGTGCTAGTGCAATGGCTACTGAAATTCCTATTAACAACCTAAAGCAAAGAAAATGTTAGCAATTAAGCAGAATGTATCATTTGAATGCTGCTTTTAAAAATGAAGTTACTTTTCCCTTTCACAGCACTGCTTCAGTCATATATTGTCTATCACTAACCTGAAGTGGGATTGTGGAAGTAAGACTTAGATCAGGCTAGATAGTCATTTGTAAATGACTACTCCATTCCTGGCTTGCTTAAGGGGAAAGTCAGGGATGAGCCAGTGGATTGCTGATCTCAGCAGAAAAGTTATTAAATACTTCCGATTATAAATCGGGAGATTTAAGCACATTCATCCTTTAAAACATTTATGGAAGACCCACATTAGTTATCTGCTTGATAGCTACCCTAAAATGAAGCACCTGTTGGTTTCTATAGGTTAAGTGTCAAATAAAAGAAACAGTAGGGTACTCTACAAGTAAAAGTTCCTTCAAAGCTTTATGAATATTACTGGACTAGAAGAGAAATGTAGGGTAGCACTTGCTATAATTAGGGGCACAGAATGATTTCCATTAGAATCCTATTTTCACAGATAGAGCTTTTATGAAACATTCAATTTTACCTGAAAATTTAACATTTAGCTGCCCTTTTTGTTTTTGTGTGGGTCTTTCACAGAGGGAGAAAAAACACCCCACCACACACAGGAACTTGATTATAAATCTACAGAAATTGCAAGTGCAGAATTAAGAGTAGGTGTGGTAGCTGAAGTTACTTTTTTCTCTTTATTTTTAATTTAGATTTCAAATTGTGTGCTTGTATCAGAATATTTAAAATGCTTTTAAAAAAGAGATTCACAAAAGTTCCAGCAGGAATTCCTAACCATGCAGTTTCTTCCAGTCTTAATGTTTGAATGCATGTATCCAAATGTTTATAGGACCAATAACTCATTCATCTCAGTGAATATTAATTTAATAGTCTAAATAGTAGTCCACAAAAAAATCTTAGAATTGTAGGGCTGGAAGGGATGTCGAGAGGTCTTTTAGTCCAGCATCCTGCCTGCAAACAGTGGCCAATACCAGCCAGGTGCCCCAGACAGAATGAACAGAACAGATAATCAAGCGGCCCATCATCTGTTGCCTATTCCCAACTTCTCTCAAACACAAGCTACTATCACCATCCCTATCCACGATCAAGTAATACATCATTTGATTGTTAATTGGTGACTAAAACACGAGTATTGACAAGCAGGAAAAAAAACAGTATCCTGATGAGAAATCATTCCTAGTTTAACTCTGTAATAGATACTGTAATTATTTTGTGTGCTGGTTGCTTTTTCTGCCTCAAACTGAACAGGCTTTTTTTTTTGTTTTGATTTGTTTTGTTATGTGACATTTGTGTTTGATCCCGTGGGAGAAGATAATAGAGTTGTGGGATTGAAATGACTTCTGTTGTAGCTAGCCGCATATTATAAATAGACTAATAGAATCAGAATTGAATCCCTAAAAGGATATCTTCCTCATGCATCAAAAGTCAGATTTTAATGATTGAATCTGGGGAGAAAAGCCTTTGGATCAAAAGATACGAATTTATAGACATTGTTAAAACCTTGGTTGTGGTTAAGCAAAAGATGGCAACAGATGTTAACTGAAAGAGTTAGCGACTAGTTGCAGAGAATTAACATTAAGACAATCCCTAGCCCATGGATCACTACTGCTATTGGCTATCAGTACTGATATACAACACTACCCCTTCCATTTCTGTTTGAAGCTATTGGCTCATGTTACATCCTGCCCCAGATTTTTTAAGCAGTACACTCAGTTCTAAACTCATAAGAGAAAAGCCGAGCTACTTTCTTAAAGTAGTCACCATAACGCTTTATAGTTGAATTACTTTAGTTTTCAAAAAACAACAGACCTAGCTATATATCTATATAATTTAGTTACTAAACTCGTGTTTTAGTCACCATATATATACACAAATAAAAAGTGCATAAGCACATATTTTAATATTATTTGTTGGAGAAAAAATAGGAGAAAAGATAAAAGAAAACAAACAAAATTTTTACCTAATTAATTTCCTGACACTTTTAGGTATTGATATATAATATCAAATAGGTAGAAATAGTCCATATCTTAATTTTCATTCTTTCTTGTGTTGCATTTTGTATTCAAGTCCTATTAGGGAAATATATTGCTAATGATGTGGTATTATAATCTTTTATTAGCACTTCTAGAAATAAAATTCCATTTTTGTTCCAACCGTCCTTCACCTGCATTTAAAATAGAAATGTGCCTACATCTCAGAAACATCCTGTTACTATCACACATTTGAACAGGGAGTAAGTTATGTGTGCAGCTTAGATGTGTGTAACCCCCTTTTTCCTCCGTGGGTTACTTGGGAGTAGGTCACACTCACAGGTGTGCCTGGGCGCCTGATGTTTTTAACATAAAAGGAGATCCTGAGTACCCCAGTGGTGATGTTGTTTAGTTGGGGAAACCCTATCCATCCCCTTGTTGCTGTCCCTTGCTCATAAAAAACATATAAGGGTGGTGCCTCCACCTGGCTGGCCCTATAACACACTTACTGGTGTGCCTTGGGAACCTCCAGGAATAAACTTATTCCAACAATAAACTGGATCTAACTCCAGAACAACAATTACAAATTATAAATAATATACATCTAATAGACTGCATTAGAATGAACAACCTTTATTTAACTTAAAGAAACAGGATTTAACAAATTAACAGTGAATAACATCAATTAACAAAGTACACAGAAGTAAAAGGAACTTATTATCTAGCTGCCATTTGCACTGCCAATATTTATCCCCCAGAGTGAGCACACCCCTGGACTTAGAGTCTCAGACTCTTGCTTGCGTGGGGGTGCTTAAAGAACTGCAGCTGTAATGGAGATTCTCTGTAGGTAGCATATATGTGGGTCCAAGCTATGCAGCAGCTCTGGTTCACTGGGTTGGCCTCTCTTTGAACCCAGAGTTAGTCTGTATCTCTGAGGTCTGTCCCAGGCAGCATTTTCCCAAAGATACCCAGTTACTCACAGTCTCCTTCTGTGTGCTGGATGCAGAATAGCTTCTAGCCAAAGGGCCTCCCCTCTAGGGCAATCTGAAGCAGCCTGCTAGATCCCAGCTCCAAAGGCTTGCTGTCCTAGTCTGTAACTGCAACATAACAGCTCCTGAACTGGATCAAACTCCTCCACAGCAGCCTGGCTCCCTTTCTGCTCCAAAAAAAAAAAAAAAAGAGAGGGAAGAGTCCACAGACTGCTGAGTCTTCTTCCACACATGTGGAGAGACTCAGATCTCCCAAACAAAAGTCACTTCCTTCCTGGTTTCCTCCAGGGCTCATGGGAATTGTAGTCTCTGGGGCTAGATTGCAGTTCACAGGATCTTCCCAGAGAATAAGCAGAGGCACCTTTAGTAAGGGGACTATATGGGTATTGAGAGAGTATCCAGATGCTCATTTTAAAAAAAAGAAGGGGTATTTGACAGATAATTGAAATTAAACAGCAACTGAGTTTTTGGAGAAGAGATTGTTCATGAAATATTTCAAGCAAACAGTATATAGAATAAAAAAGAAATCCGAAAGCTAAAAAGGTATGTGTAGTAGTTTCCAAATGGACTATTCCAATTAGAATAAATCATTCAGGTAACAGAAGTTGTCTTCAACATCCATGGGGACTTTGTGAATGTATCATTGACTATATACAACAGTCTATACATGATTTTTAGCTGGAATTCCATAAAATGACTTTCAAATTCAACTTCCTTACAACTCTGATAATATACCATGAGTTTGTTTTTTTTTGTTTTTTTTTTTTTTGCCTACCTGTAATTCAAAGTCTCATATATGCTCAATTTAAAATCTAGGACTTAACTAGATTGCTCTAGATGGACACATGCTCCATATGTCTTGCCAGGAATACCTATCCTATGGAATACCAGTCCTTTCACTTCTGAAGTACAATTTCTGTTTGGCTATTCTGTCAAATACTATTAAGAATTAGCTCCTCAAGGAAGCTTCATCTTTTTTCAGTTAAAATGCACTAAGAAGTGCTGATTCTACTATTTAAAAAAATATTTCCATTATATAATCCTCTATTTTTTAGCTTGCGCCTGGGCGCTCCCTGAGCTAAGAATTTTGCTGTTTATAAAGTGTGGTAACAAGTTCCATCATAAAGTTATAATGAAAATAATGTTTCTTTTGCTTCCATTGCAGTGATCAGAACCCAACATGAATGCAAAAGCTCTTGGGTGCTATTTTGTTTAAAATGAAAAGTAAATAATGCTCTTTTGCCACCCATAGAAAACAAGTTGAACCTTTCTAGTCTGGCACCCTTTGGACCTGACTGATCATGAACCAGAGAATTTGCCAAAATACGAGGGGTCAATATTGTCAGCAGCATTACCTACATTTGCACTGCTTCCTGGGCTCTTAGAAGACATTTAGGGATAAATTAGGCTACTTCTAGGTTGCAGGCTTCTTTTGGAAGAAGCTTTTCCGGACGAGATCTTCCGAAAAAAATTCTTCCGAAAGAGAGTGTCCACACTGCAAAAGCGCACAGAAAAAGCGATCGGCTTTTTCAAAAGATAGCACCCACACTGAATGGACACTCTCTCACATGTAAGCTGTGATTACTATGGATGGAGTGGCCACCAGGGCACCTGTGCTTTTTCCTCATTCCTCTTCTTTCGAAAGAACTCCCTCTTCCCTGTCCACACATGCCTTTTTTCTCATAGAATGAGAATTACCAATGTCAGAAAAACTCCTCTGTTCTTTCAATTTTCTTTCGGACGAACATGATTGCAGTGTAGATGTAATTGAAGTTTTTTTTTGATAAACGGCTGTTTTTTACATACCCTTAGTGCTAAATAACTGCACAGAACACTGAGAGCCAGGATTGGTGGCTGTAAACAAACTTCATGGGACTGTAGGAAACTCGAGCATGACTATAAGTGGATATCCATCTAACTAAAATCAAAACACGGATGTTGCCAGACCAGAGAGTGCTGGACTGGCAAGGTTCAACCTGTACTTTTGTTATTTTACTTCGTCCATAAAGATTAACAGATCAAATAAACCATTGGGTTGGGATGGTGTAGTGATGGCATTTGTTAGATTTTCTGAATCTAATGCAATCTGATAAAGATTGTTGATCAGCAGAGGGCAAAACCGAACAGGGATCTCCCATATCCAGAGTGATTATATAACCACAGGGCTGAAGCTTACAAAAGGAAGCTTTCATTTCTTCTGCTCCCGTCCCCAACTGTTCTGTGTCCAGGGAGCTGGGGTGTGGGGAGAAATCTAGATCTTAGGCATTAGAGGAATACTCACACACCTGCCTAAAGGCTGCAGGGATTTTCACTCTGCTGAGTGAGTTTAGGTGCCTAGAGTGGTAGGCAGAAGCTGAGCAGATGTATTGTGGATTGTGTGGTACCTACATCTCTTTGTGGGTCTGGGCACTAGTGTTTATACGTGCAATTAGACAGAGAAATCTGGGATACAGGATTTCTGAGGCAGACCTCAAGATGATTTAAAAACAGCAAATTAGGCATAATTAGGGGTAGGCTAACAACAAAATCCAATGGTTTAACTTCATGTCACAGCACAAACAAAAGGTAATAAGTTCTCCTTATATTTCTCTAATGATATTGCAGTTGGTATATTACATTTAGTTCTGGGCTCTTCACTTCCAGAAAGATATTGAGAAATTGGAGAGAATTCAGGAAAGAGTAAGACAAATGGAGTTGAAGAGACTGACTTATGAGGAAAGATTAAAAGCTAAATATTTATCATTTGACTAAGCAATGACTAATAAGGAGATAAATCTACAAATGTTGAAGGATATTAATGCCAAAGAAGGAAAGGAATAATTTAAGGTGCTACAAGGACTGTGACAGAGATCAGTATGATGAAGCTAATTAAGGGGAAATTTAAGCTGAATATCCAGGAAAATAATTCTGACAGTAAGACTTATTAGATTGTGAATAGCTCAAAATTCATCCTGTATCACCAAAAATATTTAAAACTTCATGGAGAAAATCAGTTGCAAATACATCTCAAAAGCGAATCCTGCAGTAGTAGAGGGTAGAGCTGATGATTTAGTAGAACCACATAAATTAATGGGAGTGGATTATCATTTAGTCCTTGAAAGGGAGGGAGAAGAAACTTTTTTTTTTTCAGTTGAAAAAAAACTGAAAAAAAAAGCTCACTGCTTTGGATTTCCCTCCCCCTTCATGTACACAAATAGTAGCTTGTTTCAGGGCTAAGCTCAGTTTTTCTTTGTAGACACTGTACAGTGTTTCCCCAAATCAGCAAAATATTTAAGCACATCATGAAGTTAAGCACATGTCCATATTCCATCAAGAGTGTTTCCTTTATAAGAGAGTTGCTTTGGACTTGGTATTTCTGTGATATGCCTTGATAGCTTTGCTCATGGCAGCCAAACTGAAATATGCAGACTGACCTAGAATAAGTATTTTTTCATCAAGACTTTTCATTTTCTCCAGTTGCTCAGAGTGCTTGTATAGTATCTTTAACCTAGTGCATAATGATGATCCTTTAAAAACCATTTGGAACAGAACGAGCTGCGTGAATGAGACCTCATCAGGAAATCTAAACCACACCTTGCATTGTATCACCATGCTGCAGTTCTTGTATATACTACAGTATTATTATTCATGTAATTTATTCCAAAATTCCACCAAAGTACAGAATAATTTATTATAATTGAGTTGAAGAAAAAATAACTGGTACCTCAATAGAGAACGTTGAATACCCTTCTATGTAGAACAATTTGACTGGCTATCTATCTATAAACTCCCCTTTTATGTTTAAGTATTGAAGACTTTTGCATTAAAAATCTGTTGCTAAGACTTAATCTTCTTTATTTCCCAACTAAATTCATAATCCTTTGTTTGTGATATTGTAATTATTTTCACAGCAATCTGTTTGATGTTACCAACCCAGGATTAAGAGTTCAGGTAGAGAATAAACAGCAGGAACAAATGAATTCTTGGAAACAAAGATCTTGCTTTTATGTAAATATCATTGGTAATGAATAGATAAATACAGTATTAAAGCCAAATTTAAAACATTCTATTTAGAGACAAAGTTTTCCTTGAAGCATTAGCTGCTTTTTCAATCAGCAATCATATTCTTTTTCTATATTGCTATGTAAATATCTTTAGCAATAGAGAATGAGGGAAAAGAAATTCGGAATATACATGTGTATCCAACTACTGATTGATCAACAGACTGGTAATACTGTAAACAGCATTGTTTCAAATACATTTCTAAAATATTAGGAAACAGAAACACAGCAGTTCCTGTCATACATTACTGCTGCTCCTATAGTTGCAAATTATTTAATCCAAGATGATTTACTCTCAAAGGGTATGTCACTAGCCCCCTACTTCAAACTCTGGAGGTTAATGTAGCCATTCAAAGTTGCAAATGAAGCCCTGGATTTAAATATCCCGGGCTTTATTTGCATCTTCCCGTCTGGGTGCCATTTTTAAATCCCCCTAGTCCAAACTAACTGCTCACGGCTACACGTGGCAGTCAAACATTAACTTGAATGAAGTCCTTAGTTCGAGTTAACTGTTACACCTCGTGTAACTGATGGACAATGATATGGACAATTCACAAATAAGTGAATTTTCATGATATCTTTTCAGAGTTCACAAATAAAAATCCCTCTGCACACTCATCACTTTTAGTCAAGACCCATAAAATGGTCAATGCTAAAGGAATTTCTTTCATAAAGTTATGAGTAGTGGGAATTAAAATGCTAAGGTTGACATGCAATTTTCTATACCATTCACTGTAAGTGAATGTTTGTACGAGCTACATTGATGTTTAAGCAGTCAGCAGGAGGCACTGTTGTAGCTACAAACAGCCTGTCCTTTTTCTGACTCTGGAGTAACATTCCTGGGTCATATTTATCTCGTACTTAAAAAACTTTGTTCGGGTAGATAGCAGATATTTCACTTGGTAACATGGAATAACAGCACTGTATTACTAAGTCAGTATTTAATACATGTGAAATAAGATGAAAAAATTAAGATCCCATTTAGAAAATAAAAAATAAGTGGTTTTGATCTTTAAAGTGTTCTCAATACTGTTCTGAAGCGAGGACAGGGCGTGTTTAGGGAATGGAGTGGAATGGGGCAGGAAGAAGCAGGGCAGGGGTGGATTCTTGCGGGAATGGAAGGCGTTCAGTGAGGGTAGCACCTGGGACAGGATGGGTATTGAGCACCCTCCAGATAGAGCCTCTATCTTCATCCAATAATTCTTCCATCAAGCAGTAACTTCTAAATGAGTAAGACAGCAGTTCTCAACATGTGGATCAGGACTCCTAAGTGGGTTGTGACCCACTTTTCATAGCATGCTAGGGTTAGTGTTACACTTGCTGGGACCTGGGGCTGAAGCCCTTGGGCTTTAGTTTTGTCCTCCCCTGTTTTGTGCAGGCTCAGGGTTTGTTTCCATCTCCTGGGGTCATGTAGTAATTTTTGTTCTCAAAAGGGTTTCATGGGGCACTGAAGTTTTTGAGAACTGCCGAATTAGAGTTTTTAGAAAGACATCCATATTTGATTTAAAGTTTTAGTGATGGAGAATGCACTACATCCCCACATAAACTGTTATGGTGATTAATTGCCTCTCTCAAAAATGTTGCCCTAGTTCCTGCTTAAATTAGTCTAGCTTCAGATTTGTGGGATCTTGTTATGCCTTTGTGTCCTTAAAAAAAAAAAAAAAAAAAAAAAGCTCAGAGATGCTCACATGCTGTAGTGTTGGTCAGTAATACAACACTCTAAAATAAACCCCTTTCTGCTCCTAGCAATCTTCACTCCAGGTATCGATTCACCATAATCAAGTTACTTTTCAACCTTTTTTGGGGTATAAATTAAGTAGACAGAGCTTCTTTAGTTTCTCAGCATAAAACATGTCTTCCAGATCTAGAATCACTTCTTGTAATTCTTTTTTTGAACCTTTTTGCATTTGGCCTTAATCTCTCTGTGCCTCATTTGCAAAATGAGAATAATAATAATAATACCTGCTTATCTCACAGGTGCGTTGCAAAGATAAATTCATTAATGTTTGTGAGGAACACAGATGTTATGGTGATGAGTGCTATACACACTATCTCACGAGGAAATTAATTATGTATTCAGCAGAGGCACTGAATGGTGTGCAGTACACAAGGTGTGAGGCCAAACATTTAATGATTAGGATGAAGAGAAACATTGAACAGCTGTCCCATTCCTTAGCAGTGTCCATTCTGTGTACTAAAGAAGGTAGGAATACTGTTGAAAAAATAGCATGTGATCTGTACCATATCACTGTGTACATTCACATGGAGGCTGTGAATTAAGGCTTCATTGGCAATCTTAATATTTGCACTTCCTAATTTCTGAGGCTATATCTAGACTGCAGGCTTCTTTCGGAAGACCCTTTTTTTTTTTTTTTTTTTTTTTTTTTTTTTTGAAAAGAGCATCCACACACAAAAAGTGCATTGAAAAAGTGATCTGCTTTTTAAAAAGATAGTGTACATCAGTGTGGACACGATCTCTCATTTGAGCTGTGATTACTATGGATGGAGGGGCCACCAAGGCACTTGTGCTTTTCCTTCTTTCCTCTTCTTTCGAAAGAAATCCCTCTTCCCCATCCACACGTGCCTTTCTCCGAAAGAGCTGTTTTGGAAAAAGTCTTCTTTCTCATAGAAAGAGGATTACCAATGTTGGAAAAACCCCTCTGTTCTTTCGATTTACTTTCAGAAGAACACGATTACAGTGTGGACGTAACTTAGGTTTTGTCAGAAAAACATCCCTTTTTCCAACAAAACTCTGTAGTATAGTCATACCCTGAGTTCTTGACTTTGTAGCCTTAATATTCTTTTTATTTTAAATGTAACCAGCTTATAGAAATCACATAACTTGCAGCAGTTGCTGTTCAAAATGTTACAAAAATAGCAGATAAGAAAAGGTATGATCTTAAGGTGCATGGATAGGAAAAAAGATGTTACCTTTAGTGGCAGTGGGCCTCATTTTCAAAACTGAAGAGTCAATGAGGGGAATTACTATTGCACCAACAGCCAAGTGTCAAACATCTCAGATAAGCAGACAGACAGAGAGGCTTGTCAAAACAAAAGTGAGTTGGGTGTAGGGAATAATTAGATTGAAGATAAGCAGACTGGTTAACAGTGCCTTACATATTTTTTACACTAAAACTGAATTTTTTGCATAATTCAGTTGCAGAGATAAATGGTTATTGCTACAGTGTGGATTTTTGATGCTGATGACCAGTGCATTTATAATATACACAATAAAACATATGAAATCGTGTCTATCGCTATTGAGCTTGGAAAGAATTTTAAAAGTCCTGTTTGATCACAGCTAAGAGAGCTGGTCTTTTTGCTCCAGTTAGCGGAGGCTTGTTCTTTAATACTGAAGGTAACACTTAATTAATGCCATGGCACTGATGATGCTCGGGCTCCAGGAATATTCCTGGCTCAGGGCCTGGCTCAGCAAAGTTCAGGACCAGGTATCTTCCTCTCCCCCCTCACCCCTCCAACCCCGCTTCCCACTCCTGGGCAATTTAAAAGACTCCCAGGGACCCCATGACCAACAAAGCAATGGGGCTATTGTGGCTTCTGGCTACTTGCTCTGCACAGCTTCCAACAGGTCTCTGTGGCCCTGGAGAGAAGAGATGTCTGTGTCTTGCCCCCACCCAGGAACAACTGACAGAGGAGAGTGCTCTAGGTAAGTACCCCCCTTGTCCCCATGCCCCTCTGCACTGCACTCCTTCCCCTCACCACCTCTTGCTATGTAGCTTGCATGCAAAATAACTTAATTTTGAACAGAATGTCACAAACCTTACTAAAATCGCCCATCCCCAGACTTCCGAGCAAATTGATTCTTGGAATTCATTCTTTGCTGTGATGTTTTGTCCAATGCAAATATTAAAATAACTGACCAGAGATAGTGTGATAGCGATCTCATAGATTTGAACTGAATATTTCAAACACTTTGAAATATGTTTTAAAGTGTAAAGATGATTGTAGATATGCATTTTTTTAAATCATAGCCAAATGGCTGCAAGTCATTGTAGGTTCCAATGCTTTGCATATAAGCTACCATACTACCATAGATCACAGCCCCCTATTGTACACAGACCAAACATCTACATGTCTAGCTGCATCTAGGTACAGCACACGACTGTAATATTTTCCCACTAGTACAATAAAATGAAGAATAAGTAACAAAATGCCACTAAAATATCCTGGAAAGATCACATGCTTATTCACAGACCCTTTTATCAACAGATCTATTTAAAATCATAATTGTCACCATGAATTCTGCCTTTTGGTTTTAGGTACATTTTGGGGAAAAGATTTAAAGCTGATTATTCTGTACATTTTAGACAAGTAAAAGACATGCAAATGCTTGTTGTGTGAGGAAAAATCCCCTCAACTATTCATGAAATTCCTGCAATTCCATTTTTATTTGACTTGCAAATTGCCTACTTTGTTCATTTTCTTTGGTTTTCATAATAGTTACTACAGTGTAGATTGCTTTCCAGTTCTAGAGAGGTTTTGCAGATGATACAGCCACAGATTTTTTTTGTTTGAATCATAAATTGAATTCCTTTCATAGAAATGCTATTTACATTTTGTATCTAGCACTCTTTTGTAATATACCAAGTTACTTGGAAGCTATGCTGCTTTTGGCTTTCTCATCTCTGTGAATGTTCAAATATAAATGTCACACTCCATTAGTCTTCACTTTGAATTACTTTGGGATTACTTCATATTTTGCTCATCTTCACAAATAACTTTATTATGAAAGGAAATTAAATGGAGCTAAAGCTAAAGCAATGATGGACAACCTCAGCTAGCGAGTGGTCCTCCTGCTTTTCAGTGGGCTGCAAGTGTCCGGTTTTGAATTGGACAGTCCAGTATTTGAGCTTTCTCTTCAGGAAACAAATTGAGAAAATATAAATGTCCGGTATTTTCTAAATAAGATGTAATGTAGATTGTGATGTAGCGTCCAGTATTTTTGTTGAAACCATTCCGGCAACCCTAGGCCTGCAAGACTGTTGTTACCATGATGCTCTCCTGATTAGGGTAGTTTTCCTAACTGCACTTGTTCACCTAGTATTTGTGAGCTGTGCCGATTTGAACCACAGCAGTGCTTTGATTGGATCAGAGGGAATGAATGGCTCTCACAGTTTATGTAGTGTGCAATCAGCGCACATCTCACTTCATGTGCCCTTGCATTATGTACGTGTAACAATATATTTTCCCTCTTATTTTGTATTTTGTATTTTATTTTGTAGCAGTGCTTGAAGAGACAGATATATTTACCCCCACTGAATGCATAAGGTATGATGTACAGATTCTTTAACAGAACAGCAACAAACTAAATATCTTCTGAAGAAGCACAGAGTGAGGAGGTGTGCATAGCAGAGAAACCTCTCTGAGGAGCTCGTGCTTACCAATTGTTACCACACCTGCTAGGTGAGGTTTGAGCCCAGAGAATCTTGAGGAGTTTGCTAGTAAGGAAGACAAACTGTTGTGACAGGGAGCTGAGACACAGTGAAAATGCCAGCAAAATTCACCTTTGCTTTATCAGGAAAGGTAAGAGTGATTTACAACTGTGGATGTCACTAGCAGTTTGTTACTATGATGCACAAGCATAACACTATGCATAGGCCATTTTGATGCCCAGAAGCTCATAGATATAAAGGTGAGTAAACTTCCGATCTGTGATAACATCCAGCAATTGCTTTCGTTATCTGCTTTTCAGTTCACTCATCAATAAGAAATCACCACACAATGCTCAGTTATCTCTTTGTCTAAAAATCTAATACAGATTGAGCTTCTATGTGATAAAAATACCTGGTCTGATTATTAGGATGCATCTACACAGCACCCTAAACTTGAAATAAGATACACAATTTGTGCTATGCACACTGTGTATCTTCCTTCGGTTGAATTTTGAAATAGCTTATTTTAAAATTTGGCTTGTCTACACAGCACCAAATTTTGAAATAAAATGCTATTTCCAGCCATCCCTTATCCTTCGTGCAATGAGGTTTACCGGGATGGTGAAATAGCATGCCTGTTATTTCTAAAAGTATTTTGAAATAACGGGCAGCTTGTGTAGATGCGGGGTAGCTATTTCGGGATACCTCCGGTATCCCAAAATAGCTGTAGTGTAGACGTATCTTTGGAATCTAAACCCAGGTTCCTATCAAATCTCTAAGCACTGGAATAAATTGCCTAAGGAGGTTGTAGAATCTCCGCCACTGGATATTTTCAAGAGCATGTTAGACAAACTCTTGTTGGGGTGACTTAAATAACAGTTAGAGTTTGCCATAGCCGTGCTTTAGACTACAAGTGCGGCCATGGCATGAGCGCTGGGAGAGTTCTCTCACACTATGTAAACCACCTTTAGCTAACAGCACTGGGAGCCTAGGTCCAAGCGCTATAACCTGGTTCACACTGTAACTTGTCGAATTTGTAGGGAAGTGAGTTTTTTTACTATCCTGAGCCAGAATGTTAAAATGCGGCAATCAAGGATGATAAATCCATTGCAGAGGAACTAAATGATTCTTTGCTTCAGTCTTCACGGCTGAGGACATTGAGGAGATTCCCAAATCTTCACCATCCTTTGTGGGTGATGAATCTGAGGAACTGTCCCAGATTGAAGTGTCATTAGAGGAGGTTTTGGAACAAATAGAAAAACTTAATGTTAACAAATCTCCGGGACCGGATGGCATTCATCCAAGGGTTCTAAAAGAACTCAAATGGGAAATTGCTGAACTATTATCTGTGGTTTGTAACCTATCCTTTAAATCAGCTTCCATACCTAATGACTGGAAGGTAGCCAACGTGACACCAATATTTAAAAAGGGCTCTAGAGGCGATCCGGGCAATTACAGACTGGTAAGTCTAACTTCAGTACCGGGCAAATTAGTCGAAACAATAGTAAAGAATAAAATTGTGAAGCATGTAGAAGAACATAATTTGTTGGACAAAAGTCAACATGGTTTCTGTAAAGGGAAATCCTGTCTTACTAATCTATTAGAGTTTTTTGAAGGGGTTAACAAATATGTGGACAAGATCCAGTAGATATATTATACTTAGATTTCCAGATAGCCTTTGACAAGGTCCCTCACCAAAGGCTCTTGTGTAAATTACATGGCCATGAGATAAGAGGGAAGGTCCTTTCTTGGATTGAGAACTGGTTAAAACACAGGAAACAAAGGGTAGGAATAAATGGTAAATTTTCAGAATGGAGGGGGTAACTAGTGGTGTCCCCCAAAGGTCAGTCCTAGGACCAATCCTGTTCAACTTATTCATAAATGATCTGGAGAAAGGGGTAAGCAGTTAGGTGGTAAAATGTGCAGATGATACCAAACTGTTTAGGATAGTCAAAACAGAAGCAGACTGTGAGGGACTCCAAGAAGATCTCACCAAACTGAGTGACTGGGCAACAAAATGGCAAATGAAATTTAATGTGGATAAGTGTAAAGTAATGCACATCGGGAAAAATAACCCCAACTATACGTACAGTATGATGGGGGCTAATTTGGCTATGACAAATCAGGAAAGAGATCTTGGAGTTATCATGGACAGTTCTCTGAAAACTTCCACACAGTGTGCAGTGGTGGTCAAAATGGCAAATAGGATGCTAGGAATTATTAAGAAAGGGATAGAAAATTACCTGCAGAGGTTCTGGTAAACGTGGAGGTGGAGGCCTGGCAGGGATTAACCCTGTGAGCTGCCATTTTGTTGTTGCGCACCCCTGTTCTGTGATGACATATTAATCAATAATGAAACCTAGTTCTTACCTAGCATTATTTTTCATTCAATGTCAATGCACTTTACAATGGAGGTCAGTATTGTTATCTTCATTTTATAGATGGAGATGAGAGTCTGAAGTCATCAAGCAGGCCATTTCACACCCTAGAATAAAATCCAAATATTTGGAGTTTCAGTCAGTGTGCTATCCCCTAGTCCAGAAAACCTCCCTGTGATATAATCAAATGGAAATACAAATATTTTAGGTTGATAAAGATGTAGCACTTGCTGCTAATAAAATCAAGCTGAGCAGTAATAGAATAATTGTCAATTGAGATTAAGGAAAATGTGAGGTACCAGGTTGGCTAAAATTAGCAATTATTAGGCCCTTATTCCAGAAGACACCTGTTTGCAGCAGTGCTATAGCTCTATTGGTACCCAATATTAGAGAGACAATTTTTCTTATTTGGTGAGAGAGGCAAGTTTTCAAGCTACGCCACGCTCCTGAAGATTCCGGAAGGGAGAACTTGCAATTGAAAAGCTTATCTCTCTCACTGGCTGAAGTTGTTCCAATGGAAGAGATTATCTCGTCAACCTTGTCTCTTATCTTCTGAGGTTGACAGTCTCATTACTATCACCCCATCTTTAACCTGCCCTTTGTGACACTTGGTGTCACTTGGAGTTGTCTATTTCCCTTTACCTTTGTTAATTTAGTTTCAGGTGATTATGGAAGAGGGATTGCTGAGTTTTGATTGGCTTATAATATCCTCACAACTGACAAGTTGAATGTCCTGCTGATAGTTTTAGCTCTATCAATAGTCTTTGATATTATTGACAGTAGATTTTTCCAGAGTGAGCGCCTACAACTACATGTGAAGTCAATGAGTACTGCAGGTGCTTAGCATTCCTGAAAATCAGACTAAATAGATTTTTGCTGGGATGAAGACATTTACTATAAATTGGTTCTGCTCTTTGTTGTCTCTGGAAGATGGGCCAGTGTGCTTCACTAATTGGTCAGCCACTCTAAACCTTGATTATGCAGGCTTCCAAAAGGACTGCAACATGACTATAACACCTTTCTGTTTAATATATCAATGATAGCAATTTCAGTGTGATATCAGCAACCCATTATATTGACATAATACACCTTCTCTCTTTTTTCAATCAAAATTTTTCTGTTGTCATTTTCGATAGCCCTAGTCAAGACAGGAACTTAGATGAATGACGAAAGGTTCATTCCAGGTAATAGAGGTATGATAGTTTAGAGCCCTGAGCTGACACAAAATTTGTATCCACATCCACATTTGTGTCTGCAAAAATTAGCTCGGGCTATCCATTTCCATGTCTGTGGATGCAAATACCTGTGGCTATATAGTAGATAGCAGTGGATCTGCAGGGTTCTAATGATAACGATATTGGGGAAGCATCCAGATTATGACAGAAATGGAGTCTGCTCTCATAACTCAGGTAATTTGATAGTCTCAGTAAAGAGATTGCTTTGCAGACTGGAAGTACCTATTCATCTTTTTTTTTCTTCTCTTTTAGTACAAAAAATTACAACTTTTTCCATCTGTTGTGGATCTCAGCATATTCATTGATGTTTGTTCACCTGACAAACTAAGCACAGATCACCTGATGTGTGCTTAGTCATAGTTCCTGGATATTATTGCCTCTGGTGGTAAGGCATTTTCAGGGGAAGACCCACTGAGACCTCTGGAATTAACATCCCTCATTGGAATGACAGACTTTTTAGCACCAGTGTGAAGTTGATTTGTTGGCTCAAGCTTTTCTGAGGGTGCAGTATGTATGGTGGCCTCAAATTCTCTGTTTAGAGGTTTTACTCAACATTCTTCTATAGCTTTTCTTTTGTGAATTTCTTTGTGACTTTGCATAATCACCATAACTAGGTACCATTATGTATTTGATTTAAATGTGGGTAATCAAAGAACTAGACCATGTAATTACAATTTATAATTATGTCATAAAGATACATTTTAATCTATATAGAACGACCAAGTGTTGTGTGTGCACCGGGAAATATTTTAAGGCCAATATTTTAGCAATTCCAAAATACCAGAAACAATTAGTCTAAATGATAGAGCTAATGGCTTGAAAAATAGAGAAATTTTTAGTTCAGAAGTGAGCAATAAGTGGGCCGCATAACTCCTTCCACCTTGATGTTTTATTGGACTCTTTGAAGCAAAATGCATCTGAAATGTCTTTGGTTTTAAAATTCTTTCAGGAGAATAAAGTAGAATTGTTGGAAGCACTGAAACAGTCTTCCTCACTATATTGTGAAGCTGAGAGTCTCTGTGTTGATTGTCAGTTTAAAAAAAAATCCAACTTGTGTGGAACTGCATAAGGTGAAAAGGGTGGATGTTATACACATGGTAACTTGCTATACACAAGACAGCCTCCTACTGTGAACGTGCAGCAATCATGATGCAATTCAAATAACACATATGAATAGAGCCCAGCATATCTGTGGACTGCTTTCATGGATACTCGCTCAAGACTCTTCGTTCCTCTCCACACAACCGCTGGTCAGGTCCCCCTGCTGCTAATGGGGAAGGGGCACAACGGGTTCCCAAACCTAACTGCGCAAGGGTCCCACAGCTGGCCCTGTCTGGAGGCCACCTTGCCTGGTGAGCTCTGACCTGAGGGGAACCCAGCCCGAGATCCTGTTTGGGGCTCATGCTCCCCACCCCACACACAGCTTTTCTGTGCTGTTGGCTGTCGCAGAAGCATGCATGGCTGATTTCTGGGAAAGGAGAAGGGATCCCAGCAAAGCAGTGAGCTGCCCTGCTCTGAGCGAGTAGGACCCAGATCCTACTGGAGCTGAAGCAGCAGGGGAAGTCAGGCCAGCACCCTGGGCATGGTGGACTGGTAGCAGGGCCCACCCTCTTCTGCAGTGCTCTTAGCTGGCAGGGCCCTGATGCTGTAGCCTTCCACCCCACTGTGATATGACAGAAGAAGTTGCTGCCAGATGTCATGAGACCGTGGGCAGAAGAACATGATGAAACATCTATTCCTTTCCCCCCAACCTCCTCTCTAGACCCTCACCCTGCCATGTGCTACCCCTTACCACTAATACCTGCTCTTGTGCTGCCTGCCTCTTCCCTACAAGACCCCACCCGCCACTTACTCCTCTGTGCCCCCTTAACCCCCCCCCCCCCATACACACACCAAGGTGGCTTGCTGATGCAGTGTGGATGCAAATGAAAGTAAAAACTGACTAGTGGATTGGATGAAGGGTTGAGCCTGGCAGATGAGGATTGGATGCAGATGCCCATTTTTGTATCTGCACGGGGCTCTACATAGGAATATCACCACTTTAAAGCTGCGGTGGTCAACACGCTAGCCACATGTGTCTATTTGGCTGTTTGAGTGTGGCTAGTTCCCTATAGCAATAGCCACTATAGTAGCTACTGCTTCAGAACTGGTGGGACACCACAGCTTTAAGGGTTCTGTGAGAAGTCCTGGTTCCAATCAGCTAGCACAGCTATTAATGCATTTCAGCTGCTGTCTGACTGACATACAGACCTCACATCCCTGAGTAGTATGCTCTTCTTGTGTTGCTCCTACACTCTGTGTATCTCATACCATAAGATGCTCACACTGCCATCTACATCCTGTTGATGTGGGAGGACAGAAATTTACTGCAGTTGATAACTGCTGTTAGTAGTATTTTGCAGATACCCATAATTATATGTCCATGTCATTGATCAAGAGAGCTTTTTTATTATCTACTATAAAGAAAATTAATTTGTGGGGGTTAGCCTAGGCTTTATAATAAAGCGGGACACAGAACTCACAGAAGGATGTGTTTCTCATGTGTGGGAGATTTACATACCACTCCTATAAAGCTGGAGGTAGTTAGATAATAAGCATCTTGAAGATTTTTATAAAACCCATTCAAAATTCAGGATAGGGCCTCAGACTGTAGTCAAAAAGGTTAAAAACAATAATTAATAATATATGAAACTCCCTGTTGCTTTCATCAGAAGATGAAACTATTGAAGCAGTATATGCTGGTTGCGGAAGATTTTTAAAATAAAAGTTATACCACAGAAGTACTATAAATCCCAAGCTAAGCACTAGAAACTATTTTTTTTTGGTTGAGGTGCTAATCCAGCATTTAACAGCAGTTGCCTCTTCAGCCAATGCAGAGAATTTTTTTCATTTGAATTTATTCAATTTGTTCAGTTCAGTGACCAGTTTATAAAAAATGGAAAAAAGCATGAAAGCTTGTTTTCTTTCGCTCTGTGAATAAAAATGTGTGAGAGAGTAGACTGAGTAGTTATAAAAACTTGAACAACATTCTGACCTGCAATCAGTTAAATTCACTACCAGCACATAATACTGCCTTTGTTTAATAAATACGTTTTACATGCAAAACATGACCTAGCACATTTCTGATAATCTTATTTAATTGGTACAAATTTTTAAATGTTTGTGCGTTTTAACTGAATTCCAGTTTCTATGTAACTGCAGCGTGACACATTGAGTACAAAATTAATATTTAAGTATCAGAGGGGTAGCCATATTAGTCTGGATCTGCAAAAGCAACAAGGAGTCCTGTGGCACCTTATAGACTAACAGATGTATTGGAGCATAAGCTTTCATAGGCAAAGACCCACTTTACCTGGGCTCTGAGAATCTTCATCACAGGTTTTGTTTAATTGTTTATGTTCTTCTTCATGAAGTTCTATCAATCTTCCAATGTCATTTGTACGGTAGACCAAAACTCAGCATCCTCAAAAATATTGTCATCCACCATCTCACAAGAGCAGTGTTAATGCATTCCCAACTGTCACTGTGCAAATATAGTATTTTAGATCAGTGGTGGACTCATGACAATAAGCCATGCAAGCCACAGAAAATTTTTGCATGTTGCTTTTGGTAGCTCCCATTAGTCAGGTATGGCAAACTGCAGCCAATGGGAGCTATACCTGTGAATGCAAGGTAAACAACCTGTCTGGTGGCCTGCAGTGGCTTACCCTGATAAGTTGAATGCATCCTGCTAGACTCAGCTTGCCTGTCACTGTTTTAGTTCCAGATTCTACGGAGTCCATGTCAATGGAGCATTTCACCTCCACAGAGTCACATTGACTTCATATGCAAGGAGCTCATGGCAGGAGATGGGATTTAATTTGTAGTTTGTAACATTCACTATTCAATAAAGCCACACCAAATTTGTGGGCACTGAGTTTTACATTTGCATTTTATTTGTATTGAAATAGAATCTTGTTTGCAGATGGTAAGAATAGGGAATGGATTGTCAGGTCTGACATGATTAATTAAATAGCAAGTGTTGTTAACTTTGTCAGCCTCTATTGAGTCAGGATCTGAATGGCACAAATGTAGCCTTTAAAAAAAATAATGTTTTTTTTTAATTTGCTTTCTGTTTTTCAACATTTAGGATACACATGGGACATGCTTACACATTTTTTGTTGAACCACAAAGGTTAGGAACTTAATTTTATTTTAAATGAGAACTAAGATTCTCATGAACTGATGCCACTGTTAGCTGGCTATTTTAGGAAAATCAAATAATATTGCAAGACTAATGATAAACATTGTTTGAGTTAGCAACATTTGCTAACATTTCATTTTGTTCATGTGAGATTGGTCCCAATACTCCTCCCACTGGAGTCAATGGCTAATTCCCATTGATTTCAGTAGGATCAGGTCAGGCTCACAATTTAAAGTGCAAGTTAATAAACATCAATCACAGACTATTGGTGGAGGATCTGCTTCCCTAAACTTTCCATAGCAAACAGGGGGAGCTTTTCTTACAATCTTCAAATACAGATAGATGGGCTGAAGCCGTAGAGAAGTAGTACACTTTGAATGTGTAAGGTGAGATATTCTAAGGAGGATTGGGGCACTGACAAGCATTTACCTTTCTTAGGTTCCTTTAAAAATTCCAACCATAGACCATAGTGCAGCATTTACACACACACTAGATTTACATGAAGAAAAATGTGGTCCTGCTCTTAAAGGTCAGAGTGGCTAAAGTATGGAACCAAGCTGGATGTGGTCCACTAAACTGCCAGATCTATCTTGCCATGATGGCACATCCCAGCAAGTGTCTCAAGCAGGCTCCCTGCCCACCGTGCCCCCATATTATAACATCTGAAATCACACATATTTTACTTGCTTTTGTTTCTGGGACAGACCAGTACATCAGTCATTGTGATTACTGTTTGCCTGGAAGTCAGTTGGAGTGATTTCCGGAGCTGTAAAGCCTTCCCCAGACTAAGTCATTCTTGTCTGGGTCTTGGGGACAGAAAGACCTGCTGCAGTTTTGAAGACCTAGTCAGCCATATACTGAGGTTAGCTCGAAGGTCTGGCATAAGCAAAGAATACTTTGGGCATGTCTAAGCTGCAGTTTGGAAATGTGATTCCCAAAATGGACCTGGCATGCTAAAAATAGCAGTGTGGGTGTTGTGGCACTGGTGGTGTAAATCCACCAATCCACTGTGGACGAATTCCCCAATATTCGCACTGGTATTTATATCTCATTAGCTTGAGCTGAGGCAGCCTGAGTTTATTTACTTGCACTGGGAATGATACCTCACAGCTGCAGTGTTGACAGACTTTCAGCCTTATTGTTTAGCTTAGTTGTTTGTTAGAGGTGCCACAAATCCAGAAATAGTTGTGTTCAGCCTAGATTAGTGTTTGTTCTAAATCTGTCAGCTTTTAAATTAGCTAAAAACCATAATAGTATGAAGTTGCTGTAGGAATTGTTAAACAAAATTATTTCCATTTTTATGGGACCTAAAATTAAAGTGTTTTTCTCTATTACCAATGCACCAGAGTCTTTTACTGCCTCTTCCCCTTTCATGATGTCTGAGTATGCATTCTGGAATCCACAAACATTACATCACATTAGATAGTTTCATTACAAAACCTAAACTCCAGCCAGGTCTGTCTAATACTTCTGGGCAAATGGATCCAATTTTCTGCAAACTTTGGCTAGGTCTTGATTTGGCATCAGAACCATGAAAAGTTATCAGTTACACATAGTTTGTTTAGCTCTATGTGAAACATTCCAAATAGGAGTATATAAAAAGGCTTTATGGAACTTTTAGAGCACAGCAGTACTGTTCACAAGGATGATTGGTGTATGGAAGGCTAGTGTGGGGTAAATTTATTCCCCAGTTTGATGTATACTAAGGACATGTCTACAGTAGGAAATTTCTTCGAAATAACCAGCCCCTTATTTCGAAATAACGGGCTTGGTAGCGTGGACGCTCTGCTTGTTCTTTTGAAATAGGAGGATTTATTTCAAAATAACTCCCTAGTGTAGACCAGGGCTAAGTGTTCATACACAGAAGGCCCAAGATGTGCTTTGAGATTGGGGTTCATTCAAATATGAAACAAAAAATGAAACAAGAGTCTAAACCCATAAAGATCAAAACAGAAGATTTTAACTTCAACACCTATGAAGGTTGATATTTAATGAGTTTTGTTCTGTTCTGTTCTCAGTGACAGATTTTCAGAAATGATAATGGAACACATAATAAAGTAAAATGTAATCATTCAAAGACAGCGTGATTGCCTTATAGTCTAGTCTTTGTATGGACTTGGCTCACTGTAGTTTTCATTTAAAAAAAAAAAGAAAAAAAAAAGCTTTTCTGATTATACAGTCCCTTGTAATGGACAAGCTATAACATTGCCTTTTCAGGAACTTGTCAGTTATTTTATTATGAATGGAGGTTTTAGTTTGAATATTTGATACTGTGAATGATCTAAACATGTCCTAGATATTATGACTCTAAATGATGCATCAAATTAAGTTGAAATAAATGCTTGCTGATTCTCTCCTCTTAGCAGGCATGTCATAGATCTGCAGTTTAACAAGGTGGACAGAAATCAATGTGTCCTTTTTGTGGGGATGGGGAGGGGGACATCTGAATTTAAATCTGATTTGTAAAATTCATTGTTATTTAAACCGGGAAAGATCAAACTACTAACTGCTAAAAAAAAGTATATAAAAACTGAATAAGCCAAATACATGAATTTCTATAAAAAAGTTTGAGTTAAATGCTCCTTTTATATATGTAGAAAGAACCAGGGAGGAGATACTTTACTTTTGAGGTCATGCTTTATAAATGACACATGGATCATGTACTGTATTAAGGCTTGTTTTGTTTAATAAAAATAAATTGTATGTGCTTTTGTGTGTTTAATTAATTAAATTCCAGTTACCATCCTAAAGCAGTTTGACACAAATAATTAGCAAAAAATTAATTATCTAATAAATAAACAATATATCATTCACTATTTTCTAACATGCTAAAGTGTGGAATGAATTAGTAAGCACTTGAAAATAATAAGCACATACTTGCTTAAATAAATGTTTATACTTAGAGTATTTCAGTAGGGTAACAAAAAGATGAACCATATCTAGCATTAAGGTTCCATTTATTTATCAATCAACATGTTTTAATGGTTATAACAACTAGTGAGAATATACATTGCTTTAGAAATGAACTGAAGTACAAATAGACATTTTTTTAAGTAGATGATCTAAAATTGGACTTTCAACTTGTTGATTTAATCACTTTCATTTATATCAGTCCATCCTGGTTTAACATGAAGTGCTTATCTTTAAGAATCCAGGGAACATGGCTGTGATGGAATATGGGTACTTTACACATCCTATAGAAATCAGTATTGAAGAGAAAAATTTGGCAAGGCTCTTTAAAATTGTCTCCTAGAATCCATTTTCCTTTGTTTAGTTCTAGTAAATTGCATACAAAGTTGAACTATTAGTATAAGAATTCACCCTTACTTGACATTTTGTCTTTCGAGCATGTGCCTGACTCTCATCTGTTGTATGATTCCTTAAGATTTCCTCTTTGGGGTTTTTTTGGACCAAATATTTTATGCTTATAAGAATAATTTTACTTTGTAGGCCAGATTCTGTCAGATACGAGGCACCTTCAGTTCCTGTTAACTTCATATGCAGTTGAAGTTTCTCCTTACCATGAGCTCATTAGGTCCTTGTCTACACTAGGGAACTATTTTGAAATAACTTCCCTTATTCTGAAAAAACAAGCAGAGCATCCACGCTACCAAGCCGTTATTTCAAAATAACAGGCTCATTATTTTGAAACAGTAACTTCTGCTTTTCCCAAGGAATAACTTTTATTTTGAAAACATTATTTTGAAATAGCATTAGTGTGGATTCTCCACTGCTGCTATTTCAAAATAACTACTCCCCAAAGTAATTCAAAGTAATTACTCCCCAGTGCTTCCTGGGGCTCTAAGTCAAGGGAATGTGTCCACATTAAGGGAGCCTGCCATGTTTGGCTACACTCAATGCAACTTAAGGTTGTGGTTGTTATATCAGGTGTGCAGATAGAAGTGCTGCATGTTGGTTGGAGTCATTTTACAGGTTAAAAAAAAGAAGGGGAAGGAAAATCAAGAAATTCTCATATTTAAATCTTCATACTCAGTTAAGTTTTGACACTGGAAACATTTATGCATATACATAACTTTTTATAGGAAGCAGGCTTATTGAGTGTAATGGGATTAATCTTCTGCATTAGTGGTTTTAGGACTGAGTTGCTTATGAGCTTTGTGTGTTGCTGTTACAAATTTTAGGAGGTACCTGCCCTTAAGTTTGGGTAAGTGCTGCAAGTCAGCGTTTTTGAAACTTGGATCGTAAGGGTAAGCCGCTGGCGGGCCCATGCCACTTTGTTTACTTGATGTGACCATAGCCACAGAACCTCACTATACCCATTGGCTAAGGTTCACCATTTTCAGTCAAGGGGAGCAGCGGGAAGTGGCGGTACGGCCCACACCTTTTCCTGAGGCTCCCCTTAGCTAGAAAAATTGAACCGCAAAAAATGGGAGCTGTAAGACTCCATAGCTACAGACATGTTAAGCAAACAAAGCAGCATTGGCCCCCCACTGGCTTATCCTGGTGGCCTCATGACCTAAGTTTGAAAGACAGAGTCGTAAGTCATAATAGTAAAGTTTATCTGGCAGCAAAGAATGGGCTGGATTGCATAGCTGTTCATTTCCTTATTTTTTTTTCTTCTTATAGTTTTTTAAAAACTATATACTTTCTCATTATGAAAATTCTAATGCTTTTTGTTTTTTGGATGTTAGCTGCACTCCAAAAACAAACACTTTTAGCTGTATACTTATTAATTATCTATATATTAATTCTAAATTGTAATGGACTTATGAACAACTGGACCAATTTGATACGTCCATAAAATTTCTTTACAAGAGGTGCATGAAAGTAGGAGTACTTCCAAAGTAGTGTTAATATGTGGAATAGTTTTCTAGCTCTCATTTTAGGCTCTTAGTCTCTTAAGTGTCAGCTAAAACTTGCACTGATTATTGAATTACTTAAACAAGAGTGAATTTGCAATGGAGGAGAACGTTTTTGTCTTTCAACAAGTGGTCATGCAGACTGGACTTAGAAAACAGCGAGGGTTTCCAGGACTGTTGGATGGAATCATTTGGAAAATTAGGCCTAAAATGTGATCTTAATTGAATCAAGTGCAGAGCCTTGGCCTGGTTCCACAGAAGTACTTTGGTGCATAAGTTTCAGTTTTACATGCCACTGTGATCCACACTCCCTCCCCCATTGGCTTACTTTTACCCCATTAGGCTCCTAAATTCACTCATTTACCAACTTTTTGCAGTAAAAGTTCTCTAGGCAAATAAGTGTGCATGTTCAGAGGTAGAAATTGGTGCCTCGTACCCAGATGTCTTTTTCTTGCCTAAATCCCAGAGTGGAAAATTGGTGGAAAATTGTTATCATGTCAGCAGGTCACAATCTGGAAGGCAAGCTCAGAAGCCACCTCAATCTACACAAAACAATTGGGGAGGGACAGGGGGATGGTGGAAGACCAGGTGCTTTCTCTTATAACCCTGTAACCTAGGTCAGTTCATATATGGATCTTCGTCCATCTCTCTCACTGAAGTTTTCTACTTTTTCATTAAATATTAATTGGGTCAGAAACCATAAGACTCACTCTCTAGACCAGTGAGAGCAAGCAGGGCTTGGGACACACTTTTTCTCCTCTGCATTTCCCAGTAGCTAGTTCAAGCATCTGCCTACCTAATGGCTTTCTGTGGTTCCCATTCTTAGGCACCTATTTCTCCTCCTTCATTATATAAGTGCATAGCTCAATTTTGTGTATATAGTGTTACATGGAAACACCTAAAAGTCACGTGTTGTAATGTCAATCTGTGGACTTGGACCATTTTTTTTCTTGTATCTTAATTTCTAGGAATAACATGAAACAACAATTTCATGTAGAATAGATATTTTCTGATTGTAAACATAATTAGAGGAAACCCTCGCCATTCACAGGGGGTACGTTACTGAGATCATTGCAAATAGTTAAGTTCACAAATACTGGGGGTGGGTGATGTTCCTGACACAAAACAACCACATTTTCTGAATAAAATGATGTAATGATGCAGTATATTAATATTTATATGTAATAATGTAACAAACATGTGTAATACCTAACATTTCCTGGTATGGTATCATTACCGCTTCAATTTCACTTTTAGCTTTCAGGCTCTGTTACTGTGCTTGGGCTGATGCAGCGCGGCACACCATGAATATGTGAATATGGATAGCGAAACCATGAATGGCAAGGTCTTCCTGTATTAACACAGTTTTGCATCACCTGTACTTTAATAGTCCTCATTGAAACCAATAAATCTGTCTTTCATAAACACAAAGTGCCATGAGCAGATGATACATGTATTTAGTTGCAAAAATGAATCCCTCATTTGCAATTTAGAAAAGTGTTAACTCAATCAAGAGATTTATTGGACAGGTGTTGAGTTTCCCTACTTTTTTATAAATTGATCTGACCTTGTTTTCCAGTACACCGAGTCTTAGCTTTTACAAATATTTTGCTGCTTTACCTAATAAACACAAATATAATGGGCCAGAGTTTTCTGGCTTTACTCCTGGAAGCAGTCCCAGCCTATTTTAGGATTTTTACCAGGCTGATCAAGTCACCATTCCCAAACAGGGAAAATATATGTATCATACTACTATATGTTCAGGTATGTAATAGTGCATATGTATAAATGTGAGACTTTGTTGTTATGCACTTTTAATCCCTGCTTAACAAGGAGGGTGTATCTGTGCCACTCCAAGAGCAGATCAAGGAAGCCAGTGGGACTTAGGCTCCTGTTAGGAGCTTTTGAAAACAAGTCCTGAGGCTCTTAAGTCACTGATGCATTTGGGGCTATTTTAATAGGGGAATAACATTAGAAAAAAAATTGACATTTATTTTGAACGGAGAAAAGCTGAGAAAATTGGAAGTCGTCTAGCAATTCTTAATTACTTGCAATCTCCTTTTAATCACCTAAGATATGCCAGGGAAGTGGAATAAAATCACAACAAAATTTGTTTTATTATTAGCTAATGGGGCTGGCAGAAAGAAAAAGGATAGTTTGGGTTCACTGGGAGACTTAAAAAGTGAAAGTTGATCATAAGGAACACCATTGCCATTGACATGAAAACTCAATATAATCAATAATGAGGACAATGTTAATTTGGGGAATCTGCCTGGAAAACCAAAGTGCTTTTATTTTTCTTCCCATTTAGAAAGCCTCTGAAGCTAGTGAAGTATGCAAGGTATAGTACTATTACAGGTGGGCCCAAATTGAAACCACTGACACCACAAACCTAGCAAAAATGTTGGAGTTTTAGCCCTGACTCCTGTTTGTTCAAGAAACATGTCTAGTTTTAACTATCTGTGCTGCCTAGATTTATTGCTATGTTCACAACTGCCATGGTCACCTACCATGAGCCGCTTTTCTCCCTGAAGTCTTTTGTATCAATGATCGCCTGTTTATCTAACTCTAAAATTGCTAGTAATTTTTTCTCAAGCATTAAAAATGATGCAATTTCCTATTAAATATCCCTGAAAAATATTTGGGAGTCTTATCAGTTGAACACGAGTTCCCAGTGTGATGCTGTAATCAAAGGGGCTAATGCAATTCTTAGATGTATAAATAGGAGAGCCTGAATTAGGAGGACCTAGAATGACAGATGCAAGAATATTGTATCCTGTTCAGGTATACACAACTTAAGAAAGATATAAATAAATTGTAGAATTAAAGAGAAGAGCCACAAGAATGATGAAAGGATTAGAAAACATACATTTTTAGTGATAGACTCATTGGGCCAACCTATATATCTCCACAAGGAGTGATTAAGGGTTGACCCGTAAGCACCTACATGGAGCAATAAATATTATTTAATGAGCTCCACAATCAAGTACAGAAAGATATAACATGCTCCAATGGCTGGAAGTTAAAGCTAGAGAAATTCAGAGTGGAAATAATGCCTGCAGTTTTAACAGTGAGAGAATTTGACCTCTGAAATAATTTATAAGGGCCCTGGTGGTTTCTTTATTACTGGGAATTTTAAAATAAAGTTTAGATGTTCTTCTAAAAAAATAGGTACTAGAATTTATTTTAGGGAAGTTCTATGGCCCAAGTCAACACAGTAAGACCAGATGATCACAATGATCCCTTCTGGCCTTATAATCAATAAATCTATACAGCCCTCACCGTATGGCTGCAAATAAGGCAAGGTGGGTGTAATTTAGAGGGTCCCCAGGATTCCTTCCCCCCGAAAAGCTAAGCTCCGGAAGTGAATAAGTGTAGAGGAGCTTTGTTATGATAACACCAGCTCCCTTATGCTCTCATCAGTTTACCAGGAGAACACTCCTCTACCCAGGAATGATGGAAATCTGTCTAAATCAGTGGTTTTCAAACTATGGATCGTGACCCAGTACAGGGTCATGGAATGTCAATAACTTGGCCTTTTTGCAGCAGGGTGACCAGTGGGTGTGCTAAGGCAGGCTACATTCCTGTCCTGGCACTGCAGACTGTGCTACACCCCAGAAGCAGACAACAGAAGGCCCAGCTCCTAGATGAGAGGCGGGGGGCAGAAGAGTGCACAGGACTCTGTTCATTGCCCCTGCCCTGAGCACTAGCTCTGCACTCTCATGGGCTAGAACCTGCTGATGGCTGCTTCTGAGGTGCAGCATAATCTGTGCTTCCAGGGGATGCAGGAAACCTGCCTTAGCACCCCTGCTGCACTGCTGACCAGGAGCTGCTTGAGGTAAGCCCTGCTGCCTCAGCTCTGACCTTCTCCCAAAGCTGAAGCGCTCATTCTCAGCCCCTCCCCAGAGCCCACACTTTAGTCAAATAATGTTGGGCCATGGGCATCAACAATTTTCTTCGGCTGGGTCACGAGAAAAAAAGTTTGAAAACCACTGGTCTAGATTGTGTTGCCTGAGCTGCAAAGAGTGGATGGAGCAGCATGAGAAATTGATACCCAGAAGTTTCATTGACAGCACAATTCCAGAAGCACTTGTTGCAAATACAATACTAAAAAATCCAGTGAAGTGTTTAAGCATATGAGTAGTCTTACTTAAATGGGACTATTTACTTGTTTAACGTCAAGTACATCTTGTAAGCAGTTAGTTGGATTGGGACCTTAAAGAGCGATTGAAAGTTCTGCCTAATAGTACATCACATATTACCTTGATAATACTAGATCTAGATAGTGGTGGCTATGTCAATTGCTGTATTCCAAATTTATCTTCTATGCCATTATAGTTGACTTTGCCAGTTTTGTCTGAAAAATTATGGTATATTCATAATCACTCACCTCCATTTCTCACTTGAAATTCTCTATGTGCATGTCACACTCAGTAGGCAAGCTCATGCAGTTTCTTCAGTTTATAGTGTGGCAGTTCTGTGTGCTATTACTTTTTGGATTTTAGGGAAAACCCTGAGACTTTTTGGAGTTCACGAATGGTTCCTATAGAAACTCTTATAATTTTTTTCTCTCCAAGTTCTTGTTTTAGTACCATTTTATTTCTCATGAGTATTTCTTTGCGCAGTCTAGATTCGCCCTAGAATGCTGCTAAAGAAAAGTTTAAGAAGAAAGCTGGAGGTATTCATCATTTATTCCTAGAAAGTCATATTACACCGAAGGAAAAGATTAAAAATTAAGCAGATAACTGCAGAGAAGTCTTCACATCCACATGGGGATTTCCTTTCATGTTGATCTTTAATCATAAAGGTCAATCCTTTACCTTTAGAACACTTGAAGGGCAGGGAACTTTGTTACATTTGGTTATTGATTTTTGTTGTTGCTGCTGGTGTTGTTGGCAAGGTCCAAAGCCTTCAAGTATCACAGGCTATAGAGAGTTTCACCCAAGGACGGTAATAAAGAGGACTGACAATTTGATCAGCTCTACTGTGGTAGACCTGGATACAAAAGACAGCACAGACTAACAGTGGGTCCAGATCCTCAGAAATTGGAGGAAATATTGGAAACCTGAAGTGACACTGGACTAAGCTAAACTATCACCTGTCTTTTTATGATGAGGCTTTCATTTTCCTCTTTCATGCTTTTGCTTCAGTTCAGTAGGAGCTGACTGACATTAAGGAGGCATATGGAGTGTTCCTTACATGGATTTGTTATGCTTAAACGAAGCACACAAGATTTTTTATAGGGGAAAAGGCAGTACGGCGCATTTATTGAGACTACAACAGTCGCATATGCTTTTCAATCACTCACACACACAAACACACACACAGTCTTGCCAGACGATGTTATAGTTACCAGTCCAGGGTCTGTATCAAGCTAGTGGCCAGCTAGATTGAACACAGAGAGAGAACAGGGCCTTCGTCGGTCGATTGATCTGATGTCCTCTGGATTTGACGTTGGCAAGACGAACCCAAAGTTCCATAGCAAAGCACCCTGCTTTTATAATCCTTTTCTCTGTTGAAATCAATGTATTCCGCTGTGTCATTCTGTGACCAGAACATTATCTTTTTGATGACAGTGTTCCCAAAACATTTTCCAAGGCTCATCCTGTAATCAATCATCTTTTGGGAGTGCCCACTTGCTTCAAGGCTGGTCAATCTGCCAATATCCAATCATCTTATGAGTCGGGGTACACATAGATGCTTATAGATGGCTTCTCTGGAGCCAGGTTGTCTTGTCTTCACCCACGCTTGCTCCCCCTCCTTCTTTGGCCATCTGGTTCTGAGAAATAACTTTGCACTTTATCTCGACACATTCATACCCCTTTCACACACATAAGCAATGTTACAAAAACTTTCAAGGCTATGCAGCACATCAACATCTGTATTGTTAAGACAAAGAGGCATAGTAAATCAAGCAATTAAGGCCTCAGCCTTTAACATTCGTATAGTCTTCATTAACACAGACACAATATGAGATCCTGTCTCTATACTTACTAAAACTTTAGAACAAGGAAATATAGGATATATATACTTTACTAAAGAATTTGACTTACTACGATCTTAAATATGATTATATATTACCTTACATTACTACATTACTAAACCTAAAATACCAATATAAAAAAGAATAAAACTTTCAATTCCAACAGTGAACATTCATGTACTGTGATAATCAATATTTGAAAAGAAGCTTGAAAATGTTCATTAGCTCTTTCATGTCCCATTATTTTCACCATGATCATGAATTAATGTTTATGTACTAGATTGATCAGTCCATTAAAGCTACATTCTGTAATTTAATTGGTGCAAAGCAGGAGAGGATAGCCAATGAAGAATTTGTCTTAAGTTTGCTGCCTCCCATGTTAACCACCCTTATTTTATGGAGAGAGAATGTGTTCCCCCCTCACCCCGCAGAGTAGGGTCTAGATAGGCAGCTAGAGGCATACAGTCACAGAACTCCACTGTGCCTTAGCCTTAAGTGGCACAAGGCTCATTATGTGGAAGTTAGAGTAGATAGTGTTTCTCTTACTACACTCAAGTAGATCAGTGTTGCATGACTTTAGGAAAAGAGTAACTATTTCTTTCTCTAGCTAGGACAATTGATGCTGGAACGAGTTAGGTAGTGGATAGAGTAACATAAAGGTGTGGAACCAAAGAAAGATTTTATTAACATGAGTTTTGGATGGCTGTATTACTCCAGAAATGGGTGGTGATACCATATGAAATATTGAAGGGTCAAGTGACTCAAAACTTGTATGTCATACAGGTTGAATCTCCCTGGTCTGGCAACATCGGGGACCTCACCAGTCCCGAACTAAGAGAATTTTCTGGACCAGAGGAGGTGTCCTCTGCCACAGGCACCAAGCCAGCCAGCCCTCTGCCTCTGGCCCCATCTATAGCCTCCAGGCTGTCCATCCTGCTGCCACTGCCCTCCCTCTCCCTCCCTCCGCCCGGCTCCAGGCTGTCATGGGCATCCAGGGTTCTCCAGACCCCAGTGGCCACGTTTCACTAGCTACACGTTTGAGGCAGGCTGCTGGAGTTCTACAGCCCCTGGCTTCATGTTGACGTGGGCAGCTGGGATTCTCTAGGCCCTGGCTCCACGCTGTCATGGTTCCCTGGCCCTGAGCTGCTATGGGTGCCAGATTTCCCCAGCTCCGTGCTGCTGTGGACTGCCAGGGTTCTCTGACCCCATGTTGCCATGGGCTGCTTGGGTTCTCCAGCCTGTCCCCAGCACTTTTGTGGGGCTCTGGTCCCGCTGCCCCTGGCTGGGATGCTGGGCCTCCTACCATTAGGCTCCTGGGCTCTCTGATCCAAGAGCATTCGCGGTCCTGTTTGACCACCAATATTGCCAGACCGTAGAGTACTAGTTTTCAGAGGTTCAACTTGTATTTGGTAATGTATGTGGCATATACAGAATATATGATGATGGGCTATTTTTTCAGCTTGAGTTTGGAAAGATTTGCCTCACTCTTTTTTTTATGTGTATTCACATAAACTCATGCTGATCAAACCTTTATAAATAATCCACCCTCATTTACTTTCTATCATTTAATTATCATAATAAAACTGTTTGGAAAACAGCTAAAAAAATTTTAAAGTTGCATTATAGTTTATGGGTATAGAAAACCTGTAAGCATGATTTATTCTGTTCCCACTTGTGCTGACTTTGGAGTGAGCAGGGCTATCTTTACATTGTATACAAGGCATTCCTGGTATTATAGCAGGGGATATAATAAACAGGAAAATCAATTGAGGGCAGGGGAGAAGTTAGCTGTCATCCCCTGGAGGAAACATGCTTCCAAACCAGAAAATTACGGTCAAGTAGCCAGTAAGATGATGAAACTGCACAATGCTGAATCACAGTTTGCCTTTCACAATGCACTGGGCAAAATGTCAGTAATACACACCCCAAGGGGTAGCTAAAGATTCTTCTCACAAACTGTGCTATCAAAACCCAATTGTTTAACTTTGTATGCCTAAAAAATAATATGAACCTGAGTGTAGGAGAAGTGGAACAGCTTCCAGTAGTATAGCTGGGAAGACTCGAGAAACTCAATCCCTTTCTTTAGTAGCTGTGTAGTCCTAGTATGAACAGGTTTGCCTTGGCCTAAGCTTCTGTCTCTTCTTATTCAGGGCTTCCCAAGGACAACACGGTCAGGGCTTCTTGTAAATGAATGTTCCCTGTGGGGGACATAATGAAGAGTGAGTTAACTAATTATCGGTCTGTTTGGAAGGCATTCATTTTTTAATTGACCTCATGAATAAAAAACATTTAAAGAAAAATGATTTGTGTTGGAGGGAAACAGATGTATCACTTTCTTTCATGGGGGAGAAAGGTTTGGTTTAATAGGATCAGGTGGACACACAAAGATTCTTGTTCAGAAGCTAAGGATCAAGGATGATATGCAGGCATTTTGTATATGTTGCCTTGGCTTTTTTCTTTTGGATATTATATTGCCTGTAAATATTGTTTCAGTCCTCTCATTTCAGGGAAACATTGCAATAGAATTAAATTAAGTAGTAAAGTTCAACTCTGCATTTCGAATGCCAGGTGCAATGTCACTGAAGCTGCTTGAAAGCCTGCTATACCCTCTTCCCCAAGAAGATAATTGCTTCAGACGGAGATACAGCCTACAGTGTAACTAAATGATATATTATTTTCTGTTAATTCCATATTTCCTGAAATAACAGAACTCAGCATTTTTAATTGGTTATGGTTTACATTTTTATCCATTCAATAATTATTGTTTATTCTCTAATTTTTTTCTTTGACTCATGAGAATTTGTGGATTCAAACATTTCAAAGTGCCACTATTTTCTTGGGGTAGAAGTAATTTCACACAATAGAAAACAAAAATGTTACGAAGTGCTTCATCATAATAAGCCCATGCACTTGATTTCACAATTAATGTTTTAACCTTAGGATACTGATTGAAAGAGCCTTTGTTCACAGAATTCTAGGCTCCAACACAATTATCTTCCAAAGGAATGGAGAAGAGTTATTCCATTTCAGTTTTTAAACACCTATTCTTATTTTTATGTTTTTTTCCTACTTGGATTCAAACCTGAATTCTTGCCACATCTTAAGAGAAAACATTCCTTCTGAGACAATGAGTAGCTGAAACATTTTTGCTAAAGAATTTTTTTCTCCTTTCACTCTTCATAATTTTTTTGTTTGTTTCATGTAAGTGAAAACATTTCCAAATAAATTTTACCTTCCTGTAGTTTTCCCAATTTGGTTTCTTGTTTTTCTGCTAGATTTGAATAGGGTTGCCGGACGGTTTAACAAAAAATACCGAACAACCTCCCCCCCAAAAAAGGGAAAAAATTAATTCTGTTGATGGAAAAAAAGGAGGAGACCAAAGATGTAAAGCAAAAAAAAA